>JARQOD010000002.1:595909257-596030870 GCA_033576555.1 Oophaga sylvatica | reverse complement strand
AAAGTTAAGTGCATCCTTTTGGGACAATAGAGGAGGGCACTTTAGTATATAGTTTCTATACCGGGGGTAAGTGTAGTTCTGTTGTGGCCACTAGGTGGGGGCATACTAGTGGGCCTTGTAAAGTATAGCTGATAGGTAGTTCATATAGGGTTAAATGTAGGAGGGGCTGCCGGGTAGTAAGACAGGAATTTGTAGGAAGTTAGCTCAGACGGGGCCAGCGTGCCCAAGTGTCCACAAGGACTTAGGCCCAGACAACCAGCAGCTATGCAACGTTTAAGTACAGCAATCCACGTTACTCAAGGCCGCTGCATAGTCTTGCAGTGGGCCTGTACAGAGAAGGAAGACGTGGCATCTTACTGCCTGGGCCAATGCTTTTAGGGCAGAAGTTGGCTGGACCAAGGAAGTGAAGGGAGCTGGAGCTTCAATGAGTTCGGTACAGACAGACCAGATGCTTCACCGGGGCCACCAAACGTAGTGATTGATGAATTCAGTTCTGGGGTGAAGCAGTCTGAAGGAAATGTCATTATTGCGAGGTCAGGCCTGGAAGGGATAGGGGAGCAGTCTAGTACGGTCCGGTCCGGGCGTGTACTGCACAGAAGTGACAGCAAGGCAGGGAAAGATAAGGAAATGAACAAAACACCTGTTGAGCCAACTGTGGATGTAACGTGTGAAGAGTTAAGTAAGGAGGATGTTAAAGTTATCCTGGACTGTGTCTCCATTACTGGGGTCGCCTGAAAGAGGGACCGTCGGTGTCTGCAAAGCACCCAGGAGAAGTGGAATCTGGAGATGCAGGTATGCCAGAGGGAAGAACACTGTTTCATGTAGGGGAAGGGCTGGACATGGATGTTACAGTAATCCAGGTCACGACTACAGTCCGGGCCCTCTCTTACATGTGTAAAAAAAATTGTGTTTCATTAGTATTTTGGATCCGTATGTCATCAGTGTTTTGGTCAGTGGGTCATCAGGCTGGGTCAGTTTTTACCATCAGTGTTTGGTCAGTGGGCCATCAGTGTGTCAATTTTTACCATCAGTGTTTTTCATGGATTGATAAATAAGTAAATGACAAAGCTTTCCCCGTCCTCTACAATGTTAATAGATTTCTATTGGCACTTTTCTTTCGTGCTGCTGGAAAAAAATGGATAACGTCTCCATGAGTTTTTCATGGTCTGTGAAAAAACACTCAAATGTAAAGAAGCTCATCCATGTGCTGTCGGTGATTTTCACAGATTCCTAGACTTGTATTGTAATTTTGATCCTGGACATTAATAAAAAATGGACATGTTTATGTGATATTCTTTTTTTGCAGACACACAGTTCTCAAAAAAAAAAACATGAGCAGCTCCTTAGATTATTCTATCTGTGAAAACCACATATAGAACATGTATGTGAAGTATGTGAAAAACTGACGTCTGAATGAGGCCTAAGATGTAGAGCAGCCAGAAATGTTATGTGTAACTTGTGCATTTTGGGATTTTTCATTTTCCTGTACCTACATTAACTGTTCTGTAAGCAAACATTTTCTGTCTCTGTACTTGCTGAGTGGATAGCATTTTCCTGGTGTGATGTCAGTGCTGTTTTGTGTGTTTGAGGTCAATAAAATGTCTCCATTGTTTTGCTCTTGTTTATGTCTAGTATTAACTGTTTCACTCTAGATAGATATGTTGGTGGCTAAGGAGTTTTTTGGGCACTTACACTGATCCTATATATAATACCACCTTCACATTAAAAAGTGCAAATATTTAAATGCGCAATTGATTTATACAGAATTAAACTAAGTTGACGATTACACCTAACTCAGATGTCAGTTGTTTGCATATAAGAAAAAACTGTATTTCATCAGTGTGCCGACTAATTTGCATCCATTTTTGGTCTGTGTCTATATTTTTCTTTGGTTTTCATTGTGGCATCTATTTTTCTCATGTTACCACTGCATGAGGAGCATGGTGTACAGTACAGAGGCTGCTGTAGCCGGGAACAAGCAGAGACTCACACCAGAAAACATTAAGGCTATGTGCGCACATTGTGTATTTGCTTGCAGAAATTTCGGCAAGGTTTCTGCATCTCTTGGCAGAAAAACGCAGTGGATAATCCATGCGTTTTTTATGCGGTTATGCAGATTTGACTGACTCAATTGAAGTCAATGGGTGAAAAACGCTGCAGAAACGCAAAAAGAATTGACATGCTGCAGAAAATAAAATGCAAATAAGAACGGAAATTTATCATGTGCACAACACTTCTGGATTGTCATTGAATAACCTTGCTTTAGTATTCCATTGCGTTTTTGGAGCATTTCCACGCAGAAAAAAACACTGAGAAAACGCAACAAAACCACATCATGTGCAAATAGCCTTAAAGGGTATTCTCTTGTCTCTTGAGTAGTTCGGAGCAATGCAATCTCCTTACAGTCTCCTTATCTCTTGGTTTCTTTCAGGGCAGTTCTCATCCTGGAGCGACAGATCTAGTGAAGTGAACTATAGTATTAGTAGAACTATAAAGTACAGCACAAATTCTTCTATAACACAACCATCAGTGATTTGTTCTGGAGTCTACACTGTTATCCCTATATTTATACATAGAGATAGTAAGGCAATTCAACAAACACACAAGTCCAACAGCAAAAGCAGAGAGATGAGATTAGGAGACCTTGTGTAAAAGCTGCTGGCTATGTATTTATAACTGCATTTCTTCAGAATGTGAGAGTGAGAGAATGGTAGGAGAGGGAGGTGAGCAGCCGCTTTTATATAAATCAATGAGAGTTGACTGGGATGTTAAGAGTTAACTCCTGTTCTGGAAAATAACTACTGAAAATATCATCTGCATTCTGGAGTAGTCACATGGAAAAGGCAGCTGCAGGGAATCTGATTTCACAATAGCCGCTGAATTAAAAAAAAGATTATCTTCATATCAAAAGCATATATTGCAACTGCTGATAACACAATATTCTAAAATACAAATGTTTTATGCAATATAAAACTGATGGTGAATTGTATGTGCTATCAACTTGTACTCAATTGCACCTATTTAACCAACACAATTGAGACTAAAAGTTTGCAGTTTTGATTCACCTTGCTAAATTCAATGCTCAGTATTGTACCTAATGCTAAGCAGCAAAATAATCTGATGAGTAAAAGAGAGAAAAAATAAGTGTGTTCTTGATAGAATCACAGCAATAAAACCAGCAGAGTAAATCCCTCCAATAATAGAGGTCACAATGTCTACAGTATTTATTTTCCACTTTTAAAATCAGATGGCTTGAAAAAATCAAGACCACTAAAAACTGGTCCATAAATTTAACAACATTTTATAAAAAAAAAAGCCTTTACTGCTGGAAGGGCCCTGAAAAGATATGTAATGAACTTAGTAAAACAGGTTTTCTAACCCCTGAAATTTTTGGAAAATGCAATAAAATAACTAAAGAAGTATCGCTGAAGATCCATTGGTGACAATATACATTGAAAGATTAGATGTTACCCCACAGAATTGAAGTGCAGGTGTGTTGCAAAGCAAAATTTGCCAAAAAAGCTACTGTAGATATGTCTAATAAAATCTAGAAAGTATGAATTTCTTGCAACTTCTCTGTTGGAGTCACACAGCTTGAGGTGTGCAGCATGATGACATTTATTTTCATTATGATTGCTTGACTGTTTTATTATCCATTTCAAGTGAACAGTGAGACCAGAACACTTGTCTGGCCATCTCATCAGTTACTCTCTATCTGGATGTGGTGGCCAATGTCCACCTTACCAGTAGAGGCGCGGAGTGATTAATGCTACTGTGCTTTTGCAGCTGTAGAGGCTTTATTCAGGTTACTGCCGCATGTCAGAAAAAACAGATTTTGAAAAGCTTACCAGAGATTATGTGCTCCAGCTGAATAGTTTGAGGCTGGTCCATGCCTCGCTCTCCTGGACTGACAACTCTCTTCTGTAGTTGCAAAGCCAGAGATTTGTCAGTCAAAGGTATCAAGAATGGGAGAAACCGCTGGGTGACTGACCACAGGCTATTCATCCAATATAAAGTCCCGGGCTGGCCTTTGTATGTTTGCTCTGAAATACCTGTCATGGATGTGCCACATGCTGCTGGGACCAGTCCTACATCTAAGATTAAAAGATCGTGGTGTTTGGCTTAGAACAGTTCCTCTCTAAATCTAGGTCTAAGGGGTAAGGTTTCTCCTTGTGGAGAGTGACATACAATCTCTGGCTTGTCAAGGTAAGGAGGCTTATTCGCCGTGCAATGCTCCTCTGGGAAATTTAATATGCAAATTGCCTCTTAAGAGGAGCATTGCACGGCGAATAAGCCTCCTTACTTTGATAAGCCAGAGCTGGTATGTCACTCTCCACAAGGAGAAACCTTACCCCTTAGACCTCAGTCCAGAGCCTCTCACCTTTGCCAATCAGATCTCATACTTTGCACTGACGAGTCCGAAACACCGTCTCTGCAAATTGAGATACTGATTTGGCTTTTATCCTAAGTCATATTTCAAGACTCGTTAAAGGGTTGATTGTGACTTGTAGGATTGCTTCTTCCAATAGGTGGCGCTATAGAGTTCAAGTCCTCTTTTTCTCTTAAGAGGCAATTTGCAACTCTAAATCTACACAGCCATTCATGAGTTAATAGGCTTTTGTAGCATGGAAAGGGTCTAGAGATTCCCTTTGTCTATTGGCTGTGTAGCTTATTTGAACCACACACTTCCATTATATAAATCTGTGCCTTGCTTCCCTCCATGCAAGCAATAAAATCTTCATTCTTTTGTTGGCTGCATTGGAGAAGGTGGTCTGGAGACTCGCCCCCATGTTGTTTTGAGATTGTTGCATGCAGTTTGTTGTAAATACCGCTTCCTTCCCCTTTTTTGGTGTTACTTCATGTTGCTTTTCTGCCTCATTACTGTGCTCCAATCTCCCCTTTGTATTTGTTGTCAGCAGATTATTCAGGATACTCTCCAAGCGTGTGACAACAGAGCTTCTTTATTCAGGAACAATATATGATAAGCTTAATAGATCAGGAATAAATCATTTGTGTGTCTCTATCTGTGCAGCATTTACAGCAGGCTGCTTCTCTCATACACAGACACAGGAAAAACAGGAAATACAGTCACATGCTCTCCCTGTGTGAGCCTCTGGGAGTTTTTTTTTAACTTTATAAATAGAATACAAATCTAGCAACTAAACACTCATTGACAGGAATGGAGTTGTTGCACCAAACATATTCCAACAGCATTTGATCCTGTGTGTCTGTCGTTTGATTGTGCCTAGTGTAAGGAGGCTAATGGTTGTGAAGTTGATGGGAGGTATGTGTCACACAAATGGCTGCTCTCTGTGATGTAACCTGGAGTATTTTCTCTAGTGCACATAAGGTGGTTTGGTGCACCTGTGACCGGGTTACAGGTAGATATGAGAGATGGCGGGTCTGGCTACCCACATACCTCACATCTGGGTGTGTTTAGCAGCCTATATAATGGAGGCTGGTGTGTGGCACATGGGCTGTGACTGGAGGCATGGATGCCTCCAGTGTGTGTTTGCTAAGGCTGTGTTTCCACGTTCCGGAAACACAGCGCTTTGGACGGAGCGGAAATTCCGCTCTGCCCAAAGCCCCGCCCCCTTTTGAACGCGCACTCATTCCGGATGTGTTCATGGAACACATCTGGAACACATCCGGAATGACCGCAGGGCTACATAGCCCTGTGTTATTTCCCTTGCGGCGACGCAGCGTCACCGCAAGGGAATAGGACATGCTGCGGTCTAAAAAGACGCGCCGCATGTCCGGAAACGCAGGTCTTCCGCCTGTGTGTTTTGCAGCATAGTGGAGATGGGATTTCTTGAAATCTCCTCCACTATGCTGTAACATCTGGACGTTGCGTGTTTGACGCTGCGCCAACGCACAGCGTCAAACACGCAGCAAATCAGGACTGTTTCCTGAACGTGGAAACATACCCCAAGACACTGATCTGAGCAGGCGGACCCGCAGTGCTATATGAACTGTTTATTTTTCTGTTTGTTTTCACTTTGTGCCGCCGAAGGCTATCTTTTGCTTGCTTAAACGTAAGCAGGATTATGGAGCTACTAAACCTGACTGAATATTTTATGGAAACAGCTTCCTTTGCTTACCTCAACCCGCAGGGTTACACTAGGTTTTTCCCTGTCTATCCAATTTATTTTACCCCTTTTACTCCTGGCCCTTTCTTTCCTGGGGGGAGGGGGCTGCGTAGGATTTTGTAGCAGCACAGAGAGTTATGAGAACTGGGCATCTCCACCTTCAGGAGTAACCCTGGGGTTAGGAATAGAATAGGGCTTCGATAAATTAGAGATGGTAAAGGGTCCCTCTTCCCCGGCAAATATACGCTCACAGCGTCACAATACCACAATGTTTCAGAGTAAAACATACACGGCTGCAGTTGTGCAGCCAGGTTCCATTTCATGCTGCTCATTATTTGAGCAGCATGAATCATATGACAAATTCCCTTTAGAAACATAAAACGTATATATTCACTTCATTTCAGAGATCACATATATGAATTCACATCCAAAACTGTGTGCCTTTATTATTTTTTATTGATTCAGAATTACAGCCTTTATCATAGCCCTGAGCAGCAATCACAGTTTAGCTGGTTTTAGCAAATAGTCTGCAGTGGGACAGACCTTAAACAGCAGTGGACATACAGATTATGCACCTTGCATTGTCACTATATGGATCATCATAGGTGTCCTCACCGTCTGATTTTGAGAGAATTTGCAAAAGCAGCCCATCAACTAAGGGATTAATCTCAGAAATATATAAGATAATAATAAACCATCCCCAGGGGGGGTTGGCAAATTAAACATCCGTACATGAGTAGATGGGAGTCTATTTTGGGAGGGATCTGTCGCCTCAAACCTGGCAACATATTTGGGATAGGGCAGCTAAGTCTTCTATTTGTACTCTTTATAAGGAGAATCAGTATAAGATTTTGATGTTCTGGTATCACACCCCGGATCTCCTCCACAGGTTGAACCCTCAGCTCTCGAACCTCTGTTGGCATTGTGGCTTGGAGGTTGGTACTCAATACCACATTTTTGGGTCTTGTTCCGAGATCATTCGTTTTTGGGAGGAAGTAAGAGCCTTAATCTGCAGGGTTCTCTTTGTGGAGGTTGAATTAGATCCTGCTATTTATCTCCTTAATGTCTCTCCTAGAGGGATGCAGGAAAATTCGGGTAAGTTGCGATTACATATTACATATATTACATATTACACTGCAGCATGGTGTTTGATAGCTCGTAACTGTAACAGACCTCTCCTCCTTCCCACCAACACTTACTAAATAGAATTTCTGACATCCATAGAATGGAATATATGACCGCTTTGCTGAGTGCTGGAGTGGATAGATTTGATACCATTTGGGCTCCATGGGACTATTATTGGGCTCAAGTTGGTGGGTAGGACTTTTGGAGCCCATGTGGTGCAATTGCTTCATAAGGAGATTTAATTAGAATGTAGAGTTATCATATGTCCTAGCTGTACACTGGTTATATTTTTGGGATCTCAGGAATGGGCCGAACGCCTTCTAGGGTCTCAATCCATATAAACAGCTAGTAGAAACCAGGTAACGAAGCCGTGTTTGGTCTCCAAGTGTAATGGGGACCCGGCCTGATCCAATGGCACCCTATGACCTCTCATTGGGAAATTATGATCCTTCATAAGTTTTGAGAGTTGGCAAATATTGGTATGTCTGTGATTAGCCAGCACCACCCATGATCCAGTGGTTATAGAGACCATTGTGCGCTGACTAGTGTAAGGTCAGGTTGATTGAGGAAAAAAATACAAATTAAATGACATTTTGTAATAACCAGCCAAGAGAATGCAGGCAGCTGTGAGCTGGTTTTATTATGCTGGGAATGGCAAATATCCATGGACCTTCCCAGCCTATTAGTATTAGCTCCCAGCTGTTTGCTTTGCCTTTGTTGATTCTTAAAAATACGGAGGAACCAATGTAATTTTTTGGGGGTCCTCTCATTTTTATTTAAATAGCAAAGGCAAAGCAGAGAGCTGGGGCTGATATTAATAGGCTGTGAAGATCCATGGATATTGTCCCTTTACCAGTAATAAGACCAGCTAACAGCTGTCTGTTTTTCCTTGGATGGTTATTATAAGTAGGGGGACCACACGTGTTTTTTCATTAATAAATAAATACAGTAAACTACACACTCAAGGCACTGCTCCACTCCTCCACTTGACCTCTGCGTCATGGCTAAAAATTATTATTTTTTATTATTCTATAATATTTTAAGTCATTTCCCTATCCAAATATTGTGCAGGACAATTGTCCTGTTCTTTCCACATTTTTCTTCCTTTTGTAGCCCCATAGCCCTTACTACTAGAGATGGGCAAACCCAAACAGTAAATTCTGTGTCAGTACCGAACACCTACTGTTCGGGCACGGACACCAAGCATGAACTTCACCAGGAAGGGTTCGGCCCCCCGAACACATGGTGACAGTGCAGCAAACACTGCTTCTGATCGGTGGTAAAATCATCACCGCTAGTCAGACAACCGCGGTTCCCACGCGGTCAAAAGGCAGCATGAGCGCGTAGCTGTGATCAGATGTATAAAGTTTACCTCCAGTCACAGGTGTCAGCTGATGGAACTACTGCTCCCATCAGCCGATGCCTGCTGATGCTAATAACAGTGAGAGCAGGAGCAGCTAATGGGAGTATTCATCAACCAGCGCCTGCGCTGTAAATAAATTTAAAAAACGGAGTGCGTTTCCCTGTATTTTTGATAACCAGCCAGGCAAAACTCAGAGCTCGGGGCTGCAACCCTCAGCTGTCAGCTTCAGCAGGGCTTGTTATCAAGAATAAAGGGGTCCCCATTACTGTTGAGCAATACTGCCCGATATCCAGAAATATCGGATCGGATTGGATCGACCCGATACTCAAAAAGTATCGGTATCGCCAATTCCGATACCGGACACCCAATGCAAGTCAATGGGACAGAAATATCGTAATTAAAAAAAACCCTTTCTTTCCTTGTAAACACTAGATATACACATATAGAATACATATATATATACATGTCATTGTGACATATATATATACATATATTTATAGTTCATACACTTCTACATAGTAAAATAGCCGCTGATTCAATTGCCGGGCAATGCCGGCTTTTGTGAAATTACAGAACCACCCGACATGAAATGACACATGGTTTACATAGAGTTAACATGTCATTTCATGTAGTTTGATATATGGTTCTCACTAACAATTACATGAGTGTATGTGTGCAAAATTTCACACATGTAGGGGTTAATTAAAGGTGTAAATTCGTTGTAAAAAAAACTCATTTTTTTCTACGAATTTACACCTTTAATTAGCCCCTAAATGTGTGAAATTTTGCACACATACACTCATGTAATTGTTAGGGAAAACCATATATCAAACTACATGAAATGACATGGTTAACTCTATGTAAACCATGTGTCATTTCATGTCGGGTCTGTAATTTCACAAAAGTCGGCAATTGAATTAGCGGCTATTATACTATGTAGAAGTGTATGTACTATAAATATATATATATATATGTGTCACAAATTCAATGACATGTATATATATATATATGAGGTGTAAAATTGTTGAAAAAAAATGCGTGGGCTCCCGCCCTATTTTCTCAACCATACAGACAAAGCCAGTGAGTGGGGGCAGATAATAATAGCCCAGAGAGGGACCATTATTTTTGCCCCCCCTGGCTACTAAGATTTGCCCCCAGACACCCCAGAAAAGGCAAATCTATAATTAGATTCGCCTTTTCTGGCACTTTGCCCGTCTATTCCCATTGCCCTGTAGCGGTGGCGAATGGGTTAATAAGGGGTTTAAAGCCACCTTGCTATTGAAAGGTGACTTTAAGACAGGTTAATAATTGAGAGCTGTCAATCAGACAACTATCAATTATTAATCCTACTGTATGAAATAAAAATAAAACACACACTTTAATTAAAAATAATTTTAATGAAATAAACACACAGTTTTTGACCATATTTTATTTTACTGGCATTCCTTGCGAAGCCCTTGTTCACCTCTAATAAACATAAAATAATAAAGCAACATTATTCTTACCTATCTGATGTTCAGTCAGGCCCCCCGATGTAATCCTTCTGAAAGGGTTAATGTTTACTGCAGGGACCGCAGCTAATGCTCCCAGCCTCGCAGTAAACCCCCGACTGAATCATCTCCTCTCCTGGCTGACAGGAGAGGAAGTGGTTAGCATAATTGATTGCTTCCCACTTTCACTTCAGGTCAGCCAGGGACACCGCACAGCATCAGTGACGTCAGAGGGAATCCCGGCTGACCTGAAGTGAACTGATTAACAAAAATAGGGGATCCCCTCGAAAAAAAAATGGCGTGGGGTCCCCCCTATTTTTGTTAACCAGCCTGATGAAGCAGACTACTGAGACCTGGTTTTTCAGGCTGTTAAGGAGCCAATATCCATGGACCTTGCAAGCCTGATAATACCAGGCCACAGCAGTCTGCTTATCTTGGCTAGTTAACAAAAATAGGGGATACCCTCGAAAAAAAATGCCGTGGGGTCCTCCCTATTTTTGTTAACCAGCCAGATGAAGCAGACTGCTGAGGCCTGGTTTTTCTGGCTGGTAAGGATCCAAGATCCATGAACCTTGCAAGCCTGATAATACCAGGCCACAGGAGTCTGCTTAGCTTGGCTGGTTAACAAAAATAGGGGATCCCCTCGAAAAAAAATGGCATGGGGGTCCCCCTATTTTTGTTAACCAGCCAAGTAAAAAGCAGACTGCTGCGGCCTGGTATTAAAAGACTGTCAAGGCCCATGGATTTTGGTCCTCAACAGCCTAAAAATACCAGGCTGCAGCAGCCCCACAATTGGCGCATCCAAAGATGCGCCAATTGTGGCACTTTACCCGGCTCTTCCCACTTGCCCTGTAGTGGTGGCAAGTGGGGTAATAAAGGGGTTAATGTCACCTTTGATTAAATGGTGACAATAAGCCCGGTTAATAATGAAGAGGCGTCAATAAGACACCGATCCATTATTAATCATAAAGTTTGTACATTTTTTAAAAAATACACAGCCAGAAAAAAGTATTTTAATGAAATAAAACACCACACAGTTTTCATTACTTTTATTGCACGCTCATCCTGCGACGCCATCGGGCACGGACACCAAGCATGAACTTCACCAGGAAAGGTTCGGCCCCCCGAACACATGGTGACAGTGCAGCAAACACTGCTTCTGATCGGTGGTAAAATCATCACCGCTAGTCAGACAACCGCGGTTCCCACGCGGTCAAATGGCAGCATGAGCGCGTAGCTGTGATCAGATGTATAAAGTTTACCTCCAGTCACTGGTGTCAGCTGATGGAACTACTGCTCCCATCAGCCGATGCCTGCTGATGCTAATAACAGTGAGAGCAGGAGCAGCTAATGGGAGTATTCATCAACCAGCTCCTGCGCTGTAAATAAATTGACCCCCAGCAGAAAACTAACAGCCCGCAGCTGCCAAGAAAAGGCACATCTATTAAACTGGCGGTGATGATATTACCGCCGATTAGAAGTGGTGTTTGCATATGCTGGCTGAAACGTTAGATGCTGAGAGAGAAGGATGGGGAGGGAGGAGAGAGCGGTCGGCTTCTCTCCTTCATCATTTCTTTTCAACTGTAAGCATCCTGGAAAGCGATACAGTTGAATGTGAGATGTCGGGCAGGGGGAGTACCCAGAGCTGGCAAGTGCATCAGGCCCCACTGGCCCACGGGTTCCATATTGGCCGTGTGATCTGCCGTTACTGGCTGGGGGACCCTGGGGGAGTGAGGTACCTGGGCAATTGCCCAGTTACAACCCTAACACTGACCCTGCACAAAAGAAAGGCCTGACAGTCTACTTTCATTTAATGTCGAGAAAACTTAACAGAGAGTACAACTAAAGGAATTCGATATAGTGCTCTAAGATGCACCCTTAGGTCAGAAAGCACTCAACAAGCTACTGGGGAAGAGCCGATGGTTGACCTGAGTATGATCAATGATCATGACGCCCCAGGATGAAAGCCGCAAGGTCATCTTGGTGCTCATGTCACTTGGTCAAAAGGGACTATCAAAAGCTGCAGTGATGTCATAACATTCAGAACTTGGAATAAAATACGAATCATGGATGAAGGCAAACTGGACATCATCAAAGCTAAAATGGACAGAACAGGACTTGATTTACTTGGAATCAGCTAATTAAGATGGACTCAATTTAGATATTTCCAGCCACACAAACATTGGGTCTACTATTCGGGCAATGATAACCAAAGACAAAACTGAGTCACTTTTATTCTCAACCGAAGATTGGCTGGCACTATCCTTAAGTAAAATGCAGTCAGTGATACAGTCATTTCCATATAGCTAGAATAAGCATCAATCCAAGTCAGTTATACAAGTCTGCTCACCAACAACGGATGCCTAGGAAGAGGACGTTGAACCACTCGGCGATCAAGTTCAAGAAGAAATTGACAAGATGCTAAAAGAAGAGTTTCTCTACTCATTATCATGGGAGACTTAAATGCCAAAGTGGGTTACAAAAACATCGTAACACCTTCCAAAATCAGAAACGAAGACTTACCCATGGACATCACCAAATGGGGCCTATAAAAATCAGATTGACTATATATGTGTTTGCCAAAGATGGAGGTCGTTGATTATTACTGTAAAAACTGCTTCATGGCCTGCACACAGCCGCATCTACCTTATACGCAGCTCCTGAGCAGTGCTAATGTCCTTGATAAAGACTATTATTGGTTAAAACGTTGGACATTTTATTGCAGGATCAAAATCAAATATTGACTTATTGCATCAAGAACTTCATTCTCTATCATGATGTGGAACTGATCATGAACTGTTGATAGCAAAGACTAGAGTAAAGCTGGGCAAATGGACTAGAGAACAGGACACTTTCAACTTCTATTTGACCGACGTACCTGAAGTTTTTTGGAATGGTATGCACAACCGATTTACACTGAATGCTGATGAAAAAATGCATGCGGAATTATGGACATATTTAAAGACTACTATTAATGATGAATCCAGTAAGACAACAAATAAGAGGCAGAAGAGACCCACATGGTAATAGAAGAGACCATAAAGATAATCTTGGCATGACGAATGAACAAAGCCAAAGGTAACAAGTAGAAAGCAGACAATATAAGTAAAAGACTAAAGAGAGCCATTCAAGCAGACAAAGAACTTTATTACCAAAATTTATTTACAGAGATAAAAGGGGAACATCTGAGGGACAAGACCAGGAAGTCAAAAGTTTCAACCAAGCGAGAACATGTTGAAAGACACCAACAGGAACAAAGTGAGTCAGAACAGATCAAGGATAGAAGCAAAGAGTAAACAGAGCACCTCTAGGAGATATGGGAAGAAGCTGAAACTGGAAATGACAGAGAGCTGAACATTCTATAAGTATTTACTGCACTAAAGCACCTGGATGTGACAATATTCCATTAGAGCTAATAAATTCTTCTGAAGCAGCAGTTGATGTCATCACATGCCTGTGAAGAAGACTGAAGCTACCAACTGTGGAAACTATCATAGTATTGCGCTCATACTTCATGCCAACAAAATACTGCTGAAGATCCTACAAAGATTGTTACAGCCTTAAGGGTATGCCACACTAAACAGCGTCGCTAACGAGATCGCTAAAAAACGTCACTATTTAGCGATCCCGTTAGCGACGTTGTTGTGTGCGGCATCTAGCGACGACGTGGCCCCTGCTGAGATCCTGCTGTGATCTCGTTCGTCGCTGACATCGTTCCGGACCCTATTTTTATCGTCGGTGTCCCGCTGGTAAGTATATATCGCTGAGTGTGGCACCTTTTTTTTAGCGATTTAGCGGTATTTTGTACCGCTAAAGTCGTTAAGGAGATCGCTAACCGCGATAGCGTCCTTAACGACATCGCTAAATTAGGAAGCCACTAGCGATATTATAACAATCACGCTAGCGATCTCATTAGTATGCGATGTTAACGAGATCGCTAGCGGGATTGTTTAGTGTGGCAGTACCTTTACTTTCACAAACAGCTGCCAGAAGAACAAGCAGGATTCAGAAAAGGCAGAGGAACAAGAGATGTGATTGCTAACATTAGATGGATAATGGAAAAGGCCAAAGAATATGACAATGAAATCTATTTTTGCTTCATCAACTAAAGCAAAGTTTTCAGCTGTGTTGATCACCAGAAACTATGGAGTACCATGAAGGACATGGGTGTGCAGAACAATCTGATAAGCCTCATTAGGAACTTTTACATTGACAAAGAACCAACAGTCTGAACAGAACATGGCAACACCCTCAAAGTACAGAGGCGTCAGACAAGGCTGCATCCTGTCACCATTTGTCTTCAATTTACATGCAGAAGCTATTTTCAGGAAGGCTGGACTAAGTAAGAAGGAAGGAATCAAAATTGCTGGACGAATCATCAACAATCTTAAATACCCAGATGCTACAACATTGATAGCAACAAGCATAGATGGAATGAAGGACTTATTACGGAGTGTCAAGATAGTTGAGAAAATCAACAATTAAGTCACTGGACAAGGTCTTCAAATCAAGGAGCATTCCACTGGTAATGAAGACACGGCTCCTACATAATTTGGTCTTTTATGTGGTAACATACAGATGCAAAAACTGAACGATAAAGAAACAAGACAGAAGGAGAAGCGATGCCTTCAAAATGTGGTGCTGGAAGAGGATATTAGCAATACCATGGATAACAAGAAGAACAATCAAATCAATTTTTGAAAAGATCAAGACAGACATGTCACTGGAAGCAAGTATCACCAAGCTACAACTTGTCTACTTTGCACACATAATACGAAGAAAGCAATCACTGGAGAAGGACATCATGGTCAGAAGAATAGACGGAATAAAGAGAAGAGGAAGACCGAAACTCGATGGCTTGATTCTATCAAAATAATGGTGCAGAAGACCCTGATGGACCTATCTAGGCCTGCACAAGATCCATCTTCATCCAGTTCATTCAACTGTCAAGCGGCCATGGCTCGGGATTGGCCCGAAGGCCATTATAAAATACATGAATAAAATGTAAGGCTTCATTAAATATCAGTAATTTTTTTTTTTTTTTGCTTGCAAAATACTTCAGTGTTTGGTCAGTGTCAGTTTTCACCTTTGGTGTTCCATTAGATTTGCTCCTATGAAAAAAATAAAATTGCAGAGCTTCTCCTACACATTACAAAGGTTAAAACACGCACCAGATGGACTGCATATGGAAGGTGCTGTCTTCTCTTGCTTTCTTGTATTAGCAGCTCCAATATTGCCTTTATTTCCTTTTCATGTGCTACTTATCAGTAGCCTGTTTTGTCTGCCCTCCCTGAGACTGTAGATGATTTTACCCTTCTCCACACTATTTACTATGTATGATATGTATACAATCCCCCTCCCTGCTGCTATCTCTAATGGCTCATACAGACGAGTGTATAAATAGGACGTGCGCTATCAGATTTTTAATCGGCTAGCACACAGCACACTGACCTATGTCATTCAATAACGCTCTTCAGATGAATGATTTTTTTCGTGGTTTGAGTGTCCGTGAGTAATAAATCGCAGCAAGAACTGCTTACTCCCGAGTCTCGGATAAGAGTCACACATTCAGTTGTATGGGTGCAAACAAAAATCAGATTCCACATGGACCATCACAGTGGCATTCGATTTTTGCTTAAACAGTATATTTCTATTATAAACCTAGTAAATTGTATGTGATCATGTGTATGTTTTAATATAGTTGCATGAAAACAGATTGCACGCAGACGTCACATGGACTTAAAAAAATAGGCACCCAGATGGCACATGGATGAAAATCTGATGAAAATGAGAAAAAAAATAATCCGTGTCTTATGGATGAATGAACTTGGACGATTTTTCATACTCTTATTTGCAGGTGCCCTAACACTGAGAGAAGGGAGGTGAGGGACAGCGAAAGCCATCAGAGCCAGGAGCAGGAGCTCTGATGGATTTGTAACATTTTTGCACTGCACTGAGCTTTATAGACACTCTGCTGCAGGCAAATGATAGAAAATTTGTACTAAAACTGTCTCTATAGCTCTATATAAGCGGCAGCAGACATACCATGTACTGATGTATGGTGTATACAGCCCTGTAATCACCCCTACAAGCACTGTGTTGTGAACGCGCTGGATTCTGAGTTGGGGCTCCCTCTGGTGACTGCTGATAGTTTTGAAGCTGCCTTGACTAACAGAGGCCCTTCAGCTGAGGATTCAGCTGCAGACGATTGGCAATCTGGGAGTGATGACTGGGGAGATTTAAGTGAGTAACCTTCCCATGATCCTCGCCGGTGATTAGTTGTCTCTTCCTGGTCCAGTTTGGAAGTTAGCTTGTTTTCTGCTGTCTCCTGCAACTTTCAAATAAGTTATTTTCTGCTCTTTTCTGTGGTTTTGTTTTCCTTTGTTTTTTGCTCTTCTGGAGTGAGGTCAGCCGGGTCCCCCTGCTGGGGCATGCGCTGGCCTCTGTTTCTCATTTATCTCTGTTTATTTGTCAGTCCCTGTTATTTCTGTGGCTGCTGGGTAGCTACCTGTACACACCAGAGTTCTGATCAAGCGGTGGAGAGATCGGGTGGTCTCAGTATTTTGGAATCAGAAGTGTTACAATTTTTCCTAGGGTTTTGCTGGATTGCAGACAGTATTCTTTCCTGTCCTGTCCTATCTAGATAGTTTTGGGCCCCAGCGTTTGCTTATTCTATTTTCTGCCTGAGTGTGTATTTCATCTTGTCTCACCACCAATATATGTGTGGGGCTACCTATTCCTTTGGGGCGCTACTCCAGTGGCAGTTAGCTTTCACCTTTCTATCTTTAGGCTTAGCTATCTCTCCGGCTGTGTCGAGGCATCTAGGTCATCGTAGATACTTCCCACGGCTGCTTCTAGTTGTGCGGTTAGTTTAGGGGTCTGCAATCCATTAGTTACCAACCTCTCTGGGTGTCTGGCTGCCTTGGCTATTTTTGTTTCTGTCCTCCTCGGCTACCAATTCATAACACACTGTTTATCATAAGTTTTTGATTCTGCATAAATTTATTAAAAAAAACACCTTGAGGGGAACTTATCAAGACAGATTACTAATCTTTTTGACCATTTTATGCCAGAAATGAGCTAGCACAGATGCAGGTGCTTCTCACAAAATTAGAATATCATCAAAAAGTTAATTTATTTAAGTTCTTCAATACAAAAATGTTTTCCTTCCATTCAACTTTCCATTAATATACTTATCCAAGCACTTATACAGCACTCTGTGAACAGCCAGCTTCTTTAGCAATGACCTTTTGTGGCTTACCCTCCTTGTTGAGTGTGTCAATAACTAACCTTCTGGACATCTGTCAAGTCAGCAGTCTTCCCCATGATTGTGGATCCTACTGAAACAGACTTAGGGACCTTTTTAAACGCTTACGAAGCCTTTCCAGGTGTTTTTTTGTTAATTATTCTAATTTACTAATATAATGACTTTTGGGTTTTCATTGCCTGTAAGCCAAAATCATCATTAACAGAAATAAACACTTGAACTAGATCACTCTGTGTGTAATGACTCTTAGTGTTGAGCGATACTTTCCGATATGAAGAAATATCATATCGGATTGGATCGGGCCAATACCCAAAAAGTATCGGATATCGCCGATTCCGATACCGGAAACCAATGCAAGTCAATGGGACAGAAATATCGGTATTAAAAAAAAACCTTTCTTTCCTTGTAAACACTAGATATATACACATAGAATACATATATATATAATATATATATATATATATACATGTCATTGCGACACATATATACAGTGCCTACAAGTAGTATTCAACCCCCTGCAGATTTAGCTGGTTGACACATGCGGAATTAACTTGGCATTGTGACATTTGTACTGTAGATCAGCCTGGAAGTGGGAAATGCACTGCTGCAAAAATTTTTGTTTTAATTTTTTTTTTTTTTTTTTTTAAAAACGTTAAAAGTTAATTCAGAGTGTCATTTATTATTCAACCCCTCAAACCACAAGAATTCTGTTTGGTCCCCCTAAAGTATTAAGAAGTAGTTCAGGCACCAAGAATAATGAGCTTCACATGTGTGGATTAATGATCTCTTTTGCCAGCCTTTTCTGACTATTTAAGACCCTCCCCAAACTTGTGAACAGCACTCATACATGGTCAACATGGGAAAGACAAAGGAGCATTCCAAGGCCATCAGAGACAAGATCGTGGAGGGTCACAAGGCTGGCAAGGGGTACAAAACCCTTTCCAAGGAGTTGGCCCTACCTGTCTCTACTGTTGGGAGCATCATCCGTAAGTGGAAGGCTTATGGAACTACTGTTAGCCTTCCACGGCCTGGACAGCCTTTGAAAGTTTCCTCCCGTGCCGAGGCCAGGCTTGTCCGAAGAGTCAAGGCTAACCCAAGGACAACAAGGAAGGAGCTCCGGGAAGATCTCATGGCAGTGGGGACATTGGTTTCAGTCAATACCATAAGTAACGTACTCCACTGCAATGGTCTCCGTTCCAGACGAGCCCGTAAGGTACCTTTACTTTCAAAGTGTCATGTCAAGGCTCGTCTACAGTTTGCTCATGATCACTTGGAGGACTCTGAGACAGACTGGTTCAAGGTTCTATGGTCTGATGAGACCAAGATCGAGATCTTTGGTGCCAACCACACACGTGACGTTTGGAGACTGGATGGCACTGCATACGACCCCAAGAATACCATCCCTACAGTCAAGCATGGTGGTGGCAGCATCATGCTGTGGGGTTGTTTCTCAGCCAAGGGGCCTGGCCATCTGGTCCGCATCCATGGGAGATGGATAGCACGGCCTACCTGGAGATTTTGGCCAAGAACCTCCGCTCCTCCATCAAGGATCTTAAGATGGGTCGTAATTTCATCTTCCAACAAGACAATGACCCAAAGCACACAGCCAAGAAAACCAAGGCCTGGTTCAAGAGGGAAAAAGTCAAGGTGTTGAAGTGGCCTAGTCAGTCTCCTGACCTTAACCCAATTGAAAACTTGTGGAAGGAGCTCAAGATTAAAGTCCACATGAGACACCCAAAGAACCTAGATAACTTGGAGAAGATCTGCATGGAGGAGTGGGCCAAGATAACTCCACAGACCTGTGCCGGCCTGATCAGGTCTTATAAAAGACGATGATTAGCTGTAATTGCAAACAAGGGTTATTCCACGAAATATTAAACATGGGGTTGTTTAATATTTGACCCACACTTTTATGTTTAAAATTTATTAAAATTCAACTGAGCAACAAAACTTTTTGTTTTGTAAGATTTATGCTTCTGTTAATAAATCCTACTCTCGTTTGCAGTTTGAAGGCTCTAACTTATTTGCATCTTATCAAACCAGCTAAATCTGCAGGGGGTTGAATACTACTTGTAGGCACTGTATATATTTATAGTTCATACACTTCCACATAGTATAATAGCCGCTAATTCAATAGCCGGCTTTTCTGAAATTACAGAACCA
The DNA here is from genome assembly GCA_033576555.1 of Oophaga sylvatica. Taxonomy (NCBI): domain Eukaryota; kingdom Metazoa; phylum Chordata; class Amphibia; order Anura; family Dendrobatidae; genus Oophaga; species Oophaga sylvatica. The sequence goes on along the minus strand of JARQOD010000002.1, from coordinate 596,011,373 downwards.
CCCGACATGAAATGACACATGGTTTACATACAGTTAACCATGTCATTTCATGTAGTTTGATATATGGTTTTCACTAACAATTACATGAGTGTATGTGTGCAAAATTTCACACATGTAGGGGTTAATTAAAGGTGTAAATTTGTTGAAAAAAAATTCAACGAATTTACACCTTTAATTAACCCCTACACGTCTGAAATTTTGCACACATACACTCATGTAATTGTTAGTGAAAACCATATATCAAACTACATGAAATGACATGGTTAACTGTATGTAAACCATGTGTCATTTCATGTCGGGTCTGTAATTTCACAAAGGCCGGCAATTGAATTAGCGGCTATTAAACTATGTAGAAGTGTATGTACTATAAATATATATATATGTGTCACAATGACATGTGTATATATATATATATATATATATATATATATATATATATGAGGTGTAAAATTTTTGAAAAAAAATGCGTGGGCTCCCGAGCTATTTTCTCAACCAGACTGACAAAGCCAGCGAGTGGGGGCAGATAATAATAGCCTAGGGAGGGTGCAATTATTTAATGTCCCCCTGGCTACTAACATCTGCCCCCAGCCACCCCAGAAAAAGCAAATCTATAATTAGATTTGCCCTTTCTGGCACTTAGCCCGTCTATTCCCATTGCCCTGTAGCGGTGGCGAATGGGTTAATAATGGGTTAAAGCCACCTTTCTATTGAAAGGAGACTTTAAGCCAGGTTAATAATTGAGAGCTGTCAATTAGACAACTATCAATTATTAATCCTATTGCATGAAATAAATATAAAACACACACTTTAATTAAAAATCATTTTAATGAAATAATGAAACAGTTTTTGACCATATTTTATTTTCCAGGTAAATCCAATCGAAGCCCTTGTTCACCTGTAATAAAAATAAAATAATAAAGCAACATTATTCTTACCTATCTGGTGTTCAGTCAGGTCCCCCGATGTAATCCTTCTGAAAGGGTTAACGTTTACTGCAGGGACCGCAGCTAATGCTGCCAGCCTCGCAGTAAACCCCCGAATGAATGAGCTCCTCTCCCGGCTGACAGGAGAGGAAGTGATTAGCTGGGAAGCGTAATTGATTGCTTCCCAGGCTAATCAGGGTCAGCCGGGGACACCGCACAGCATCAGTGACGTCAGAGGGAATTCCAGCTGACCTGAACTGAACTGATTAACAAAAATAGGGGATCCCCTCGAAAAAAAAAATGGCGTGGGGTCCCCCTATTTTTGTTAACCAGCCAGATGAAGCAGACTACTGAGGCCTGGTATTTCAGGCTGGTAAGGATCCAATAGCCATGTACCTTGCAAGCCTGATAATACCAGGCCACAGCAGTCTGCTTTTCTTGGTTGGTTAACAAAAATAGGGGACCCCTTGAAAAAAAAATGGGGGGGGTTACCCTATTTTTGTTAACCAGCCAAGTAAAAAGCAGACTGCTGCAGCCTGGTATTAAAAGACTGTCAAGGCCCATGGATTTTGGCCCTCAACAACCTAAAAATATCAGGCTGCAGCAGCCCCACAATTGGCGCATCCAAAGATGCGCCAATTGTGGCACTTTACCCGGCTCTTCCCACTTGCCCTGTAGCGGTGGCAAGTGGGGTAATAAGGGGTTAATGTCACCTTTGATTGAACGGTGACAATAAGCCCGGTTAATAATGGAGAGGCGTCAATAAGACACCGATCCATTATTAATCATAAAGTTTGTAACTGTTTAAAAAAATACACAGCCAGAATAAAGTCTTTTAATGAAATAAGACACAACATAGTTTTAATTTTTTTTTATTGCACGCTCATCCTGCGACGCCATCGATGTCCTGTAAAAAAACAAAAATAACAAACCAACACAAATACTCCCTGTCCGAGGCAGTCCAAGATAACGAGTGTCCCACGACGAGTCCAGCTCTGCTACATCTGGATGCCAGGCTCAGCCTGACATCCAGACACAGCAGAGCAGCTTACCAGAGGAGATTCCCCGGCGTTGACGTCATCTGGACTTCTCACGGCCAGCTGTTGCGAGAATACAGCTGGCCGAGATTACCCAGTACCCGGCAGTCACGTGCAGTTATCGCGAGAAGCTGCACGTTACCGCCAGGGAGATTTTAATGGCCGGTCAGCTGTACGATCAGCTGCAGTGAGAAGAATTCCATCCATGATGTGACCACCGGGGATCCTCTGTAAGGTAAGTGCTGAGTCCTGACTCCTGACAGACCCGACCGACACTGACAGTGACACTTTCGGGAAGTTCCTGTGTCACGTACTTCCTTCTGTGACACAGGAACTCCCCATATACTTTACTGCCAACGTCCGATTCCGATATCAGATATGCAAAAAGTATCGGATCGCAGAATACCGATACCCGATATTTGCATTATCGGAATGTTCAACACTGATGACTCTATATAATATATGAGTTTCACTTTTTGTATTGAAGAACTGAAATAAATAAACTTTTTGATGATATTCTAATTTTCTGAGAAGCACCTGTATATCCCAATTTTTTAGCATACAGAATTTTGTCTCTATGCAGTTAGCCATTACCCTTTTCTAATCTCTGTTCACTTTTTAGGAAAGAATAAAGCTTACTCAAAAGGTGACAAAATGCACTTATTTGTGTAAATACCACTTGTGGCAAATTTTACAACTGTTTTACACCAAAAAGTGGTTCCAGAGGATGAAAAATGTAGAGAATGTTGCCTAGGATGATAAAATCAGACACCCCCCCCCCCAAAAAAAGTGTGCAAAATTGTGATGTGGATGACCCTTCATATTTATATTATAGCTATATATTTATTAGTTTATTATTTTTAATTATTATTCATAGTTAACAATGATAATGAAGATACTAAATGTATAACAAAACTAGAATATGATTACATTTTTATCAACATAAAATAAAAAATCTTCATGCAGCGCCACCTAGTGGTCAACCTGGCAATGTTTTATTGTATGTAAAGTGAGAAATAGACTTTTCCTTTTATATGCATACAATGAAATATCATGCACACATTTTTTTGTTGGACTGAGGTAATAAGTATTTTTACACACCATGATGCTATGAGACCTTTAAATAATATCTAACTCCATGTATGCATCGTACGGATCACCTGCAGATAATGATCAGTGAGTTGCAATATGATACGGGCAGTTGAGTATTAATTAGATGGTGTCTACAATAAGATGGATTAAATTATTTTAATATTTCGTGTACATAAAATTGAAATCAGTGAAATTCCGCGACCGATGAATTTATTGATAATAACCAGCATTTTTTTTTTTACCAGTTATAAATGTTGGATCAGATCCTCGGCCTGACGGTAAACAGTTATAAATGTTTGATGATGCCAGCTAGATATCTCAAAACCATTGCAGTAACATTTGCAAGAACACCATTTCAGCTGTACCGGTGCCAATTAAGGCATTAACCCTTACCACAGCCTGATGTCCCCCCGGTAGAATCGCAGAGACTTGGAACTCTTTTCTGTTTCTCTAAAAGGATAAATACCCTAAACTTTACATACTGTCATTTACATGAGCGGCTGTTGTCACAGCCGAAAAATGACAGATAAAAAGAACGGCCATAGAGACGCACGCCAACAACTGCTCTCATAGCTCGACTTTAAAGATTCAGCTCACCGCTGCCCTAGCCTTGCATTAAAATATCCTGGCCTCCATGGCACATGCTCCATCAGCCACAGTTCTTGATAAAAATAAGAATGAGGCTAGGTGCACACGTTAAGGATTTTTTGCGGTTTTTTTTTTTCGCGTATTTGCGGCGGTTTTCCGCTGCAAAAAACGCTTAAAAAACACATGCATTAAGCATCCTATTATTAGAATGCATTCTGCAATTTTTGTGCACATCGTGCGTTTTTCCGCAAAAAAAATGCATCACGGTAAAAACGCAGCAAGCTCATTAATTTTGCGGTAAATCTGCAATTTACCGCTATATTATTGACCTAGGATGTTCAGGAAAAAAAACGCAAAAAAAAACCCTTGCAAAAAACGTGATAAAAACGCGTCCGGATTTCCTGTGAAAAATTCCGGTTTTTCTCAGGAAATTTCTGCGAGGAATACTGAACGTGGGCACATAGCCTGAGATTGATACGCTCTCCAGGGCATATTGATCATGGGCGTGTATCTACTCTACCCTGATTTATAGATGAAAAAGGCAAATCCAGATTCAGAGATCCGATGTGTAAAAAATATCAAATTTATTAGGTAGATGAAAAATAAGATAACAGCATAATAGTCACAGCCCCAGCTGGGGGAGATGATTGGCAACACGACGCTTTTCAGACCCTCAGGTCTTTAATCATTGCAATAAAGATCTAAGGGTCTGAAACGCGTCTGCCAATCATCTCCCCTAGATGGGGCTGTGACTATTATGCTGGTGTCTTAGGCCTCTTTCACACATCCGTTTTGCGCCGTCAGGCACAATCCGTCCAAAAGCGAAAGGACGGATCCGGCGCTGATCATGAAAAAACTGATGCAACGGATCAGGTTTTTTGCCAGATCCGTCCTGAACTTTTCAACCCAGAAAATGCAGGTACGCATGTCCGGACCGAGGAGAGAGAGAGAGACCTTGATTTCCAGAATCCGGATCAGTCTTTTGCCGGATTGCACAAAAGACTGATCCGGCACCATAGACTTGTATTGTTTGCACCCGCAGGATGCGCCCCTTCAGGCGCTATCCGGCGGGTGCATCAGAAAAAAAAAACGTTGCAGTGACCGTTTTGACCGGCCGCCGGAATGTACATTTCCGCCGGATCTGGCAAAAAACGGACGCAACGCAATGACATCCGGCGCTAATGATAGTCAATGACAAAAAACGCATCCGGCGGTTTAAAAAACCGGATCCGTTTTTTAAAAAAAACACCAATCGCGCCTGACGGCAAAAAACGGATGTGTGAAAGAGGCCTTATTTTTCATCTACCTAATAAATTGGATATTTTTTATACATCGGATCTCTGAAGTTGGATTTACCTTTTCCTGTCTATCGATTGATCTTCTTACGGAACTGCTGGATTTTCCGAGCTTTGGACTTCACTGTGGTTGAGCTGACATAATACCCTTTTTCTTGCACATACATGATATTCAACTTTATTTTTTCATATTTTTAAAAAGCTTTTGTTTTTACTGAATTTAAGAGTCCCTCAGGGGACTTGAAGCTGCGATCGTCTGATCGCTTGTACTGTACATAGTAGTGCATGAGCTATGTATAAGTACAATTATGATCTCCCAGGAATGCCGGCTAAAGGCTGGAGTCACACTAGCAATTTTAAAATAGATCCGATTTTGATGCAGAAGAGTCGGACGAGTGTCATGCGAGTGTCGTGTTTTTCATGCGAGTACAATCCAATTCTTCACAACTAGGATCCGACTTAGGCCGGAGTCACACTAAACATGAAAAATTGGTCCGAGTCTCCCTGCCGAGAGTCGTATGAGTGTAATGTAATGTATTGCGATTTTATCTAAGTCATTTATACATCATTTTCAAAGATAATATTCTTCATATTCTTCAAAACATATATATGTACATATATATATATATATATATACAGTATATCTATTCTATTCTAACCTGTCACTGTGATTTTACTGTACGCGGCACATGAATTGCCGGCTTTTCAAATGTGATTGGTGTGTAAAAATCAGACAGCACTCGCATGGTCCGAGTGCTGTGTGATTTTTTTTTTCTCGCACCCATTGACTTCTATTGCGGCATGTGATACGATTTCCAATTACAATCGCAGCAAGCTGCAAGTTTTTTTGTGATTTTCATAGAAGAATCGTCATGACAAGCAGCAGACCTCCGGCTGGCACGGCAACTCGTCGGCTCCACGCGATCACGTCACTGGCGTGCCTATAAGATGATGGAATGACGTGCCCCCCCGCATGTTAAATGTCGCTCCACCTGTCTCTTTAGCTCTATTCTCCAGGATGTGCTGCAGTCACATTCTTACTGGACAGTTAATGTTTTGTGATTTCAAGTAATGGAGCTAGAAAAATATTTAGACTTGAGAGTCCTCAGTGGTTGATACCTTTTAATGGCTAACTGAAAAGATGGTAACAAATTGCAAGCTTTCGAGACTACTCAGGTCTCTTCATCAGGCATAGACTAATACAACATCTGAAGAATCACATATTTATATACACAAAATAGCACAGAAAAAATGCAATAGGTAAGACAAGTGACGTGAAGCAGAATAGTCATTCTGGCAGAGGGATGAGCATAAATATTGGAACAGTTCATAGATAAGGAGTGTGAAAGTTTTATTACCCTCTGATTGGGGTCTGGTAATGTTTTGTGATGTTTTCACAGGGTATTTGGAGTAAATTCCTTAATTGATGTAATAGGCCATAAATCCATGTGATAGGTTCATTCCAGCATTAAGAGTGTCAAAGGTCACCATCAATTTGTATTCGCAAATTCTTCTTTGTCTCAGAGATGTGAAATTGCCTCTGAGTACAAGTATTTTCATATCTAACAAGCTATGATCAGGGGAGCAAAAATGTTTTGCCACAGGTAGATCCATTCTTTTTTCTCTTATTGTGTGGCGATGAGAATTCATCCTTGTTCTCAGTTTTTGCCCGGTCTCCCCCACATACAGACCCCCAGTTGGACATTTAGTGAGCAAGTAATGGAGCTGTCAGTCAAGCCGGAGATAGTGCGACTGGGCTGGGAATAAAGCTTAGAGACAGCGGCCCAGGAAGTGCTTTGTCACACCCAAAGCACTTCAGATTCATTTGCATACTGATTTATACAGAAAATTCTTAGTAGCGAAGAAACAGACTGCCTAGCTAAAAACGTGGTGGCCCTAAAGGTTATATGTGCATAGAAGTAGTTTGGAGGTGAAATCTTTCTCATAGCGCTCGCTCACATCAGCGCTGTCCGCACTCAGACCAATGTTATTCAATGGGCAGAGCTGATGCCTGAAAATTTGTTGAATGCTGTGATTTCACTTATTAGTCAGATGGGTGCAAGAGAAAAATCGGATTCCACGCGGAGCCACTGTATGCCATTTTTACTGATACATAGCAATTCTGTAACATAGGAAGCTGTAGATGGTCCTGTAAATGATTACTACCAGCTGAGTAAAAAATCGGATTGTATGTGGATGGAAAGTGAAAAAAAATTGTCCCACTTTTTTGATTTTTTTTTATACTGTTGTGTGACCCCAGCCTTATTATATAATATAAACTAAGCGTAAAAAATAATTTTATGCCTCCCTCGCGTTAATTGCACAAATGTTATACACCTTCTATTTTTAGCTTTCAAGTAACCATGGCAACAATAAAAAGTTTGCTCTCATTTATTCCTATTACCACAACTAATATTAAATTACAGAAAATATCACGCCAATCAAAATGTTTTCGTCTGGCAGGTAAAAGAATATTTTACTCATTAGCCATAACAATAATACCACTGACAGTTAAAGTGAATAAGGGTTCACTCACATTGGCATATTACATGGCCGGGTGCTCTCCGATGTTTTAGCAGATAGCACTCAGTCATACCATGGGGCGGTGCAGATATGAGATTATTTTCTCATGCTGATTCGGCATTCTGCGGGTGCATTCAATGATCGGATTAAGCGCACCCATACAAGTCTATGGGTGTGTGTGAAACATCGAACTGCACTCTTATGCCATCAGAGTGCAGTCAGATGTATGCACATCGAGAAAATAGAGACTATGGAGAAATGTTTCCGTATTCTGTGCATTCGAGAGAATCGGATTACACTGGATGATACTCAGATCAAACTAGGACAAAGTTTGAGCCAAGTGACGTTAGCATAATTGCCTGAATCTCTCGCATGAGCAAATACAAGCCAGTGCAAGCAAAACTTAAAACTGATGATCCCATTGCAATGGCTCCTATTAAGGAGGGTGATAAATTAGGCAGCAGGTCGACGACAGTCACTTCTTGACATTGATGTATTGGAAGCAGGAAAGAAAAAAGGGCAAAAATAAAGATATGAGTAACTATGAGAAATGGAATCCGGGTAAAGTATCACTTGATGTAAATTATAGACAAATACATTTATTTGGAAGCTTTATTACACAGGTTTTTAGAGTCATCGCGTTTCGAGGTCACCCAGGACCTCTTCTTCATGGCAAAGGTCCTGCGTGACTTCGAATCGCATTGACTTTAAAAACCTGTGTAATAAAGCTTCCAAGTAAATGTATTTGTCAATAGTTTTCTTCAGCAGCGCATCAAGTGACACCATTTTATGCTTGGTCCTCCTTGGATGCGTGTCCTGCAGCAGCTGATCTATGTGTATTCCATCTAGCTTAGGTGCAACCCCACCAGGTGAGCAAATTCACTTTTCATAAACCATGTTGCTATCAGTTAAGATTCTTATTAGCGCTCTATTGTTTCCCAGTTTCTGCACCTTCATAACTATGAGAAAAACACATGCTCAGATATGCAGGTCTTGTGGGAAGTTTCTGGTCTGCATTGGTAAGAAACTACAAAAGCTGCCTGGGCTGACATCTGCCCACAGCCGAAAGCACCTGGGCTTGAATTGGACCAAGGAACAATGGAGAAATATGGCCTCTTATGATTATTTATTTTTTATTATGGGTCGCATTCCAGTAAAAGGCATGGGAAGCTGACAAATGTAATGGGACAATGTTCTGCCGGGAAACTTTGGGTCCTGGGCATTGTGTGAATGATATTTTACCTTGTACTGTACCACCTGCCTAAACACTGTACAGACCTAGTACACCTCATGGTGACAGTATTCTCTACTTGTAGTGCCCTCTTTTACATGGTAATGCACCAAGCAACAGTACAAAATTGCTTAGGAATGGTTTGAGGAACAAGGCAAAGGGAATCCAAGTGTTGAATTGGGTTCAAAACTCCCCAGTTCTCGATACGATCCAGCATTTGTGGGACATGCAAGAAAAAAAGTCCAATCTTTGAAGGCTTCAACGTGAAATTTACAGGACTGAAAGGAAAGTGGACATCAAATGTTCTAAATTACCTAGAATGTCAAACCAAGCAGAAACTCACGTTCCCCGGGTCCAGAGCCGGCTTCCTGCTGCTGCTCGGGTCTCCGTGTTTTGACTGAAATGGTGACATTGGGTCAACAGTGCAGATCACAGCTGCAGCCAAAACACTGAGACCTGAGCCACGGTGGGTTGCAGGTGCTAAAATTGAGGAGAGTAACTGCAGTGTTGGGTTATTTTAGGTATTTTAAAGTATTTGGGGTCCACTTTCCAACGTATCTTAAAGGTGTTGTGGAGTCCTTGCCTAGATGACTCAGAGTTATTTTGTTGACATTTGTCCAGTATTTCTGGAAATGTTAGAATCTGTTCACACATAGGGCAGCATGGTGGCTCAGTGGGCAGCACCCATAAACTTACTTATTTGAGACCACAGAGTTAGGATTGTCATGGTGGGATAATTCTAGGCGATAACTATATGGAAATAAATAAGCACACTCAAATTAGAATGCAAAAAAGGAGACATTTTATTTTTCAGCAATAGCCAAGGTTAATAAATGGTATAAATAATATAGACAGAAGGCAGTATTAAAGGTTGCTACAATTCGGTTCTTCAGGACCTTGCTTACATGACATCTTGAAACAAATGACTTACAGGAAACTTGGCACATTTTTACATATGGAAATAGTTGTATGGGTGCAGTATAGGCTCAATAACAACATTGTCATGCTTGCTGAAGAAGCACTTAAAGATTTGTGGAAATGAAAGGGCTGGAAAGTACAGGAGCCTCAAGAAACACTATCATGGCACCAGTGCACAAGTAATCATTTGTTAATAAACCTCTCTACAGGCGTTCCAGGTCCAGACAAGTATTTGAACTCTCCTCAACATTGAAATTGCAAAGCCAAAAAAGAAAAGTTGTGGAATTATGAAAATCACAGAATCGATAAACATGTTGTTAATGATATGCAAATTACCAAATACTGAAATTTAGAAATCACGGCACTTACATGCCTTGTCTGCTATCTATGATGCAATTTATGGTTGTCTGTGGAATGATCTGCCACACTGAATGCATTTGGGCAAAACATCAAGATCCACCGCTGGCAGCTTTCTTTGCAATTGACGACCAATGATGTCCCAGATAAGCTTGATTGGAGACAAGTCCGGAGACGCTGCAGGATTTGATAGCACATTTAGGTCATGCAGGTTCCTCATTATTATTATTATTATTATACATTTATATAGCGCCATTTATTCCATGGCGCTGTACATATGAAAAGGGAAAAATATAGACAGATACAATAAACATGTGCTAGACAAGGGACACACAAGTACAGAAGGAGAGAGGACCCTGCCCGCGAGGGCTCACAGTCTACAGGGATGGGTGAGAATACACTAGGAGAGGGTAGAGCTGGTCGTGCGATGGTTCAGTACACTGAGGATCATTGCAGGTTGTAGGCTTGTCGGAACAGGTGGGTCTTCAGGTTTACTGGGTCGGACGGCTGCAGCCGTCGTGTGTGTGCACGTTCCATCACATGTGGTGGCAGCGGTGGGATCACAAGCCGTGACCCCCGGCTACCGTGTGGCGGACTGTGTGCCCGTTCATCACATATTGGTGGCAGCGGTGGGATCACAAGCCGTGACCCCCGGGCTACCGTGTGGCGGACTGTGTGCCCGTTCATCATTATAGCACAAATAACATGCAGCCTGGTGATGTCATGTTGTAAAACGTCTCTTTGGACACTTTGGAAAAATGGTCACACGACTGGCTCCACAACCAAATTAATGTAAGGCTGAGTAGTATACCTGGAATGAAAACTTGAAGAGTCCAACTACAGCACCATATGACACATAACACCATAATCCCAGGAGAAGCATTGGTATGATTTTCTTCATGAAGTCCTCTTCAGAGTGTTGCCAAGTAATTTCTTCCAGTTTAGTTTTTTTTTTAAGAGACTACTTGGAAAACCTCTTCTCATTCCTCATGTTTGACCCCTTTAAAATAAAAACACCTATACTCACCTCCAGTGCTGATGCCGTTCCAGCTGTGTCAACACTTGCATCTACAGGGCTCATGTGAGGTTGTCACATCACACGAGCCCTGTGTCTAATCAGCACCGGTGTCACTATCTTCCCCTTAAGATAAATTGAACATCAAGAGGAAGTTAGAGAGCAGTCGCAGCTCTTACTTGCTGTTGATGATCAATACTTCTGAAGGCAGGGATAGTGACGCTAACGCTGATTGGGAGCAGGGCTCCTGTGACATGATAACCTCATGTTAGCCCCCGGAATGTAAGTGCTGACAACCCTGGAATGGAGTCGACACTGTAGGTGAGTATAGATCTTTTTATTTTAACGGGGCCAAATATGAGGAATGAGAAGGGGTTGTCCAAGTAGTGCACAACCCCTTAAGGCCAGTTCAGACGAGCATATAAAACATAAAAAATTATCCATTTTTATCCTGCAAAAAATCTGTACGCCATCCATGTGTTATTCATAAGTCAATCTTTTACATGTGTATAACACCAATATGGAATCTGTTTTTGTAAATCCAAAGTTTACTAATGTACAAGACCAACTACAGTTTCCCTATAAATAACATTGGTCTGTGTGTTATCTGATGGTAACAAGCACAGATGTGTATAATATATACAGTACATTACACTCATCTGAACTTGGCCTAAAGCAAAACAAATACCCTAAGCCATAAAAATAAACATCACTACAGAAAAATAGAAAAGCTCCCTGCTATACACATATAGCATACATGAAATGGTCCACACGTGGTCAAAATTGGTCAAAATTCGTGTTATCCGCCTCTTTGATTTGTCATCAATTTTCCTCCTGCGGCCACGTCCAAGGAGGTTGGCTACAGTCCCATGGAGGTTAAATTTCTGACTAATATGTGCAACTGTAGTCACAGGAACATCAAGCTGCTTAGAGATAGTCTTATAACTTTTACCTTTAACATGTTCGTCTAATTTTCTTTCTAATCTCCTGAGACAACTCTTTCCTTCGCTTCCTCTGGTCCATGTTGAGTGTGATACACACCATGTCGCCAAACAGCACAGTGAGTATCTGTAGCCCTCTATACAGGCCACTCCCTGATTCCAATATTGTAGACACCTGTGATTATAATTAGTGGACACACCTTGATTTAACATGTCCCTTTTGTGACATTATTTTCAGGGGTACCATCATTTCTGTCCAGGCCTATTTCATGAGTTTTATTTTTTTTATATTCTGTGGAAGCATGGTTGGAAAGTAATATCTGACTTTCATTTTTTCATTTTCATAGATTTTTTATTTATTATTTACTTTTGTCAGATTCAATTTATTTATGTGACCATTGTGGGTTTTTCTGTCATTAAATGAGGGGTACCAACAATTTTGACCACGTGTGTATTACTGCTCCATTCACTAAGGAACTCAGGAACCCCCATTCTTGTTATTGGTGGTCCCACTAATCAGACTTCCAGTGAGCATGCATGCGTCACATGTTGTTAAAGGGGTGGTCCACTACTTAGACAATCCCTTCTCAATCCGTATGTTTGCCCCCAGTAAAATAATTACAATTATACTCCCCTCTGGCTCCCAGAATTGGCGCCACAGGCTTTCCGGGGATCGCGTACCATGTTACATCCCGCGATCCCTGCGGCCAGTCAGCGCTGCTTAACTTTCATCGCCTTTGGACAAATAACATACATCTGAAGGAAGTGAGAGGGGCTGCTTTACCTCTTCCACTGGCTATATACGAGTTGTCCGAAGGCGAGGAGAGTGAAGCCAGTGCGGGATGTCACAATGATATGCAATCCCTGAGAGAGTCAGTGCTGACACCACTGGAACTGGAGGTGAGTATAGGTTTTATTATTTAATTGGGGGCAAAAGTATAAATTGAGAAGGGGTTTGCCGCGTAGTGGACCACCCCTCTAAGATGGGCTCACATTAATATAGGATACAAATGTTGTTTATGAGACATCCCCTTTAACGCTTACAACCTTTTCCTATGCAGCAACTGAGATCCTTTCCGTGAACTGTGTCGATATTTGAATCTTCCAGTATTAAAACAACATATTTGATGACTTGTCAGGTCAAAAGGGAATTTGTTATATATAACTTCCGTATCATAGCAAAGACCCCCGGTAACCTGAAGGTATATCTCTGAACTTATGGCACTTGCCCAGGGGGTCTACGCCGTATCTACACTGTGTTCCAAATTATTATGCAAAAATTGTTTAGGAGTGATAAGGTAAGAATTTTTTTGTTTGTCAGTTAAACTCATTGATGGTGATGTGTGTCAGGGCTCTTTATATCACTGTAAGCAATTGCAGACACCTGTGCTAATTAGTTTGGCTGGTGTGTCCAATGAAAGGCAAGACTACTTAAGAAGGCTGTCCCACATTATTAAGCAGCCTACATTTTCTGCCAAAATGGGAAAGAAAAAGGATGTGTCGGCTGCTGAGAAGCAACAAATTGTGGAGTGTTTAGGTCAAGGCATGACTACAATCAACATTGCCAAGACACTTCATCGTGATCATCGCACAATCAAGAAGTATGTAGCTGATTCACAGTACACACGTGTACGTGCTGATAAGGGAAAATTGAGGACTCTTTCCTACAGGCAATTACATCAGGTTAAAAGAGCAGCGGCAAAAAAGCCTTGTCATAGCAGCAGACAAGTTTTTGAAGCTGCTGGTGCCTCCAACGTCCCCCGAACAACAAGATGCAGGGTCCTTCAGAGGTTTGCAGCTGTGCGTAAGCCATCCAGTCAACCTCCTCTATCCACTGCACACAAGCAGAAATGGCTCCAGTGGGCCAAACAATACATGAAGACTGACTTCAAAACTGTTTTGTTCACCGATGAGTGCCGTGCAACGCTCGATGGTCCAGATGGATGGAGTGGAGGATGGCTGGTTGATGGACACCCCATGCAAACACGGCTACGGCGCCAACAAGGAGGAGGTGGAGTAATGTTTTGGGCTGGAATCATGGGGAGAGAGACTGTCGGCCCCTTTAGGATCCCTGAAGGGGTAAAGATGAACTCCATAGTCTATGTTGAGTTTCTCAAACAGCACTTCCTGCCATGGTTCAAGAAGAAGAACCGTGCATTCCGCAGCAAGATCATTTTCATGCATGATAATGCATAGTCTCATGCTGCACAAAACAAATCTGCGTCTCTGGCTGCTATGGGCATAAAAGGGGACAAACTTATGATGTAGCCCCCATGCTCCCCTGACCTCAACCCCATTGAGAACCTCTGGAGCATCATCAAAAAGAGTGTCTATGATGGCGGAAGGCACTTCACATCTAAGCAACAGCTCTGGGAGGGTTTTTCTGTCCTCATGCAAAACAATTGAAGCAGAAACCATCCAAAACCTGACAAATTAAATGGAGTAGAGAGTTCAGAAGCTCCTTTCGTTCAAGGGGTCCTATGTGCAAATGTAACATCACCTAGAATAAAGTTTTGAGTTGAAAACTGTTTGATTTCAGTTTGTAATAACCTGCTAATGCTTATAATTTCAAAAATGACCATTTTTTTTGTTCTTTATTAAAATGAAAAGGTTGAAAACTCTGCTGTGCATAATAATTTGGAACATGCATTTTGAGTGCAGTTTGAGTGTTTTATTTTTAAAAAAATATACTGTTATCGTAGGCAGTTTGTACAAAAACCTTTCAATTGTACTCTAATAGTTATTCGACTGGAAAATTACAATGACTGCAATTCATATAGGTAATTTGGGAAAATCTCAGAAAATATTATTTGCATAATAATTTGGAACACAGTGTACAACAGATACTGTGCTTTTCCAGCAGTGTATGATTGTAGCCTTAAGGGGCACCGTGATGTATCTTACCTCATTTAGAAAGAGGTGCTTGATTCGGAAACACTGACCCAAAACATGACTGAAATGGCCACTGTTTTGGGAAGAAAAATAGTAATGTTATGAATGTAGAAACGTCAAATAAGTGTTGTTACTATATCATTAGACAGTGGCACAGAAGAGGTGATACAGGCGACCGTAACTCAGACCTATAGAACAACATCTGATATCCTGGGATTCATATACCATGACGGTCTAGCCAAAAGGCGAAGGGAAAATATAATCAGCTGTACAATTTAATATTTCCAAGATTATTGTGAAATATAATAGGAGGGTTAGAAAATTAATGATAACTGAGCGCAAATATTTAAGAAATTTCCTCCTTTCTACCAATTCTATGAAGCTTCAGCAAAACAGCAAGGTATCAATGACAGCACTGGGTGATAAGACATTACTGCACACATTAGGCATTTTCCATTTTAATGATTGCACATGATAGATAGATAGATAGATAGATAGATAGATAGATAGATAGATAGATAGATAGATAGATAGATAGATAGGTAGGTAGATAGATAGATAGATAGATAGATAGATAGATAGATAGATAGATAGATAGATAGATAGATAGATAGATAGATAGATAGATCATACCGGTAACCCTACATTCCCACGATGAGTATTTGGTGCATTTTTGACTGCTTCAAAAACGCAGCGTCTTCCAGTTCCCCCAAAGTGGATGGGATTTATAGAAATTCATGCTGAGGGCTCCTTTCCACTTGTGAGAAATACGTCCGATTATCGCATGTGAAATCCCAGCTCTGGCCCAGACACTCGGGAGTGGAGTGCGCGGCTGCATGTATTTGTATGCAGCTGCTCCCTCCACTCCCGAGTGCCGGCTCCAGAGCTGGGATTTCACATGCGAGAATCGGACGTATTTCTCGCAAGTGGAAAGGAGCCCTCACTGTGCTTTTATTTTACTCGGCGTAACCTGACCTCCGCTGCGTGTTTCAAAATCACAACATGTCAGTTTCTCTTGCGGGTTCGCTGAGTTTTCTGTGCAAATTTTCCCCATAGATTTGCATCAAATCTGCAGGTAAAAACGCACGTGCATTTTTTAGTGCGTTTCTGAGGTCGAAAACATGTGTAATCCGCACAAAAGTATAGCAATAAAGTTTCGTAAAAGCAAATAAAAAGAAGTATCAAAAATAAAGCAGCTTTATTTAAAACATGACATATAAACAAGAAACAAAAATCACGGCGTAAAAAAACATGCAAAAAAAACGCACTCAGAAATAAATAAAAAATAATAATAATTTAAATAAGTGCAGAAATTGGAAATAAATTCCGCAGTGTCAGAAACTGATCCAGAGCTCGTCATGGGAATGTAGTCACCTTATACCTGCACAGGGCGAGCTTAGCACCGTCTTTGTGTAGGTAATGTCAGATCGGTGATGTATGGGACATATTTTATGTTGCATTTTTCATGCTTAGATTTAAGCAGATATTGATTTAAGTTCCTGTAGGAAAGTGCAATCATTGGAAAAATAGCTCTGCATGTTTTCTATGGCATAGGTAGATGGGGACTGCTAACATGAAATATACCGGGGGGTGACATTGTAGTGATACAGTGCAGCAGCAGCAGCAGCAGACATCTCTGGCACTGCAGCTTTAAGGAAAGCTCCCCCCAGCTCTGCTGAGCATTGAGAAGTGGTTAAGTGAATCCAGCTTTTATGCATTTGAACCTGTGCAGCCTCAGAAGGAAGCACCTGCTTTTCCCACGGTCTGCCCTGGTGCATGGAGCAGGGGCTTGTCTAGTCTGCTATCCCCCCCTAGTGCTGAGCTCTGCATGTGACCTGCAGACAGCAGCCAGGGAAGCCCCCTGCGCCCCTCTGCCCAGCTCTGCTCAGCATCAGAGCAGCTGGATCCGCTCAGGTCTCCGCATCCTTCTCTCTTCTCTGGAAGCTGCACACTGACTTTTCCTGAGGATCTCTCTTACCTTCTGCTTTCTCCATGACATGAAGCCTGCATGTCATCTATGGAGGAGCATTCACTTGTCAACTTGATTATATCTTGGGGAAGAGCTGCAAGTTTTTCTATGAGGAGCCTGGAACATAAGATGTCCTGTCTGCAACCTTGAGCGCCGATTCCCCGGAGTGTGGTGAGATAGATGGCATTTCCCTGCCACTGACTTTGCTGGAGAGGATTTGGGAGGAAGGAGATCTGCTGTTTGATGGGAGAGGGGGATGGGGGCTCTGTCATGTGAAGGGAGGGTCCTACTAGGAGCCTTCAAACTTCCCACCTGCAGCCCAAAGCAGAGGTACAGCCAAGGAGCAGGACTTGGTGCACTGCAAATGAGTGATCGGTGGGGGGTCAGTGATCACACCACACATGGTCCACTGCTGCTCCTCTCATACATCATGCACAGCCAATACCTCACACTGTCTGCTACTTGCTCCCTGCTCGTCCAGGGTGACAGCTAGACCTGTGCCCAACCAGCACTGGTACTGGCAGCATCACCAGTGGAGCTTCTTCAGGACATAATGCTCCGTGTCCTGTCTGTGCTGGGATTATCACTTGTCTAGCAGTGCAAGCCATCAGTGCGCACCAGTCATCCTGCACTGGCTACTGGCTTCTTGCACTGGCTACCAGTCTATGGCTATTCCCTACACGATGAAGCAGATGGCACTGCACGGGCGACAGATCCACAGGCTCAGGGGACCAGGGCAAGGCTTCATGGTGCGCCTAATCTAGAGCTGGTGCGTCTTATCCTGCGCTACTGGCTTGTGCGTCTATCACCACCAAGGTGTAACCAACAAGGGACATTTATTACTGCATGAGACTGGCTGCCGCATATGTGGACGATCCAGTCCCGGTGAGGAGACACCTGGAGACTTTATCCTTCTTCAGGACCTGAAGGTGCAGGAGAAAGTGCAACTTCATTGGAACTGCCTGCTAGGATCCTGAGCTGACACCTGGCACATGATCCTATTCCTTCGGGCATAGAAAGGTTGTGTGGAGGCATCTAGAAAGACTGGGATACATTGCTGTTTCGCACAGGACTACTTTGGCAGCTTGACCTTTCTAATTTCTACTGGTGGGCAGGCTCTGTGCTCCACCCCCACGGAGCCGGTAATTATTTCTGCGTTGGATTAGTAAAGTGGCAAGGCAAAGGAAGGGGAGCTGGAGCGGTCTTCAGAGGGAGCCGACTAGACATGGGGTCCTGTGATGGGAGGACTCTGGTTTTGAGGGCTTCTTTCCTCCTGAACCTACTGGTTAACTACTTTGTTGGCTCCAACCACTTCTCTGATAATCAGGGTAAGGAACTAATTCTATTTTTTTTATTCCCCAGGCTAATTTCTCTGCTTTTCAGAATATTAAGTAAAATCTATACATCTTTTTTAAAGTAATTTAAATTGTATATCTGTTTAATAAAACATCTCATCAATAATTTCCTGTTTGAGCTTAAATAGAGGAAGGGTGTCACAACTGGGTCATATTTGCATAACTTTTCATATATTATACTGTAGAAGATTCTTCTGTGAACTTTCTATAAACAGATGTGTCTTAGAGAGATAGATATATAATAGATAGATATGTGATAGATACATCTGTGATAGAGATATATGTGATAGATAGATATATAATGGATATATAGATAATGGATAGATAGATATTAGATAGATATAGAGAGTGGCTAGACATATTAGATAGATATGTGATAGATAGAGATAGATACTAGATAATGGCTAGATAGATTGATGGATGGATAAAAAATGCAAACAACTGTAATGTGATTCTGACATGTAACATCAGTTTTTACGTAATACTGAGTTCAGCAGAACTGGGCCAAAAACTTCACTGTTAGAACTTTTTACACCTGTCTATGAAAATTGTTGCTGGCCACTGAAAAAGTCAAGCTGGCTACTTTGGTGGCACTCCTGGCTCCTAAAGCCCTGCATTCATTTTTCCATTCTTCTAACCATGAAAGCAGAAGAATAGGGTCTGGCTCTCCAGTAGAATATCCTCTTTCAGGAACAGAATTCACTTTTTTTTTTGCTAAAATATAAAATTGATCTCATGTATTTAGGAGGATTTGTCTTTCGTGGCTTCAGAAAGCAATGTTTGCATCGTCTAGTTGTGATGACGACCAGTAAGAATTCATAGGGTTACAATGGAGCGAATCTGACCTTGTTTCTTATGTAACACTGTGTGAGCTAGAGGCAAATACAACTGATACTAAAAGCTACATGTCATAAAACAAAGTCCAGAAACGCAAACATACAGATCACACTTTAATACAACAATGCATTATCATTCAGTGCTAATATTGCTGTGCCCACCGGTGCTGTACGTTGCTGCAATATTTATGCTGTATACTTCTCAGAAGCAGCTAAATATCCCCCTGACACCGGACACATCCGAGCCTCACAATCAGTTGATGCATAATTTCCCTCGTCCTACAAGTTTTCATTTTATTGTGTCTCGGGGTCTATGTGTTATACGTGAGCTTATGTATAAGTATGATAATAAACATACTTTACATTTTTCTCAGTCCGAGGCGACACAGTATGACGTGATTTGCTAAGTTCCCAGTGATTTTTGTACGTGTAGGATAATGTGCTGTTTTTGTTCACACGAGCGTCAGTTTTGGATCCTGATACTATGTCTTCTGGCCTCTGACATATGTAACAGTATTATTTTGCTATTACTTATTAATGTAACGCTGTAGGGCCAATATATTCTACATGTCAAATACCGGATCCTTTTTCTTATAGGCTCACAATCTAATTGCAGGATATCCCAAGCTGGAGTGCTGTATCCTGGCTCACGATAGCATTTATTATGCGGTTATAGTTCTCTATCTAGCATTAAATCATGGTATTCGATATGTGCATGTCCATATCGCGCCAATGTCTGCCCTGTGCGTAAAATAAAATGGTAGAATAATAGAGAAACTGCTTCAAATCGAAGTACAAACTCATAGATACACAGATAGGGGCACGCACGCATTAATGTCTACAGTTGCACAACTGACCCCATTGGATGGGCTGATTTGGTATTTTTTTTATGTAATCGTCCCACCTTACTCAGTTAAAAACATCAGTAAAAAAAAAAAAACAGTATGAGAGCACGCGGTATAGGACAACCATCAGAAATCAATTTGCCAAAACATTCTAAAAAAAACAAAAGGGCACATTGCTATAAAATTACATGATCTGTGTAAGTAGCTGATATATCATGATGAAATCAATAGGCTTCATGTACTGGAAAGGTCACACTGTGCTATAAGAAACCAGCCAAATAATGCTTAATATCCCTTTAAGGGGTATTTATTATATATGGAATGTTATAAATGAGTTTTCAGCTGTTTTGTTGTTTGGCAAATAATAAAGTATTTACTAGGTGCACAAAATGGTCAAAAGCAAAAGATCAAATATATCAGTTTTTTTTTTTAAACTTTTTTATACTTATGTTTTTTTTTACAGGTTTTCTAATATTCCTAAACAGAATATCCCCAACCATTTCCTATTATGTCAAAGTATCACCCAAGACATTGAGCATACTGTACACTGTGTAGCATGTATAGTAGGAAAAACACAATTTAAGGACAGTGTTGGTACCCTCTATGAACGAGGTGTGTTTATAGGGGTACCCGAGTACTACAGGTTTAGAAGCTGAGTTTTTTTAAATACATGCACTATCCCTTTAAGTGTTCTATTATACAATATCTGCACTTTAAAAAAGTTTAGTGATAATCTATATGTACATGTAGTGCCACCAAATTGCTGTAATAAAAGGGTCTATTACGGGTGGTCTTCTCATAGAGAAGGGCTGCACATTTCTATTCCCATGAGATATCGTCTTCTCAAGATCGTGGAATATTGGGGAATTTTCACTAAATATCTATCATAATTAAAAGTCTCATATTACAGATACTGCTCCAAAGACATACTGATACAGAACTTAGATTGTGAGCCCCAAAGGGGACAGTGATGATAAATGCAAGTCAAGCGATGTGGAATGAACGGCGCCATATAAGCGAGTCAAATAAATAATAAATATATATTTGGAAATATTCATCACGTAAGTAGAAAAAATGTATGCCAGCTCTCTAATTGTCATAGTCCAGTGTGCAGGGAAATCACAATCCAAATATTCGTGTGACGACTCGAGAAAAAATAGAAAAAAGATATTTCCAGCTCCTGGTTCAAATTTCTATAAACTTTATTCCTCGTAGATTTAAAAAATATCATTACGATACAAAGCAGAAAGGCAGAAAACGATGCGTTTCGGACACCTGCCACCGTCCTTTGTCAAAGCTTTATAAAGAACGGTTGCATCCGTTCGAAACGCGTCGCTTTCTGCATTTCTGCTTTTGTATCGTAATGGTATTTGTTAATCTAGGATGGAATAAATTGTTACCAGGAGCTGGAAATCTTCATCACGGTATTACGGAATGTGATTTTACATAGGACTGTTGGTATAGCATGTTCTCATGATGCATAAATCACATACTGTAGGCACAAAGCGTTAAACTAGAAACTCAGATCTGCCCTGTCTTTCCTTTACGGAACTATTCTAAACTATGACCTGAAAGTATTTCTCTACTTTTCTGACTTTCTCAATACTGAGCTTTTACAACATAGATTCATCTAATCCAATTATTACAATGTTTTCTGCTTTAATTCATAGTGATTTTATTTTATAATCCGAGATAATGCCTCGTAATTGTCTAACAAGTTGATAATTATCTTGATCATCTCGGTTCCTCCTTCTCCCCCATCTTTGATTTTCATTTATGCATTCTGGAATTTACACCGTAGTTGTCCTATTGTCTTCTGATGTTATGGCGCAATTATCGAAGCTTGGATTCGTTCTTGTAACTTTTTTCCTGCCTCTGAGTTTTTCTATGGTGCTGTTCTCCATGTATGGAAGTAGATTAATCAGGGCCAGTAGATATCTCGGGAGTTTGCGGTGACACTTGTGTCTACGGATGAGCACTCTCTCCAAAGTCTGATTTTTATCCCGTTCTCGGAATAGATATTTTCAAAACAAAAGCGAAATCAATAAAATCATAAGCTTTATTAAATGTTGACATTTACAACCATATATCTTGAATGTCAGAATGTCAAGAAATAAGTCATATTTGACTTTTCGATGACTGTGAGATGATATGGTCAAAATGAATACTTTTAATATTCTTTACATTTTTAAAGGTTACAGATCAATGTTTTTGAATACTCGCTGGGAATTAAATGAAAACGAACTTTCCTCATTCCTCGCTAAGCCTTCACTTACCTACCTGACAATTGGAAATATACGTTTTGTGATGAATGGGTTCTAGTTTTCTGACCTAGTTCTATAAATTGTATGACATATGAAGGAATTCTGTTATTAGGATGCATTTTGTAGGTGTTGAGATGTATTTAGGATGATACTATCAGGGGTGCGATTTGGTCCTTCAGAGAATCTTAGATGGTGTATGTTTTCACGCTACATTTGTGTAGGATGTCCTCAGTATTGGCACATGAACATACATATAGTCTTTTATGTCAAGTCCAAACCCACAAACCTTTGAGATTAAAATTATAAACCAGTTTACACTACATTGGCTTTTTCCATTAATATTTATATAAGAGGCCAAAGTACCCTTGTAAAAAGCTTATCCCATCAGGAAATTCACTTGGGAGCCCCTATAAAAGCCAGAGCAGAGAGCTGCTAACCAACAGCGACTCTTGTCCTGGTCGTCCCTGTCTGTCCACGTATAAGACTATTAGCTATTTGTTTGATTGGCCACATGCAATACCATCATTTTCCTGTAGTGGGGGCTGTAGGGAAAATTAGAAACATGCCAGACATGTCACTCTCTACAAGGAGAAATGTTACCCTTTAGATCTCAGTCTGAAACCTCTCATACTGCCAAATCAGATCTCTTGCTTTACACCGAGGAGGGGCATCACCCCAAAACACTGTGTCTACAAACTGAAATTCTGGTTTGACTTTTTTCCTAAGTCATATGGCAAGGTTTGTTAAAGGACAGATATTGACTTTTAAGATTGCTATTGCCAATAGGTGGCTCCAGAATTCAAGTCCTCTTCCTCTCTGAAGTTGCAATTTGCATATATAATTCCCCAGGTGAGCATTGCATGGCTTACGATTGCAAGCCTCCTTACACTGGACTGCCAGGTTAGGCATGTCAATCTCCAGCAGGAGAAATGTTACACCTTAGATCCCAACTAAAAGCATATTTAATTTCCTAGGGGAACATTGCATGGCTTACAAGCCTCCTTACACTGGAATGCAGGCTAGGCATGTCAATCTCCACCAGGAGAAATGTTACACCTTAGATCCCAACTAAAAAGCATATTTAATTTCCTAGGGGAACATTGCATGGCTTACAAGCCTCCTTACACTGGAATGCCAGGCTAGGCATGTCAATCTCCACCAGGAGAAATGTTACACCTTAGATCCCAACTAAAAAGCATATTTAATTTCCCAGGGGAACATTGCATGCCTTACAAGCCTCTTCACACTGGAATGCCAGGTTAGGCCTATCAATTTCCACAAGGAGAATAGGTAACGCCTTAGATCCCAAATAAAAGCATATTTAATTTCCCAGGAGGGCATTTCATGGCTTACAAGACTCCTTACACTGGAATGCGAGGCTAGGCCTGTCAATCTCCACAAGGAGAAATGTTACACCTTAGATCCCAACTAAAAAGCAGCATTTTCTGACTTAAGAAGCTGTTTTCCAGGGTTCTACATCTCGTTAGTAAATGATTGTCTATAATGAGACATCCCCTTTAAAATCTCGTAAGACAAAGCTGTAAGGTTTCGCAATAGTTCTGTATTGTTCTTGTTCTTGTATTGTTTGGGTGTGCATTATGAAGGGGTAAAAACCTCTATAATAATATAGGACATGTCCCACAATCCTATGCAATGAAAAAGGGCAATGAAAAACTTATGTAATATATGAAATAAGTCAAATAAGGCGACTTCATGCTGTTCCAGGCATGTGAGGTGCAGAAGAGTGGAGAATATTGTGGCTCAAGTACTTTTATTAATGTTATGTAATGGAGCCCTTACTGACTGCCTCAACTTTATGCTGAGACTTTGCTGAAATAATGGATGTGAAGTACGGAATATGAGATAGAAAGTAAAATTGTCAGCTGAAGTGGGAAACAGAGTCAAAGATGGAAAAATAAAAGCCAGTGCTGCACAAAATATAAAGACAGATGTGTGCATGTTATTAATCAGACAAAAGTACTCCCCAAAAGATGTAGAAGTATAGAACCCACCAATTATTAACCCTTTCACGACATGCGCCAAACTAGTACGATGCATGTCGTGTCTCCATCTTTGATGTGGGCTCCGGCGGTGAGCCCACATCTTTCTGGGCACATGTCAGCTGTTTTGAGCAGCTGACATGTGCCCGGAACAGCCGCAGGTGAAATCGCGATCCACCCGTGGCTATTAACCCATTAAATGCCACTGTCAAACTCTGACAGCGGCATTTAACATGTGATTTAGGCAATCTCGACGGAAATCCGCCCATCGGTGACCCCCCCGTCACGTGATCGGATGGGTTGTCATGACAACCTTAGGTCTCCTGGAGACATCTATGGTTGTCTATGGCGGATTGCTATGAGCGCCATCTGGTGGTCGACGTTCATAGCAAGTGAGTAATTCTGCTACATACAGGTGATCTGATCAACGCCTGTGTGTAGCAGATCCGATCGGGTTATGGCAGCTTCTAAGCTTCTAGTCTCCCATGGAGACCAATGAAGCATGCCAAAAGTAAAAATAAAATGTTTTTAAAATTATTTAAAAAAATATAAACATTTAAATGACCCCCCTTTCGCCCCATTCAAAATAAAACAATAAAAAAATCAAAATATACTTATTTGGTATCAACGCATTCAGAATCACCCAATCTATCAATATAAAAAAAGAATAAACCCGTTTGCTAAATGGCGTAACGGGAAAAAAAGTCAAAACGCCAGAATTATATTTTTTTGGTTGCCACAACATTGCATTAAAATTCAATAACGGGCGATTAAAAGATCGTATCTGCACCAAAATGGTATCATTAAAAACGTCAGCTAGGCACACAAAAAATAAGCCCTCATTCAACCTGAGATCACGAAAAATGGAGATGCTATGTGTCTTGGAAAATGACGCGCTTTTTTTTAACAAACTTATGCTTAGTTATGCAGCGTCAAACTATCAGCGGCAAAATGTTTCATGCTCACCCACTATGCATCCACTGACACCCGCGGCTCACCCGCGGAGAAGACGGACTTGTGGCGCGTCTTTCCCGACCACAGCATGTCAATTTCACCAATAGGGCTCATGCTCACTGGCTGGAAAAAAATCGGTCCGTTTTCTGCAGGAAAAAAACGGTACATTTGTTGTAAAAAGGCATGCGATTTTGATGCGATTTTAAATCGCACCATGCGTTTTCCATCAGTTTTCCATCTGTATGCAATGCGATTTTAACATGAAGTTTTACATAGAGCAGTTATCTCTATGTAAAAAGTGATGTAAAAATCACATTGTAACAAAAAAATGTACACAAAAAGCAAATAATTATATATATATATATATATATAATAATATATATATATATATATATAATATATATATAGGTCATACACTTCTACATAGTATAATAGCCGCTAATTCATCCCTGGCTATACTGTAAAATCACACTGACAGCTTTAATAAAGAATAGAAACAATACATATACACACATAGAATACATATATATATATATATATATATATATGTATATATGTAATTGTGACATATATATATACATATATTTATAGTTCATACACTTCTACATACTGTAATAGCCGCTAATTCAATTGCCGGCTTTTGTGAAATCACAAAAGCCGACATGAAATGATACATTGTTTAGACACAATTAACCATGTAATTTCATGTATTTTGATATATGGTTTGAACTTACAATTACATAAGTGTATGTGTGTGAAATTTCAGACATGTAGGGGTTAATTAACCCCTTCACCCCCAAGGGTGGTTTGCACGTTAATGACCGGGCCAATTTTTACAATTCTGACCACTGTCTCTTTATGAGGTTATAACTCTGGAACGCTTCAACGGATCTTCGCGATTCTGAGATTGTTTTCTCGTGACATATTGTACTTCATGTTAGAAGTAAAATTTCTTCGATATAACTTGCGTTTATTTTTGAAAAAAACGCAAATATGGCGAAAATTTTTAAAATTTTGCAATTTTCAAACTTTGAATTTTTATTCCCTTAAAACAGAGAAATATATCACACAAAATAGTTAAGAAATAACATTTCCCACATGTCTACTTTACATCAGCACAATTTTGGAACCAAAATTTTTTTTTGTTAGGAAGTTATAAGGGTTAAAAGTTGACCAGCGATTTCTCATTTTTACAACAAAATTTACAAAGCCATTTTTTTTAGGGACCACCTCTCATTTGAAGTCACTTTGAGGGGTCTATATGGCAGAAAATACCCAAAAGTGACACCATTCTAAAAACTGCACCCCTCAAGGTACTCAAAACCACATTCAAGAAGATTATTAACCCTTCAGGTGCTTCACAGGAACTAAAGCAACGTGGAAGGAAAAAATGAATATTTAACTTTTTAGCCACAAAAATGATCTTTTACAAACTTTTTTTTTATTTTCACAAGGGTAAAAGGAGAAAATGGACAGATAAGATTGTTATGCAATTTCTCCTGAGTACGCCAATACCCAATATGTGGGGGAAAACCACTGTTTGGGCACACGGCAGAGCTCGTAATGGAAGGAGCGCCGTTTGACTTTTTCAAACTAAAATTGGCTGGAATTGAGATTGGACGCCATGTCGTGTTTGGAGAGCCCCTGATGCGCCTAAACAGTGGAAACCCCCACAAGTGACACCATTTTGGAAACTAGACCCCCTAAGGTACTTATCTAGATCTGTTGTGAGCACTTTGAACCCCCAAGTGTTTCACAAAAGCTTATAATGCCTGGGTGTGAAAAAAAAAAAAAAACAATTTTCCACAAAAATGATTTTTTAGTCCCAAATTTTTAATTTTCCCAAAGAAATTGGACCCAAAAGTTGTTGTCCAATTTGTTCTGAGTACGCTGATACCCCATATGTGGGGGGGGGAACTGTTTGGGTGCACGGCAGGGCTTTGAAAGAAAGTAGTAACGTTTTGGAATGCAGACGTTGATGGGGGTCATGTTCCGTTTGCAGTGCCCCAGATGTGCCTAAACATGGAAACCCCCCACAAGTGACCACATTTTGGAAACTAGACCCCCTAAGGAACTTATCTAGATCTTTGGTGGCACTTTTAACCCCCAAGTGCTTCACACAAGTTTATAATGCCCGGGCATGAAAATAAAAAATCCTATTTTTTTCCCACAAAAATTATCTTTTAGTCACTATTTTTTTATTTTCCCAAGGGTAACAGGAGAAATTGGACCACATAAGTTGTTGTCCAATTTGTCCTGATACGCTGATACCCCATATGTGGGGGGAACCACTGTTTGGGCGCACGGCAGAGCTCGGAATGGAAGGAGCACCATTTGACTTTTTCCAACCAAAATTGGCTGGAATAGAGATTGGATGCCATGTTGCATTTGGAGAGCCCCTGATGTGCCTAAACAGTGGAAACCCCCACAAATGACCCCATTTGGGAAACTAGACCCCCTAAGGAACTTTTCTAGATCTTTGGTGAGCAATTTGAACCCCAAGTGCTTCACACAAGTTTATAACGTAGAGCCGTAAAATTTAAAAATCATATTTTTTCCACAAAAATGATCTTTTCACCCCAATTTTTATTTTTCCAAGGGTAACAAGACTCCAAAAGTTATTGTGCAATTTGTCCTGAGTGCGCTGATACCCCATATGTGGGGGTAAACCACTGTTTGGGTGCATGGCAGAGTTTGGAAGGGAAGGAGCGCCGTCTGACTTTTTCAACGCAGAATTGGCTGGACGCCATGTCGTGTTTGGAGAGCTCCTGATTTGCCTAAACAGTGGAAACCCCCATAAATGACACTATTTTGGAAACTAGACCCCTCAAGGAACTTATCTAGATGTGTGGTGAGAACTTTTAACCCCCAGGTGTTTCACTAAAGTTTATAACGTACAGCCGTAAAATAAAAAATCTTTTTTTTTTTTACAAAAATGATTTTTTCGCCCCCAATATTTTATTTTCACAAGGGTAACAGAAGAAATTGGAACCCAAAAGTTGTTGTCCAATTTGTCCTGAGTACGCTGATACCCAATATGTGGGAGAAAACTACTGTATGGGCGCACGTCAGGGCTCGGAAGGGAAGTAGTGACGTTTTGGATTGCAGACTTTGATGGAATGGTCTGGGGCGTCATGTCACATTTGGAGAGCCCCTGATGCGCCTAAACAGTGGAAACCCCCCACAAGTGACCCCATTTTGGAAAATAGACCCCACAAGGAACTTGTCTAGATGTGTGGTGAGCACTTTGAACCCCGAAGTGCTTCACAGAAGTTTATAACGCACAGCCGTAAAAATAAAAAATCTTTTTTTTTTTGCAAAAATGATTTTTTTGCCCCAATATTTCATTTTTACAAGGGTAACAGGAGAAATTGGACCCCAAAAGTTGTTGTCCAATTTGTCCTGAGTACGCTGATATCCAATATGTGGGAGAAAACTACTGTATGGGTACACGTTGGGGCTCGGAAGGGAAGTAGTGACGTTTTGGATTGCAGACTTTGATGGAATGGTCTGGGGGCGTCATGTCGCATTTGGAGAGCCCCTGATGCGCCTAAACAGTGGAAATCCCCAACAAGTGACCCCATTTTGGAAAATAGACCCCACAAGGAACTTATCTAGATGTGTGGTGAGCGCTATGAAGCCCCAAGTGCTTCACAGAAGTTTATAATGTACAGCGGTAAAAACAAAAAAATAATTTTTTTTGTACAAAAATGATATTTTCGCCCCCAGTTTTTTATTTTCCCAAGGGTAACAGAAGAAATAGGACAAATTGCACAATAACTCTTGGGTCCAGAGTACGCTGATACCCCATATGTGGGGATAAACTACTGTTTGGATGCATGGCAGAGCTGAGAAGTGAAGGAGCACCGTTTGACTTTTTCAACGCAGAATTGGCTGGAATTGAGATCAGACGCCATGTCACATTTGGAGAGCCCCTGATGTGCCTAAACAGCGGAAACCCCCCAATTCTAACTCCAACCCTAACCCCAACACACCCCTAACCCTAGTCCCAACCCTAACCACAAACCTAACCCTAACACACCCCTAATCCCAACCCTAACCCTAATCCTAACTTTAGCGCCAACCCTAACCCTAACTTTAGCCGCAACCCTAACCCTAACCCTAATGGGAAAATGGAAATAAATACTTTTTTTTAATTTTATTATTTTTCCCTTACTAAGGGGTGATAAAGGGGGGTTTGATTTACTATTTATAGCGGGTTTTTATGATTGGCAGCTGTCACGCTAAAAGACGCTTTTTATTGCAAAAATAGTTTTTGCATCATCACATTTTGAGAGCTATAATTTTTGCATATTTTGGCCCACAGAGTCATGTGAGGTCTTATTTTTTGCGGGACGAGTTGACATTTTTATTGGTACCATTTTTGAGCACGTGACGTTTTTTGATCGCTTTTTATTTCGATTTTTGGGAGGTTAGAATGAACAAAAATCAGCAATTCATGAATTTCTTTGGGGGAGGCGTTTATACCGTTCCGCGTGTGGTAAAATAGATAAAGCAGTTTTATTCTTCGGGTCAGTACGATTATGGCGATACCTCATTTATATCATTTTTTCATGTTTTGGCGCTTTTATAGAATAAAAACAATTTTATATAAAAAATAATTATTTTTGCATCACTTTATTCTGCGAGCTATAACTTTTTTATTTTTTCGCTGATGATGCTGTATGATGGCTCGTTTTTTGCGGGACAAGATGACGTTTTCAGCAGTACCATGTTTTTTATATCGGTCTTTTTGATCGCGTGTTATTCCACTTTTTGTTTGGCTGTATGATGATAAAGCATTGATTTTTGCTTCGTTTTTTTTTTTTTTTAAGGGGTTCACTAAAGGGGTTAACCAGTGGGACAATTTTATAGGGGGGTCGTTACGGACGCGGCGATACCAAATATGTGTACTTTATTGCTTTGTTTTTTTTATTTACAGGAAGAAGTGAATTTATTGGGGAATATATATATATTTTTTTATTTATTTTGGATTTTTTTTTAAAACATGTTATTTTTATTTTTTTAACTTTTTACTTTGTCCCAGGGTGGGACATCACTGTATTTTATCAGATCGCTGGTGTGACAGTGTGCACAGCACTCTGTCACACCAGCGATAGCTCAGGCAGTGCAGCAGGCTTCTCAGTGCCTGCTCTCGGCAGGCACTGAGGTAGCCGCCTCCCTCCAGGACCCCGGCGCCATCTTGGATCCGGTCCTGGGAGGGAGGAAGCCCTCAGAACAGCGCGATCACATCGCGCTGCTCTGAGGTCTCAGGGGGCGCGCAGGGAGCCCCCACCCTGCGCGATCCTCCCCTGTGCCCCAGTACACCACGATCATGTTTGATCGCGGTGTGCAAGGGTTAATGTGCCGGGAGCGGTCCGTGACACCCAGCTGACACCCGGCCGCGATCGGCTGTGCTCCACCGGGAGCGCGTCCGATCGCACGAGACGTACTATCCCGTCCATGGTCATACGGCCCAGGTACCATGGATGGATAGTACGTCAGATGGCAGTAAGGGGTTAAAGGTGTAAATTCGTTGAAAAAAAAATGTGTGGGCTCCTGCTGTATTTCTCCACCAGACAGACAAAGCAAGGAGTGGGGGCAGATAATAATAGCCTAGGGAGGGTACATTTTTTGTGCCCCCCTGGCTACTAACATCTGCCCAAAGACACTCCAGAAAGGGCAAATCTCTAATTAGATTGCCCTTTCTGGCACTTTGCCCGTCTATTCCCATTGCCCTGTAGAGGTGGCGAATGGGTTATAAGGGTTAAAGCCACCTTGCTATTGAAAGGTCACTTTAAGCCAGGTTAATAATTGAGAGCTGTCAATTTGACAACTATCAATTATTAATCCTATTGAAGGAAATAAAAAAAAACACACACACTTTAAGAATAAATAATTTTAATGAAATAAAAACACATTTTTTGACCATCTTTATTTAACTTTTAATCCCTGCGAAGCCCTTGATCTTCTATAATAAAGAAAAAATAATAAAACAACATTATTCTTACCTATTCCGCCGATCTGTCACGTCCCACGCTGTAATCCTTCACAAAGGGTTAACTAGCAATCAGCTAAGCAGCGCAAGTAATCCTGCGTGCTCAGCTGAAAGCTCCTGAATGAATGAGCTTATCTCCTGCCGACAGGAGAGGATGTGATTAATGAATGAAGCTTAATTGATTGTGTCCCACTTTCACTTTAGGTAAGGTCACTGAAGTGAAAGTAGGAATAAATCAATTAAGCTCCATTCATTAATCTCTTCCTCTCCTTTCGCTGGGAGAGGAAGTTATTCATTTGGGGGTAACAGCTCAGAAGGCAGCATTAGCTCCCTGTGAGCTGTAACCTGTTAACCCTTTCTGATGGATTACACCGTGGGACCTGACTGTGCATCGGATTGGTAAGAATAATTTGCTTTTTTATTTTATTTTTATTACAGGAAATGGTTTTAGCAGGAAAATAAAATATGGTCCAAAACTGTGTGATTATTTCATTAAACTTCTTTTTTATTAAAGTGTGTGTTTGATTTTTCTATCATACAATAGGATTAATAATTGATAGTTGTCTAATTGACAGCTCTCAATTATTAACCTGGCTTAAAGTGACCTTTCAATTGCAAGGTGGCTTTAACCCCTTATTAACCCATTCGCCACCGCTACAGGGCAATGGGAATAGACGGGCAAAGTGCCAGAAAGGGCAAATCTAATTATAGATTTGCCCTTTCTGGGGTGTCTGGGGGCAGATGTTAGTAGCCAGGGGGGGCACAAAAAAAATGTACCCTCCCTAGGCTATTATTATCTGCCCCCACTCGCTTGCTTTGTCTGTCTGGTGGAGAAAATACAGCGGGAGCCCACACATTTTTTTTCAACGAATTTACACTTTTAATTAACCCTTACATGTCTGAAATTTTGCACACATACACTTATGTAATTGTAAGTTCAAACCATATATCAAAATACATGAAATGACATGGTTAACTGTGTGAAAACAATGTATCATTTCATGTCGGCTTTTGTGATTTCACAAAAGCCGGCAATTGAATTAGCGGCTATTACAGTATGTAGAAGTGTATGAACTTTAAATATATGTATATATATAAATGTCACAATTACATATATATATATATATGTATTCTATGTGTATGTATCTAGTGTTTTGTGAGCTGTCAGTGTGATTTTACAGTAGCTGGGGATGAATTGCCGGCTTTTCAAAGGAGACTGATGCGTATAAATCGGACAGCACTTGCATGGTGCGAGTGCTGTGCGTTTTTTAATCGCACCCATTGACTTGCATTGGCGATTATCATCCCAAAATCGCATCAAATCGCAGCTTGCTGCGATTTTTTTCTCACACCAATTTCTGATGAGAAAAAAATCGCAAATGAGAAGTCACCTATTGAATAACATTGGTCAGATTTGGATCCAATTTTTTTTCCTCTGATTATCATCCATTTTCGGCGCCAGTGAGTATGTACCCTTAGAGTGTATTTGTGGTGAATCCACACTGTTCAGTGAACACATGCGGATTCACCTGCGTTCAATAGATGGCAGCGCTTTGGACGCAGCGAACATGTATTTTTATAACCACCTAAGCTGCCTGAGATCGCTGGAGATTACTGTGTGTTTGGACTTGTATACTCCAGGCCAGGAGGCTCCGTGTGACGGTGTGGATCCTGCTATCCGGAGGACGCTAAGGGGTGAGCTGAAACAGTTTTTTCTTATTCTATTGATTGCTACAATTATAGCAACGCCAAGTATGTAGAATTTTTTCATGTTTTACTACTTTTACCCCATAGATGCAAATTTCATGGTAAAGAAAAATATACCTTTTTGTCAAATACCCTCCATTGTTTTTTTTCCTGCACTTTATGCAGTTTAAGTAACACGTTGCCTTCATTTTCAGCTGATTACGACTGTGGCAAACACATATACTGTATGTGGAATTTTATTTTTTTAACTGTAAACCTCTTTGTTTTAATAAAATGTATTCATTTTTTTAGTCCCACCAGGAGACTGCACTTTGCGATCTATTGATTGCTTATATAACATTTTGGTATTTGCCTGAAGCGGGATAAAAGAGTTGTCTGGAATGAGACAATGTGAAATTCTCTTATTGAGTTTTTTCCAACAAAAGTTGTTTTTCCACTTAATAGTTATAATCTGTGCAATGGGTTCACCGTTAAAATTTTTTTTATTATTACTGTATAAAAAATTTAGCATGTTAGGTATCTTAGATAGTATAGAGTATACTATCTAACTAAATGTTCCTAAATTACCAGCATAAATGTTGGCAACTATGTTATAGGATTGTGTCAACTATAGTGAAGAGTTGTTTTATACCTCAGTTAAAGGGGTTGTACACTACTAGGACAACCTCTTCTTTAATTAAATGTTCAGCCCCGATACAATAATAAAGCCTATATTCACCTCCCGTACCAACGATGTTACCAGCACTCGCTTTCCACCCAGGCTGTGATGCTGTATTGTGACACGTGACGCCAGCGCCCAATCAGCGCTGGCGTCACTGTCTCCACCTTCGTACGAACTGAACATGAAGAGGAAGTCCGGGCTGTCGCTGATCCTAGACTTCCTCTCCATGTTCAGTTTGTCCGAAGGTGGGGACAGTGACGCCAACGCTGATTGGTGCCGGTATCACATGTCAAGACCGTGACTGCCAACACCCCTGGAACAGAGCCGGCATGGGAGGTAGTATTAGTAGTGGACAACCCCTTTAACTTATTCTTTAAAAACATGTAAGGCGTTTTTAGAAAAGAACAGCATAAAACCTGGCAAAAGATCTTATTTTTTTTTACTATAGAAATGGGTTAAATGTGGGACCTACATATGGTCCACATATGGTTTTTATATTTAACTGCCTTCGGCTCCATCTCGAGCCATAGAAACTTGATGGATGAACAATCTGTATGAAGATTCTTCTTGTGAGCCCTTTAAAAAAATTGTGTCTCCTCATGTTAACAGAATCAAAATGCTCATATAAAAAAATCAATCGCTGATTCTTTTGTGTTAGGATATGGAGACCCTCACTGATTTTGGCAGAATCGGCCAACCATATAATGAATATAGATGCTTCCCAACTCTTCCCCAGCAGATGATGTTGTGGAACCAAAGGATCTGGTTTGTTGAATTTCATTGGCCGATCCTTTTGTTCCAAAAGAAGATAAAGTGCTGCCAGCAAAGTATGGCAGCAGCTCTATCATAGAGAATGCAGGAATGCTTGGCTGAGCTTCAAAAGAATTAGCTGTCAGCCAAATGATTGTTCATCTGACAGATATCTAAGGCTAGGTTCACACACGTACAGTGCTTTAGATATGCTGTCACAATCCATTTTTGGATTTGTGTCAGCTCTGGTTCCCAACTAAATTAAAACTTTTTTCCTTTTGGACTATCAGGGGGTTATTGTCAGTTTTTCTCCCGCTGACAATCTGGTGTCAGCTGATGCAGGTGATGACCGCTCCCACCATCCTTTAAAAGGTCACCTGATGCATCAGCTGACTGTTGGTGATACAAGTCCTATGTGGAAACCAGCCTAGCAGAAGCAGCTCTCTGGTGTCAGCCACATCTGGTGTTTGGAGTCCAGTTGCTGTGTTTTCTGCTGTGTGGAGCATAGTAGCGGTGTTCATAAGTTAAGTGTTGTGTTTTTTGTTACCTTGTCCCGGT
Source organism: Oophaga sylvatica (assembly GCA_033576555.1). Classification (NCBI taxonomy): domain Eukaryota; kingdom Metazoa; phylum Chordata; class Amphibia; order Anura; family Dendrobatidae; genus Oophaga; species Oophaga sylvatica. Next base: position 595,976,664 of record JARQOD010000002.1, on the reverse strand, counting down.
TGTGTTTGTCACTTCCCCCTGTGATTATTATCTGCAGTGGTGAGACTAGTGCTCGTTTTTGGCCAGTACACTAGCCAGGGCAGTTATAGGTGACAACTAGGGACGAGGTATTCTGACGGCGGCGGGGGAAGGACCCGCATAGGGCGTTAGGGGAGTGCAGGGACAGGCTCAGGTTTGAGCTCAGATGGTGACCATCCCTCATTCCCTATTGTTAGGGCCCTCCTCTCACGTTTCCCATCCCATTATGAGTGAGTTGGGCCGTTCGTTGACCGACCACCCATTGGGTCGAGTCACACATCGTGACGTAAGCACTGCGTCAGGGTTTTCATCAGAATCCCCCCTAAAAATAGTCCTGGAATTGTTCATCTATTTCAGACATGCAAAAGTATGGCTGACCACTGCCAGGACGGAAGACAGAAAATGTCCAATACGACTCCATCTTCCTCATCATAGTGAATAGCTTATTGGGATTTTGATGGTTTTTCAGCAACACTGGCGGGAACCTCAATACAGTGTTCAGCCAAGAGCACTGTATGTGTGTGAACTAATCCTAATACAGTATGTATGGCAGTTTAGGGCTCATTCACAAGTGCACTTTTTCTAAGAGAAAAACAGACCAATTATTTTGATCAGAGTATGGTCTGAGTGTCATTAGTTTTTCTGGAACGTGGAGAAATTGTAAAAAAAAGTTTCTCCACCTTTCCCTTCTTGACGGTCTGTGAAAAATGGACCACACTTGGATGTCATCTTATTGCGGTCTGTTTTTTTCACGGATCTATTGACTTGCCGATTTTGATCCGACGCTCATATCAAAATGAGACATGTCTCTGCGACTTCACTGACACGTGAATGGCCCCATATATTATCATTGGTACGAATGCTATACGTAAAAACCATGTATAGCACTCAAATGTGAAAATAGGATGTGTGAATGATCCCTTAGTCTTCATATTTGATCATTGAAGAAAAATACCCAGGAATGGAAGGAAAAACCAAGTGGCAAGAACAAGAAAAGAATACCAATGCAACACAATGTGAATAATAAAACAATTAAAGCCTTTATTAATCAATTGGCACAGATATAAACAACACAAAATTGTATATGTAATAAAATACAATAAATAAAGAGGCCATAAACAACAGTATGTAATGATAAAGCTACAAAAAATATATGAGCGTTTGAATATATATTCGTATAACCATATATGTCTAATGACTTCCTACAAAATTTTGCAGGCATAAGGGTAAATACACATATAGTGAGGAATGTATAAAAAATGGCTCAATAAATAACCAGGCAAAAAATCTGGAATGCAAGAGATTATATCTTGGATCAACAAATGGCCGCAGTGTATATATCACCTGATGACAAGGACAAAAAAAATTGCCGTATGCCCAAAAATACTATGTGTGAAAAAGTTTAAGCACAAAATTTGTGCAAATAAATTAATTGTGCCAAAAGCAAAAGAAGGCAATGAATATTATATCCTAGTGACAACTGCTAATAAAAGTGCCATGTGCAATAATCAAAAAGACACAGTATATAAATGCTAATCAAAGTGCCATGTGCAATAATAAAAGCAATATATAAATAAACCAGTGACTACTCCAAAAGTACATATATATAAATGTGCCCAGTATGTGAAATAATCATAAGGATTGCGCCCAAATGAACCGTGTATGCAAACACTAGGTGACCCTGCCAAAAAGGCGCCAGACTAAGAAAATACCTGGGAGCTTATATCAAAAGAGTTGTGGCCTCTTCCCGTATCCCCCTGACGAAGGAACATATTTCCGAAACGCGCGTCGGGGCGCGTTCTACAGAGGCCACAACTCTTTTGATATAGCTGCAAAGAGTTTGTCAAGCGTGGCATAGGAAAATCTCTCAGCTACAATCTGAGCTAGCATATGTATGTATTAGGGCTCGTATAGGTGATGTATAAAACGAGTGGGATACGGACATTATAAGGACCACTTGCAGACACAAACATGTGCAGGAACAGTATTTGGGCCCTTTACAGTCCAATAGCTCTTCATAATGCACAATTCCACCTGGTATGGAGGTGGAAATGGGCCCCCTTATCTCTTGAGCCCCTGTGCGACTGCACAGGTTGCGCCAACGATTTGTCCGCTAACTGACAAGGACCAATGAAAGACAGCATGTGAACGTTTTTACACACAAGCCATTGGTTTTCATGTAAAAAATTGCAACTTTATTCCATATTCTAGATCAGACTCACCCATTATCAGTCAGTAGGTGCGTATAAAATGGATCCCATTACCAGAGGAAACTGTATTTGCCCTTTTATTGATTATTAAATTTATCATGTGAAAAATGGATGCCACACAGATTGATAAAATGGACATATGGATTGCATATATAACTGACTCATTTATGGTATGCGGATGAAAAATAGCCATGGACATAGAACAGATGATTTTGCATACGCTTGTGTGAATCAATCTATAGGTCAGGCGCGCATGACTATATCTTCAGTCCGAGTGCAATCCGACAAAACATCAGATTGCACTCGGACCAATATTATTTTATGGAGCCATGCACATGCAGATTTTTTTATTTATATTTTCCCTCGGACTGAGGACTACGAGAAAAAAGTCACAGCATGCTCAACTTTAATCTGTTATTCGGTTTGGACTTGGCCATGCAAGTCAGTGAGTCCATAGAAATCATCAGACCGCATTCTGATGTCATCTGAGTGCAGCCTGACTTCCGCGGACTCACATAATTTGTTCTCCATCTTTCCTCATAGTGTGATCCGATTCTCTAATCTGAGAGAATCGCATCTCACTACGCCAACACTTCTGATCAGACTGCGATTGGCATAGTCGTCCCGATTCTCTTGGGTGAGAAAATCTACTTCTGTTTGACCCTAGCCTTAGGAGAGGTGATTAGCCAGCTTCACATATAATCTAGGCTCAGATTTCCTTTTCTCAAGCTCTAATGCTTCAACTTTCTGCGCTGCTAACAGAAATCTAGTTGTTGGTCAATGGACGCCTATTGCCATAGAGAGATGAAAATAACTGGTTTCCCAAAAATTCTGGATCTTATCTCCATGTTGACCCCTAAACTGTGTTCAAATCCAACATGTCCAATCCTTGTTTAGCACTACAGCAGAAGCTGGGCTATCGTCGTGCATCGACAAATACATTTACTTGTCAGTGATCCTTGTGGATTTCAATAGTGTTTATAATACCTATTATTATTTAATACGAACAGCCAGATTTGATCACCCACTCATCATATGGCATTGTGGGCTTCCACCAAATATTGTTCCGAGATGCCACCACCAACCTTGATCTATGGCATGTCAGAGGAAAGAAATCCAGAGAACATTTACAAGTGTTACAATGTGATGGGAACTGAATCCCATCCTACATAAAGATAATTACAAGCTGAATTACCTAGAGCAATTTGCCACATTGGAGGCAGGCCGATTACTATACTTTATTTGATCTACGGTAGATCAGAATGTCTTTTGACTTGTAAATCATGTTCCATTTTTATGTTTCTGTTCTTTTATTGCTGTTGTTGTAAAATGGGAAATTGCTTAACAGAGCATTTGGTTTTTTACGAAAAAATGTAATCATGCTAAAAGATTCTTGTTGAATTTGCAAAAGCTTTTTCTTTTCCTGTGTAAGACCTCGGGATTGGGGCTACAATTGTCAATCAAATGTTCTCTCTAGCGTTCACTGAATCTGTCTTCATCGCACCACTAGTACATGCTAAGCAGAGAAGAAGGACATATTGTTCTCATCACTGTAATGGATTAAGCAGCTCAAAATGTTTCTTAAAATGTCACTTACTGTCTTATTCCATGGCATGACTATTTTTCTTATCTGTCCTTAGTTCCTAAACCCTTGTCCTGCAGCAGAACCAAGTGGTCTGCCTAGTCTCTACAGTTGAGCACATGAGAAACCTGTTGTCACGATTGGCTGCAGCCGCCGAGAAACGGCCCAGCCCATAATCGCCCCCAAGCTGACCGACCACCACGACGTGGGGCGGGCGTCACCCGGGGATGCAATATGGACCCTCCATACCGCAGAGGGGGACCCGGACCTACCCGAACTAGGGAAGGGCGGAGACCGGGGTTCTGTGGCAGCTGAGTATGTGGACAAGGAAAAGACACAAGTAGAACTTGATTACACCGCACAACTTCAGGTATAGAGGAAATAAAGTTTACTGAAGTAATACAGTAAAGACACACAGTACATAAATCAAACATGACTATGCAGGCTCCCGATTCCACACCTCCCAGAAGGGTACCACCCAGAGGACCCCAAGGCACCAACGGATCACCGTGGCACACATAGGTGGGACATCAGGACACAGGCATGACATCAGGGTAAATGAGGTCATCAGGACGCAGACAGGACACATGAGGACATCAGGATCATGAACTCAGGAACACGAACTGGACCTCAAGAACATGGACACAGGAACATGGAATCAGGAACAAGGACCGGACATCAGGAACATGGACTGGATCACAGGAACATGGACTGGATCACAGGAACATGGCTGGATCTCAGGAACATGGACCGGACATCAGGAACACAGACACAGGAACACGGACTGGATCTCAGGAACACGGACTCAGCAACATGGAATAAGGAACACAGACCGGACATCAGGAAACGGACTGGATCACAGGAACATGGACTGGATTACAGGAACATGGCTGGATCTCAGGAACATGGACCGGACATCAGGAACACAAACAGGAACCCGGACTGGATCTCAGGAACACGGACTCAGGAACATGGAATCAGGAACACGGACCGGACATCAGGAACACAGACTGGATCACAGGAACATGGACTGGATCACAGGAACATGGCTGGATCTCAGGAACATTGACCGGACATCAGGAACACAGACACAGGAACACGGACTCAGGAATATGGAATCAGGAACACGGACTGGACATCAGGAACACGGACACAGGAACACGGACTGGATATCAGGAACATCAGAACACTGGCATCAGACTCCGGACATCTGGCAACGATCGACAGGTTCCGGACATCAGGCAGGGAAGGATCGGATCCGGACATCTGGAAGTGGTCCTCAGACATCGGACATCAGGCCGTGGTCATCAGGCTCTGGGCAAGAGGCCACGGTCCTCGGACTCTGGACATCTGGCAGCGACCTAAAAAGGAACCCAAGCGGTTTGGTGCAAGCCCCGCCGATTGAACTAGAGCCGGCCGGGGATTGCACCGAATAACAAGCTGAGCACAGAGTAACAGAAACTCAGCACACACACCGGACTCCTGCTTCCAAGATGAACAAAAGTTATATCACAGAAAGTGAGTTAGCAAAGAGTCACAGTCACTGGGCACGGGGTTCAGGACACAGAAGGACTACCAGGAACATAACTCAGCAGACACAGTTCAGACAGTCAGGTACAGGACAGGTACAGGGTCAGGGATTCAAGCCTGAATATACCGCCTCCAGGACAGGCAAAGGACGGGTACAGGATCAGGGATTCAAGCCCGGAATTACCACCTCCAGGACAGGCCAGGAACACTCAACACACATGGCAAGATTCAGAAGCTATGTGAGTAGCTAAGGCTCCGCCCATAGAGCAGGGAGCCTTTATATAGGAGCTGCCCCTCAGCAATTGGCTGGAGACAGCATTTCAAGTACACACACTAACCCTGATAAAAGCAGGGTAGGTGTGGCCACGCATGCCCTTAGCAGAATCAGAAACCATTACACACAATCAGTGAAGGAACTGAGGCTCAGGTACCTGGCAGCGGATGCACGCCAGACACACGTGGAAAGTCATGCACCAGCTGCAAATGACCTCGCAACCTGCGGACAGCTTCCACAGCGGCAACCAGCGACCGCACATGTGGATGGTCATGCAGCAAATCAAAGACCTAACACCACATGAACAGCTACGTAGCAGAGCAGGGAACTGAGCAGGCTCCATACAGTTAACAGCCAACAGTATCTGTAATGTATGTGGTACAGTTCATATAGCGTCTTGTGCTTGGGTGCGATGAAAATACATGAGACACAGGTTTGATATAGAAAGTCTTGTATTACTTCATACAAGTTGGCAAAAATAGTCACACAGTTTGCAGACACAGAAGCAGGAGACACAGCAGGCCAGAGTAATCTAAGCTCAGCAATCACTCTCCACAACAGGTTCAGGATCTTCTTCTCTGTTACCGTAAGTCCATGCAAACGTGGGTCTTTCAAAGAGCAGGGTTCAGAGTCCACAAGTGCTTCAGAGTTCCTCAGTAGGAATAGCTGGAGTACAAGGTCCAAGGCTTTAGGAGTCAGGTCACAGGTTCACTGCAGGCTAGATTCTGAAGCACTGATTGCTCAGCTGTGGCTGCTTAAGAAGCAAAAGGAGAGAATCAGGGCGGGAACATGCAAGCTGGAAACTCCATTTTGACTGAGGGCAAGATAGCTGCAGCAAGACAGAAAGTAAAATGGCTGACGAACAAACTGAGTTTCAGGAACATGTACACAGAACCTTACAGTATCCTAGCTCAATTAGGGGCAAGGAGCAAAGGGTTAAAGCAAAAACATGCATTGTCACGCCGACAAACCAAGTACAGACAGAACAGCATGATACATGTCAGATGAAGACGTAAATTTGTCATCCATTTCTTCCAACATGCACATTCAGTCTGGCTGAGCATGCGTATGTTTTCAGTAGGAAGAAGAGATTAAGCCAATGACAATGATCCCGCTATCTGAAGCTTATCTCGTCAACAGACAGTTGACATTCAGCTGCTAATTCTTATTTTGTCCACCATATGCAATCGAGAATTGAGAGGTCTTCAAATGATTGAACTGATTAAATTGATACTGTGGTGAAGAAATCCATTTAGTGGTTTTTGTTTAATCAGCATTTTAAGTTTTCTTGTAATGATAGTTCAGTGCATAAGGGCGGGACTGTGGGTAGGGTCTTTTCTTCCTGTCTGGCCCCTCCGTCTGCCTCATGTGTTTGCATGACAGGGCGCTCATCCATCAGTGACCTGCCTCCTATTTCACATCTTGTGCCAGGGCAGCTATTGCATTGTAGTGGCCTTCAATAAACAGCAGGTCTCCAAGAAAATGGCCCCGTTGCGTCTGAAAGTCATTGCTCCCAGTTCTCAATCTGCAAATGCGCTGCCCACTGTGTCCGGACAACCAACGCAGAGAATACGGGAGGACACATTCGTGAATGCCAGTGAATGCAATCCCAGTATTAATAATATAAGATCTCGGAGCAATGACTTTTAGAGGCAACTGCGCATGCGTTGCCAACGGCGCCATTTTCTTAGAGGTCTGCTGTTTTATCAGAGACCACTGCCATATGCCATGAAATAGGACGCAGGTGACTGACAGATCAATACCTTGTCATTCAGGTACAGGAGGCAGAGAGGCCAAAGCAGGAAGAAAAGACCCGCCGTAGAACTAACATTACCAGAAAACTTTAAATGCCTGTACTTTACTTAGCAAAATCCTGCTGACAGGTTCTCTTTAAATGTTCAGTACTGGAATCTCCAGGTTCCACCAATATACATCTAATGTGTATGTCCCACTTAAATGTGACTCCAATAAAAGTTATATGGTTACATAATTAGTTGAAAAGTATGGCTATTCTACAAACATTGGAAAGGTCATTCTGGAGGATGAAAAATAATGAGCCAGCTGTCCCGAAAGGGAAAAATTTCCCTGCTGATATCAATTGTTGGTGAGACCGGATCAACATTAAAAACAGAACTCCATTTACATATAGTAAGTGTTGATGTAGTTCTGCTCTAAGAAATTATCTAAGCCTTTTTTAAGCCATTGACTTCTAGTAGTGGCCAGCTCCTGGTTAAAGCTATTCTATAAATTCACAACGCTGATTAAACATTTTTTCTCCATTTGGAGGCAGTGCCCTCGAGTCTTTTTAGTGGATCTTACATAGAACAGGTTATCATATATTTGTTGGAGCCATGTACACTACAGGCTGTTACTTATATCTGTGTATTTGGAATGCAGCACTTACTGACCAATTGATCACTACTTAGGGTGCTTTCACACTGTACTTTACTATGGCCCTCACAGTCCCCTGATCTGAACATCATTGAAAATCTGTGGCTAGACCTCAAAATAACAGTGTATGCAAGATGACCCAGGAATCTCACAGAACTGGAAGAATTATTCAAGGAAGAATGGATTAAAATCCCTCAAACAAGAATTGAAAGACTCTTGGCTACAAAAAGCGTTTACGTTATTTCTTGCAGCATGAGGGATCACACATCTGTGAGTTATTATTTATAGGTTATACACATACACATACTGGCATAAGGAAAAATAAAAACTCAACAGTATGTTTCTATTAAATATTTTTGCTAGAGTAATGAGTCAGTGCAACCGGAGAGCCAACCATAGTGACGATGCATCAGCCATAGATTGTGTGTCTATGTCATTATGTATCTGACATCATCAGAATGGATCTCAGCCATTTCATAACGCTACCTTGGACTATTTTACCATGGACGTGTTGGGCACAATGGACTTTGGAGTCACGTGTAGTCCTGTAGTCTTCTTGTCCTCAGTGATGCTGATTTAGTTTTTTATATTTATACCCATTTCCATATTCTGCCATATATTAGCCGACCGCACAGATTGTTTCTCCCTCTTTCCTATGGTAAAAAAATTGCCATTGGGGACTTTTTTTTTATTGTATTTTTGGCTTAAGATAATTTTTGCAATTGAGTTTCCTGAAGAATTTTACACCGATTGTCATCTATGGACGCTGTGGTGCACTGTCCATTGCGAGCTGCTGAATGACCAGTGAGCTCTGTAGGACAGTCTGACCGGAAAGTTTCTAACACTTTTGGGGCATTTTCTGTCCTTTCTGAGCTCCTCTCAGCTGATTTATGGCCACAACATGAACGTTGAATGTGCAGGAAACAAAGCGCCTGTAATACTGAAACTGTGCAACAATTGCAATGAAACCCAATTGCAAAAATGCTTTTTAGCCAAAAATAGATTCAGAAAATAACACCGGTTAAATAATAGTCAAATGTCCGCTACTGTGTATGTCTACAAATTTGCTATTTCACTTAAATTATTTCTAAGGTATCTTTGTCATTTAAATGACTAAAAATGTCATGGAGATGGAAGGTGGTGGAAGATGTGCAATTTGCCCTTCTCATCGCCTGCTGTGCAGCGTCGCCTGTACGGCTCAATATATATTATTAATTGTACCTTAGTATGTCATGGACGCTGTGTTTTATTATACTGAGCAAAGTGGTGTTTTCGCTCATGATTGGTGATGTTAGTAGGACACCTGTTAGATGACATGATGCTTGGGAGAACCAGCCATGGTGATGGAGACAGCTGGCGCTACGCCATCGGCTAGGTAAGGCCATCTTGTGACATGACGCAGAAGCACGTAGGCACATGGTGCCGGGTGTTTAATATGTGGGCCCGTATAGAAAGTGACTGCTTGATGCTCTGTTATTGAGGGGACATCTGTAATGTGACGTCTCCTTGCCCCTACTTCTGCCTTCTTGTGTGATTTTCTTAGGGTAGGATCATATGACCGTTTTCACTCCATCCGAAAAAAAGCTGTCCTATTATTCTGATCAGTCTCTGAGAATTTTTCTCGGACATGGAGAGAAAGATAAGGGTTCTCCACCTTCTCCATTCTGTTAGTCCATGAAAATCGGAACACAATCAGATGTCATCCAAGAGAAGTCTGATGTTTACCACAGACCCATAGTCTTGCATTGACTCTCGGATCAAAATTGGACGTCACCGATTTTTTTCCTCTAACCACTTGGTAAAAAAAAAAAAAAAATTGGAGAATTGTCTGAGAAAATTGTGTGCATGAGCCCTTATTAGGGGAGTTTATGGTGGATGAGGAGTGGCGCCTTCCTGCTTTCTTGTGAGGGGCCAAGTGGCTAGAATGTGGCGTCTCCCACTCCCGTTACATAGACTGTGTCTACAAGCAAAATACTGCAGGAGAGAGGAGCGCAAATAGGGTCTTATCTGAGGTTAAAATAATCCTTTGATCACTTTGCACTCACCTGATTTTATGATATCAAAGCATTTAAATTCATCCGAGTCACAAGCTGCAGCAGATCCAAGGGTCAAACCGATGACCGAATCGTAGTATGATAGGAAAAATTGCGATTATCATAGCATCTCCTGAGGAAGAAGTCCTGTAGACTTCGAAACGCGTTGAGAGAATAAAACATCATTTCTTCACGAAATACATAACTGGAGCATTATTTTGATAGCAGCGTGGATGAAACCACAATTTTTCCTATTATACATAGACTGTGTTTAGTGAGCGGTTCATACAGATGTCGGCCTTTAAAGGAAAAGTCTCTACCACGGGCCATTGCTGTTGTATTGTTCCATTTCTAGGGATACTTTTTTTTTTACCTACATGCATGGAATTATGACTAAAAATAATTTTTGCAATTGGGTTTCATTTAAAATTGTGCATCATTTTGCTTTTAGCTTTAGCTTTCCTGCACATTCAGCCTTGCAGTGGTCTCGTATCATAGATAAACTCTCCTGCCAGACTATAAGCGAAACATGTTTGCTGCCATTTTTGCGCTTCCTCATTGCTTTATATGGGTGAAAAAAAGTTGAAATAATTGACATGCTGAAGATTTCAAAAGCGCAACCTTTCTCAAATTCAGTCAAGGAAAAGAAGCCCAAGTGTGGGCGTGAGACTTCTGAAATCTTATAGCTTTTTCTTCTTATATGCATAAAAAAAACACAAAAAAAAACCGCTGCTTATGAACAAGGCCTAAATTGGACTACCTCAACTGCTTAGGCTGTGTTCACAGCAGTTTTCTTTTTCTGCAGAAAAAAAGTTGGGTTTTACAGTACCAGCAAAAGTTGTGAGTTTTCAGAAGTCTCATGCACACGTAGCTTTTTTTTCCTGCAGCATTTTTGACAATCTGCAGCATGTCACTTCTTTCACTCATAGAAAGCAATAAGAAAGTTCAAATATGCTGCAAAATATTCAGTATAACATTTGTGCTGTGCTTTTTTCAAGTTTTTTCCCAGGTTTTTGGGGAAAACTAATTTTATTAACATATACACTAGACAAATCACACATGTAGTCTGTGTGAAAAAAAATGCAGCAAAATACACAGCAAAAAAAGAGTAAAAGTTTTGTCTGCAGAAAAAACAAAAATAACACTTGTGAACAGACCCTTAAGCCTCATTCAGACCTACGCGTTCTCTCGTTTATTTTTCACAGACAGAACACATACCCATTATAATCTGTGGTGTATATTGTCCCTTTGCAGCCCAAAAGTTTCTAAAAATGCAAAATTGCACCTGTTTCGGAAGTAGAAATGGGCCCCTTTACCTCCTGAGCTCGCACAGGTTGTGACAATGATATGTCACACGGCACACGGATACTATCAGTGTATAATCTGTGTGTTGTCTGTTTGTAACATTGTAACAAGTATAGGAGAAGTTTTGTAATTTCTCTATCTGTGAGTACGGTCTGATATTTTCCACGCACTCATAGACTTGAATTGCTGATTTTGATCCGACACTCAAGTGAAAATCTGTCATGTCAGATGTGTACAGCCCCAAGCCCCATAGAATAAGGCTGGAGTCACATTACCATATGGCATCTAATACGAGACCATGGGATGCGAGATGCTAATGACCCTCGGCTCCTGCTCTGCTGCGAGCGTGATCTGAGTGTCATGCGACTGTGCTCCGAGCCTCTCGCATCAGAGAATCGGAACACAGGTGCTGAGGAGACAGAGAAAGTAATCTCTCCATCTCCTCCATTACTTGTCTTGGCGTATATTGGACTGCACTGGGATGACATCCGAGTGCAGTCCGATATTTCACACTCACCCATGGACTTGTACAGGTGTGAAGTGAGCCTAGTCCCGCTGCCAATCACAGCATGCTACCATTGTTCTCTCATGCAGAATCGGCACAAGAAAATAATCAAGAGATCAGAGCTGCCCCATAGAATAACATTGGGATGAGTGCCATCAGATATAGTAGTCGGCCGTGTTATAAGGTAGTGTGACCCCGGCCTAACATGGGTGCGAAATCTATCCATCAAAATCACAGATGGCACTCGTCTGATTTAAAGAGTCATGGTAGGTGCACGTAACCACATATTCTCTCATCCGAGAAAATCGGGTTGATTATGCAAATGACACTGATCAGACTTTAATACGAGTTTGATCAAAGCGTGAGCCGGTTATTTCGGATGAAGAGAAGATGGAGAAAAAAAATTAATTGTGAGAGTGCGCAGAAATCGGACTGCAATCAAATGTCATCCGAGTGCAATCAGAGGTTTTTCATGTTCTCATTCACTTGCAACGCCGAGTATGATCCAAATATCGGATCAATATTGGGCATGAATCTATTTGTTTTTTCTTTTTTCTTCTTGGGCAGACTCGTACCCCATAGCCTAATATAAGCCCGAGTGCGATCCGATGTTTTGTCAGATTCAGACAGCAGATGCTCTCGTCTGCACTTGCTCCTATAATGTTCTGCTAAGGTGTGACCCCTTTAGTTTGGCGATCAACACTGATAGGACTGTGTCGGGGTCTACAGTGAAATTATGATTTGACCAGAAAATGGTGATACCCAGCAGCCTATTTATATAGACATTTCCTGGAGGGATAACAGAGGCACGATGCAGATATTGTTGAATATGAGATTTTACTAAAATAAGTCTTGTTAATTTCATAATAATATATCGGGATTTTTTTTGCCTGTTTTTATTTATTTTTATTTTTAATCAAGACAACAAGGCTCAATGCCAGGGAGATAATGACGGCACGTGTAATCCATACATCACAGTACATTCCCTGCCGGGGCTGTATTATCTTCATATTTCCATACATTTTAATGTATGCCTAATGGCTTATAATTTTCTATAATGAAGAGATGAGATATTTACTGTAAAACCAATTATTGACAACGTTGATAATGAATAGTGGAGCCATAAGAGTATGAATGTGCTGCCATATTTAGTTAAACTATTTAATAAATAATGACAAGAAATGTTTAAATATTAATATGACCATCAATTAGAAAGCTATAATCTATCACAAAGACATTATCTTCTTCTCGGTCCTATCCTCCTTGCCATCCCCTTCCTGTTATCCTGTGTATTATTAACTGTTAAAAAAAAAAAAAGATTGAGAAATTCTCCAAGGAAGGTAAGTAGTTTGCGAAAGCAGAAAATCAGTTGGTACAAAACTTTTAAGTGTTTGCTGCCCTGGAAATTGAGATATGAGGAGGTCAGAGATTTAACCAAGTGAATCCGAAACTTTACTTCACGCTGTGAGGAAGAGGATTATCACATCCGGAGAATAGATATGATGAAGCCAATAAATGTACACAGCGCAAACCTCTCTGGAAGACCAACACTGATCGTGACCTGGTTTTTCTCCGATAGTTTCAATTCCTTATATTTAATGTTCTGTCCACGATCCGCATAGACGACTTTATATTTCTACAACATAAAAAGTAACTAAACTTTTTTTTTTTTTTTTTATATATATATAATTTTGTTCAGCATGGAAAGTTCTCAAAATTTACAAATCGTTATATTAGCGGAATTACCTTTGTTTCTATTAAAAAAAAGGCATATAAGTGGCTTCCAAACTTTTACTTTCTCCCAGTCTCTTTAGCTCCATGCATACCAGAAGGTACTCATATGGAGTACAGAAGCTGGCAGTGAAAGGGGTATGTCTGTTTTTTAGGTCATCGTATTTTATGTCCAAGTGTCGTCCGTGAAAAATAAACGGATTAATGTGAAGGAGTGAATAGCTAATGAAATCAATTAACCTTACATAAGCTAGTAATATATGTGGTGTGGTAAGATGGCATCTACATCCTCCTGGAACTACGCCCTGGAATCCTTGGAATTTTGTTTATACTAATAAAGTTCACTTCTGTGAAAGCTCTTGCCGAGAGAGGCGCACACATCTGACCCTGTGTCCGATGTTTTTCTTCTATGCATGCACTTGGCTCATATTTATTAGGTCAGGGGCTGGCAATCACTAAGATCTCACCTTAAGAGATCACCCCAACACTAATGTTATTCAATGGGGCAGTGCAGATGTGTGGGGTTTTTATTTTCACTGACCAAATCTGAGCGTGAAAAAAATTGCAGCAAGTACTAGTTTCTTTCGTAAATAGGATGAGACTCGCCCTTTCCAGTCTACAGGTGCCCCCCCACCAAAAAAACTGGATGTCATACGGAGCCACAGTATAACATCTGATATTTACGGATAAATCTTAATTCTGTGACCTTGTGACCTTCTGTGAATTGTAAGTGATTAATAGCTGCTATAAAAAAACGGATTGTATACAGATGACACCTGAGAAACTAATCGTTCCACTTTTCTGGATGAAACTCAGACCAATTTTTTTTCTTTTTATATGCCCATGTGAACCGGCCTTTATGGTTCAAACTCTTCCATTCTAATCAATGGGAGAATCTAAACAAAAAGGCTGAACACGGATGTTGTCTGTGCCATCTGAGTTTTGTTTAATGGGTTGGAGAAGGTCAAGAATTTTTTTTCTTTTTTCATAGGAGAAAAATAGATGCAACACTATAAGGACACAATCACACGTTTTGTAAGGTTCTGTGTACATGTTGCTGAAACTCAGTTTGTTCGTCAGCCATTTTACTTTCTGTCTTGCTGCAGCTATCTTGCCCTCAGTCAAAATGGAGTTTCCAGCTTGCATGTTCCCGCCCTGATTCTCTCCTTTGCTTCTTAAGCAGCCACAGCTGAGCAATCAGTGCTTCAGAATCTAGCCTGCAGTGAACCTGTGACTTGACTCCTGTAAGCCTTGGACCTTGTACTCCAGCTATTCCTACTGAGGAACTCTGAAGCACTTGTGGACTCTGAACCCTGCTCTTTGAAAGACCCACGTTTGCATGGACTTACGGTAACAGAGAAGAAGATCCTGAATCTGTATTGGAGAGTGATTGCTGAGCTTGGATTACTCTGGCCTGCTGTGTCTCCTGTTTCTGTGTCTGCAAACTGTGTGACTATTTCTGCCAACTTGTATGAAGTAATACAGGACTTTTCTATATCAAACCTGTGACTCCTGTGTTTTCATCGCACCCAAGCACAAGACGCTATATGAACTGTACTACATACATTACACGTTTAGTATTTGGTCAGTATTTCTTATCAGTATTTGTAAGCCAAAACCAGGAGTGGGACAATCAGAGGAAAAGTATAATAGCAACACGTCACCACTTCTGGATTTATCACCCACTCCTGGTTTTGGGACTTACAAATACTTACCAAATACTGAACTTGTGAATGTGGCCTTAGTACAATTGGACTTATGGAGAAAACATCAAAATCTGAACAGCAAACCAATAAAAATGTTTCCAACTTGTCACGGGCAAAAAATAAATGTCTGAATGAGGCCTAGTGGTAAAGCCCCCTTGACACGTCCATATAAAAAAAGGACCAGAAAAAAAGTACCTGCATCATCAGTTTTTTGGATCAGTGTACCATCATTGTTTTTCCAGCATGGATAAAAGAAGATTGAAATTACAAAACTCCTCCTATACATTGCAATGTTAAACACGTACAGCACGTGGATGCAATCTGTCTTCTGTATGTGTTATTCACGCCCATATAGACTCGTATTGGCCCTCGTCATCCGTGCTGCCGGGAAAAAACGGACCTGTTTTTGTGTGGTTCACATGGATACATGGATATGTGAAGAACACCATATGATATAATGGGTATGTGTGGTATCTGTGAAAAAAAAAGGATGACACGTACTGAAAACACGAACATGTGAAGGAGGACTAAGGGGCAGTGAGACAGAGAGAATGTTGAAAGTATGGTCACATTCATGCGTCCGACAGTGTCTGACTGTGATTCACCTATCAAAAAACTGACCGGCACATCCAAACATAGATTCAGTGTGAACAGGTGCTAAACCTAGAGTCACCAACTCATATACATACAAGAGAAAAAGGTAGCACACTGTAGCGCTATAGCTTGCAAACACGAAATATGAAAAATGAATTGCATCATTACCTTAGAAATATGAAAAATTGAGAAGTCTTAGCGCATAAGATGGCCAAATTATGTGAGCCTGATAGCCACGTCAAGGCTCTTCTCGTATATCAGGTCCTAACTAGGAGGATAGGCATTAGTTAGGACCTGATATACGAGAAGAGCCTTGACGTGGCTATCAGGCTCACATAATTTGGCCATCTTATGCGCTAAGACTTCTCAATTTTTCATATTTCTAAGGTAATGATGCAATTCATTTTTCATATTTTTCATATTTCGTGTTTGCAAGCTATAGCGCTACAGTGTGCTACCTTTTTCTCTTGTGTGACTGTGATTCACCATCAGGCTGCAGGTGTCCTGACCCAAGCCTGACACCTTCATATTTGTCTATGGGGCTATCAAGTTCAGATCAGGAGACCTGAGACAGTCGATGAATCATTGTTCGTGCTCAGACCGTGACACACGGATGTATGAGTGTGGGATGAAGATGAGACTTGTAGGTCACCAGTTTAATGAAGAACACTTACAGTATGTCCTGTAGCTTAATAGGTGGAAATTAAGGCAGAAAAGTATTTGTATACAAGCAGAAAATTAGTCCTCAGTGGTTGATACCTTTTGATGGCTAACTGGAAAGATGGTAAAAAATAGCAGCCTTCCAGACTACTCGCGTCTCTTCATCAGGCATTGTCCTGAGTAGTCTCGAAAGCTGCGATTTGTTACTGGCTCTCCACACATCCTCTCACAACCTTGTTCAGGCTCTAACTCCTCACTAACTTCCTCCTTCTGACCACAAAGAGCAGCTCCCCTGAAGTCGAGTTAGAACTCCCTCTGCTGGCCTGGAGCAAGAACTGTGTTGTATACTGGAACTACCTGGTAAGGGGATTCCGTCTTTGCTTCCAGTCATGGCATCACTTCCCCCTGGAGGGAGGCAAGGCCACTGTGACAACTGGACTCCTGGGGTGCCATATTACCATCTTTTCAGTTAGCCAATAAAAGTATCAACCACTGAGGACTCTCAAATTTTAATATTTTTCTATCTACTGGATAACACAAAAAAGTATTTTTCCAGTACACAAGTAGGAGATTTTTTAATTTTAAGGTTTTTTTTTATTTTTATTTACAAGAGGCTCTTTCCATTCCTCTGGCAGGCTTGACTTTCTACTGTGGAGATGATGTCCTAGGGTCATCTCTGCAGTGACTGGTTGCAGTGGTCATATATCCCTGAGTCAGGACATCATGGCTGCAACAGGACATAGAGATCAGTGGGTAATGAGATATGAGCAGATTCACTTCTTTAATTTTTGATCCCTTACTGCTCAAGAGCACATCGCTGATTGTCTGCATTTTCCCTAGTTAGTGTGTGCACCAAAATACTGCCGGCTTGTATCCTTAGTAGATTTGCCAAAGAAGGAGCATCGTAAGGGGAAATTGTTGTTATGATGGGATTACTGAAATATAGTAAACATTGTCCACATATCCTGACAGCATTCAGATCTCCTAAAGCCTTTATATAGATGCAAATGAAGCTGAAAATACAAGGCTTTGTGGCGATTTACTGCTTTCCAATGAATGAGATGAAATCCTTGTACGGTTCTATGGTTGTAAATTGTTTGCTTTGTTGATTTTCTTTATTCATGCTTTTCACAGAATGTTTTATTTTTTTTGTTATTCAATGGATTTCTTCTTGCGTATCATTATATTAACCATGTAGCTTGTTGAATATTTGGCAGAACACACATGGGAGGGTAGGTAACTGTTTTGTTCGAGCGCTGACGTAAGATTCTGTCAACCCCAAACTCAAATTAAACAGCTAATACAGTCAAAAATTAGATTTCACTAGTTTTATTATATATGCAAATGATGGGTCCTCGGTGCACCCTTGGTGCAACCAAAAACTCAGTTCATCATTCCGTCCCTCAATTATCATTCTCCACACTTTTCCCCTTAGTTTGATTGATAGTGTCTCGCTTGCCAAGAGTGGGAAAGCAAAAACATTTTTGTCTTAACACATTTAATTGTGGAACTTATTACTATTTCAAGATCTATTTATTAAAATGTACTTTGTTCATGGGACAGAATCATAGAATCATAGAATGGTAGAGTTGGAAGGGACCTCCTGGGTCATCTGGTCCAACCCCCTGCTCAAAGCAGCCCCTTTACCCTTTACCCTTTTATTAGGTACGTCCAAGGTTGCTTCCCCCTGTTTGCTGCATGCTCCGGCTATGAGCCACATTTCATCAGCTGATATATGCCCCCAACAGCCGCGGTGGTCCATTTGGTCTTGTAAACTGTGGTGTCTGTTCACATGGGATGCATCTGGATAGTGCTGGGCAGCCCGCCTGATCTTATAGAAGGGCGTCACTATTAGGCTGTTAACCTGGATGCTGTGCGTTTCCTTTGTGTGAACAGCGCCACATACAAGTCTTTTTTGTGCAGTAATATACCAAGCAATCACCCCCTCCATTGGGATTGGTAGGTTGTGAGTGGTTGTCTCATCGGTATTTTTGCACCTGTGTTGCCGCCATCTTAACTACATTGGTCCACTGCATCCTGATAGTACATTTGTTTGGAGGCCTGGGCAGGTGAGCATCTCTGCCTTTTGCTAGTATTTTTGAATTTTTGGAGGATCTTTAAATCCTCTTTGTGCTGTATTTGTCCGTTTGGTATCACTATAATCCTACTGACCTGGAGAATTATATTTCCATGTCATTTTTACCATATAATGTCAATATAATTTAAATAAACTGAAAAAACAATTGCAGAATTGCACTATTTTCACTATTTTGCTACACTTGGAATTTTTGTGCCCTCAGTATATCACATGATAAAGTGGATGATGTCTATAAAAAGTATTACTTTCAACCACAAAATTACATGCCCTCACATGGCTGTGTCATTTTTGGTAATTTACTTTCCATAAGGTTCATGTTATTTTTAAGGTAAATACAAGATAATTTGTTCTTTTAAATACTTGTTTAATTAATAGAACTGAGTAAAAAGGCTGAAATCTGACAGCTGGTATCACCAGTCTATGCTCCTCCACATGGAGTCTTGATAGACATTCAGTATCTCGCCAGCATCTATTAGCAAAGCAAAGCCCACACTCTGCCCTTCCATGTTACATACTCCTGAAATTTCAGAACTACTTGTTACCACTGTAGAATATTCTTGGCTCTAGTTGTGATGTGTCATTATATTTTGGCCTGTATTACATTCTGTCGATAGAATTTATTGTTCTCTGCTCTAATGAAATAAAGTGTGAAAATGAAAGGGGTTGACGATGTAGTTGGATTTTTTGAAAATAACATAATCTGCACTTTAATAATAGGTTGACCCAAATTACCTTCCAATCAACAATACAAATACACCTTAAAAAAAGCGTATGCCTAATATTTCTAACGTTTCCAAAAGTATATTGATTCACAAGTGTCAACAGGTGTTATGTGATGCCCACTACTGGTTTTACTCAGCAATGGGGGTTCAAAGCGACAACGTTAAAGTGACAGCTAAATGCCCGGCAGGTGTCCTCTCTTCCTCATTACCGTGGATAAGCCATTTTAATGAATTTATACTTTTATATCATGCCTAGACTGTCTTGATTTATATTATGTACAATGACACTGAGATGGCTCTCTTTCTTTGTGGAAATTATTATTTACAATATAATGGAGAAAATCTACAAAATCCTTTTGTTTCCTTCCGCTTGCACTTGCACTTTAATTATATATACCTTTATGAATCATCCTGAAGCCACGCTCTTGTGTCAGATTATATATGAGATCGTGCACTGATACCAGTCTGTATTTGGCAGGGTTTATTCATTGTGTTTTTGTGATCTTTTAGCCTGTTATGGCTCTACATCTATTGGCTAAATACAGTGGGTATGGAAAGTATTCAGACCCTGTTAAATTTTTCACTCTTTGTTTCATTTCAGCCATCTGGTAAATTCAAAAAAGTTAATTTTTTTCTCATTAATGTACACTCTGCACCCCAGTCTTCACTGAAAAAAAACAGGAATGTAGAATTTTTTGTAAATTTATTAAAAAAGAAAAACTGAAATATCACATGGTCATAAGTATTCAGACCCTTTACTCAGCATTGAGTAGAAGCATCCTTTTGAGCTAGTACAGCCATGAGTCTTCTTGATGTAACAAGTTTTTCACACCTGGATTTGCGGATCTTCTGCCATTCTTCCTTGCAGACCTCTCCAGTTCCGTCAGGTTGGATGGTGAACATTGATGTACAGCCATTTTCAGGTCTCTCCAGAGATGCTCAATTGGTTTTAGGTCAGGGCTCTGGCTGGGCCAGTCAAGAATGGTCACAGAGTTGTTCTGAAACCACTCCTTTGTTATTTTAGCTTTGTGCTTAGGGTATTAGGGTCATTGTCTTGTTGGAAGGTGAACCTTCGGCTAAGTCTGAGGTCCAGAGCACTCTGGAAGAGGTTTTCATTCAGGATATCTCTGTTCTTGGCCGCATTCATGTTTCCTTCAATTGCAACCAGTCATCCTGTCCCTGCAGCTGAAAAACACCCCATAGCATGATGCTGCCACTATCATGTTTCACTGTTGGGATTGTATTGGGCAAGTGATGAGCAGTGCCTGGTTTTCTCCTCACATACCGCTTAGAATTATCACCAAAAAGTTCTCTTAGTGTCATCAGACCAGAGAATCTTATTTCTCATAGTCTGGGAGTCCTTCATGTGTTTTTTAGCAAACTCTATATGGGCTTTCATATGTCTTGCACTGAGGAGAGGCTTCCGTCGGGCCACTCTGCTATAAAGGTCTGACTGGTGGAGGGCTGCAGTGATAGTTGACTTTATGAACGTTCTCCCATCTCCCTACTGCAACTGTGAAGCCTCAGCCACAGTGATCTTGGGGTTATTCTTTACCTCTCTCACCAAGGCTCTTCTCCCACAATTGCTCAGTTTGGCTGGACGGCAAGGTCTAGGAAGACTTCTGGTGGTCCCAAACTTCTTCTGTTTAAGGATTATGGAGGCTCTTTGGAACCTTGAGTACTGCAGAAAATCTTTTGTAACTTTGGCCAGATCTGTTTCTTGCCACAATTCAGTCTCTGAGCTCCTTGCCCAGTTCCTTTGACCTCATGATTCTCATTTGGTCTGACATGCACTGTGAGCTGTGAGGTCTTATATAGACAGGTGTGTTACAAAGCAAGTCTTATCAGTTTAATTAAACACAGCTGGACACCAATGAAGGAGTAGAACCATGTCAAGGAGGATCACAAGGAAATGTACAGCATGTGACTTAAATATGAGTGTCTGAGCAAAGGGTCTGAATACTTATGACCATGTGATATTTTCATTTTTCTTTTTTAATAAATTTGCAAAAATTTCTACATTTCTGTTTTTTTCCTTCAAGATGGGGTGCAGAGTGTACATTAATGAGAAAAAAATGAACTTTTTTAAATTTAGCAAATGGCTGCAATGAAACAAATAGTGAAAAATTAAAAGGGTCTGAATACTTTCCGTACCCACTGTAGATTGTCAGCTAGCCATATTTCTTCTTGCATCCTATCTGATAAACCTCTACAAATATATTCTTATATGTTTTTATCTTTGGAATCAATAAAGCATTTTTGTTTTATTGAATTCCTCTGGTGAGTTAAATTTACTACATTTTTCTGTGTGTCTTATAAAGGTAATTGCTTGCACCAGAAATTTTTAGGGGTTTCATAACAAAAGAGGTGAATAAAAATTGACTTGTGCATATGTAGTTATTTGATCACATAAATTTAATTTTTTGCCTATATCCTTCTCACTTCACCAACGTAGACTATTTAGTGCTGCTGGATCACACACAAATCAGATTCCAAAAATATTTACACAACACAGGTTGTAATGTAACAAAATAGGTAAAAGGGTGTGAATACTTTCACAAGCCACTTCTTATATGATGTATATTGATTTGCTGATTGGTGGGTCCCCTACAGAACCGTGGGAAACGTTTACCTCAGTTACAGAATGAAATAGCTGGTCTGTCGCCAAACTGCTTCTCCATTCATTCTTTGAGGGGTTGTTGGAAAACGCTGAGCACAATACAGAGCCGCCGCATAGAGATTGATTAAATGGAGCAACGGTCGCAAATGCGCACTTTAGCTCCATTCTATAATGAGGATAAAAGTGCTCCATTCTGACAATCAGTACAGTACAGCTCCCACAGGTTGCACCCCCATTGATTGATAAGTTATCATCTGTCCTGTGAATAGGTGATAATTTTCTCTGCTCATCCCCTTTAAACTTTCTAGTATAGCAGCGTGAGAACTAAATCACAAACAGTAAGCCACTTTATGCCATGTCACCTGGTTTTCAAAGAAACATTGCTATAAGTGCTGCCATAGTTGCAATCTCATCTGGACCCAGGTCTTTGGGAGAAATAAAGGCATTTTTTCCACCAGGACTGTGGAGTTGGTGTCCATTTTGATTAAGGCGGAGTTGAAGTTAGAATAAAATGGAGCGACTCCGACTCCTAAAATATATAATACATTGAGTGTAGTAGTACCATGCAGGAGGTGCTGTAAATGTTTTCATTGTAATTTGGGAAAGTTATGAAATGTCTATAAATGTCTGTTCTGTTCCTAATCTAAGGATTTTGGCTTTTAGCTGAGATGAATCTGTGCTGCACTTTATGTACATGCTCAGTAGTGACCAGTGCTGTAGGGTCATATCAGACATGAATCTGTGCTGCACTTTATGCACATGCTCAGTAGTGAGGCAGGACTGTGGGGTCGTAGCTGAGATGAATCTGTGCTGCACTTTATGCACATGCTCAGTAGTGGCAGGATGTGGGTCGTAGCTGATGAATCTGTGCTGCATTTATGCACATGTCAGTAGTGAGGCGGCTGTGGTGTAGCTGAGATGAATCTGTGCTGCACTTTATGTACATGCTCAGTAGTGACCAGTGCTATGGGGTCAGAATCGTGGCGTCAGAGTTGGAGTCGGAAGTCAGGGAAATTAAGGAGTCGGAGTCACATACAATTAGACATCAGTATAATAAATGGCACATTCACTAGCGGACGCAGAGGAGAGCCCCTGTGCAAGAACAATGTTTGGCCCTTTTGCAGTCCAACAGTTCATCATAATGCCCCAGTCCACTTCTTTTAAAGGTGGAAAGGGGCCCCCTTACCTCTTGGGCCCCTGTATAGCTGCACTGATTGTACCAATGATATGTCTGCCTCTGGGCACATGGTGGGTTACAATTTGTGCTTTTGTGCCCTAGAACTTCAATTTACTCTTCTGGAAACAGAAATGTATCAACAGACAAGGAAGACTTTTTATTTTTCATTATTTAGAGCTGATTATATTGATGTTGGAATGATGTAATAATACTGTATATATGGGAATAGACGTTAAACATGTGTGCGCAAAGCAAAAAAGCCTTAAAAGGTTAACCGAAAAGTGCACGATTTCTATCTGCGAGATCCTGTCACAGCGCAGCATGCAGTTTTTGAGATATTTCATTGATCAATAATAGGTCAGTGCACTGACTTCCTTTCTATTCACAGGACATAAAGCAAAGTGTGTAAATGTCTTTGAGACACATCTCAATGACCTTAATGTTCTGCTCCAAGACTCTGAGGTGAAGTTCTGATAATGAATGGTATCAGGTCAGCTTGGAAAATAATTACCTGGAAAGCAAAAGTCTTTGGTGGACTTTCTAAAACACCCGAACCGCCAGACTCCCCATCCAGGCAATTATCTCTGACGGGACCATATTTTACTTTGACTTAATTCTTTCCCAAGGTTATTGTTACAGCTAATACATCTGAAGACATTTATGTAAACTCTTCTTATTTTATTATAGACTCCATAGTGCGATTTTTTTTTTTTTGCATTAGGGCTCGCTCACACTTACATATAAACCGGACGAGTGCAATCGGATAAATAATCAGATTGCTCTCGGACCAATGTTTTTCAGTGAGGCTGTGCAGATCTGCGTATTTTTTCTCAGCTGTATTCGGCATGAGTAAAAAATTGCAGCATGCAGAGATTTCACGCCAAAATCGTACAGTGCGAGAAAAAAAATCACATGCATTACGGACGATCAGTTTGGCATTCAATTTTTGTGGATAAATTATAATTTTGTAACATAGGAAACTGTATATGGCCCTGTAAAAGATTTATAGCTGCTGAGTAAAAAAAACAGATTGCATACAGAACACGTACAGCACATGGATGACAAGTGATTTTTTTTATACACAAGTGTGAATTTACCCTAAGGCCGGGGTCACACTGGCGACAGAATCGGACGACTGCAATACGATGAAATATCGTATTGCAGTCTGCCCTATGTTGATCTATGGAGCAGCTCCCAGTATCCGATTTTTAGTGGTCCATTTTAATCGTCCGAGTGCAATCGCAGCATGCTGCGATTGTCACCGATTGTGGGTCGACTATCGAAAATGCAAGTCTATGGGAGCGATGAAAAATCAGATTACAAACGGACCGCATGTGTGACTTGCGATTAAATCGCATCGGTGTCCTTTACAAAAGCCGGCAATTCATCCCCGGCTATACTGTAAAATCACACTGACAGCTTTAATAAAGAATAGAAAGAATAGATATACACACATAGATATAATATATATATATATATATATATATAATATACATGTCATTGTGACACATACATATACATATATTTATAGTTCTTACACTTCTACATACTGTAATAGCCGCTAATTCAATTGCCGGCTTTTGTGAAATCACAGAAGCCGACATGAAATTATACATTGTTTAGACACAGTTAACCATGTCATTTCCTGTATTTTGATATATGGTTTGAACTTACAATTACATAAGTGTATGTGTGCAAAATTTCAGACATGTAGGGGTTAATTAAAGGTGTAAATTCGTTGAAAAAAAATGCGTGGGCTCCCACTGTATTTTCTCCACCAGACAGACAAAGCAAGCGAGTGGGGGCAGATAATAATAGCCTAGGGAGGGTACATTTTTTTGGTGCCCCCCCCCTGGCTACTAACATCTGCCCCCAGACACCCCAGAAAGGGCAAATCTCTAATTAGATTTGCCCTTTCTGGCACTTTGCCCGTCTATTCCCATTGCCCTGTAGCGGTGGCGAATGGGTTAATAAGGGGTTACAGGCACCTTGCAATTGAAAGGTGACTGTAAGCCAGGTTAATAATTGAGAGCTGTCAATTAGACAACTATCAATTATTAATCCTATTGAAGTAAATAAAAAAAACACACTTTAAGAATAAATAATTTTAATGAAATAAAAACAAATTTTTTTGACCATCTTTTATTTTACTCTTAATCTGTGCGAAGCCCTTGATCTCCTAAAATAAATATAAAATAATAAAACAACATTATTCTTACCTATCTGGCGATCTGTCACGTCCCACGATGTAATCCTTCACAAAGGGTTAACTAGCAATCAGCTAAGCAGCGCATCTAATCCTGCATGCTCAGCTGATAGCTCCTGAATGAATGAGCTTATCTCCTGCCGACAGGAGAGGATGTGATTAATGAATGAAGCTTAATTGATTGTGTCCCACTTTCACCTTAGGTCAGGTCACTGAAGTGAAAGTGGCAATAAATCAATTAAGCTTCATTCATTCATCTCTTCCTCTCCTTTCGCTGGGAGAGTAAGTTATTCATTCAGGGGGTTACAGCTAGGAGACAGCATTTAGCTCTCTGCTCGCTGTAACCTGTTAACCCTTTCTGATGGATTACACCGTGGGACCTGACTGTACATCGGATTGGTAAGAATAATTTTGCTTTTTTATTTTTATTACAGGAAATGGTTTTAGCAGGAAAATAAAATATGGTCAAAAACTGTGTGATTATTTCATTAAACTTCTTTTTTATTAAACTGTGTGTGTTTGATTTTTCTTTCATACAATAGGATTAATAATTGATAGTTGTCTAATTGACAGCTCTCAATTATTAACCTGGCTTACAGTCACCTTTCAATTGCAAGGTGGCTGTAACCCCTTATTAACCCATTCGCCACCGCTACAGGGCAATGGGAATAGACGGGCAAAGTGCCAGAAAGGGAAAATGTTAGTAGCCAGGGGGGGCACCAAAAAAATGTACCCTCCCTAGGCTATTATTATCTGCCCCCACTCGCTTGCTTTGTCTGTCTGGTGGCGAAAATACAGCGGGAGCCCACACATTTTTTTTCAACAATTTACACCTTTAATTAACCCCTACATGTCTGAAATTTTGCACACATACACTTATGTAATTGTAAGTTCAAACCATATATCAAAATACAGGAAATGACATGGTTAACTGTGTCTAAACAATGTATCATTTCATGTCGGCTTCTGTGATTTCACAAAAGCAGGCAATTGAATTAGCGGCTATTACAGTATGTAGAAGTCTAGGAACTATAATATATATATATATATATATAAATGTCACAATTACATGTATATATATATATATGTGTGTTCTATGTGTATATATCTATTCTTTCTTTTGTGATTTAAATACTATTCTTTTGGATCCATTATATGTCAGTTTTGCAAGCCTGCGAGAAATTCTCGTAAGTCGGATGAAAATCGGATGTTACAAGCTACACACACATGCGACTAAATCGCATCTTTGAAGGAAAATCGGATGCCAGGCGGATGTGTGATGTTTTCATTTTGTTCCGATAATCGACCGACTAAAACGGTCCGATTTTTTGTAGTTGTGTCTGACCCCGGCCTAAGACTCAAATAATTTTGTCAAATCTTCTCTTTGTGCAGTTCTTCTTTCATTCCTCCTAGATATTTATGAATAAATTACATTTTGATGTTACTATTCTCTATATCATAAAGATGTGTCTCTACACAATCTGAGAGTATCAGCGCTGATTAGAAGAAACCCACTACCACTAGTAATAGCCAAATGTCAATTAATTCATCTCTTTCTAAACAATATAACAGAGAAACAAAAGAAATGTAGAATTCAGGAACATTTGAGATAGATTCCATATAAAATAATAAGGAAGCACAGTGTTTACTAAAGTTTCAATAGAGCTGATGATAGTCTTTTGTTTTTCTAGCAATCCACCAATAACTGTGAGCTGCGAAATTCTATAACTCGGTCTCTACATGCAATCTAATAGACAGCATGAAGTTGCTTTTAAGAAAGGGATAGGGGACAATTTTTCTTTGACAACTTTTTATTTGATGTTTCTTTCCTAACATCAACATTACACTAGTTTGTTTTCATTAAGTTCAACAGTTTGCCATTCTGTTGTAGGGTCTTTGTAACTGTTTCACATAGCTGGTTATCCTGCTGCTTTTGACAAAATGGCTATCCAAGTATTCAGAGAGAGCTTATCACACATGCTGTAGATAGGAATCAAAACACACCAGATGCAGTTTTCAGAAGACGAGATCACATGGATAGATATGTAGAGAAAAACAAGAGTAACCAGGGTAGACTCTGCAAGAAAGGAGGGGAATAATACACCCCTCAGTATCAGTCTGTCACAATCCATTTTTGGGTTCTTGGCAGCTCTGGTTCCACTCTGTTTTAAATGTAGCTTTTTTCCTTTCAGGACCAGCGAGCATTAATGTCAGTTTTCCCTCGCTGGCAATCTGCTGTAACTGCGGTGTTGCTGGGTCAGCTGATGTATGTGGTGACCACTCCCACCATCCTTTAAATGGTCACCTGATGCATCAGCTGTTGGTGATAGAGTTTCTCTATGGAGACCAGCCATGCAGTTGTAGCTTAGCGGTGTCTGCTGTTTCTGGAGTTTAGAGTCCGGCTTCTGTGTCATCTGCGGTGTGGAGCTTGGCAGCGGAGTCTGGAAGCTAAGTGTGGTGTATTTTCCTTGTCCCTTGTTTGTCACTGTCCCCTGTGTGGTACTATCTGCAGTGGTGAGGCTAGCACCCCTTGCCGGCCAGTTCACTAGCCTGGGCAGTGCTATGCGACAGTGAGGTACAAGGTTCCTGATGGCGGTGGGGGAAGGACCCATGTAGGGCATTAGTGGAGTGCAAGGAGTGGCTCAGGTTTGAGCTCAGGTGGTGACCATCCCCCATTTCCCTATTAGTAGGGCCTTCCTCTCGCCATTTCCATCCCATTGTGTGTGTGTATTGCGCCGTTTGCTGACCGATCCCCCGTTGGGTCGTGTCACATCGTGACACAGTCTCTGTCAGCACAGGTAGAAGAAATATCTAATGGAATATAAAAAGAGAAAGAGAAATAACTACAGGAATGAAGCTGTGCTGATACATGAAAGCTAGTAATGGCAGCAGCAACCTGGATGCACAGATCTCACATTCAGCAATGAAGGGACAGGGCTACATGAGGTTTATCTGAAGCTATTGGCAGGTTTCATATAAAACAATGGAAATTAAAGCCAGAAGCAAAATAACACAAAACTGAAGGATAATTGTAGCAAACATCTGTGCAAATCCACAGATTTCAATCAAGTCTACAATGAATATGATTTAAAAAATGGCATTACTCATAGATTGTAAGCTTGCGAGCAGGGCCCTCATTCCTCTTGGTATCTACTTTGATCTGTGTTTATTGTTATGCTGTAATGTCTATTGTCTGTACAAGTCCCCACTATAATGTAAAGTGCTGCGGAATATGTTGGCGCTATAGAAATAAAATTATTATTATTATTACTCGAAATCACAAATTAAGAAAAAAGTTGCCCTTGTTTTTGATGTATGTGTTCTGTCTGTGGTTTTCACTGATAAAACATGTATCCGTTATCATCTATGGGGATGCTCACATGTCAGTGTGTTCGCAAAAAATTCAGTTTTTATCAGGGTCACAGATAAATCACTCATGCAAGTCTTCGTCCGTGAAAATTACAGGACAGCACATGGATGGCATCAGTATGCTGTTCGTGATTAACATAATTGGTTGGAGAAGCTTTGTAATTTCAGTGAAAATCACTGATGAAACTCTAAGGCCGGGGTCATACTTGTGAGTTCAATGCGAGAAACTCACGCCTCAATACCCGTCGCTGCCGCCGGCACTCGGGACCGTAGTATGCGACCGTATTTATTTCTATGCAGCGGAACGCTCCAGTCCGAGTGCCGGAGGCAGTGCCGGGTATTGATGCGAGAGACTCGCGCGAGTTTCTCGCGTTGCACTCACAAGTGTGACCCCAGCCTAATGGTGAAATCTGAATTATGGACCAAGATTGATGAAAATCTGATCCAAAACACTAGTAACACACCATTTTTTTTGTATACATGATAAACACTGGCGTGTGTTGAGGCCTTACTTCCACTTTTTATTCATAGACCTCCTAGTCTACTCACCAAGTTTTACTGCTGAAACCCTTATAAAATGTATCAGAAAGTCTTTTCCATCCTGTCTAATAGATTAGCATCTTTATCGGAGCTACTCTGTAACCTCAAAATATATTTATTATTATTTAGTTATTATGCTCACGTATATAGCGCCATCATATTCCACACCGCTTTATAGACATTATCCCCAATCAGGCTTACAATCTAGATTACCTATCAGTATGTCTTGGGAGTATAGGAGGAACCCGGAGAACCCGAAAGAGAAAAACTCAAACATACAGTGGCATGTAAAACTTTAGACACCCCTGGTTAAAATTACTGTTATTGTGAACAGTTAAGCAACTCGAAGATGAAATGATCTCTAAAAAGGCCTAAAGATGACACATTTCCTTTGTATTTTAGGCCAAATAAAAATATTGTCATTTTTTACATTTTAAAAATTACTAAAAGGAAAATGGACTGATTCAAAAGTTTGGGCACCCTGCATGGTTGGTACCTAATAGCACCCCCCTTTTGAAAGTATCACAATTTGTAAACGCTTTTTGTAGCCAAGAGTCTTTCAGTTCTTGTTTGAGGGATTTTCATTCATTCTTCCTTGAAAATTCCTCCAGTTCTGTGAGATTCCTGGGTCATCTTGCATGCACTGCTATTTTGAGGTCTGCCACACATTTTTAATAATGTTCACATCAGGGGACTGTGAGGGCCATTGTAAAACCTTCACTTTGCACCTTTTGAGGTTGTCAATTGTGGGTTTATTTTAAAGTCATCGGTCCACAGAACTTGTTTCCAAAATGCATCAGGCTTGTTTAGAAATTCTTTTACATACTTTTGACACTGAATTTTATGATGAGGATGCAGGAGAGGTTTTCTTCTGATGACTCTCCTATGAAGGCTGTATTTGTTCAGGTGTCTCTGAAGAGTAGAACAATATACCATAACTCTAGAGCATGCTAAATCTTTCTGAAGGTCTTTTTCAGTCAAGCGGAGGTTCTGATTTGCCTCTAGCAATCATAGGAGTATTGCTCACCAAAATTTTGGTTTTCCAGGCTTTATCTTGATCGCCACTAATCCTGGTAACTGGCATTTCTTACTTACATTTCAAACTGAGGTAAGGGCAACTTGAAAGCGCTTTGCTATCTCCTTATAGCCTTCTCTTGCTGTCATGTGTGCATCGCCACGAAGATCGTCGTGGTTGCACATTCTGACTTCTCACAGCTGAGTTGCTGTTTCTTTGTGTTTGGCAGTTAGGGAGTTAATTCTGTCTGTGCTCAGTTCTGGGACTGGGTGCAGTTTCTCCCGGCTGCAATTAATTATTTGTTGATTGGTTTCCTTTAAATCTCTGGTTGTCTGTGTTGGGAGTTGCCAGTGAAATTCTTCATGCAGACCACAGATAGGATTGTATCTGTATAGACTTAAGTTAAAGAGCTCCTTAGTTGTTTTAAGCTCACCTTGCTTAGAGTTTAATATCCCAGATCATTTATGTTCCTTCTGTGTTTGAGTGTGTATGCAAGTCTGTGTTTTCTCCAGTCTGTCTTATATGTCTAATCTGTGTATTTAGCAGAGATCAGCCCATATCCCTTTGGTGGTAATCAGTATCCTTCTTAGGACTGATTACAGGGTTCAGGGACTGATAGGAGACAGGGTTAGGCTGGAGACTTGGACCTCTGAACCATTATCAGTACCTCCAAGGTGAGGGATTAGTTAGGACCCCAGTTTAGGGTCAGGTTAGACCCCCGGTCCTCCTCTTTCCTGTGACAGTGTATCAAGTCCTCAAGATTAACCCTGAGTTCAACGGATATCGTGTCAGGTAAATCTATTCTATATTTACATGCTGATGTTGCTAATCTATATGTTGTATAGAGTGTTGTTCTTTTAAGAATAGTTTACTGACATCGTACACATATCATAAGACCGCGTGACACTTGCTTTGTGGGCCACCACCATTTTCATTTGCAGAGTTCTAGGCAGCTGCTTAAAAGAACCCATGCCTGCTGTTTTTTGGCCCAAGGTTAGAGGAGGCTGGTTATTATAAAGCTTGGAAATTTGTATCACCTGGCCTTTCCTAATGATCATAGTTAACAAGCCATAACCCTAACAGGCTCATTAAGGTCTGAATTCTTGGTCAAAGTTATCTGAGCGCACAAATCTCCAAGGGTGCCCAAACGTTTGCATTGGCCCATTTTCCCTTTTTTAATTTTTAAAATGAAAAAAAAGTCAATATATGTTTTTTTTGTGCATAAAATACAAAGGAAATGTATCATCTTTAACTTTAGGCCTTGTAGAGATTATTTAATCATCAATTTTGACCAGAGGTGCCCAAACTTTTACATGCCACTGTACAATCTTCTTGCAGATTTTGTCCTTGGTGGGATTTGAATCCAGAATCTTGGCGCTGCCAAGCAACAGTGCTAACCACAGAGCCAAAATGCCTTTAGGGGCATAAGGTGCTGGGGAAAGATACCAGTCCGGCGTCAAAACAAGTTGTAGAATAAAAACCTCTTCTCTACATCGTTGGATCAAGGATCTTTAATTTGGTAACACAGGCCAAAACCATGAATTGTATCTGATTTTCAAAAATGCTCTAAGGGACATTTTACAAAAATCTTTCTGAACCCTACAACCATATTAAACTAGTGTTCTGGGTCTGCAGCCGAGATAAAATTTCACAATTTAGCAGTCATCGTATTGCATTAAACTTCTAGAAGAATCTACTTGTGCTAGAAATTGCTTTGGTTTCCCTTTGATGACACAAGTCTTATATTCCCCAGTGTTTTCTGCCACCTTGCTGTACATATGCAGTGATGGAACCGGGTGTTAGCAGAGGATGTGAATCTCTGGAGATTTCTTTATGTCCCCGCAGACGACTTTACCATAAGATTGGCAACTTAAAACTTAAAAAAAAAAAAAGCGAGTACGCTTCAGAACTTGATTGATCATGCTTGTCAGGGTTTGATTGATCATCCGCATTTTCTCCGGTATTAAAACCGATAATAGTTCATCACCGCTCTACAAGGGAAGTCCCTCGTATGGACAAGTCTACAGTGGAGATTGCAGGCCTGGAGGAACGGCAGGTAGAAAATCAGCATGTGGGTGTAAATTGATGAAAGTGGCACTTACTAGCCACTGATCATTAGCATGTATCAGCTTGTATTTTAGCTTGGCAGCCTGACCCAGCACCACCTGTAAAATGCTCCTACGGTGCGGGGCCTGTGCTTAAAATTGTAAATTATAAATGAAGAGCCTCGGAAAGCAGTGGCAGGCAGCGCTGCACAAAGAAAGATGGCTAGGACGTGGAATATTACTGCTTTCCCTTATAAATCTATAATTGCCCTGATGCTGCCACAGGTAGAGGGGCTAAAGAGAAATAATAGGAGTTCTGCGCCTTAGGGGTGACAACTGATTAATGCCGTATGTTAGCTGAAATATGACAATCTGCTTCTGCGAGCATGGCTTTCCTACACCTAAACAGCATTTTATATGATGTAATTGAGACAAAAACAATGAAAATGATGCTCTGTGTCATCAGCGGAGAATTGCAGAAGCCGAACGCTTTGAAGAAATTTGATAACTGCAGACATTGTTTTCCTGCATAAATGTTGCAGCGATAAAATGAGTAAATAATTTCTTTATTGGCACTCTTCTTTTTATTTTATCGACAGAATGTACGAGGCTTTTCTTCAGTTTTACCAAGCCCGTATGCAATTCTATTATGGTTCATTGAATGAGCTTTTTCTCAAACCATTCAATGTTTTTTTTTTCAGTGTGCTGGACCCATTCTTGGTTTGTATGTCAGCTTTTGCATCCGTTTTTGTTTTTTTTGTGTGAATATATAGAGGGCTTGTCCAGAAAATTAATATTGATGGTAATCATAGGTCATTAGGTGATAGGTCATCAATACCAGATCAGGGGGGTGCAACATCCGGCACCCGTGCCGGGAAGATGTGGTCAGTTGTGGTCAGTTGTGGAGCAGAACAGCACAGCTCCGTCAACTGCATAGTGGCTACGGATGGTACTACAGATCCACCCGTATCCATCTATAAAGTGGTGGATCTGCAGTACCCCACTGTGGCCGCTATGCAGTTCTTCTACAGTATACTAAGGGCATAACTGGAAGCCATATAAATCAGAACAAGATCGGAGTGCAGTGAACGGACTGGCCAGCGACTTTCCCAACACGAATGTGACCGCTTCGGTTCAGTAGAGCCGCCGACCAGTCCATGCACTGTGTTCTGATCTCATTCCAATTTATGCTGCCGTCTGTCTGCGCCGTAAGAATAGGCCATCAATTTTAAGGTACTGCACAACCACTTTAACTTTCCTACCCATAAAACAGTAAAATATGGACAGAACATGGATGACATTCGTTTGATATTCTTTTCATTTTACATGGTCACTGACTTGAATTCATGAATTTGATCTGCAACACAAATCAGTGCAGGACATGTCCCAATTTTTGATCCAGTCCTCAAAATAGAAGCACACATGAAAAGGCACATTTATTGTAATGGGTCCGTGATCTACAACATACAGATCGCACACACACCAAAAATTGTTGTATCAAACTGGCCATTGTCACTTCAATAGGAATTAAGCTACAGTACTTGAGAACGACCACTACAAAAAGTCTATGGCGTTGTGGTGTTTCTTCTCCGTACACTGGGCACTTCTTTTGGTTGCAAGACCTGATAACAGCTTATTGGTAGGAATGATGGGCATCAGATCACCACCAAAATATTTTTCCTTACAAACTGCTTTTTTTTTTTAAACCCATACATGATTATGTATTAAATCCATTAATGAACAGTACACAGTAAATATAGAATATAGTAACAGATAGATGGAGTGGGGGGTTGAAGCTTACTGACAGATTTCCTCTAATGAGAATAAGGAGTTTGGGGTCTCAGAATGGGAAATCAGTAGATATAGTATATCTTGACTTCAGCAAAACATTTTACAAAGTATCTCATACCTTCTTTATTGAAAACATTACCAATTATGGAATGGACAAGGCAACTGTTAGGTGGATTCATACCTGGCTCAATGATCGGACCCAAAGAGTGGTCATAAATGGCTGTACATCCAGTTGGAAAAATGTTTCAAGTGGGGCTCTGTCCTGGGCCCTGTATTGTTCAACATCTTAATCAATGATTTAGATGAAGGAATTGAGGGTAAACTGATTAAATCTTCTGATGACACAAAGCTAGGAGGGGTAGCTAATACTAGAGAAGAGAGAGAGAGGATTCAAGAAGATATAAACAAACTGCATCTGTGGGCAGCAACTAGCAGAATGGTTTTTAACAAGGAGACATGCAAAGTCCTACATCTGGGCAATAAAAATAAAGAAAGCTTATAAAGAATGGGAGGAGTAGGGCTAAGCAAATTGGGTATACTGGATCACAGACTGCACATGAGTCAACAGTGTGATGCCGCAGCAAACAAGGCAAACACAATTCTGGGTTGTAATAACAGAAGCATACAGTCTAGATCACGTGAAGTCATTATTGCCCTCTACTCCTCCTCAATCAGGCCTCATCTGAAATACGGTATCCAGTTCTGCGCATCACATTTTAAAAAAGACATGAATAACCTGAAGCAAGTTCAGAGAAGAGCGACCAGAATGGTGACCGGTCTGCAAACTATGTCCTACGAGGAACGGTTACAGGATTTGGGAATGTTTAGCTTGCAAAAGAGAAGACTAAGAGACTTAATAGCTGTCTACAAATATCTTAATTTATGGCACAGTGTGGAAGGATCATCTTTTATTCTTGTTTGCACATGGAAACACGAGAAGCAATGGGGAGAAGATACAGATTAGATATTAGAAAAACATTTTTGACAGTCAGGGTGATCAATGAGTGGAAAAGGCTGCCATGAGAGGTGGTGAGTTCTCCTTCAATGGAAGACTTCAAACAGAGGCTGGACAGACATCTGTCTGAGATGGTTTATTGAATCCTGCATTGAGCAGGGGGTTGGAGACGATGACCCCGAAGGTCCCTTCCAACTCTAACATGCTATTTCCAAGTAAATTAGAGCTGTCAATCAAGGAAAAGGAGGGAGGAGATAGATGAATAAGTATGTGAGAAGGTGCACTGAACTGTTTGACCATGCAAAGGTGCGCCAAGCGCCTGTGTTTGAACAGTTATTTCTCACTGTCAGACTCCTTAAAGCTTTTTCAGATCTTATGGTCATGAACTGAAAAATATTGTGTCTTTGCTTTCTCCCTTTCTACGTCTTGTGTTTAGCGTCTCCATGATACGTGGCATATCGCGTCCATTACTGCCTGACTTCACTTGACTATGTCCTACTGTGTGCATCTACGTGAAGAACTGCAGGGCTGGCTGTGCTCGATTGTGAGGAAGCTGAAAGGAGGGGAGCGCAGCTTTGTGTTATGTAACTCCGTCTTCTCTCCAGCAGGTTGACCTTCACATCTGTGCTTTGTGGGATTTTACCGAGAATGATTTCTTCTTCTAAGACCTGAAGCAGATATTATTAATGAGAACTTACCAGTATAAGGGGCCATGTCACAGAGAGTAGGGGGTCTCGTGTGTGATCTCCGCATATGTGACTTCATTCTGATGCCATACACTCTACAAAATGTATGCCTGTAAATAGTCCTGGATCCCTTCCCATATTTTCATTTACGTGGAGAGAAGAGATATATTCCCACATCCATATAAATATGTATGTGATAGTAGGACCAGGTGCTGGTCCATGTGTCCACTAGTGGGAGATTTGGCTGTAATTGACATCCTAGATAGGCGAGAACTCAGATCCCGATCATTTAACCTCTGCTGTATTACAATGGATATCAGTCAGGCATTAGCTGACCAGACAGCTGGTAGTGATGGGCGAGCATGCTCAGATATGGCATTATCCAAGCATGTTTGAGGCTTAGCTGAGTATTTTTGGCGTGCTCGAAAAATATGCTCGAGTCCCAGCGGCTGCATGTCTCATGGCTGTTCGACAACTGCAACTCCTGCAGAGATTACCTGTTTGTTGTGCAATCTTTGCATGTGTTTCAGCTGTCAAGCAGCCGCGGAGACTCGTGCATGCTCAGATAACACCTTATCCGAGAATGCTCGCTCATCACTACAGTCACCAGCCGTGTGCCTTCCATACCTATCCATACCTTATATGCTGCCTATCCAACGTCTTTGTGCTGGCAGGAGCATAATATCATGCATTACAGTAAAAAAACAAAGTCTTCTAATTAGCATATTAAACAAATTATTGTTAAATGAAATGATAGGAGATTAAAAAGAAAACAATCATAACAATAAGTAGATTATTTAATAAGTTCCTAAAATGATTAAAGATCCACATTTGTGATATTACCTTCCCCATAATAACCCACTCACATGAGTTTTCGTATTATTTAACCTGAGTGGTGAACGGTGCTTAAAAGACAGATAAAAAAGATTATAGCAGAATTGCTTTCTTATGCACTTCCCAATTTAAAAAACCTATAGAAAAATAAAAAAAACTTACCTTATCTTTAACCCAAAATACTAATGCTAATAAAACACAATACTCCAAATAGCGATTTAGTCAGAAAAAATATTCATAAAATTATTGTCCAGTTCAACATGAAACATTTGGTGAAAGATCCTTATTCCAAAGTTTATTTTTATTACCCCCATGTTTTACCAATTTTTAAATAAATAGACAATCCAGTTAAAAGATTCATTAAATGTGTTGTCCCTGTTCAGAAAACGTTTGTCTGCTCGCTCAAACCACACTACGCCTACCTTCCATCCATGCAGGGCTTTGTCTCCAGCGTTGCTCTGATAATTTTGTATAAACTGCAGTATTAAGGTTACGTCAATGGCGCTGCAGCCAATCATTGAGCTCAGCGGCTCGTACTGTCCAGCAGCAGTGCTGGAGACACAGAGCTGGACTGGGAGAAGCTCAGTAAAGTGTGGTTTGTTTTGTTTTTGCAATGAACAGAGCCCAATAGGAAAAAGTTTTCTGAAATTCTCGAAGAGGACAACCTCTTTAGAGAAGCACTTCTCCCATAAGGCCGAGATCACACATGCGAGGAATACGGCCGAGTCTTGCATGTTAATTCCTGGCACTGCTGCCGGCCTCGGGAGCGGAGCGTGCGGCTCCATGTATTGCTATGCAGCCGCACGCTCTGCTCCCGAGACCGGCGGCAGTGCCGGGTATTAACATGCGAGACTCTGCCGTATTCCTCGCATGTGTGATCCCGGTCTAAAAGTTTTTATGCTCTTAATACATTTCATTCATCATATTAGACAGCACTGTGTACTTACAATTGCTCATTTTGCTTTTCTACTCAGTTAATTCTTCTCTTTTCTCTGCTCTATGTAGAAACAGAAAGTCTCTTGTCCCTGCATTTATCATCCCCCTCTGTAACACCTGACCCAGCTGCTCCCTCCTTCCCCTGCTAGGAACTTTTGTAGTAACTCATGATTCATGCAGGAAAAATTGACCTCCTGTTTCTACATAGAGATTAGAATGATTCAGTTAGACAGTTTTAATCATGTGATATCATAGATCTAATGGAAAAGAGAAGAATTATCTGGGTAGAAGAGCAAAATGAGTATTGTAAGTACTCAGAGTTGTAGAATATGATAAAAGACTTTGATGGGAGTAGTGCTTCTTTCACTGTTCAATTTGATGCTCTCTACTAGAAACCTTCTTATTTAGTCTGCACCGTAGACAAAATATATATTTTTTTATTATTATCCCTCTAATAGTGACAAGTGAACAATAGAATCCAGTTTTGCAGCAGGCTGTCACATGAGACTGTTTTCTGTAAGTCTTCTACCCTGACCTCTAATGGTTAATGTGAGAATTGCACATTCCATAAGTCTTTGCTGTATAAAATAGTCAAATATCTATGAAATAAACTGATGAAAACAAAACTAAAGTGTGTACTCATTGTGAATGATTAGGCATATTCTTTCTTATGAAGATCGCTTTTAGATGTGGATAAGTAGTCAGTCTGATACTTGTATACTAAGCGCCTAGTCTGCAGTCCATAAGCCTAATTATTCAACTCCATCATATAAAACATGAGCTAGAAATGGTGAATTAAATAAAAATTGGCTTTTCTGAGAGCGTCTCATTCCAGACATATCCTCCTACACACGATGGATTTAAAGTAGTGCACGGTTTATGTGCCTCCTCACCTATTTTATTACTTATTATACTCCTCCTGACTGATTCATTGTTTAATATAAAGCTATGGCGGTGATTTACATTATTATTTTTACTGATATCTATGAGGTTTTAAAATGACTGCAGAGTTCTAGTTTCTACTTTCTCACTTTCCTGATCTTTATTCGTTCTTTCATGAGCACAGATGTCATAAAATATATTTTTTTCCAAATGCAAACAAAGTGAACTAAACTATTTTAAAGTTAATGATAAGAATATGTTATCTGACAGAAAAGTGTCACCTAGTAAAATAATATAATTTTTTTTTGCTTCCACTACCACCAGACAGCTGTTAGACGTTTTACCATAAGGTTGGATATTATTTCTAGTTCTATTTTGTCAGTTATGGATGTAGATAAAAGGGGGTTATTTGCAACAATTAGGATAAGGTCCTCCTCTTTTGGTGCTGGATGATGCAATCATACATCTTATGACTTGAGACAAGAGGACTTGATCATTTTTTACCCCTTCATTCTGTGTTTGCAGATTTTGTCCCCCTCCCTCTCCTGCCAGTCATGACCATTATCTCTAAGGCTAGGGTCACACAAGCGTATTCTTACGACTGCCAAAGCACATTCGTACGGGTAATGTACAAACCAGGAAGACATCTGAACCGGACAGGTCCCTGTTCAGACTAAGAAGAAAAAAACCTTCTTTGATCCTGCCTGACTGCAGAGGTTGTCACCCTAATATAACATAGTGGTGCCCCCACTTCAAATTCAAAGAAGCTTTATTGGCAGGACTAAATACACATTAGTTTTGCCAAAGCAAGTGTACAAAAGGGAATAGGGATAGGGATGTTGAGTAGGGGCAGATCCAGGGTGGGGCTATGGAAGTCCATGGCATAGGGAGGGGTGATGGGGGCGCAGGTCCAGGGTGGGGGTGGGGGCTTCAGGGTAAGCCGCCACTTTATGGCGGCTTACCCTGAATGTCCTTAGCTGTTCGTAGTATCGCCAAAGTAGCAGTTCCAAGGAATACAGGAATCACACAGAAAACTACTGCAACCAACAAAAACTACAAATGTGAATGAATCTAGCAAAGTCTATCAGCAGCAGGAAACACCAGTAAGGCCGGCGTCACACTGGCGACATAATCGGACGACTGCAATGCGATGAAAAATCGTATTGCAGTCTGCCCTATGTTAATCTATGGAGCAGCTCCCAGTATCCGTTATTTTGTGGTCCGTTTTAAACGTCCGTGTACAATCGCAGCATGCTGCGATTGTCACCGATTGTGGGTCGACTATCGCCAATGCAAGTCTATGGGAGCGATGAAAAATCGGATTACAAACGGACCACACTGTGTGACTTGCGATGAAATCGCATCGGTGTCCTTTAGAAAAGCCGGCAATTCATCCCCGCCTATACTGTAAAATCACACTGACAGCTTTAATAAAGAATAGAAAGAATAGATATACACACATAGAATACATATATATATACATATATATATGTAATTGTGACATGTATATATATATATATTTATATTTCCTAGACTTCTACATACTGTAATAGCCGCAAATTCAATTGCCGGCTTCTGTGAAATCACAGAAGCCGACATGAAATGATACATTGTTTCCACACAGTTAACCATGTCATTTCCTGTATTTTGATATTTGTTTAGAACTTACAATTACATGAGTGTATTTGTGCAAAATTTCAGACATGTAGGGGTTAATTAAAGGTGTAATTTCGTTGAAAAAAAATGCGTGGGCTCCCGCTGTATTTTCTCCACCAGACAGACAAATGTTGTGAATGGGTTTGAGATGAGTTCTGAGCAGAGGCTCCCTCTGGTGGTTACAAGCGGTACTAGTGAGGATTGTGAGGACTGGGAATCAGGTGTTACTGATTGGTCTTATATAAGGGAGTCATTTTCCCATCAGGGTTGCCGGTGATCAATTGTTCTGGTCTGAATCCTTCTTTCCAGTTTCCCTTGTAGCCTGCTGTGTCGTGTCTGCATCTCCTGCTATCAGATAAGACAATTTCTTATTTTGTGTTTTTGCTATATTTTTGCATTTTGTCCTGCACTTCTGTGGGGGCCTTCAGGGTCCCCTCCGGGGCTTTTGCCCTCTCAGTTTAGTCCAGCCACTGTGTTTTGTACTTTTGCTTTTTCCAGTTTTTTTTCAGTGGCTGCTGTTTTGATTTTTTTTTACACCAGAGAACTAATTTAGGTGGTAGAGGTCGTGTGATCTCAGGTGATTTTGAAATTAGTAGAGTTGGTGTTTTTTCAGGGTTTTCTGAAATTGCAGTAAGTACCCTTCCTGTCCTTTTCTATTTAGATAGTTTGGGCCCCAGCGTTTGCTCATACTATTTTCTTTCTGTGTCAGTATTTCCTCTTGTCTAACCGCCATTACATGTTTGGGGGCTTTCTATTATCTTTGGGGTTCTGCTCCGGGGCAGATAGCTTTCCTATTTCTATCTTTAGGTGTAGTTAGTTTCTCAGGCTGTGACGAGGCGTCTAGGACCAACGTAGGAACGCTCCACGGCTGCCTCTAGTTGCGGTGGTTAGTCAGGGTACTGCAATCTCATAGATTCCAACTGCTCTGGTGTATTTCCTTTTTTGCCTGCACTCCTCAGCTACCGTAACATAACAGTATCACGGCCATAAAAATTGTATGGTACTCACAGAAGGGAAAAAATATTTTGAAGGAAGAAAAGTTGTCAGAGATATTTTTCTGTTTGTTGCATTTTTTTTTTTTTTTTTTTCCCTCTGTATCTCTGGGTGCTGGGGAGGATCTTTTCTCCCAATGGAGTTTGCACAGTTGTCTGGCCGTGTGGATCAGCTTGCCACTGAGGTTCAGAGTATTGCTGCATATCTTGCTAGGTTGCCTGTTGTGGAACCTAGGATCCCCATGCCAGATTTGTTTTTAGGGATCGAGCTAAGTTTCAGAATTTCAAAAATAATTGTAAATTGTTTTTTGCCTTAAAATCTAAGTCCTCAGGGAACGCAGCGCAGCAGGTTCAAATTATCATCTCTCTCCTGCGCGGCGATCCTCAGGATTGGGCTTTTTCCCTGATACCTGGGGATCCTGTTTTGAGTGATGTTGATGCATTTTTTCAGGCTTTGGGGTTATTGTACGATGAGCCTAATGTCACTGATCAAGCTGAAAAAGCCTTGTTGGCATTAAATCAGGGGCTTGATGACGCTGAGTTATACTGTCAGAGATTCCGTAGGTGGGCAGTCCTGACCAAATGGAATGACGACGCTTTGGCGGCCCTTTTCCGAAAGGGTCTGTCGGATAATGTAAAGGATGTTATGGTGGGATTCCCTGTCCCCTCTGGTCTCAATGATTCTATGTCATTAGCGATTCAAATTGACAGACGTTTGCGTGAGCGGAGAAGTATGCGTGGAATGGTGTTGCCTTGTGAGCCAGCTTCTGAGCCCATGCAGTGTGATGGAGTGGTGTCTGGGACACAGCGTCATGATTTTCGAAAGCGCAATGGGTTATGTTTCTACTGTGGTGATGCCTCTCATGCTATTTCAGTCTGCCCTAAGCGGGGAAGACATTTTGCACGCTCAGTTGTCTTGGGTAGTGTTCAGACTTAGTTTTTATTAACTGTCACTCTGATATGCTCTCTGTCCTCATTTTCTGCTCAGGCTTTCGTTGATTCTGGAGCAGCTATTAACCTGATGGATTATGATTTTGCTAAACGTTGTGGGTTTCCCTTGATACCCCTACAGAAGTCTATTCCTTTACTGGGGATCGATTCTACCCCTTTGGCTGAGAATAAACCCCAGTTTTCTACTCAGGTGATAATGAGGGTTGAACCTGATCACCAGGAGTGCTGCAAATTTTTGGTTCTGTATAATCTGCATGACATTATAGTGCTGGGTTTCCCTTGGTTACAGTCTCATAATCCTGTTTTGGATTGGAAATCTGTGTCTGTAACCAGTTGGGGCTGCCAATGTGTTAATACCAACACTCCTGTTTTTTCTGCCTCCCCCAGGCTGAGGATGTTCCTGACTTTTTGTTTGATTTTTCTGATGTGTTTAGCGAAAGTAAATCTGCATCCTTACCTCCCCATAGGAGCTATGACTGCGCTATTGAATTAGTGCCGGGTAGTAAATTCCCTAAAGGTCGCCTTTTTAACTTGTCTGTACCTGAACATGATGCTATGCGGTCTTATATCAAGGAGTCATTGGAGAAGGGTCATATCAGACCATCCTCTTCACCCTTAGGTGCCGGTTTTTTCTTTGTGGCCAAAAAAGATGGTTCATTAAGGCCGTATATTGATTATCGTCTCTTGAACAATATTACTGTGAAATATCAATACCGTTACCCTTGATTTCTGACCTGTTTTCCAGGGTGAAAAACGCTACTTGGTTTACCAAGCTTGACCTCAGGGGGGCGTATAACCTTATTCGCATTAAGCACGGGGATGAATGGAAGACGGCATTTAACACCCTGAAGGGCATTTTGAGTACCTTGTGATGCCCTTTGGGCTCACTAATGCTCCTTCCGTCTTCTAGTCCTTCATGAATGACATTTTCAGGGATTTTGTGGACAAGTTTCTGATTGTTTATTTGGATGATATCTTGATTTTTTCTAATGATTGGGACTCTCATGTGAAACATGTTCGAACTGTATTCCAGATTTTGAGAGAGAATGCTCTGTATGTGAAGGGATCAAAGTGTCTTTTTGGCGTACAGAAAATCTCATTTCTGGGATTCATTTTGTCCCCATCTGTTATTGAAATGGACCCGGTCAAGGTTCAGGCCATCTGTGATTGGGTCCAACCTACTTCATTAAAGGCTCTTCAGAGATTTTTGGGTTTTGCCAATTTTTATCGTAAATTTATTGGTAATTTCTCGGTTATTGTTAAACCATTAACTGATTTGACCAGAAAGGGTTCTGATTGTCACGCCGTCTTATGATATGTGTACGATGTCAGTAAACTATTCTTAAAAGAACAACACTCTATACAACATATAGATTAGCAACATCAGCATGTAAATATAGAATAGATTTACCTGACACGATATCCGTTGAACTCAGGGTTAATCTTGAGGACTTGATACACTGTCACAGGAAAGAGGAGGACCGGGGGTCTAACCTGACCCTAAACTGGGGTCCTAACTAATCCCTCACCTTGGAGGTACTGATAATGGTTCAGAGGTCCAAGTCTCCAGCCTAACCCTGTCTCCTATCAGTCCCTGAACCCTGTAATCAGTCCTAAGAAGGATTCTGATTACCACCAAAGGGATATGGGCTGATCTCTGCTAAATACACAGATTAGACATATAAGACAGACTGGAGAAAACACAGACTTGCATACACACTCAAACACAGAAGGAACATAAATGATCTGGGATATTAAACTCTAAGCAAGGTGAGCTTAAAACAACTAAGGAGCTCTTTAACTTAAGTCTATACAGATACAATCCTATCTGTGGTCTGCATGAAGAATTTCACTGGCAACTCCAACACAGACAACCAGAGATTTAAAGGAAACCAATCAACAAATAATTAATTGCAGCCGGGAGAAACTGCACCCAGTCCAGAACTGAGCACAGACAGAATTAACTCCCTAACTGCCAAACACAAAGAAACAGCAACTCAGCTGTGAGAAGTCAGAATGTGCAACCGCGACGATCTTCGTGGCGATGCACACATGACAGTACCCCCCCTTCTACGAGGGGCCTCCGGACCCTCAGGGCCAGGTTTGCCCGGGTGAGTTCTGTGGAAGGTCCGCACCAAACGATCTGCGTTAATGTCAGACGCAGGAACCCACGTCCTCTCCTCTGGACCATACCCTTCCAATGCACCAAGTACTGAAGGGACCGGCGATTCAGACGTGAGTCAATGATCTTTGACACTTGAAACTCCAAGTTACCATTGACCACCACTGGAGGAGGAGGTAGAGGTGATGGTATGACTGGTGCCACGTACCTCTTAAGTAATGACTTGTGGAACACATTGTGGATTTTAAACGTAGGAGGGAGGTCCAGACGAAATGCCACAGGATTAATTATGGAACTGATCCTGTACGGCCCGATGAATCTGGGGCCCAGCTTCCAGGAGGGAACTTTAAGTTTTATATTCCTGGTAGACAACCATACCAGATCGTTCACATTAAGATCTGGACCAGAAACTCTCCTCCTATCAGCCATACGTTTATAACGGTTCCCCATAGCACTCAGATTATTCAATACACCTCTCCACACTGAAGCAAGTGACGACGAGAAACGCTCCTCCTCAGGAACCCCAGAAGGGCCCCCCCCATTGAATGTACAAAACTGGGGATGAAAACCATATGCCCCAAAAAACGGGGACTTACCAGTGGACTCGCTCCGCCTGTTGTTAAGAGCGAACTCTGCCAGAGGCAAGAAAGAAGACCAGTCCTCCTGGTTCTCTGAGACAAAACACCGAAGATAAGTCTCTAGGCTTTGATTCAGATGCTCTGTCTGACCATTGGTCTGCGGATGAAAAGCCGAGGAAAATGACAATTGCATCCCCCGACGTAAACAAAATGCCCTCC
The DNA here is from genome assembly GCA_033576555.1 of Oophaga sylvatica. Classification (NCBI taxonomy): domain Eukaryota; kingdom Metazoa; phylum Chordata; class Amphibia; order Anura; family Dendrobatidae; genus Oophaga; species Oophaga sylvatica. Next base: position 595,931,731 of record JARQOD010000002.1, on the reverse strand, counting down.
AAAACTTGGACACAAACTGAGACCCCCTATCTGACACCACATCAGAAGGCAACCCATGAAGTCTCACAATCTCCCCAATGAACACCTGCGCCAGAGTTTTAGCATTAGGGAGGGCAGGAAGAGCAATGAAATGTGCCATCTTACTGAACCTGTCAACAACCACCAGTATGACAGTCTTCCCTGACGACTGAGGAAGGTCCGTGATGAAGTCCATAGACAAATGAGTCCATGGACGCTCCGGAAGTTTCAAGGGTAAGAGGGTCCCAGACGGACGGGTATGAGGGGTCTTAGAGCGAGCACAAACCCCACAGGACGCGACAAAAGTTAAAACATCTTTATTAACGTTAGGCCACCAAAACCGGCGAGAAAGGAGATCTAAAGTAGCCTTACTCCCTGGATGTCCTGCTAAAGCAGAATTATGATGTGCCCCAATAACCTTTTGTCTCAACTGATTTGGGACAAACAGTCTCCCTGGAGGTCCTGCAGGGGCGTCCCCCTGAGCCTCTAACACCTCCTCCTCAAGCTCAGAACATACAGCCGACACTACCACCCCTCCTGAAGGATAGAAATCGGGTCATCCATTTTCCCGGCCCCTGGGAAACTGCGAGACAAGGCATCCGCCTTAACATTCTTAGATCCAGGGCGATAAGTGACAACAAAATTAAACCTGGTAAAAAACAACGACCATCGAGCTTGTCTGGAATTCAGACGCTTAGCAGATTCCAAATACAGCAGGTTCTTGTGATTAGTAATGACAGTGACCGGGTGGACTGCCCCCTCCAAAAAGTGACGCCATTCTTCAAAAGCCAACTTAATGGCCAAAAGTTCCCTATTGCCGATATCATAATTCCTTTCGGCGGACGACAATTTTTTAGAAAAGAAAGCGCACGGATGCCATTTACCAGGGGACGGACCCTGGGACAATATTGCACCCACCCCTACGTCAGACGCGTCCACCTCCACAACGAACGGCTGTGATGCATCTGGTTGGATGAGAACGGGTGCCGAAGCAAAACATTTTTTCAAAGAGGAAAAAGCTTGGCAAGCTTTGTCCGACCATTTAGAAAAATCCGTCCCTTTTCTTGTCATGTCAGTGAGAGGTTTGACAACAGATGAGAAATTACAAATAAATTTCCGGTAGTAGTTAGCAAACCCCAGAAAACGCTGCAGAGCCTTAAGATCCTCTGGCTGATCCCATTCAAGCACTGCTCTCACCTTTTCAGGGTCCATACGGAAACCGGAGGCTGACACCAAGAAACCCAAAAACTGAAGTTCCTGTACGGCGAATACACACTTTTCCAGTTTGGCGTATAGTTTATTGTCTCGCAAGATCTGCAACACCTGTCTCACATGCTCCTGGTGAGACACAAGATCTGGTGAGTAAATTAAAATGTCATCCAAATATACGACCACAAACAGCCCCACCAGATGACGAAAAATGTCATTAACAAAATGTTGGAATACTGCTGGTGCAGTAGTCAGACCAAAAGGCATGACAAGGTTCTCATAATGTCCCTCCGGCGTGTTAAACGCCGTTTTCCACTCATCCCCCTCTTTTATCCTAATCAGATTATACGCCCCCCTGAGATCCAATTTAGAGAACCATTTGGCGCCAACAATTTGATTGAAGAGATCAGGAATCAGAGGGAGTGGATACGGATCTCGAACAGTAATCCGATTAAGTTCGCGGAAATCCAAGCAAGGGCGTAGGCCTCCATCTTTTTTCTTCACAAAGAAGAACCCCGCGGCCACTGGGGAAGATGAAGGTCTAATATGCCCTTTGGCCAGACTTTCCGAAATATAATCTTTCATAGCCTGCCTCTCAGGACCAGAAAGGTTATATAACCTAGCTTTAGGTAACTTAGCATCAGGAAGTAAATTAATAGAGCAGTCATACACGCGATGAGGAGGCAACTCCTGACACCCCTCCTCAGAGAACACATCCCCAAAGTCCTCCAAAAAAGGAGGCAAAGTACTAGGCACGACCGCACTGATGACTGTGTTCATGCAGTTACTTTTGCAAAACTCACCCCATTGGCTTATATCTCTGGACTGCCAATTAATCACAGGGTTATGTTTAACCAACCAAGGAAGTCCCAACACAATAGGAGTAGGTAGACCCTCCAACACATAACAAGATAATAGTTCCCTATGTATTGCCCCTACCCGAAGGTCAATGTTATGAACCTCATGAACAAAGCTACCTTGGCCGAGAGGCCTGGCGTCAATGGAGAATATAGGGATCGGTTTGACCAATACACTCAGATGCATACCTTGAGCCTGAGCAAACTGAGCGTCAACCAGATTAGCCCCGGACCCACTATCAAGAAGAACAGAAAATCTCTCCACTCTCGTACCAACCACCACCTCCACTGGTACAAGGAACTGAGAAGAACTAGCGGACGAAATACATACTCCCAGGTTGTCGTCCACCACACAACCTGGGATTAACAGTTTTCCGGCGACTTTTTGCTCAACAAGGCACGGGATGGACATCCCTCAACAAATGTCCCTCTTTCCCGCAGAAGAAACACCTTCTAGTCCTGCGGCGTACCGCCAATCCCCTCCTACGAAATGATGTCCCTCCCAACTGCATAGGCTCCTCCGAACAGACAAGGGGAACCTCAACATAAGGGACTTTAGTAGTAGGTGGAGTAACAACAGGGGGCGGAGTTACCTCGCACCTCTCCCCGGAGCCGTCTATCAGTACGGATAGCTAGGGCCATAGCAGCCTCCAGTGATGGAGGAGAATCATACTGAGCCAAAACGTCCTTTAATTTGTCAGAAAGCCCATGACAAAACTGGCTTCTAAGAGCTGGGTCATTCCACTGAGTATCTGTGGCCCATCTACGGAACTCAGAAGCAAATTCCTCCGCCGGACGATCTCCCTGCTGTATCTTACGTAATTTTGTCTCAGCAAGAGAGACCCGATCTGGGTCATCATATACCAAACCCAGGGCAGTAAAAAATCGATCTACTGACTGTAGAGCCGGGGATCCCGGAGGAAGGGAGAAGGCCCAGGATTGAGGGTCCCCTTGTAGGAGCGAGATAACAATTCCCACTCTCTGCTCTTCACTCCCTGATGATCGAGGCCGAAGCCGAAAATACAATTTACATGCTTCCCTGAAGGTAAAAAATTTGTCTCGCCCACCAGTGAACCTGTCCGGGAGAGCTACTTTAGGTTCAAATCTGGTTTGCTCCGAGGGAGACAAAACTTTGGACTTAATGTCCGTCAGCTCCATGGATAATCCCTGCAACTGCAGAGCCAGCTGGGCTACTGGATCCATGGCAACTGGGAATAATTTTATGGGCCAGTGAAAATGTCACGCGGTCTTATGATATGTGTACGATGTCAGTAAACTATTCTTAAAAGAACAACACTCTATACAACATATAGATTAGCAACATCAGCATGTAAATATAGAATAGATTTACCTGACACGATATCCGTTGAACTCAGGGTTAATCTTGAGGACTTGATACACTGTCACAGGAAAGAGGAGGACCGGGGGTCTAACCTGACCCTAAACTGGGGTCCTAACTAATCCCTCACCTTGGAGGTACTGATAATGGTTCAGAGGTCCAAGTCTCCAGCCTAACCCTGTCTCCTATCAGTCCCTGAACCCTGTAATCAGTCCTAAGAAGGATTCTGATTACCACCAAAGGGATATGGGCTGATCTCTGCTAAATACACAGATTAGACATATAAGACAGACTGGAGAAAACACAGACTTGCATACACACTCAAACACAGAAGGAACATAAATGATCTGGGATATTAAACTCTAAGCAAGGTGAGCTTAAAACAACTAAGGAGCTCTTTAACTTAAGTCTATACAGATACAATCCTATCTGTGGTCTGCATGAAGAATTTCACTGGCAACTCCCAACACAGACAACCAGAGATTTAAAGGAAACCAATCAACAAATAATTAATTGCAGCCGGGAGAAACTGCACCCAGTCCCAGAACTGAGCACAGACAGAATTAACTCCCTAACTGCCAAACACAAAGAAACAGCAACTCAGCTGTGAGAAGTCAGAATGTGCAACCGCGACGATCTTCGTGGCGATGCACACATGACACTGATGTGGTGAATTGGCCTCCTTAGGCAGTCTCTGCGTTTCAGGAACTTAAGCAGAGATTCACTTCTGCTCCTGTTCTACGGCAGCCTGATGTTTCTCTGCCATTTCAGGTGGAGGTTGATGCCTCTGAAATTGGGGCAGGTGCCGTTTTGTCCCAAAAAGATCCAGAGACCTCTAAAAGTAACCCTTGTGCCTTTTTCTCTCGAAAATTTTCTCCTACTGAACGTAATTATGACGTGGGTAATCGGGAGTTATTGGCCATGAAGTGGGCTTTTGAAGAGTGGAGACATTGGCTGGAGGGAGCCAAACATCAGGTGGTGGTCCTTACGGACCATAAGAATCTGGTCTATCTGGAATCTGCCAAGCGACTCAATCCTAGACAGGCCAGGTGGGCCTTGTTTTTCACACGTTTTAATTTTGTGGTTTCCTTTCTTCCTGGCACTAAGAATGTTAAGGCGGATGCCCTCTCGAGGAGTTTCCTTGCGGACTCTCCTGAGCTATCTGATCCCTCTGTTATTTTGAAGGAGGGTGTAGTTCTTTCCGCCATCTCGCCAATTTGAGACTTGCTCTGGAGGGGTGTCAGGAGGATAGGCCCGAGCGCTGCCCTGTTGGAAAATTGTTTGTCCCGGACCAATGGAAAAAGAGTGTGATGTCTGAGATTCATTGTTCCGCATTGGCTGGGCATCCCGGAATTTTTGGTACCAGAGACTTGGTTAGTCGGTCCTTTTGGTGGTCTACCTTGTCTCGCGATGTCAGGGAATTTGTGCAGTCCTGCGGGACTTGCTCTCGCTCCAAGCCTTGCTCTCGCTCTAGTGGTTTGTTGATGCCATTGCCTGTGCCCAAGAGACCATGGACCCATATCTCTATGGATTTCATTTCCGATCTTCCTGTTTCTCAGAGAATGACCACCATCTGGGTAATTTGTGATAGGTTTTCCAAAATGATACATCTTGTGCCATTACCTAAGTTGCCTTCCTCCTCTGAATTGGTGCCGTTGTTCCTTCAGCACGTGGTTCGTTTACACGGCATTCCTGGGAACATTGTGTCTGACAGAGGAGTCCAGTTTGTTTCCAGATTTTGGAGGACTTTTTGTTCTAAACTGGGTGTTCAATTGTCTTTCTCCTCGGCATTTCATCCTCAGACCAATGGTCAAACTGAGAGAACAAACCAGACATTGGAGACTTATCTAAGATGCTTTGTGTCTGCTGATCAGGATGACTGGGTCTCTTTTTTGCCTTTGGCTGAGTTTGCTCTTAATAATAGGGCTAGCTCTGCCACTTTGATGTCTCCGTTTTTCTGTAATTCTGGGTTTCACCCTCGATTTTCTTCAGGACAGACGGAGGCTTCTGTCTGTCCAGGTGTTGACTCTGTTGTTGAGCGTATGCAGCAGATTTGGGACCAGGTAGTGGAGAGGTTGTCCCTCTCTCAGGAGAAGGCCCAGCGGTTTGCTAGCCGGCATAGGACTGATGATCCTCGGTTTAGAGTGGGGGACTTGGTCTGGTTGTCCTCAAAGAATATTCCTATGAGAGTAGCATCTCCTAAATTTAAGCCTAGGTTCATTGGACCTTATAAGATCATGGAGATTATTAATCCTGTTTCTTTTTGTTTGCTTCTTCCAGGGACATTTAAGATCCATAACGTGTTCCACAAGTCCTTGTTGAAGAGGTTTGTTGAGCCAGTGGTTCCTGCTGCTGTGCCTCCTGACCCTGTTTTGGTTGAGGGCAATCTGGAGTATGTGGTTGAGAAAATATTAGATTCTCGTTTTTCTAGACGAAGACTCCAGTATTTGGTTAAATGGAGAGGTTATGGTCAGGAAGACAATTCTTGGGTGTTTGCTTCGGACATCCATGCTAGGAGACTTATCCGTGCGTATCATAGAACTCATCCTGACCGACCTGGTTGCTCAAATGAGGGTTCGGTGACCCCTCCTCAAGGGGGGGGTACTGTTGTGAATGGGTTTGAGATGAGTTCTGAGCAGAGGCTCCCTCTGGTGGTTACAAGCGGTACTAGTGAGGATTGTGAGGACTGGGAATCAGGTGTTACTGATTGGTCTTATATAAGGGAGTCATTTTCCCATCAGGGTTGCCGGTGATCAATTGTTCTGGTCTGAATCCTTCTTTCCAGTTTCCCTTGTAGCCTGCTGTGTCGTGTCTGCATCTCCTGCTATCAGATAAGACAATTTCTTATTTTGTGTTTTTGCTATATTTTTGCATTTTGTCCTGCACTTCTGTGGGGGCCTTCTGGGTCCCCTCCGGGGGCTTTTGCCCTCTCAGTTTAGTCCAGCCACTGTGTTTTGTACTTTTGCTTTTTCCAGTTTTTTTTCAGTGGCTGCTGTTTTGATTTTTTTTTACACCAGAGAACTAATTTAGGTGGTAGAGGTCGTGTGATCTCAGGTGATTTTGAAATTAGTAGAGTTGGTGTTTTTTCAGGGTTTTCTGAGATTGCAGTAAGTACCCTTCTTGTCCTTTTCTATTTAGATAGTTTGGGCCCCAGCGTTTGCTCATACTATTTTCTTTCTGTGTCAGTATTTCCTCTTGTCTAACCGCCATTACATGTTTGGGGGCTTTCTATTATCTTTGGGGTTCTGCTCCGGGGCAGATAGCTTTCCTATTTCTATCTTTAGGTGTAGTTAGTTTCTCAGGCTGTGACGAGGCGTCTAGGACCAACGTAGGAACACTCCACGGCTGCCTCTAGTTGCGGTGGTTAGTCAGGGTACTGCAATCTCATAGATTCCAACTGCTCTGGTGTATTTCCTTTTTTGCCTGCACTCCTCAGCTACCGTAACATAACAGACAAAGCAAAGCGAGTGGGGGCAGATAATAACAGCCTAGGGAGGGTACATTTTTTGTGCCCCCCCTGGCTACTAACATCTGCCCCCAGACACCCCAGAAAGGGCAAATCTATAATTAGATTCGCCCTTTCTGGCACTTTGCCCGTCTATTCCCATTGCCCTGTAGCGGTGGCGAATGGGTTAATAATCTCACCTTACTGTCACCTTAATATTGAAAGGTGACCTTAAGGCAGGTTAATAATTGAGAGCTGTCAATTAGACAACTATCAATTATTAATCCTATTGTATGAAAGAAAAATCAAACACACACAGTTTAATAAAAAATAAGTTTAATTAAATAATCACACAGTTTTTGACCATATTTTATTTTCCTGCTAAAACCATTTCCTGTAATAAAAATAAAATAAAAAAGCAAAATTATACTTACCAATCCGATGTACAGTCAGGTCCCACGCTGTAATCCATCAGAAAGGGTTAAGAGGTTACAGTTAGCAGGGAGATAATTCTGTCTCCTAGCTGTAACCCCATGAATGAATAAGTTCCTCTACCACAGAAAGTAGAGGAATAGATTCATGAATGGAGCTTAATTGATTTATTGGCAATTTAACTTTAGTGACCTGACCTAAAGGGAAAGTGGTCACAATCAATTAAGCTTCATTCATGAAACACATCCTCTCCTGTAGCCAGGAGAGGAACTTATTCATTCAGGAGCTTTGAGCTGAGCATGCAGGATTACTTGCACTGCTTGGCTCAAAGCTAGTTAACCCTTTGTGAAGGATTACAGCGTGGGACGTGATAGATCAGCGGAATAGGTAAGAATAATGTTTTTTTTTTTTTTTCTTTATTTTAGGAGATCAATGGCTTCGCACGGATTAAGTGTAAAATAAAATATGGTCAAAAAAATGTGTTTTTATTTCATTAAAATTAATTTTTATTTATGTGTGTGTGTTTTTTAATTTACTTCAATAGGATTAATAATTGATAGTTGTCTAATTGACAGCTCTCAATTATTAACCTGCCTTAAGGTCACCTTTCAATACTAAGGTGACAGTAAGGTGAGATTATTAACCCATTCGCCACCGCTACAGGGCAATGGGAATAGACGGGCAAAGTGCCAGAAAGGGCGAATCTAATTATAGATTTGCCCTTTGTGGGGTGTCTGGGGGCAGATGTTAGTAGCCAGGGGGGGCACAAAAAAAAGTACCCTCCCTAGGCTATTATTATCTGCCCCACTCGCTTGCTTTGTCTGTCTGGTGGAGAAAATACAGCGTGAGCCCACGCATTTTTTTGTCAACGAATTTACACCTTTAGTTAACCCCTACATGTCTGAAATTTAGCACAAATACACTCATGTAATTGTAAGTTCTAAACAAATATCAAAATACAGGAAATGACATGGTTAACTGTGTGGAAACAATGTATCATTTCATGTCGGCTTCTGTGATTTCACAGAAGCCGGCAATCGAATTAGCGGCTATAACAGTATGTAGAAGTCTAGGAACTATAAATATATGTATATATACATGTCACAATGACATGTATATATATATATGTGTTCTATGTGTATATATCTATTCTTTTTTTGTGATTGAAATACTATTCTTTTGGATCCATTATATGTCAGTTTTGCAAGCCTGCGAGAAAATCTCGCAAGTCGGATGAAAATCGGATGTTACAAGGTACACACACATGCGACTAAATCGCATCTTTGAAGGAAAATCGGATGCCAGAAGGATGTGTGATGTTTGCATTTTGATCCGACAATCGACCGTCTAAAACGGACCGATTTTTTGTCGTTGTGTGTGACGCCGGCCTAAGGGAAAATATTTAAAGCTGCACCCGACAGGTGATAGGACAGACAAACAGAGTAAATAAAAAAACCCTGCTACCCAAAACCGACAGAAGCAAAGATAACAAAACTAAAACACCCAAGATAAGGTGCATCTGTTGTGCCTCAGCAGAAAGCGACACCGACCACAAAACCCAGAGTCAAGGGTTTGAATTTAGAAGCGTCACATGTATTTTCTCTCACCCGATCATGCAAATCACACTCTGATTAAACTCTGATCAGTGTGATTTATATATGTGTCCTGCAAGGAAGATTTAAGTGCACTGTTCAGTACATGGATAGGGAATATCTATTAGATAGATCATCAATATCAGTTCTATATGGCCTGCTCAGAAGGGGTAAATATTTTGACTAATCAGTGTATAGGAACAGTCGTGTAATGGGTTGTGCTACTGTACATATATTCATTTGTAATATTCAGTATTTACTTTTTCCAATACTAGATGTTGTTCACCACATTACCGTATTATTGATCTGGTTAAAAAGTGCTGAGTAATATATATTTGAGTGATACTAATACAGGCTGGATTTATGGTGACAAATGCACAATGAGGATGATTAATAATTACTATATCTACAGTATGTATCAAAGATTTCACCAAATAAATGGTTAACATCTATAGAACAGATGTCGTGATCCGTCGCTCTACAGAAATGGAGATGCGGTCCTGAAGCGCTTACGGCTTGTAAGCACACAGCAGGGAGGAGAAGAATGATGGAGGAGTACAGGACCAGAGTTCCAGAGTAGGTTAAGTGTCTGCAGGTAATCAGCCATTTGGATTGTAGCCACCATGTATACTAGCAATGTTCATTTTAACCAAGTGTTACATGTGCTGTAGGTTTTTGCAGAAAATTCCTATTCCCAAATCTGAAGTTGCACAGCCAGGGATTTATTCCTTTTTAATGTTCTAAATATGTCTCCAACCTTAACCTGATAAAGGATGCAAAAAAGAGTGTATGGGTGTAATGAGTGAACTAGTGGATAGCTGGAAAAACTGGTTATATATTGTGCTCTTCTAGATAAAGAACATGTTACATAATTGCAACCTAGGGATGGCATGCCCGTTACTAAAAAAATGCATTGTGCTTTCATAAAAAATGGCCAGGTACTCCTGTCCATTATACACATTGATGCTAGAGTTGGTCGAGTGTGAATGTGTTCTAAATGGGAAGAAGGGAATAAGCCACTGTCAGATGCCACCAGCGTGACTTTTCTCCCATGGTATATGCACATCTGTACCCCCACCCCTGAAAAAGCATAAAAAAGAATGAGTATATGCATAGCAACAATTGCAGATTGTTTTTTTCTCATGCAAATTTGGCATTCTGCGAGTGGCTCTGCAAAGGCTCTGCAAATCGGACCATGAGCACCCATTCTAGTCTGTGGGTGCAAGTAAAACATTAGCCTGCAGTTGGATGTCATCCGAGTGTAATCTGATTTACGTGGACTCAGACAATCGAGAACAAGTTCTCCGTCTTCTCCGCACCTGTGATACCGTTCTCTCGTGCAAGAGAATCGGATCACTGTAAACTGACACTCAGGTAAAAAAACTCTGATCATCGGTTGATTTGGGTGTTAGCATAATCGATCCGATTCTCGCATGAGAGAATCAACGCTCGTGTGACCCCAGCCTTATGCTGCTACTCTAACATGTTTCATGTGATCACTTAGGTTCGATACACAGTTAATATTTTTTTCTGTGGTTTGTGATATGTTTTTGTTAAAATAACATAAAAAATATTACAATCTGCAGTTCAGAAATTGGATAGACCATAACATGCCAATTGAGATAAAATACTCTCCATCTGTTATATTGTAGGCATATTTTGCGCTATGTGTGTTTTAGAGGTTTTGATGTCATTTCCCACTCTGCGTGCTCTTTAAATGTTTCTCCATTCAGAAGAACAGCAAGAAATGTCGAGAATAAACTTCACATAAAGTGGTACTTAGGGCAAAAGTGTATCTTTCCTAGCAGTTACAGTAGCTGCACTGTACGTCTTCTGAGCTTTCATTAATACACTTCCTCTCATCCGCAGGCAGAAAGCAGACATGCTGGTTTCTTGTGTCACTGCCTCATGTCAAAGAGTCCTTTTATTTTCCACCCAAAAAAATAAAAAAATAAAAAAAACCTCTTCTGTCGGCTGCTGAGACTCTGTAAAGTGAGTGCTATTTTAAGCTGACATGATAGGACGTGGCACATCAGATGCATCATAAGGTCTACGGCTGCGAGTCGGTTCATTGCGTATTGCAGAATTTTGCAGAATCTAGGGCTCTCTGCTTAATGGCATCTCTAATACTTGATGACCTTACTTAGGAGGGATGAACGTCAAAAGGAAAAATAAAAAAAAATAAAACGCATATCTTCCTTTTGCATTGTGGTCAGGTTAAAATATTTTGACTGAGGAAAAGTGAAATGACAAATTTTATCTTCAAGGGTGACAAGTGAGCCGCACAGATAAGGCTGTCACGTATCGGACCTGTAGTAAATCTTATGATAATGCCCATATCTCGCTGTTTCAGGACTTCTGCCTTACAGGTAGCCATTTGACCTTTTACGATGTTAACCTTTCAGCACAATATGTATGAATGATACATATATCGATAGTTTCCTTAAGTCTCTCACATAGAGAGATTATATCTCCTAGGTTTTCCCTATGGGAGGTTTTCTGTAAAAGTCATCATCTTTCCTCCTGCTTCACTATCTACTGCGGAGCCCTAATGACTGGGATAATATTCCATTCTGTCAGATTATGCTTCAGAAAATGCCTTTCTTTTTGGATAAAACGTCATATTAGCCTTATCTTATAGTCCTTTGAACGCTCAAAAGTGCTGATATTTGTGTTTTAAAAATCTCATCTTGAAAGTTTCATGTGCTCCGCTATAAAGAGTGCTCGGCTTTAAAACAAGAAAATAAAAAGTCATGTTCTCACCGAGCGAAAATGCTGCGCTTTTTCTGCTGCATTTTTTTCTTTCAGTATATCCTCTACATTTAAAGAGAACCTGTCAGCACAATTTAGTAAAGTAAAGTCATGGCTGTAATGGGGCTGTAATACTGATTACATTGATACCTTCGGTGATGAAATCCGCTTTGTGGTTCTTCTTTAATCCCCATTTGAAGTTTCCTGCTAATTAGATTTCGGTGCACAGGGGCCGGACTGTACCCGGGGTCTTCTCCTCCCTGTCTGTGATTTCAGGACCCTCTGCTGCCTTTGATCTTTGAATGGCAGGTTACTGGTGAGATTTCAAACAGGAGGCCGGTCATTCACAGACCGGAGGCAGCAAAGGAGCCGGGAAATCATAGACAGGGAGGAGAAAACCCTGTGCACAGTTCGACCCCAGTGCACCGAAATCTAAGTAGCAGAACACTTAAAATGGAGATTAAAGAAGAACAGCAAAGTGGATTTCTTCACCAAAAGTATCAATGTAATCAGTATTGCAGCCCCATTACAGCCATGGCTTTACTTTACAGAATTTTGCTGACATATTCTCTTTAACAGTTCATGCAAGTGGATGAGATTTCATGAAAACTCATGGCCACGGTGTGTTTAAAAATGCTGTTGAACTGTGAGTGTTTTGGTGTGTTTTTTTTTTCCCCTGTAGGCTCCTATTGTTAGACTGGAAAAAAAAGGCATGCAAAAATCACAGCTGTATTTTTAAATGCATAATCCCAGTATTTCTGCATTAGTTAAATAAAAAATATATAACGACCCTGTCAGCGCCATCAAACTGCCACGGCTGAGCAGGGTGACTCACCCACACTGTGGAGGAAGGGCCCGGGGTCAGATGCCGTAGGAGAGGCTCAGGCAGACCGGACCTGAGCAGCGTGGTGAGAGGAGACACTGAAGGTAGCAGTAAGCAAAAGGACCTGCGATCATGTGACCACAGGGGGCGGGGCTTAGCGTCCTGCTGCTGGAGGTGAGTGCAGGACGCTACAGGGACTCTGGATTAGTGAAGAAGGAAACTCAGGTCAGTCAAACGGGGGTCATACACGGAGAGGACGGAGCTGTACCGGAGGGGCGAGCAGAGAATAGTCAGAACATAAGCCAGGAGTCATACACGGAAATAGCAACGCAGTACAGGGGGGGTAAGCAGAGAATTGTCAGGACGGAGACCAGGAGTCATACACAGAGATAGCAATGCCGTACAGGAGGGGCAGGCAGAACTCGTAATGGGAACAGAACCAAGTCAAAACCAAGCAAGCATAGAGAAGCACAAAGCACAGGGTCACACACACTCGGCCAAGGGTCAAAGTAGAAGCGACAAGGAATGGCCCCACAATGAGGCTATAAGAAGCCTCCCAGACTCCCAGAGTGAGGCCATCCAAATTAACCCTTAACCTACCTTTTCCCACAAACTCAGCAAACCATGACAAAATAATGCTGCTTTAAAATCTGCACTAAAAATTCACATGGGGAAAAAGCATAAAAAATTGGCAACAAAACACAATAATCAGAGCAGATTGCTTTTGTGTAATTTGGTGCAGACACTTGCATTAAAAATTAACAGCAGACAAAAGCAGTGGTTTTGAACTTTGGAACAAGTTAGTGTGCAAACCCATTATTTTATTAAATCATGATTTTATTTTTTTAAATTATAAGATTGCAAAAAATAAAGTAATATAAAAGCATAACATTCATTAATGTAATGTTTATATATCGAGATTATAATATTACTGTATGTATAAAATGATCGTATATACAAAATATATATGTATAAACATTGTTTTGCGATTTATAGGTTATAGTGTAGATTATTGTGCACTCATATTAAGTCCCATTCAGACATTTATAATGAACATATATGTTCTATCCATGGTTTTTACGGAAAGAACACAATAATAATAATAAATAATAATAATAATAATCTTTATTTATATAGCGCCAACATATTCCGCAGCGCTTTACAGTTTAACAGTTTCAAAACACAAGTCATAGGTAACAACGTTAACAATACAATAATTAAAGCAAAATAAGCCGACCCTGCTCGTGAGAGCTTACAATCTACAATGAGGTGGGGGAGATACAAAGTACAGGTGTGTATATACAATGGTGCATTTACAATGATGGTCCAGCCATCTTGAGGGAGGGAGGGATGGATGGAGATAGTGAATGGGCTACACATACACACTTAAACATAGAACGACTTTGTTAGTGAATGTGATAGGCCACTCTGAACAAATGTGTTTTGAGGGAGCTCCTGAAACCATGCAAATTGTGGATAGTCCTAATTTCTTGGGGTAGAGCATTCCAGAGGATTGGCGCAGCGCGGGAGAAGTCTTGGAGTCGGGAGTGGGAGGTACGGATTAGTGCAGAGGTTAGTCGAAAGTCGTTTGCAGAGCGCAGCAGTTGGTTAGGCCGATAGATAGAAATGAGGGAGATGTAGGGGGGTGCTGCACTGTGGAGAGCTTTGTGGGTGAGAACCAGTACTTTGAATTGGATCCTATAATGAATGGGCAGCCAGTGTAAGGACTGGCGAAGAACGGACGCGTCCGAGTACCGATTAGCCAGATGGATGACCCTGGCTGCTGCATTAAGGATGGACTGGAGAGGGGATAGTCGAGTAATGGGGAGGCCAAGTAATAGAGCGTTGCAGTAGTCCAGGCGGGAGTGGATCAATGCTACAGTGAGGGTTTTTGTTGTTTCCATGGTGAGAAAAGGGCGGATTCTAGAGATGTTCTTTAGGTGTAGACGGCAAGAGCGGGCAAGAGATTGTATATGGGAGGTGAAGGAGAGATTGGTGTCAAACATAACACCCAGACAGCGAGCCTGCTGCCGGGGTGTTATTATGGTGCCGCCCACAGAGAGGAAAATGTCAGATTTAGGGAGGTTAGTAGACGGCGGGAGCAGAAGGAGTTCAGTCTTGGAGAGGTTAAGTTTCAGATAGAGAGCGGACATGATGTTGGAGACTGCGGACAGACAGTCGGTGGTGTTCTGTAGAACAGCGGGGGTAAGGTCGGGGGATGACGTGTATAGTTGTGTGTCATCGGCATAAAGATGGTACTGAAAGCCAAATCTGCTGATGGTCTGTCCAATTGGGGCCGTGTAGAGAGAGAAGAGAAGGGGGCCAAGGACTGAGCCCTGGGGTACACCGACAGTGAGAGGAAGAGGAGATGACGTGGAGCCAGAGAACGAAACACTGAAGGAGCGGTCAGAAAGATAGGAGGAGAACCAGGAGAGAACAGTGTCCTTAATACCTAGTGACTGGAGCCTAGAGAGTAGGAGACGGTGGTCAACCGTGTCGAAAGCTGCAGAAAGGTCGAGAAGAATGAGCAGAGAGTGGTCGCCGTTACGTTTTGCTGTAAGAAGGTCATTGGTCACTTTGATGAGTGCAGTTTCAGTCGAATGTAGGGGGCGGAAGCCGGACTGTGAAGGGTCTAGGAGGGAGTAAGTGGAGAGGTAACGGGTGAGGCGGGAGTAGACTAGGCGCTCCAAAAGTTTAGAGATGAAGGGGAGATTGGATTTTCGGTCTGTAGTTGTTTGTGCAGGAAGGGTCAAGAGCGGGTTTCTTTAGTAATGGAGTAATGATGGAGTGTTTGAAGGAGGATGGGAAAATGCCAGAGGAGAGTGAGAGATTAAAGATTGTAGTTAGGTGAGTTGTGACAACTGGAGAGAGAGACTTGAGGAGATGTGAGGGGATGGGGTCGGTAGTGCATGTAGTCGGACGAGAGGAAGAGAGGAGTCTGGAGACTTCTTCTTCTGTGATGGGATCAAATGTGGAAAGCGAGCCAGGGGAAATGCAGGGTAGGATGGGAGTCACAGCACTTGGTGGTTGAGAGCAGATTTCCTGACGGATAGTATCTATTTTTTCTATAAAGTGGGAGGCCAGGTCGTCAGCACAAATGTCTGTGATAGGGGCTTGTGCTTTTGGCCTGAGGAGGGAGTGAAAAGTGTCAAAAAGTTTCTTGGGGTTGTTGGCTAGTGAGGAGATCAGTGTGGTGAAGTAGGTCTGTTTGGCGAGGTGAAGGGCAGCATTATAAGTTCTTAACATGAATTTAAAGTGGATGAAGTCTTCTGGTGTGCGGGTTTTTCTCCAGAGGCGTTCAGCACTCCTAGAGCATCGCTGAAGAAGTCGAGTTTGCAATGTGAGCCAGGGCTGTTTTACTGTGTGTTTGGAGGTTCTGAGGGTGAGCGGTGCTACTTGGTCAAGGGTGCTTTTAAGAATGTCATTGTAGTGATGAACAGCCAGATCAGGACAGGAAAAAGAGGAGATTGGGGACAGCGATGAGTGTAGGGAGTCTGAAAGTGTCTGAGGGTTAATGGCTTGTAGATTTCTGAATGTGTGGTAGGTAGGAGTGCGCTGGGGTGGTGGAGGATTTGTGAGCGTGAAGGAGAGAATGTTGTGGTCAGAGAGTGGAAGCGGTGAGTTATTTAGGTGGGAGATTGAACAGAGGCGGACAAAGACCAGGTCAAGGGTGTTGCCATCCTTGTGTGGCTCAGAGGTTGAAAGCTGTGAGAGGCCTAGAGAAGTGGTTAGTGATAGAAGCTGAGATGCAGATGTGGAAGTAGGGCTGTTAATGGGGATGTTGAAGTCTCCAAGGATAAGGGTTGGTAGTTCTGAGGACATGAAGTGCGGCAGCCAGGCTGAGAATTGGTCAAGGAACTGGGTGGGTGAGCCTGGGGGCCGATATATGACCGCTACTCTGAGGGAGAGGGGATGGAAGAGCCTGATGGTGTGGACCTCAAAAGAAGGGAATGAGAGTGATGGAATTGGGGGGATGACCTGGAAAGTGCATTGTGGGGACAGGAGTATGCCAACTCCACCACCATGTCTGTTTGTGGGTCTCGGGGAATGGGAGAACTGTAAACCACCATAGGAAATGGCAGCAGGGGAGACAGTGTCAGAATCCTGAATCCAGGTTTCAGTGAGGGCCAACAGATTAAGAGAGTGGTTCAGAAAGTAGTTGTGCAGGAAGGATAGCTTGTTGCATGCAGACCGTGGATTCCAGAGGGCACAATTGAAAGAAGGAGATGAGGGAGTGCAAGTAATATTAATAAGATTATTATGGTTTCGGTATGAGGTAGGGTAGGGATTGAGGTTGGGGGATGGTGGACCAGGGTTGGGGGAGATGTCCCCTGAAATCAGTAGGAGTAGGAAGATAAAGAGCAGGTAGTTGTTGGAATTGTAAGTAGGTTTTTTATGTGATGTGTTTGGGCAAGATGGGCTGAGGTTTTTCAGGAAGGTGAGGAGTGCATGGGAGCTGTACATGGGAGAGGGAAGGATAGAGGGGCTGATGTGTATGAGTCGTGATGGAGGGGGGATGGGGCGGTGAATGTAGATGGCAATGGAACACAGGAGGAAATAGATAAAGTACATAATGAAAATAAGGCAAAGTGTGGGGTACCTGATTCCAGCCCTGATTAACTGCCATGAATAACTGCCATTTTCAAGATGCTTTTCTTCTGTGATGCTTAACTTCTGGGATGCATGCGCCCCCACAATGCATGCGCCCCTTAGACTACTCCTAAATATATAGTCCACACTACAGGGTCAGGAAAGTGGGATTGTGGGAAATGCTTTGGGATAATTTGCCAGCTGGGGCCAGCACACCAGGGGGTGGTTAGATCATCAAAGGCACCTGATAGCATCTACAGAGGCCCCAGTCATACGAATACACAGCAGTAAGTATTAAGCACAGTGCAAAAAATGAATTATACTAAAGTTTTACCAGGCACATTAAACTATGTTGCAAAATGGTACAGCAGTGGTTGGCAGCAATCAGAAGTATGGAGTGCCTACTATTGCTATATATTTCCACATGCAAGACAGAAGGGACTTGTGTCATTCAGCTGCTTGCTGATAATGAATGGAGTGCATACATGCAGAGAGGATCAATTCAGAGGATGAATGATTTGGTTACCATTGCTATATATTTCCACATGCAAGACAGAAGGGGCTTGTGTCATTCAGCTGCTTAATGAATGGAGTGCATACATGCAGAGAGGATCAATTCAGAGGATGAATGATTTGGTTACCATTGCTATATATTTCCACATGCAAGACAGAAGGGGCTTGTGTCATTCAGCTGCTTGCTGATAATGAATGGAGTGCATACATGCAGAGAGGATCAATTCAGAGGATGAATGATTTGGTTACCTGTGTGAAGAGAGAAGATGAATGTTAATTCCTTCCCATGAATAACTGCCGTTTTCAAGATGCTTTTCTTCTGTGATGCTTAACTTCTGGGATGCATGCGCCCCCACAATGCACAATCAGTTATAGGCTATATTGGTGTATTTTGGATTCTGTAAAGGTGTTGTGAATGTGTTAGAAATTAATTCTAATCAGAAGCTCCCTCTGGTGGTTACAAACAGTACTGAACTATTCAATGAAGATTGTGAAGATTGGCAATCAGGAGTTACAGACTGGTCTTATATAAGGGAGGTTCCCTCCCATCATGGTTGCCGGTGATCAATTGTTCTTGTCTCAACTGTGGTTCCTGGTTCACTTGGAAGCTTGCTGAGTCTTGCCTGCATCTTCTGCTAACAGATAAGATATTTTTTTTTTTTTTTTTTTTGTGCTTGCTTTTTGCATTTTTCCCTGTACTTCTGTGGAGGTCAGCCAGGTCCCCTCCGGGGGCTTGTGCTCCTCTCAGTTTATCTGAGCCACTGTTATTTGTTCATTTGCCTTTTCCAGTTTTTTCAGTGGCTGCGGCTTAGTTTTGTTACACCAGAGAACTAATTTAGGTGGTAGAGGTCGTGTGATCTCAGGTGTTTTTGCAATTAGTAGAGTTGGTATTTTTTTAGGGTTTTTTTTTTTATTGCAGTAAGTGTCCTTCCTATCCTTTTCTTTCTAGGAAGATTGGGCCCCAACGTTTGCTCATACTATTTTCTGTCTGTGTCTGTATTTCCTCTTGTCTAACCGCCATTACATGTTTGGGGGCTTCCTATGTTCTTTGGGGATCTGCTCTGGGGCAGATAGCTTTCCTCTTTCTATCTTTAGGTGTAGTTAACCTCTCAGGCTGTGACGAGGCGTCTAGGACCAATGTAGGAACGCTCCACGGCTGCCTTTAGTTGTGGTGGTTAGTCAGGGTACTGCAATCCAGTAGATTTCAACCTCTCTGGTGTATTGCCGTTTTTGCCTGCTCTCCTCAGCTACCAAATCATAACAAAAGATGTTCATAATTTTGACTTAAAACAGCATGGTTCCTACTCGCTATTTTTGCCCATCAAATATCACTATGGATCTAAATGGTGCCTCCAACACAAGTGTGAGCAAAGCCTATGAGGAACTGTAAGTGGACTGTGATGAGCCTGTCAGGCTGACAAGTCTGTGAGTGGATATAGCAGAACCTGTGAGCAGAGCCTCCTAACCTATGATATAGAATTTGGGGCATTGCAACTATGGTTTGGACTAGCCTGCCAGTTTGACCTATAGTGAACCTATGAGCAGAGTCTATGAGTGGAACTATGAGCAGAGTCTATAGTGGAATCTATTAGCATGAGTTATGAGCTGGAACTATGATGCAGACTATAAGGGGAACTTGAGAGAACCTATGAGCCAATGTATGAGTGATGGAATGACTTTTAGCAGAGTCTATGAGTGGAACCTATGAGCAGAGTCTATAAGTGGAATCTTTGAGATAAGACCTATGAGCAGAGTCTATGAGTGGAACTATTAGCAGAGCTATGAGTGGAAACCTATGAGCGGAGAACTATGAGCAGAGTCTATGAGTGGAACCTATGAGCAGAGTCTATGAGTGGAACTATTAGCAGAGTCTATGAGTGGAACCATATGAGAAGTCTATGAGTAGGAACCTATGAGCAGGTTATGAGTGGAACCTATTAGCAGAGTCTATGAGTGGAACCTATGAGCAGAGTCATATGATTGGAACCTATGAGCAGGTCTTATGAGGGAACCTAAGAGCAGAGCCATGGAGTGAAACCTATGAGCGGAAACTATGAGCAGAGTCTATGAGTGGAACCTATGAGCAGGTCTTGAGGGAACCTATTAGCAGACTATGAGTGGAACTATGAGCAGAGTCTATGAGTGGAACCTATGAGGGATTATGAATGAAACCT
Organism: Oophaga sylvatica; assembly: GCA_033576555.1. Lineage (NCBI taxonomy): Eukaryota > Metazoa > Chordata > Amphibia > Anura > Dendrobatidae > Oophaga > Oophaga sylvatica. Next base: position 595,911,988 of record JARQOD010000002.1, on the reverse strand, counting down.
GTGTGAACAGAGTTTGAGGCATGATGGACAGAGGTTGAGTGGAACTATGAGCAGAGCTTGAGTGGAACCTATAGGGAACCTATGAGAGAGTCCTATGAGTGGAGCACGTTCTATGAGGGAACCTATGCAGTTGAGAACATATGAGCAGAGTTATGAGTGAAACCTATGAGCGGAGACTATGAGTGGAACCTGTGAGCAGAGTTTGAGTGAACACTATGAGCAGAGACTATGAGTGGAACCTATGAGCAGAGTCTTTGAGTGGAACCTATAAGTGGAACCTAGAGAGGACCCTATGAGTGGAGTCTATTTCAGAGCCTATCAACTAGTCTAGCCTATTCTTGTTTTTTCATTAGAGAACCACAGTAACAATGAAAGACTGACAAACTCTATGCAAAAAACAATATGCTGTAGATATAGATATTGACTTCACAAGCATTTGACAAGTATCTCACACAATCTTATGAAAAAAGACTAGATGGAAGGACAAGGCAACTGTTAGGTGGATTCATAACTGCTTAGTGATCGACCAAGAGTGGTTGTAAATGGCTGCACATCAGTTGGAAGAATGTCTCAAGTGGGGTACCACAAGCTCTGTTTTGGGCCTGTATTGTTCAACATCTTTATCAATGATTTAGATGAAGGAATTGAGGTAGTAACTGACAATCTGCTGATGACACAAAGCTAGGAGGGGTAGCTAATACCAGAGAAGAGAGAGAGAGGATCAAAAGATATACATAAACTGGAGCAGTGGGCAGCAACTAACAGAATGGATTTTAACAGGGAAAAATGCAAAGTACTACATCTGGGCAATAAAAATGAAAAAAGCATATACAAAATGGGAAGAATAGGGCTAAGTAACAGCACATGTGAAAAAGACTTGGGTATACTAATTGATCACAGACTTAACATGAGTCAACAGTGTGATGCAGCAGCAAAAAAGGCAAATGCAATTCTAGGATGTATCAACAGAAGCATACAGTCTAGATCACGTGAGGTCATTATTGCCCTCTACTCCTCTTTGGTCAGACCTCATCTGGAATACTGTGTCCAGTTTTGGGCACCACATTTTAAAAAAGACATCAACAAACTGGAGCAAGTTCAGAGAAGAGCCACCAGAATGGTGACCGGTCTGCAAACCATGTCCTATGAGGAACGGTTGCAGGATTTGGGAATGTTTAGCTTGCAAAAAAGAAGACTGAGAGGAGACTTAATAGCTGTCTACAAATATCTCAAGGGCTGTCACATTGTAGAAGGATCATCTTTATTCTCATTTGCACAAGGAAAGACTAGAAGCAATGGGATGAAACTGAATGGGAGGAGACACAGATTAGATATTAGAAAAAAACTTTTTGACAGTTAGGGTGATCAATGAGTGGAACAGACTGCCACAAGAGGTGGTGAGTTCTCCTTCAATGGAAGTCTTCAAACAGAGGCTGGATAGACATCTGTCTGGGATGATTTAGAGAATCCTGCTTTGAGCAGGGGGTTGGACCAGAAGGCCCAGGAGGTCCCTTCCAACTCTACCATTCTATGATTCTATGATTCTAAGTTGAAACCACAGTGCTAAATCCCTGCCTGCTCATGTACAGTACTTATACTATTGAATTTCACACATAGAGTGCTTTAATTTTTCCTCAAATCAATAGAGGTTAACTGGAAAAGCATAAAATCATAAGAAAAACACTCAACACACGTTGTAAAGGAAAACTGATTTTGCTTTCTGTGACACACAAAGTTAGGGCTCATGTGAAATCAGCGTTTGGCCAGTGTGTTCTTTATACCATCAGTGTGTCATTAGCGTTTTGGATCCATGTGTCACAATTGGGTCATTGTTTCGTCAGTGTTTTTCACAGATGGATAAATAAATTACAAAACTTCTCCCATACATTACAATGCTAAATACAGACAGCACATGAACTTTGATGCCATCCGTGTGCTGTATGTGATTTTCACGTAGACTTATATTGATACTTTTCATCTGTGATACCAGTAAAAAATGGATATGTCTCCATAATTTTACACGGACACATGGTTCATGAAAAGCATGGATAGGTGAATATCCCCATAGACTATAATGGGTACAAGTTCAATCTGTTAAAATCACATATACTACATGAATGTGAAAAACAAACGTATGAAGAGGCCTAACAGACTCACTCTCAAAAAGTGACACCTCTTGGGTATATCATGGGCTTTATAATATGTAATATATTCTGTGCAAATTTGGGTCCATCTGTCATTTGCGTCTACTAAGGAAGAGTCACACGGCCATTTAACTTAGACAAGGATCGCAACGCAATGCTCGGACTGGCTGTCAGCTCTTCCCACCCTAGTATGACCTGCACAGAAATACATGCTGTCAACGTTAGGTCGGGAGAGACAATGGCCAGTCCGAGCATTGTGTTGTGATCCTTTTCTGAGTTATAGGGCCATCTGACTCTTTCCTTATAAATATATAACAGTTGACATCATTTTTGTGGTTCAGTAAAGTGTCATTTCCTAATTAGACATAAGCAAACACTTTTGGTCTGCGCCTGATTAATAGAAGTCTATGGGCACTGAATACATGAAGTCTGAGCATACAGTATGCAAGAACACAGCCATATCCATTTAGAAGAGTTTGTTGTCAGGGGGATAATATAAAATTCTTGGACCACAATGCAAATTCTGTAAAAGGGCCCTCTCTAGTTATGCAGCAGAAGAGCTTTAGTGCCACTTAGAGACCCAGGTG
>JARQOD010000002.1:595690892-595909157 GCA_033576555.1 Oophaga sylvatica | reverse complement strand
CACTTAGAGACCCAGGTGCGATTACTACCTCTGGACCTTCCATCCTGTTTACATTCTTTGCAGAAGCATTCATAAGTGATCTGAGTTATCATGTGTATACGTAATGTTAGAGACAGAACTAAGCAGCTGCTGTAGCGTCCTGAAAATGGAGCTGGTCTGACCAACTTTGACGCTTTTTGGCGTAAACTTGTGAATTGACTCCCCAATTCATAGGTATTGTTAGACCAAATCCTCACCCCTCTTGGTTGCTAAGTGTATGAAGTGTAAACTATCAAAATCTGGTGTCGTAATGGGGCTCCATTTTGCTCTTTGGTTTGAGGTCCTCCCTTTTCGGTATATGACAAATTTATTTCACTTCTCCAGGTACTGCTCACTTATTGAAAAGACCGCTTTATTGTTTCATTGTTACATGAAGTGTGATTATAATGTTTTTTTATATGTTTTACTGTGCCAGGATGAGATGAGCGCATCAAAAATCATCCAGTTGTCATGTAGAAAACTCAGATAATTTTCATTCGTATTGTCGGCGGTGTGACGTCTGTATATTTTTTGTGTGACATCTGCGTGTTATCCGTATTTATACGTCAATAGCTTAAAATGTACATGATCAAATCCAGTTTCCTATGTTAATGGCAATGTATCTGTAAAAAGTATATGTAATATGGATGATCTCTTTGGGATCCAATTTTTTTTTTATAGACTTGACTAAGCAAGCATCATCTAAAATATGGATGGTGCATGCTCATATTGCATGCACTCGATTTGTGTGAAAAGACAGTCACCTGAACAGCCATAATGAAATACTTTGGTCAGTGTTCTGTTCGATTCTTATACACAGCACAAGTCTGTATAATATGCTTGTCTGAATGAACCCTTATTGTGATGCTGTGTTATATGCTGATTGTGCACTTTGCAGTTCTGGTTGTTGGGAATGGAGGACCTTAGTGCTTGGCAGTGCCACAATACCATGTCATAATGACTAGCAGTGAAAATTACTGGTTTCTCATTTGTCAACTAACAAAAAGATGCCAATGTTTGGGTGAGACCGGGAAAGAGACGCTAACTTGAAAAGGGCATTGGTCAATGGACATAGCTAATAGGACAACCTGAGAGTAGCTGATCAATCAAACATTAGTTTGGTACCAATAGGCATAGTGCTGTCAAAAAGAGAGGTTCATAGAAATTGTTGGGCCTGAACGTTTTCATTTGTGAAATGCCTACCATGTGGAGGCCAAAGCAGATTGTTAACCTGAGAAGAAACGGAGAGTTGGGAGGCCAAAGAAGCTTGTTAACCTAGGGAGCAAAACTCTGAGGTCAAAGCGGCTAGTTCCCTGCTAGAGTGGAGCAGTGGACGGAATGTTGGATTAGGTGACAAATGGCCCATGGAGACACTGAATAGTGGATTACTGGGTGTGTTCTTAGGAGACCCATTGGTGGAAGGTGTAGAATATATTGCCGAGTAAGGCCAGGAAATATAATTGGGAAGAAGATGGAACATCTTCTACCACCCTCAAACGCCTTAACAGATTTACATAACACCACTTAGGTGGTTTTGATGCCCAAAAATTGAAATTCTGCCTAGTCATGTGCTAAAATAAATTTGTAAAAACAATAATCATTATTTTATGTGCACATATATTTTTGGATTTTACGTTTTTCTTTGGAATTTGCAGTTATCACCTTTTTTACAAATTAGTTTTGTAGCGTTTTAACTTTTTACTGTGGATGTTGGTTCCTTTTTTATTTTAATCAGAAAATGTGTGCTGTAACCAATGCAGAAAAATAACAGTTTAACTATAATAAAAGTTATGAATTGAAGTACACTGCTTAAGAGCACAGTGAAAAAATCAAAGAAGCAAATTACAGACATTACTAGAACTGCAAGTCTATGGTTTCCTTAGTCAATTTCGACCTTGCTTTCTTAACAGAGAAATTGATGGAAAATATATTTTAAGCTTCTCTGACAATTTGACTCCTCCGCCATATGATGTAATCAATGTTCTTCCATAATGATTTGTGGATCTCTTCTAAGTATGATGACAGCACTTATCTGCAATATTTCTTCATTGTATTGCATATATGTTTGTAACGATAAGCGCTTTGAAAAGAAGGAGAAAAATGTTTCAGCATTTTTTATCTTGATAAATGTCTGTTGTACATTCAGTTTTATATAGGTGTATACAAGTAATTAACCTTATTTATTCATATAAAAAGAAGAATGGTGTAGAAAAACCACAATAACAATTTTTGGTATTGAAAATAATAAGAAATAATTAAAAAATGACAAAACAGTCAGCCAATGATTGGCATCAATAAAACAGCCAAGGTAAAGTATGAAAAATAATAAATATACTGCATATCCTGGTTGTTACAAGGTAATCCAACCAAAGAGGTCATAATCAATCAATAATAAATATATATATACTGAAAAATAGAAGGACTGTAATGATCAAAAAATAAATTCAATATCTAAATTCAAGAATCTGATAAAACATGTAAAGTAATTCACTCAATAAAAAGCTAAAAGGTAGTCTGCTGGTCAAGGCATGAAATAGATAAGAATTAAACACAAGAATATAAAATAGTCAGCAAAAGTTACGTTTACCAGAGCACAGATTGTGATGCCAGTGTCCCCTTTGCGCATTTTGGCACCAAAGCCTTCTTCCAGGGGAGTGGCTACATATATTACCCAGCATCCATAAATGTCACTAAGTGACCAATAGTGTTGAGCATTTCATTAGCGTGTTAGAATCAGAGATGAACCGCCAGTGTTAATTGGCGTATGACTCATACCCACCATCATATCTCATCATCAGGGTCATCATGGAGACAAAGTGATCAATTGACCTGGAGCCACTCCCTCATTCATTTGAAAGGCGCGCCAAGCCAGGCCATCACAGTATCTCCATAGCAGCAGATGCCGCCGAGGATAGCGGGGAGGGAGGGTGAGCTCACATGCGCAGCACAAACCAAGTGATCATATCTATCCCAGGGGTACAAGGAAAAAATGATGCAATCACGTGATCCGAAGCCTCTCCCACGCTGTGTCAGCATCCTTCTCCATCACAGGAAGCGGCCTGTTTTTCTCATGAAAAAGTGCATCTTATAGTTCGACGAATACGGTATATGTCATTCACATATATCTCCAATTCCAATTTAATACACTGCGGGCTAAAAAAATAAAATAAAAACTTTATGTGAAATCACCAGAAAAGTGATAAATCTATTCCCATATAAACATATCATGACTGAGTCTTATTAAGCACAACAATGTTGAATACTCACAAACACTACTTAATCAAGAAAATTACAGGCAACTAGGCTCATACAAAGAAAATTTTCTCACTAAGATCTCTCCCCGTGCTATTTTGTAAAACATAGACTATCATGATAGGCAATTGACCTTATGTTTCTTCCTCCGAGGTTTGATGATTTTCATTATTAGAACATCTATTTTGCATTCCACAGTAAACCCTAGTAAACCTTTGTTCTCATGTTATAAAATAATCAAATAAGCACAGAACAAGAGTGTTCTAGAAAGTTTTTAATAAATGACCATAAAAACTCTTATTTGAGATCATCCTGATCTGTTATTTGGCTTGGGTATAGTTTCATAGTTTTAAGGTTGAAATTAGACATAAATCCACCTAGTTCAACCTAATGTCTAACATGTAATTCCAGAGTAAGGCAAAAATTCCCAGGAGGCAGATGCTAATTGCCCCACATTAGGGGAAAAATATGGCAATCTATTCTATTATTTCTAAACACTGTTTTTCGGTGATTACTTTGTATCTCCGTTCATACTGCACCCACACACACAAATGATACACCATTTGAAAGATAAACTTGCCCCCTTCAGCAAGAAAATAGCCAAACAAACCACACATCCACGATTTGATCACAAAAAACAGTTTAAACATTAATTTTCATAAACCTGCAGTAAGGAAAAATGACCTGCAGGTGGCACCACAATACCCCAAAGCACACTACCACAAAGCTACATCACAAACAAATCCAAACATTTGCCTTAGGGGCTTTCCAGCTTGCCAAACTGCTTGCCAAGCCTATTTTAGCCAAATTGGAGGATTGCACACTTCACTGCAGGTGAGTCACATATGCAAACACATTTAAAAAATGTACTGCCTATTGAATTGCACACTTGCTCCGTTCATACTCCACCCACACAAACAAATGATACACCATTTGAAAGGTCAAATTACCTGCAGGTGGCAGCACACTACCCCAAAGCACACTACAACAAAGCTGCTTACAGACATCACAAACAAATCCAAACATTTGCCTTGGTGTCTTTCCAGCTTGCTCAAGTGCTTGCCCAGCCTATTTCAGGCACATTGGAGGATTGCACACTTCACTGCAGGTGAGTCACATATGCAAACACATTTGTATACATGCACTGTTTTTCCGTGATTACTTCGACCACACACACAAATGGTGAGTCACATATGCAAACACATTTGTAAGCATGCACTGCTTTTCCGGTGATTACTTCGCCCCACGCACACAAATGATACACCATTTGAAAGGTAAACTTGCTCCCTTCAGCAAGAAAAGAGCCAAACAAACCACACATCAATGATTTTTTCACTAAATAGTTTAACCCCTTCACCCCCAAGGGTGGTTTGCACGTTAATGACCGGGCCAATTTTTACAATTCTGACCACTGTCTCTTTATGAGGTTATAACTCTGGAACGCTTCAACGGATCTTCGCGATTCTGAGATTATTTTCTCGTGACATATTGTACTTCACGTTAGTGGTAAAATTTCTTCGATATACCTTGCGTTTATTTTGAAAAAAACGCAAATATGGCGAAAATTTTGAAAATTTTGCAATTTTCAAACTTTGAATTTTTTTTCCCTTAAAACAGAGAAATATGTCACACAAAATAGTTAAGAAATAACATTTCCCACATGTCTACTTTACATCAGCACAATTTTGGAACCAAAATTTTTTTTTGTTAGGAAATTATAAGGGTTAAAAGTTTACCAGTGATTTCTCATTTTTACAACAAAATTTACAAAGCCATTTTTTTAGGGACCACCTCACGTTTGAAGTCACTTTGACGGATCTATATAGCAGAAAATACCCAAAAGTGACACTATTCTAAAAACTGCACCCCTCAAGGTACTCAAAACCACAGTCAAGAATTTTATTAACCCTTCAGGTGCTTCACAGGAGCTGAAGCAACGTGGAACGAAAAAATGAATATTTAACTTTTTAGCCTCAAAAATGATCTTTTACAAACTTTTTTTATTTTCACAAGGGTAAAAGGAGAAAATGGACAGATAAAGTTTGTTGTGCAATTTCTCCTGAGTACGCCAATACCCCATATGTGGGGGAAAACCACTGTTTGGGCACACGGCAGAGCACGTAAAGGAAGGAGCGCCGTTTGACTTTTTCAAACTAAAATTGGCTGGAGTTGAGATTGGACGCCATGTCGTGTTTGGAGAGCCCCTGATGCGCCTAAACAGTGGAAACCCCCCACAAGTGACACCATTTTGGAAACTAGACCCCCTAAGGAACTTATCTAGATCTGTTGTGAGCACTTTGAACCCCAAAGTGTTTCACAAAAGTTTATAATGCCTGGGTGTGAAAAAAAAATAAAAATTTTCGACAAAAATGATTTTTTAGTCCCAAATCTTTGATTTTTCCCAAGGAAATTGGACCCCAAAAGTTGTTGTCCAATTTGTCCTGAGTACGCTGATACCCCATATGTGGGCGGGGAAACTGTTTGGGCGCATGGCAGGGCTTGGAAAGGAAGCAGTAACGTTTTGGAATGCAAACATTGATGGGGGTCATGTTCCGCTTGTAGTGCCCAGATGAGCCTAAACAGTGGAAACCCCCACACGTGACCACATTTTGGAAGCTAGACCCCCTAAGGAACTTATCTAGATCTTTGGTGAGCACTTTGAACCCCAAGTGCTTCACACAAGTTTATAATGCCCGGGCATGAAAATAAAAAATCCTATTTTTTTCCCACAAAAATTATTCTTTAGTCACTAATTTTTTATTTTCCCATAGGTAACAGGAAATTGGACCTCAAAAGTTGTTGTCCAATTTGTCCTGAGTACACTGATACCTGATATGTGGGGGGGATCACTGTTTGGGCACACGGCAGAGCTCGGAAGGAAGCGAGCACCATTGACTTTTTCCAACCAAAATTGGCTGGAATTGAGATTGACGCCATGTTGCATTTGGAGAGTCCCTGATGTGCCTAAACAGTGGAAACCCCCACAATGACCCAATTTTGGAAACTAGACCCCTAAGGAACTTATCTAGATCTTTGGTGAGCAATTTGAACCCCCAAGTGCTTCACACAAGTTTATAACGTAGAGTCGTAAAATAAAAAATCATATTTTTTCCACAAAATTGATCTTTTCACCCCAATTTTTATTTTCCCAAGGTAACAAGACTCCAAAAGTTATTGTGCCAATTTGTCCTGAGTACGCTGATACCATATGTGGGGGTAAACACTGTTTGGGTGCATGGCAGAGTTTGGAAGGGAAGGAGCGCCGATTTGACTTTTTCAACGCAGAATTGGCTGGATGCCATGTCGTGTTTGGAGAGTCCTGATCTGCCTAAACAGTGGAAACCCCCACAAATGACCCATTTTGGAAACTAGACCCCTCAAGGAACTTATCTAGATGTGTGGTGAGCACTTTGAACCCCCAAGTACTTCACAGAAGTTTATAACGTACAGCCGTAAAATAAAAAATCTTTTTTTTTTTTTACAAAAATGATTTTTTTGCCCCCAATATTTTATTTTCACAAGGGTAACAGGAGAAATTGACCCAAAAGTTGTTGTCCAATTTGTCCTGAGTACGCTGATACCCATATGTGGGAGTAAACTACTGTATGGGCGCACGTTGGGGTCGAAGGAAGTAGTGACTTTTCATTGCGACTTTGAGGATTGGTCTGGGGGCGTCATGTGTGCATTTGGAGAGCCCTGATTGCCTAAACAGTGGAAACCCCCCACAAGTGACCCATTTTGGAAAATAGACCCCACAAGCAACTTATCTAGATGTGTGGTGAGCACTTTGAACCCCAAGTGCTTCACAGAAGTTTATAACGTACAGCCGTAAAATAAAAAATCTTTTTTTTTTTTACAAAAATGATTTTTCGCCCCCAATATTTTATTTTCCAAGGGTAACAGAGAAATTGGACCAAATTGTTCACAATTTGGTCTGAGTACGCTGATACCCATATGTGGGGGTAAACTACTGTTTGGGCGCACGTGCGGCTCGAAGGAAGTATGACGTTTCTATGCTTTGAGGAATTGGTCTGGGGGCGTCATGCATTTGGAGAGCCCTGATGTGCCTAAACAGGAAACCCCCCAAGTACCCACCCTTTATATGAACAAACCTAGACCCAACAACACTTATCCTAATGTGGTGAGCCTTGAACCCCAAAGTGCGCACAAATTTATAACCTACACTGAAAATGAAAAAAAATTTTTTTTTTTTTTTACAAATGATATTTTCGCCCCCAGTTTTTTATTTTCCCAAGGGTAACAGAAGAAATAGGACAAATTGCACAATAACTCTTGGGGTACTGAGTACGCTGATACCCCATATGTGGGGGTAAACTACTGTTTGGGCGCATGGCAGAGCTCAGAAGTGAAGGAGCACCGTTTGACTTTTTCAACGCAGAATTGGCTGGAATTGAGATCAGACGCCATGTCACATTTGGAGACCCCCTGATGTGCCTAAACAGCAGAAACCCCCCAATTCTAACTCCAACCCTAACCCCAACACACCCCTAACCCTAGTCCCAACCCTAACCACAAACCTAACCCTAACACACCCCTAACCCTAATCCCAACCCTAACCCTAATCCTAACGTTAGCGCCAACCCTAACCCTAACTTTAGCCGCAACCCTAACCCTAATGGGAAAATGGAAATAAATAAAAATTTTTAATTTTATTATTTTTCCCTAACTAAGGGGGTAATAAAGGGGGGTTTGATTTACTATTTATAGCGGGTTTTTGTGATTGGCAGTTGTCACGCTAAAAGACGCTTTTTGTTGCAAAAAGTAGTTTTTTGAATCACCCCATTTTGAGAGCTATAATTTTTGCATATTTTGGCCCACAGAGTCATGTGAGGTCTTATTTTTTGCGGGATGAGGTGACATTTTTATTGGTACCATTTTTGAGCATGTGACATTTTTTGATCGCTTTTTATTTCGATTTTTGGGAGGTTAGAATGAACAAAAATCAGCAATTCATGAATTTCTTTTGGGGGAGGCGTTTATACCGTTTCGCGTGTGGTAAAATTGATAAAGCAGTTTTATTCTTCGGGTCAATACGATTACGGTGATACCTCATTTATATCATTTTTTTATGTTTTGGCGCTTTTATAGAATAAAAGCAATTTTATCTAAAAAATTATTATTTTTGCATCGCTTTATTCTGCGAGCTATAACTTTTTTATTTTTTTGCTGATGATGCTGTATGACGGCTCGTTTTTTGCAGGACAAGATGACGTTTTCAGTGGTACCATGTTTATTTATATCGGTCTTTTTGATCGCGTGTTATTCCACTTTTTGTTCGGCGGTATGATGATAAAGCATTGATTTTTTGCTTTTTTTTTTTTTTAAGGGGTTCACTAAAGGGGTTAACTAGTGGGACAGTTTTATAGGGGGGGTCGTTACGGACGCGGCGATACCAAATATGTGTACTTTTATTGTTTTGTTTTTTTTATTTACAGGAAGAAATGAATTTATTGGGGAATATTTTTTTTTTTTTTTTTAGGATTTTTTTTACCACTTTTTATTTTCATTTTTTTAACTTTTTTACTTTGTCCCAGGGTGGGACATCACAGTATTTTAGCAGATCGCTGGTGTGACAGTGTGCACAGCACTCTGTCACACCAGCGATCGCTCTGGCAGTGCTGCAGGCTTCTCAGTGCCTGCTCTCAGCAGGCACTGAGGAAGCCGCCTCCCTGCAGGACCCCGGCGCCATCTTGGATCCGGGGACCTGGAGGGAGGACGGACCCTCAAAACAGCGCGACACATCGCGCTGCTCTGAGGGTCTCAGGGGAGCGCGCAGGGACCCCCCTCCCTGCGCGATCCTCCCCTGTGCCCTCGGTACAGCGCAATCATGTTTGATCGTGGTGTGCCAGGGGTTAATGTGCCGGGAGCGGTCCGTGACCGCTCCTGACACATAGTGCTGGGTGTCGGCTGTGATAATCAGCTGACACCCGGCCGCGATCGGACGCGCTCCCCGGACGTACTATCCCGTCCATGGTCATACGGTCCCAGGTACCATGGACGGGATAGTACGTCTGATGGCAGTAAGGGGTTAAACATTTATTTTCATAAACCTTCAGAAAGACACAATGACCTGCAAGTCGCACCTCAACCGGAAGACAGTTTTTGGCCTCTACTTATCAAACCAATTTATTGTATTACCAGGCTACATATATAAATACCTGTCTGTGTTCCAGCTTGCTTTTTCTGAAATTGCCTGCGCCCCGACGACCAATGTGCGAAAATTTTGCACGGACCAAGCTAGTCAAACTAATTCCCTGGGTTAACGTCCCATCACAGACGTGAATACACATAACCTGTAATATCTTTCAAGAAAGGCAATAAGGCCCTACTTGAACTTCTTTGTGAATCCACCATGGCAACATCATCTGGTTGAGAGTTCTATAATCTCACTGCTCTTACAGCAAACAATCTGCACCAGTGATTATGATTAAACTTTCCTTAGGGCCCCATCACACATAGCGACTCACCAGCGATCCCAACAACGATATGAACTTGTCATGATCGCTGGTGTGTCGCTACACGATCGCTGGTGAGCTGCCAGACAGGCAGCTCTCAGCAGCGATCAGGACAGCGACTATGCGGGTAACAAGCGACGCACATCGCTTTGTTACCCGCAGTGTACGTTAGATACCAGCGCTCTTGGGCAGGGAGCTGGTAACCAAGGTACACATCGGGTTTCTAGGCACCGCGCGGCGCTTAGAAACCCGCTGTGTACCTTGGTTACCAGCTCCCCTGCACCAGCGCGCTGGTATCTGACGTACACATTGGGTTTCTAGGCACCGCCCGGCGCCTAGAAACCCAATGTGTACCTTGGTTACCAGCTGATCGCTGGTCTCCCGCCTGTCACACGCAGCGATGCGTGCTGGCCAGCGGGAGACCAACGATCAAAAAAATGTCCAGGACATTCAGCGATGATCAGCGATACCCAGCAGGGTGGCTGATCATCGCTGAATGTCACACACAGCGATATCGCTGGGGAGATCGCTGTTGCGTCACAAAACTTGTGACTCAGCAGCGATCTCGCTAGTGATCTCGCTATGTAAGAACGGGGCTTTATTCTGATGTACAGTTTGCTCCCTTGTCAGATCATTAGAAAGATTTCTGTACTGTCCCTTCTTATAGTTGTACATTGTAATAGGATTGCCCCTAAGCCTTTGTTTTTCTGACTCTTCCATACACAGGAATGCTTGCTCTACTGAGCGCTTCTGGGTTATCTATGAGAAAGCTGCTGCCAGACATCTCTGACTGCGTCTTATCTCTTAAAAAACAAAAAGATTGGCAGTCCAAAATCAGACATGTCCTTACTTCCACCAATAATCATCCGTTGGGTGCCCTGTACACATTATAAAGCATTCCCCTCTGCTTTGTCTAGTATTTTTGGTGAATAGAGACGTTTCTGAACATACACAGTGAGATGGCAGGCAAGAAAAATCGATTATAGGCTGCTTGAAGCTTAGAAAGAGGCCACTGAAGAACTAATTAATGCAAATACAATTATAACAATAGGTATTTTATAGTGAAATGCAATGAACCCATTTTGGCTTGTAGGTACATTGATAAATTTACATAAAAATGTAATGTTTTATATTGTGTAAAATATGTTCTATACGTATATTAATTAAACCACTTACTTTTGTAATGTAGTGTAAAAGATTGCTTACCTGCTTTGTGTAAAATCCCAAGATATTAAAAGAACCTCTCAAGTAGCCAAAGGTAACCTTAGGGTTTCCAATCAGATCCCTGCATGAAGCAATGAGCCTCCTGGGTACCTTTTTATATAAAAGAGAAGGAAAACAATCATTGGTATAGTTAAAAATTGCAATTAGCAGAGCTGTGAATATAATGATATAATAGAAATTTAAGCAGTTTATTGTATTTAATTATTGCAATGATACGGGACAACTAAATTATAGTATTCTACCTATTACCCTGATATGTTCTATTAGTCATAATGTGTCACGAATGATGACTGGAAAATTACATTTACTAGTGGGAATAGAAAAATCTGGAGGAATTGAATTTCTGAAAATACTTTTATTTTCTTATTGTTTCCATTGAAAATGTCAAAGCTAATTAAAGGGGTTTCCCAGTCTCAGATTGTGACATAAATCAGTTTGTTCCTTAATTGCTTCACCTTTTAAAAACTTTTATAGAGTCATGACTGGATGTGACTGTTTTGCCTAGTGGAACGGCTTTCCCAAAGGGGAAAAAAGTCTCTATCAGTCATTGTGGTATATGAAGTGGAAAAATTACTGGTGTCAGAGATGGAAATACTAAATTTAATAGAACTCTAAAAAATGTGTCCAAGACATATGTACTTATTATAACTCTGATATCTAAACTATTAATAAAATAAATATATTTGCAAAAAATGCTTTTAGTGTTTTTTCCACAATGTAATTAGTATTCACAAGGCACAGTAAATGTATTGTTAATATACAGACCAAGCGTAAGAAAAAGTTTCTTTCTTATACTTTTGTGTCTTTTTTTCATATCTATGTGTCCCTCTCTGCATCCAGCTTTCCATCATGGAGGCGTGGGGGATTCAGCTGTCACAAATCATTAAGGGATTCGTGGCAGCTCTGGGTCTGCTGGAATTTAGATGTAGGTTTTTTTTCTTTGGTCCAGCAAGCGTTAATGTCAGTCTCTTGCTGGCAGCTTTTTTTAGGCTGGTCAGTTGATGTTGGGTGGTAACCACTCCCATCTCCTTTTAAACAGTCACATGACCCATCAGCTGATTGTCGGTTGTAACATTTCCAGGGGATATAGCTCTAGGATCGCTGTCTGGGTAGACCGAGTGACACGAAAACAGTTCATTCAGACAGCAGTTCTGGTGAAAACTGGCCGCAACCAGCTTTATTAAAGTCCACAGCAAACAGATAAAAATAAAGCATAAACAGAAAACCTAGGCTTGTCTAGCCACTAATTACACATAGATAGATTGCCCTGTCTATCCGGGTCCCGGCTCTACCAGCCTGACCCAAAACAACACATATGATATATGTTACCAGTATGGAGTTTCACAGATACTCCTCCTTGTGTCTGAAGGCACCTTCAATGTCCAGACTTGAGAGAGATCCACTCCTATTCAGCCGCTATTCGCACGGATTCTCACTGAGACTACTCCTGTGTCCGGGGTACTTCCTGCACCCAGACTGAGATAGCTCAAACTCCTGGAGACTGCTTCTTGTGCCGGGACACCTTCCTGTGTCCAGACTGAGCCAGCCCCCACTCCTTGAGACTGCTTCTTGTGCCGGGACACCTTCCTGTGTCCAGACTAAGCCAGCTCCCACTCCTGGAGACTGCTTCTTGTGCCGGAACACCTTCCTGTGTCCAGACTAAGCCAGCTCCACTCCTGGAGACTGCTTCTTGTGCCGGGACACCTTCCTGTGTCCAGACTAAGCCAGCTCCCTGACTGTGTTTGCAGACACCTACTTCTGGTCTCCTAATTAAGACCTGAGTAGTTTCAGGCCTGAGCTGCAATGGTGTAATGAATGTAAGGTGTAGTGACCTTTCTCTACCACTAGGTTTACAAAGCCACACATTTCCCTTATACCATACAGCACAGTACCTAGGTGAAATGTACACCCCATTCAACACATATTCCTTCACTGTCTCACATATCCCCTCCCTCTTCTCCAGACCGGAGGGCTGGTCATCCAGACCGGAGGGCTGGTCAACAATCCAACAGAGACAGTGAACTCTGGACCAGTCATGGCCCTCATCAGCTTCATCTTCACCACTGTCATTTGTATCTTCACCTGAGGCATAGCCAACATCAGCTTTCTCTTCATCTGAAGCATCCGCACTACCCTGTACCCTCCCAGGACTATGCTGTCTGCGGGCCTCGGGTATCCTGCACGGTTTCATCTTGACCTTAGGGCCGGGCTCAGTTTCGATATAGTGCCTGGCCAGAGAAGTACGACCCGGCACATCAGAACACTTCTGCTGACTCTTCCTCAGAAACTCACGTACCTCCTGTCCCTGGTGCACTGACCATGTGTCACCAACTATCACAGAAGGTATAGGGGGTTTTTCACTTTTCTCCAGTTCCCCTCCTTCAGGCTCTTCTGGCAGGACATGCCCAGAAGCCCTACCGTCAGTCCTACACTCTACTTCTTCAGTCACATCACTTTGGTCTCCAATATCTCCATTTATTCCAGCTTTCAAGTTCTCCTTGATAGCGGCATCTGTATACTCAGAACCCGCCGGATTCTTCTCTTCCACCACGTTCTGCATCCCATCTGGGCTCCCGTGTGTCTGTAGCGGCAACGGAGTGACACATCGCTTTTCCCATTTGTTGGGACGTGGCTCCGATGTAGCCTCCCTGAAAGTGCGCTTGCGCTCACCAATGCCAGCTACTGATCCGGACCGTAACCCGTCCACGCCGCTGTCTTCGGCAGAAACAGATTCCTGGACAGAGTCAGTCCCCATATCTTCAGTCTTGTTCCTCACAGCTTCACTTGAAACCTCAGCTTCTGATGAGGCATCTGGCTTGGTGACCACCACTTCCATGGCTTTTTCCACCTCTGCAGCATCACCTTCAGAGTCCTTGCCATGATGCAGATCCACACCACACACCGACAACTTCTCATCTTCAACAGCATCCACTTGTGCTGTGTTCAATTTCAGAGTCCTGCCTTTAAAGCTCAGCTCTCCTCCTTTCACCTTAGTCTTCGCCAGGGAACCGGCTAACTGTAAAACATCTTCAGATGCCATCTTCTGTCTGGCTGTAAGGTCAGCATCAGCTTTCTTCTCAGGACTCTCAACCTCCTCTGCTACCATGCCTTCCTCATTTGCACTGGTTGCTTTATGGTCATCAGATAATTCACTATCACTATCTGACCCCTTTTTCTCAGCCACATCTGGCTCACTGTCAGGGCTATACACTTCATTTTCATTCACATCCTGCTCACTGTCAGGCTAAGTGCACACGATCAGGAATAATTGCGTTTTTTTCGCGGTTTTTCCGCGGTTTTCCGCGGTAAAAACGCGATAAAAACGCAAGCATTAAGCATCCTATACATGTTAATTGATTCCGCATGTTTTGGCCACATGTTGCGTTTTTTTCCGCGAAAAAAACGCTTCGCGGAAAAAATAGCAACATGTTCATTAATTTAGCGTAATCGCGGTGATTCCGCTGCCATAGGAATGCATTGAACCGCTTACTTTCCGCATGTGGCTATGCCCACTATGCGCAATGTAAGCGGTTCATGTGCGATGGTACCCAGGGTCTGGAGGAGAGGAGACTCTCCTCCAGGCCCTGGGTACCATATCCCTGGTAAAACAATAATTAAATAATAAATAATGATATTCTCACCTTCCGGCGGCCCCCGCAGCCTTCCTGCAGCCCCCGCAGCCTTCCCGCCTTCAGCGACGCTCCCGGCAACTTCCGGTCCCAAGAGTCCTTTGCGAGAATCACCCAGATGGCATAGCGGTCTCGCGAGATGCTACGTCATCGGTGTGATTTGTCGCAAAGCACTCCTGGGACCGGAGTTGCCGGGAGCGTCGCTGAAGGCGGGAAGGCTGCGGGGGCCGCGGGAAGGCTGCGGGGGCCGCCGGAAGGTGAGAATATCATTATTTATTATTTTTTTATTATTTTTACATTAGATCTTTTTACTATTGATGCGGCATAGGCGGCATCAATAGTAAAAAGTTGGTCACACTTGTCAAACACTATGTTTGACTCGTGTGACCAACCTGTCAATCAGTTTTCCAAGCGATGCTACAGATCGCTAGGAAAACGCTAGCATTCTGCAAGCTAATTACGCTTGCAAAACGCTATTATTCTGGCGGGAATCAGCATACAAAAAACGTGCGTATTTCCTGCGGAGAAGTGCGGGATTGCCGCGGAAATTTCCGCGGCAATTCCGCAACGTGTGCACTTAGCCTCAGGGTTATACAATTCATTTTCATTCATATCCTGCTCACTGTCAGGGTTATACAATTCATTTTCATTCACATCCTGCTCACTGTCAGGGTTATACAATTCATTTTCATTCACATCTTGATCTGGAACCTTAGTTAACATGTCATCCACAACATTAACTTCACCATCTGGTCCCTCAAGTATGTGACTATGTGACAACCCCAGCACTATACTTCTATATAGCTCAGGTACTAGGAGCTGACTCACGACCTCTCCCTGGACTTCAGTGTCCCTATACAATAGGCTATTGTCCATGGCAGCATGAGGAAACCTCTCCTCAGAGCCAGGCTCCTGGGAAACCTCATTTAGAACAATCATATTTTCCTGTGCCGTCCTAAGAGAGGGGTCTCGCCACTGCTCACTCTCAAAATTGTCACAGGACACAGGTAAGTAAGGGACACTCAGTTCCCGAGAACCACCATCCTCGTCTCCCAACATCACCTGCAAAGGAACTTCATCACCATCACAGTCATCATTATTATCAACATCATTATCATGACTATGATCAGTATCATCATCACTATCATGGTCATCATCATTATCATGATCATTATCATCATCATCATTATCATGGTCATCATCATTATCATGATCATCATCATCATTATCATTATCATCATCATCATTATCACATAAGTTTAACGGCCCACTAGCATTGTGTTCCGCCCCTCGGGACTGTGCACCCTCAATAGGAGCTTCATCACACTGTCCATCAGAAACATTTTTCCCCCAGAGATCCTTAGACCGGGGAAAGTCATTACCCAATATGACGGGGTGCACCAGGCTCTTCACTACCCCCACTTCATATGAAACCTCCCCGAGTTTAGGGACCAAGTCCACGGCAGTCTCTGGGTAGACTTTGGTGTCTCCATGGATGCACACCACACTCAGGTGCTTATCAGGGATGAAGTCCCTATCAATCAGGCTGTCACAT
Organism: Oophaga sylvatica; assembly: GCA_033576555.1. NCBI lineage: Eukaryota > Metazoa > Chordata > Amphibia > Anura > Dendrobatidae > Oophaga > Oophaga sylvatica. The sequence continues at coordinate 595,893,003 of JARQOD010000002.1, read as the reverse complement.
ACGGAAGTCACTGGACTCTCTGAGTCCAAGAGGGCCTGTGCTGGGCAGTCATTTACAACCACCGGGGACCCCTGTGGTCCAGTCTCTTCGGCTGAGGTGGACACACACACAGGTTCTGCGCAGAGAGAGAGGGATCTGCCAACATCACAACACATAGGCTCCCCCTCTATTGGACAGTTGGCTGCAATTTCACGCCAGCTCCAACACTGTCCATCACACTCTCCCACCCACATGTCCCCTCGGGCCTGAACCCGCTTATCAGCATACCCCATGTCCCCAACAGCTGGAACGCTCTTATCGCGAGAGTTCAGCGTCCGGGAACTCCGAAGTGACGACCTCTCAGACGGCTGTACCTCAGGAGGACGTGCTTGGGTGTAGCGGTCCACTATCACCTTTTCAACTCCATAATCAAGCCTGCTGACTGCAGACTCCCAACTGTATCTCCAGTCATGAACTCCCCTGGCACGGGCTGTCACCGTAACACCCAGCCGGGTAATAATCTCCGCTTTCAGCTTGCCATAGTCTTGGCTGTCCTGCTCGCTCAGGTCAGCATATGCCCTTTGGGGCTCTCCAATTAGATAGGGTGCGACCATCATGGCCCATTCAGATAGGGGCAGATTCTCCTTCTCTGCCAATCTCTCAAACCTAGTGAGATATACCTCCACATCATCACGAGGTGTCATCTTTTTCAGGGACCGTCTTACCGCCTTCTTTACAGCGGACAATGCAGGTGACTTTGCAACATTACTTTGGGACGATGCGCCACAAGTCTTTTGTTGTGCTGCAACCTGCTCAAAAAACAACCGGTTATTCTCCTGCTGCTGCTGCAGGAATTGCTGCTGGGCCTGCTGCATGCGCTGCTGGTGCTGCAGGCGCTGCTGCTCCATGCTCTGCTGCATGCTTCGCTGGGCCTGGGCCAGGTACTCAATGAGCTCCTTCATACTGCCGGACTTATCTGTTTCAACCCCGGCAGTCTTATGTTGCACATTAACTTGCGCCATTTGTTCAAACAGCGCCTCCATGCTGTCATCCATGCTGTCAGACTTCTCTGTCTCAACAACGGCAGTCTTCACTCAAGACATACACACTCCACAGTTTTTTCCACAGAAAATTCAGCTCTGCTGTGCAGACACTTTTTTTTTTTTTTCTGCAAACTCTATTAGGGCCACTGTCTCTTTAAGACTGCTCCAATAGACGTTTTCTTTGCTGCTGCACACTCCACAGTCTTTTCCACAACAAGTTCAGCTTTGCTGTGCAGACACACTTTTTTTTTTTTTTTTTTCTTTTGCAAACTCTATTAGGGCTACTGTCTCTTTAAGACTGCTCCAATCAGACGTTTCTCTTGACACACTTTTTTTTTCCTCTGCTGCTATTTCAACAGACTTCACCTTTATTGCTGTCTCTAAGCCACTGTGCCGCACGCACATTCCAGCACCAACTGTATCAGCCACTGTGCTGCCCCAGCATTCTCCGCCAATTGTAACATTTCCAGGGGATATAGCTCTAGGATCGCTGTCTGGGTAGACAGAGTGACACGAAAACAGTTCATTCAGACAGCAGTTCTGGTGAAAACTGGCCGCAACCAGCTTTATTAAAGTCCACAGCAAACAGATAAAAATAAAGCATAAACAGAAAACCTAGGCTTGTCTAGCCACTAATTACACATAGATAGATTGCCCTGTCTATCCGGGTCCCGGCTCTACCAGCCTGACCCAAAACAACACATATGATATATGTTACCAGTATGGAGTTTCACAGATACTCCTCCTTGTGTCTGAAGGCACCTTCAATGTCCAGACTTGAGAGAGATCCACTCCTATTCAGCCGCTATTCGCACGGATTCTCACTGAGACTACTCCTGTGTCCGGGGTACTTCCTGCACCCAGACTGAGATAGCTCAACTCCTGGAGACTGCTTCTTGTGCCGGGACACCTTCCTGTGTCCAGACTGAGCCAGCTCCCACTCCTTGAGACTGCTTCTTGTGCCGGGACACCTTCCTGTGTCCAGACTAAGCCAGCTCCCACTCCTGGAGACTGCTTCTTGTGCCGGAACACCTTCCTGTGTCCAGACTAAGCCAGCTCCACTCCTGGAGACTGCTTCTTGTGCCGGGACACCTTCCTGTGTCCAGACTAAGCCAGCTCCCTGACTGTGTTTGCAGACACCTACTTCTGGTCTCCTAATTAAGACCTGAGTAGTTTCAGGCCTGAGCTGCAATGGTGTAATGAATGTAAGGTGTAGTGACCTTTCTCTACCACTAGGTTTACAAAGCCACACATTTCCCTTATACCATACAGCACAGTACCTAGGTGAAATGTACACCCCATTCAACACATATTCCTTCACTGTCTCACACGGTTATAGAGTTACTTCTATGCAGACTAACTAGGTGAGTGGGACTCTCCTTTGGCTGTGGTATTGCCGCTGTTGGAATTCGGTTTTTCTGGTGCCGTTTACTTTGTTTCTATGGAGCGTAGCAGCAGATTCTGAGCTCAGTTGTATTCTTTCTTTCAGTCCCTTGTTTGTCTCTTTCCCTGTGTAATTACCTGCAGTGGCAAGGCTAGAGTCCTTATTGGCCAGTGCACTAGCCAGAGTTAGTAGAGGTGACAGCCAGGGACTAGGCTCGTGACGGCGGCAGGGGATGAACCCGCATAGGGCATTAGGAGAGCTTAGGGTCAAGCTCAGGGTGGTGTCAGTAGGTGTCTCATCCCAGTCTCTCCCTTTATCATCCTGTTGTATGTATATGTTGTGTCGTCCACCAAACATACCTGTGTCCGTTTGTGACAGCAGCTTCAGTCACCGCTCAGAACATATTACTGAGCAGCTGCAGGTGTAACCATGCCCTGGCACTGACTGCGGACTCAGCACTGATGCACTCTAGAGCCAGTTGTCAGTGAGTGCTGGAGCATTGTTACAGTCTCCACTCAATATGAAGCTGAAGGTTATAGGAAGATTGTAGTTAATTTCCTTTTGGTAGCCAGACTTTCCATGCAGGTGCCTAGCAGCTTCAGAACACTATTAACTTGCAGATTAACCCCATAACTGCAGGTTAATAGCATTTTTTCACACAAGTTATCCTTAAGCTAATCTGTTTAGTGTTTAGAATTCACTCTGTTTTTCTTTACAATGTATGGTTCTGTAATCTACTCTGCCTTTAATGTTTTCTCCCTCTGCCATCTACCTCAACATAGCTACCTGTAAATTTTCATATAATTGATCTATTAGCTGATTTCCAGCAGAGACCAACAATCCTGCACTTCACTCTGCTCAGCCTGCACAACAGAACTTGTAATAACTGGGCATATCAGGGCTGAGTTATTTTTTGATGCCTGCTACTGACAGAGCAATGGAGAAAAACTGCTAATGCTGCTTTGTTGATGCATATGGCAGAGGATTATCTTCTGCAATATGTACCACCAATATTTCATTTACAGTTTCACGCCACTGATCAATCAGCAACAGGTATCAAACACAGCACAGTTCTGCATCTGTGAGCTCTGCAGTGTTTTGTTGTGCAGAGCAAAGTGCAGGGCTGTTGATCTTTGTTGGAAACCAGCTAACAGATCAAGGATGTAAAAGCACACATGCAGCTATGCTGTTGTTGATGGTGAAAGATAAAATTGGGCAGACATACTACTGTACAGGACCATACACACAGAGTGAATTCTACTTTTTTTTAGTCCACTCTATTCTGTGTCAGTGGTAGAGGAATAGCAGAGCTGTGCTGGAAAGCAAGAGAGAGAGACTGTACATGCTACACATCCTCAGCCAGCAGCATGGATCCAATGGTAACTGCAGGATAGATAGAGCCCAGAGGAGCATCCTTAAGGGAGTGATATGTACAAAATGGGTCAGATTTAACAATGATTTTTGTTGCATAAATGAATAACTATATATGTGCATTATTGTAAACCACATTATGATTTGGGAAAAAAAAAACTTTAAGCTTTGGTGTAGTCTACAGTGATCTGTAAACTGCAAAAATGAAGACTAAAGATGAATACAGTAAAAATAACATTGTATGAAGTAAATGGATGCGATATAGCAATAAATTCTTTCTTTTTTCTTCAGTTGTCCTTCTTGACACTACAACAGCTATTGGAGAACTCGGATGGAAGACTTATCCTCTAAATGGGGTAAGGAACCTTCTTGTTTTTAACTATAAAAGTTTCTACTTTGATTCACAAACAAGATCCTTTTCATCTATTTGTATTATGTCTTATCTAGTTGGTTGTTTTATGGCTGTGTGTCTATGCTGTATTTTTAGTGATACAGATGGACTAGATCTCATCCTGGGAGATCAAGAAAATCTGAGCTTCAGTTGTTATTTTTTTTTGTTTTTCTTTTTGTTATTGATCAATTCTCCTGATGTCTTCATATGTTTTTGACAAAAAACTAACATTCTAATGAGATAAAACGCATAAGTGAGTTGGACTGCTTCATATCCGCATAATGCTAATGGCTAGCTGCAAACCTACGCTGTAGCTTCATCTGTCAACCTGCATATCATATCATATATGTCAAAAGTATGACTAGTCTTGTTTAAAATTTCACATGTTGATGTAGGTTATCTTTTGTATATTATTCTCCAGACACATTGTAAAACCGTAATAAAGTATTATTATCATCTGATATGAAGACATTATCTGCAGTCACTGTAAACTGTAAAATGACGATAGTTACAGCCAAAAAAAACCTGTGTACGTGTCTTCAGTTTACAAAAATCATGCACTTTTTTGCCCCGTCCCTAAGAAAATTAAGGCATCCATGATTTTTTTTAGACAGTCCGAGAATTTCTGGATGGTTGGCAATCCTGTTCTCCAGTGCTTTGCCAATATAGGATAGTCATATATTTCCAATATGAATCTTACTATCCTTATATAATACATGGATGACTGATGTATCTGGATTTCATTGACTTGAAAAAGTCCAATGCTATCAGCAACCAACCAATTTTAATATCATTTTCTTTGCGTGCGAAAACGATACATACATTCCAACAATAACCAAGTTTCCCGTTCTTTTCTCCCAAGATTGATGAAATTTTGTGAGGTTACTTGTCAATCCCTCTATAATTAGGGGACCTTCATTAAACCAAGCCACAATGAGATAGAAAAGAGCGTTCCAGCTTCCAACGTGAATTTCTTTATTCGTGGCAAAGTTAAAACATACACAAGAATGTGTGCTCCTCTGTAATCAAATGGATGTGCTAACGTAGCATTTAGATGAACAGCTTCTTGTGTATGTTTTAAATTTGCCACGAATAAAGAAATTCACGTTGGAAGCTGGAACGCTCTTTTCTCTTCGTAACTGCATGTCTCCAGGTCTGGACTTATCCTCCGTGCTTCGGTGTTGGTTGGTGAGCTGGCTAGGGCTGATTGCCCAATTTTCTTTTCCAATAATGAGATAGAGGTGTGCAGTCAGCAAAATATATAAAGTTTATCATTGCCTATATATGATGTATGATGTGATGAGGCTTAGATTTTCAAAACAACGTTGAATTTGCAGCTTCCAGTATTTTCATCCATTTAACCCACTGAGAATTTTTCTTTCCTTTCATCCTCATTTTCTCATTGCAATTGTTTGAATCCATTTGATCTGCAAGATGTTTCTGTTATTTTCGCACTATTGTGGGTTACACCAATGTTGTAACAGCAATTCCATGTAATCTTTGGTGTTCTTCCGACCCTTTCAGAGCTTGGACATTGGCACTGCCACAGCGCAGAAATGCAAATAGAATGGAAAGGAGTCCAGCTCAATGAACAGGTTTTGCTTCATTGAAATCTAATTCGTGCAAAGGACATTTAACATCCGATTCGTCGCGAGAAAACGTTTGCAGCATGTTGCGAGTGCCTCCACAAATCGGACCATGCACGCTCATACAAGTGTACACACAAAGACAATGGAGAAGATGGAGAAATTAAGTTCTCAATCTTCTCCACACCTGTGATAGGATTTTCGCATGTGAGAGAATCAGATCACACTAACTTCACACTCATGAAGTGTTATTAGCATAATCGGCCCGATTCTTTCATGTGAGAGAATGTACCACCATCTGACTGCAGCCTAACAGATTACGAGACGTTTCCCTCTTGTATTTTTACACACAATGATTTTTTTTAAAGTTTTTTTTTTCCGAAAGAAATGTAAAGTGTAAAAAAGGAAGTTATCCTTCTTCTTTCCACTGGATCCACTTTACAAAAGACTGGATAAAACACTTAACTACTTTTTCAAAAACAACACTGAGTATAGCAATCCTAAATATTTTTGAATTAGTCTATGAGCACACAAAGTTTTTGGAATAGAAAATGAGTAGAAACTCTCCAAATCCTCCTCAAAATTTCATAACTCCACAAGCACTTAATGCTCATTTTCCACTCCAAAAACTGGGCAAAAAGACTTGAAAGTGTGCACATAGCCTCAGTGAAGTCCAATTACAGTTATGAGAAAAGCTAAGTATACACTAAAACTACATAAAATGAGCTAAAACTCCAAGTTTTTGAGATGTTTTGAGATTTTTAGGAGAACTTGGATAACTTCCGCTCAGTTTCTGCTCAAACACACCTTAAAAACTTTGCACCCTACATCTTCTATTTTAGAGAGCTGGAAGTTTCCAAATGAAGCTATCAGACGATTGAACATCTTACTACTTTTAACCGCTGCAGGGTTCCTAATATTAGCATTGACATGCTGTACATTATATCTATTTTTTGCGGTGGTTTTGCTGCACTTTTTGAGATAGATTCTGGGCAAAATACACCTGAAAATTATGTTGTGCGCACATACCCTATCACTGTAAAGAAAAGTGGGCCAAAGTTCCTCCAGAATGATGTGAGAGACTAAATCTTCAAGGTATTCCTGCTAAAGGTGGTTCTACAAGCTATTATTTAACTTTGCATACTTAGTTCGCCACACCCTTCTTTCGGATTTTCGCCTATTTTATCATAAATAAATTACACTTGTAATTTGTCACGTGTTGTCGTTCATCTGAGTTTGCAGTTGTGGACCAGATTTTTTTTTATTATTACCTGATTCCTAAAACCTTATAATTCAAATAGGGTGTACTTAGTTCTTCTTATCACTACCGGTATATTTTTTTATAGTTTTATATGAAAAGTAATAATATTTTAGTCTCAAAACATCTTGTGCTTTGCTCATTCAACATGTTCTTCAATCCTCATTCATTTCTCCCAAATTCTCCCATTCTGTCTATTTTTCCGCTTGAGGAAGCTAACCAGATTGGGAAAAATGCTACATTTTTGTGTGCTTTGCTAAGTAACTCCAGCATCTGGCTATTCAGACTAATGCCTTACAAACATATGGCATATTTGCATCCATGTGCAGCACATATTTATAATTTTCCTATGTAATTAGCCGGTATCAATAATACAAATACAAATTATTACTGTTAAAAATACATGTCGGTTCGACACTTCTCACTTACGAAATATGCGGAAGTCCATCCAGAATTAGTCGATTTTGTTAATAAATAGTTAAAGACATTATAATGAGGAGTTATTTATGACATACGAAGCTTCGGTGATCAAAGACTCCAGTGCAATTTAACATAACTTTCAACTCTCCCTAGATGACTGGACATCTTAATGAAAGGATATGGCAGCCAAGCAGTGTCGCTGGCAGTCTAATTCAGACTCAAGTGAAAAGCCAATATTAAAATCATATTAAAATCAAACTAATTTTAAACACTTTCCACTGCTTCCAAATAGTTTCTTCCCCTGGCAAGGTCACATATGACATCCCATAAAGCTGCAATTAGCAGAGAGGATTTTGTTTTTGCACTCTGCTGCTGATTATTTGCAGTAATCTTTAATCAATTGCACTCACTGTATCCTATATTATTGAAAACCACAATCAGTCTACCCCCTAGAGTGCAATTGATTTGAGTACCATGCAGTAATTGGCCATTGTATATCACATACTCACCATAAGCAGGCAAAGAACTTGAGGATTGCACAAGACCTCTACCTAAATGACAAGCTTTGAAGGACATCTTGACCCAAAATGTTACATTTACATATGTGAAGGCAAAACACAGTTCATATTGGCATAAGTTGCATAACAAATGAGAAAGACAACTTATACTTTGAGGAGTTTCCAAAATGATTACCGGTAGAGTTGAGGGGATCATTTGAAATTTGGAATTTGCCAAATTTTCCCCCATAATTCGAATACATTTGTACGAATTTCACTACTGGAAAGCTTGCGATGGCTCATAAAATACACATGGGGGAAAGTAGAGATAGAGCATCCCGCTGACCATAAGAGCTTACACGCTACAAAAAAGAGATAGAGAGGACCCAGATGGCCATAAGAGCTTACACTTTATAGGAGAAATAGAGGACCCACTGATCATAAGAGCTTACACTCTACAGGAAAGAGAGATAGAGGACCTCACTGATCTAAGAGCTTATACTCTACAGCCAAGAGATAGGACCCAGCTTACATTCTACAGAGGAGAGGGAAAGTACCTCATTAACCATAAGAGCTAACACTCTACAGGAGACAGAGATTTAACCAGTGACTGCTGTACAAACTGTGCTCCACTGGGCACCGCTGATCTGTGACATTCCCGGTACTGACCACCACTGTACAAGGTATGATAATCTGCTAGATGTCATAGCTAGGGGTGGGCAAACCCGAACTGTAAAGTCACCGCACAAACACTGCCAGAAAAAGCCAAAGACTGCCGAGTGCAGTGAATACTGCCGGCAGTTAATGAGCGGCCCCGGAAGCAGATGAGCGGCCCCAGAAGCAGATGCGGCCGGGAGACAGCGGGACGGGAGGACGTGTCGCTGGACTGGTTAAGTATAATTATAATGGCCCATATCTGTCAAGTTCGGGGTTCGGACCCAAGTTCGCGTCATCTCCGGCCCCAAACTCGAACTTTACAAAAAAACTCGGGCGAATCCACCGATCACGAACGTCAGGGGGTTCGCCCATCACTAGTCATAGCTGCCATGCATCATGTAAGAAGCCCGTTATGACTTTTGTTTGCTCTCTGGTGTTCAGCAGTGTGGGAAATGGCGCTGGGCAAATTTTTTTTTTTTTTTTTTTGCAAATTGAATCTCAACATGTTTGAATTTTAGGAAATGCAACTCAAACTTGATCCTTCACAGCTCAATCTGCTCATCTCTAATTAACGGACACCTGAATGAGATCTAACTCCTCCTTTTATCTGGTAGCTACAATAAATTTGTGATTACTAATTATCGTAAATGAGAAGTTTAAGAAGAAGACAGGGAAAGTCATATTGGGAGAGTCAGAGTCGGAGTTAATCCAACATAAGATCAGTAATGAATAAGGAAGTTTTCCGAAACGCATCAGTTGTTTGACGTGTGTTCAATGGTTTTCCACGTATGGAATAAAGTCACAGTAAGCACAGAGTTTCTCAAGTAGGACGGAGTGATGACTTTTCTCATATCAGAGTCAGAGTTGGTATAACAAATCTCCAGCCCTGAAAAGCAGAGTTTTTAGGCAATTTCGAATAGATATTAACCATTTATTTTTAAATAAATAATTCTGATTTTATGATCAAGATGTCTGTAGCTGTAAAGGGTATAGACAGCTAGTTGGATGTTAGGATTTTATGGCATTTGAAGGGTGAATCATTTTTAATTAAAAGTGAATGGAATTGTTTAATAAAAGCCATAAGACCCAAAGGTTTATATGAATCTTATAGGATTCTTATGCTGCTGAAGTAGCTGGATCACATAAAAAGCAGATATTATATAACATATGCCTATGTGTGCCATTAGAAATCATCTTCTAGTCTTTGTTTAAAGGGCACCAAAGGACAATGGGTTACATGCTGTACCCTATAGAGAGAAAAACAAAAAAATGTATTTCTTATCAGCCATAAATGTTCTGTATTTTATATGGACTAGCTTCACTTCCACACATCAGGATTGTTATGGACACTGCGACTGCTAATATAAAGGCATTTAAATTCACACTTCACAATGCAAGTGATAAATAATGTACCGTGATGAGAAATCATGAATACAAAGGTCGTTTACTTGTTGAGATGGTTCTGTTAGTTGAAAGGGACTTTTGGAAAGTGAGAGACAGGCGATAAGCGGCAGAAACGGAAGCAAACATGAAAGATAATAGACAAACAGAAAATGATGATGAGATTGAATAGATTATGCAGCAAAGGATACATAAAACTAAGAAGGTAGACTGCAGAATGCAGAATGTGATGTTACGACGGATACAAGAGTCATGGGAGTCATGGCAGTATATATATAAAAAACGAGGGGCAAGGATCATCTTACATCCGGGCAAGTAAGAACAGAAGAAACACGTTAGCACCAGATTGAGTGATGTGGTCAATAACATTGATGTATAGTGAAATCCCTTCCTTTGACATCAATGGGGCCTAAAGGTATGTTCACACCGAGTTTTTTTTATAAAGATTTTAAAGGTTCTGCATCAATATCCACATCAAAAACCACTTGAAATACATCCTATTGCTTATAGAGGAAAATTGTCAAAATTAGGGTTAATTCAGACAAGTGTTATCGGACGTTTCATTAGATAATACTATGGAGCAGTGCCATCTAGCGTTTATTTTTTCATGCCGAGTTGGCATTAGAAAAAAAAATCACATGCTGTGGTTGGCCGTGTATTTCGTTAGTTCACATACCCATACAAGTCTATCAGTGCGTCATGTCATCTTAGTGCAGTGTGATTACCGCGGATGCCGGCAATGGAGGAGATGGAGAAATTACTTTCTCCCTCTACTTCACTCCTGTGATGCAGTTCTCTCAAGCAAGAGGATCGGAGCACATTGACACTTGACTCATGCTCGCAGCAGAGTTTGAGCTGAGTGTCTTTAGCATCTTGCATCAGATGCTATACACTACTGTGACCCTGGCCTGACACGTAGAGAAAAACAGCACAATGTGTAATGTAACATTTACTCATTATGAAGTAATAGAAAGCTTATTAAAAGCAAATTTTAAATGGTTTTGACATGGATTTTGGAGCAGAAACCGAAAACAGAAAGCTCCATATCAACATACCCTACTAGACACCAGTTTCTCAAATATTCTGGATTATAAAGTCCGAGAAAGGAATATCAAAGTTACTTAGCTAGAGGGTAGACAGCACAAACTGTGAAACTTACCATTATCACTTTTTTTTAAGCGGGACTTGTCCTCAGTTTGATGACCCTAAACTGCTATAATCGCAGTACTGAGCTTTGAGGACAAGAAAAAAAATCTTGAAAAATTAAGGTGAACTGGGCACTTATCACATATCTCCAGTTTTGGTCCAAGAGATGACCATCAAGCCTAGATGAGAGGGGATGTAATCAAGATTGCAAGGCAAGTAAATGCAGAAGTAAACCTCAGGGGACATGAGGAGATTCATTTGAGCACAGTGCATTATTTCCCAAACATCAAACCTATTGCTTATCCCAAAATATGGATACTTTTTTTTGAAGGTTTGTTAAAAAAAAAACCTCTAGCTTCTTCATTTCACAAACTACACAACCTGTTGATATTCTCCAAACAGGAATATTTTTTGGGCTACTACTTGCCAAACAGACAATTTTACAAGATTCACTCACCCCTATTGGCCATCCATAAAGTTGTTCTCTTTGGTTCTTTGCTGTCTTAATTCTTTTTCCTCATAGATTGTAAGCTTGCGAGCAGGGCCCTCATTCCTCTTGGTATCTACTTTGATCTGTGTCTATTGTTATGCTGTAATGTCTATTGTCTGTACAAGTCCCTCTATAATGTAAAGCGCTGCGGAATATGTTGGCGCTATAGAAATAAAATTATTATTATATCATGTTCATATCTTTAGTTTTTTACTGATTTTGTTTTTCCTCAGTTTTTCTTCTGCTATAAAACATTTTGTAAAAGTAGTACTTATTACTGTTTGTTAACAAAAGCAGCGTCTCTGCCGTGTGTCTGTCTGTCTAGTGAGTTAATGTTTTATTACTTATACAATATGTGTAATGAAAGGCTCGGTGGAGGACGTCTGTGCGTCTCGTGCATAACAAAATGTCTTGTTTTTACAAAAATGTTTTGGTTTTACTTTATTGCGCTTCTCCTCAGGACTTAAAATGTGCCATCATTGTAAACTTAGCTGAATTATGACTCGTAAGTTGTTCTTTTTTTTCTAAACTGTCATGCGGATGGTAATTAAGGGGAAAGATTTACATTTATAAACTGGGGCTGGAGATGACATAGGTATGTGGAGTCCTCATTAGCATTCTTCAGACTTTTTTTCAATAGCAGAGAAGGTTCAGTTTTTTGGCAGCACAAATTGATTAGCTCTAATTGAAAAACTTATTGCAAATTACTATGCTAATCAGGGTAAATCTAGTCCGAGCAGGTAGAGCGCGAAAAGAAACTGAAATTATATCCTCGTCTGCGCACTTGCTATTTTGGCTACAGTAGACAGTGATATATAAACTACATAAAGGACTTCCATTCCATCAAAGAATGTGACATAAAGATAATGCTGGAGATATTCCTGTTGGGGTTGTCCCGTTAAATACATTTATCACCTTTCCACAATATACAGTAAGTGATAAATCTATAACTAGAAATGAGTGGATTGAGCTGTGGAGGATCAAATTAGAGTTTCATTTCCAGGAATTCTAAGTTCCTCAAGAATTTGTAGACTCTGCAAATTGAGTCTCAGGGATCAGCCAACAAAGAATAAGTATGCCCGACATCGTATCCAACATTGCTGAAGACGGAGCGTGGGCTAATAACAGTAAGCGTGGTCTCACAGGTTTCACCCTAATCCCTGAATCTATAACATCACATGATCTATCGCAGTCAATCAGGGGGGCTATCACAAGCAGTGTAAAAGATGGGGGCCTTGTTACGCTTGTACCGTGTAGGGGCACACAGTCAAAGCGCACAGCCATGCTACGTTCTGTGCAGAAGCAGATAGTGGCAGAATCATTATGTGAATATTAAAGGTTGCCCAGTCCAAATCGATAAGTCTGCAAATCGATAAGTCTGTATGAATTGCCCCAGCATATGCACTGCATGCTGCAGGGATTCGCCAGTTTCTGACCCGCTATCAGCGGGTATGTATGAGTTAGGCCGGTGTCACACTTGCGAGAAACTCGCCCGAGTCTCGATCAAGTCTCGAGCATCAGCACCCGGCACTGCCGCCGGCACTCGGCCCGGAGCATGCGGCTGCATAGAAATAAATGCAGCTGCACGTTTCGGTCCGAGTGTTGACAGCAGTGCCAGGTGTTGATGCGAGAGACTCGCACGAGACTCAGGCGAGTTTCTCGCAAGTGTGACACCGGCCTAACTTATACATACCCGCCGATAGCGGGTCAGAAACTGGCGAATCCCTGCAGCATGCAGTGCATATGCTGGGCAATTCATACAGACTTATCGATTTGCAACTGGGCAGATAAAGTACGCCTGCGCAGGAGCGCGACAGAAGCAAGGAGGAGGACGTCATCGCTAGAAGATGGGATGCGCCGGACCCGGACCTGCGACACCCATAGGACCGGACTACCCCCCCGGTGAGTATAATATAACTCGTTTTTCTTATCTTTCAGGTTACATCGGGGGCTTATCTACAGCATTACAGAATGCTGTAGATAAACCCCTGATGGCGGTGGCTGCAGCTTATATACAAAAAATTAGGTGACAGATTCCCTTTAATAAAAACAACCTAGACATGTTTGGTGTCTATGAACTCATACTGACCAGGAGAATCTTTATGGCAGGTCAGTTTTAGCATTTAGCGTACATGGTAAAAAAAAAAACCACAACTGTGGAATTGCATTTTTTTTGCAATTTCACCGCACTTGGAATTTTTTCCTGTTTTCCAGTACAGTACACAATATGTTAAAACCAATGTGTCGTTCAAAAGTACAACTTGTGTCACAAAAAGCAAGCCCTCACATGACCATATTGACTAAAAAATAAAAAAGTTATGGCTCTGGGAAGAAGAGGAGCAAAAAACAGAAATTCAAAAACTGAAATACCTCTGGCCGTTAATACAAAGATTCAAGTGATATATAGTGAAGTGCTATAGCTGTAGAGTCACAGGGCCTGAATAGATTGGTCTGACATGTACTGCTGTACCAGTGTAAGAAGGTGGCTGGTCTTCTCAGTCGCGCCCTCTCATCCGTCCGTGTGACCTCCGTGCATCTTATGTTAAAAAATCTATGTATTGCAATGTGTTTTATGCTGTTGTGTAATGCAATGTACCACTTATGTCTTAATGTTATCCCTTTGTGTTTTACACTGTTAAATGTGCTGTGTCTGCCATAAATGACTGTTGTGCTGTGTTTCTAATGCACATACTAGAGGCAGGGACTGAACTAGTTAATATTATGGGCTTGGCCAGCAGCAGAGAGGGGACAGGAAACTGCTGCTTCCTGGTCAGTAACCCAGGTATGTTAGCCCTGAGCAGACATATATTGGAGACGGGGCATTGCCAGACTCCCGGAGAGGAGAGATCTGTTGTCCCAGACTCAAGGACTTAAAGAAGGACTCAAGGATTTAAAGAATATTGTAAAATGCGATAAACCTGGCTCATTCAAAATTCAAAAAATCTGCTCATCTCTATTAATGACTTCTTGGGCTCGACTGCTGAGAGAAGATTAAGGTCCACTGTGTTAATTAAGCTTAAGACGTGCATGTGTGACCTCTACTCTGATCACTTTTTGAGACTGACAAAAAGGTATCAAGATTCTTGGGGGAGAGCTGCACCCACTGCATTCATACTTATCAAATATTTTGCCAATAGTTATGGCTGAGAATCATCAGAGATTTCCATGCGATGCATTTTAATCATGTACTCTAGATATATCTATTTACAAGAACAATATAACAAACCTTCATAACTACGTATATGCCCAAATAAAGCAGCCCTGGGTCTATTGGCGGATAACTGACATCACGGGAGTTTAACGGCATTGCATCATTGCTTTTGCATTAGTAAATAACCCTCATTTTATTTGATACATGGTAAGATGTTTGCACAATAAGCCAAGATATATATTTAAACATCTTGTAAGAGGGATTTTCTCTGCCTGTAATAAAGGCACTCCATGCATATAAAAAGGGTAATACGCTATTAACCGCGGTGCATTCACTTATCCGTGCGGATTGTGCTATTTCTGTCCTTCATTTGGAAATGTGATCAGCATTTCCTGTTATCGTTCTGATTGCAATAAGACATTTTCATGCACTTGATTTTTAATGTAAGCATAATTTTGGAGATCACTGTGTGATTAAATGTGCAAGGCCTCCAGCTGCTGTCTCTTTCTTTTTTTCGGAATTGTCAGGAGGCAGTATAAGCGTCTGACATTAATATTTATAGACCAATCTCTCAATATATGTCGCTTTTCTACCAGTGTTTGCAAGGGGTTTATTAAGAGCGGCTCGGATAAGTCGGACTGTGCTTGTCCTGTGTTGCTGCTTGCTTTTAGAATGAAAATACATTGGCAGAAGTCTACTTAGCCTAAAGCTTATTAAATACACCATTATTATATCCATGACTACACAAGAATAGTTCTGTAGAGGTAATTCCATTATGTGAGTGAAATATTTTAGGTTATGTATCCAACGGGGATAAACAAAATGATTTATGTTATATTTCACCTCGACTTCTCTTCTTTCTTTCTTTTTTTATTTAAATTAGCAATGTAATGAGTTTTCTTTTCCTTCTTGTTTTCCACCACAAGCTGAAGCATTTTTCTTCAAAGTTACAGATGTGGGTACAAAGCATTCAGTATCAGACTGGGGTTCCTTTGGATCACCAGAAGAGAAGAAAACATTTGTTATTATACATTTAATAGGTTAAGAACTGTAAAAAAAAGTTATGTGTTTGTTTGGACCAGAAGATCATTTGGTACTGTACTGTGCTTGGCATCTCTGTCCTGATTTCATTTGTTTTCTCTGCACTTATTTTCACCATTGGCAGGTGGGGGTTTATTTAGCTACACGTTAAATGGTAGGCATGAGATATGGCATACTTAAATTTATGTCCATCCAGGAGGATATTGACTGATCCATACGTAATAACATTTTCGGGGGGTGGACTCATCAGCGCTATTGGTACCCACTGTGCTGGCAGCTGCTTCATCCCTGGTGCAATCCTCATCCGACTCGGAGCTCGAAGAATTGGAGTCAGAGCCCAGGATAACTTCAAACAAATCAGCTTTATTTTCCTTCCGACACAGCACATCCAAAACACCATTAGCGCGTTTGACACGGTACCAGCAATACATCTTCTACAGCTCCGCTTAGCTTCTTCAGCTACACCAGAATGGACCACAAAGTAACTGCGGGACGAGGAGCCTGCTGAAAACGGCACTTCGATCTCTTTCCCTGAAACCGACTTCTATCCAGACACAGAAATACTCATTTACTAGGTCATCCACCCCCTTCTGATTATCCTGCCCGTATACTCGCTGGTGGCCCACTCGACTACTTCTTAAGCACTCACTTTTTTGCAGATGTTCCCACAGTGGTTCATCCACTGACTTCTCTACTTCTTCAGCCCCAGACTCTGGCTGATGCTTCCACAGTGATTTCTTCACTGGCTGCTCTACTGCTGTCGGTACCTTGCACCCTCCACTCTTAGTGTGTCTGCTCAGCGGCTCAGGACCAGGGACGTCTGAGCAGTAACAGGATCCACCCCCGATTGACTGTCTCCAGAAATCCCTACCTAGTTCCCGGCCGATACTGCTCTACTTAACCCTCTAGTGTCCTACAAGTGTGCTTCTACTATGAATGTGCTCAGTGCCCCCACCTTGTGTCCTTCTTTCTAATTGCACTGTCCCTAACTTGTAAACCACAACCTGGAAATAAACACATATATACAGTTCACACAGCATAGAAAGATACAAACATACAGGGCATTCACTTATGACCACATAGACAGGCAACAGCAGTTTCAACATTTACAGGGCTAGGCCCTGACCCCCTTACACATACACACACCCCGTGTTCAGGCCATACTATATCCACGCTTCTTTCCCAGCCTTTCAATGAGCATTTGGATATGGAGCTTCTTCTAATGTTGGAGCATTTCACTAGAGTTGAGCGAATTTTTCAAAATACATAAAAAGGACTAATTTGAGGCAGCATCAAAAGACAAACATACATCAAAAAGAAGAAAAAAAATGCTAATAAGATTGATGAATAGGGAAAGATATCAATGACTGTATTGATAAAAACAGATCAGGGGAAGGAACACAGCAATGAATTGGCGATCCCCAGAGGAAGGCATATTGTCGAAACACAGGTCGAGACTGACAGCATTGCAGCAGGAGAGGTCATATCATGGGTATATCTATGTATTGCATTGTTATTTAAACCAATTTTGGTACCCATTCTATTTATACTTTCTTTATTCATACAATAACCTTGTATGTGAGTACATAATACATCAACATTATTTACCCTTTGTGCTATTTATGTCACCATTTCATTATCAAGTAATTGATATTTTTCTATATTCATGAGGCTTATTGGCATTTTTTTCTTCTTTTTGATGTATGTAAACTATTAGTGAGTCTTTCTCACATATCTCATTCTTGCCAACTCTCTTCCTGATCATCTTAGGGGCTCTAAGAAAAAGACAAGAGCTCCTAAGCTCCCAGAAGAAAAATCTCATTTTTCTTGTGTGTGATGTCAGGATGAGAGTTGAGCGAATATATTTGGAATTGATTTCCGAATCTGAATTTGCCATATTCGTGCCATATTGGTACCCTATTTGTGCCGAATTTATGTTTGACGATCGATTTCAAACATATTAGTTGATTTCTACTCCCATTGACTCCAATGATGTTCAGCGAATATTGCAAACAATACTCGCCGCCGATCGTAATCGGAACCGAGTTTTGAAAAATTCGCTCAACTCTAATCTTTGGCTCCTCTATAAGTATCAAATAGAGACTTAGTTCTGGAGGTTAAATTTATGCTACAGTGGTGGCTCCATGACTTGTTCCCGAAATCAAACTGAAACACTGAATGTTTTGTAGGAATTAAGTTAGTGTTATTCTCAAAATAGCAAATTAAATCCCTATCCACAAAGTAGGGGATAGCTGGCTGAATGCTCAGGTTCTGACAGCTGGGACCCCTGTAATACTAGGAAAGGAGCTCAGGAGCCCCAAAAGCAGGGCTCTTTAAAGTATGTAGAGGAGGTGTGCATGCTCGACCTCCGCTCCATTCATTCTCTATAGAATTGCTGGTAATAGCTAGTAATAGCTGACCACGGTATTCAATGTTTTGCAGCAGTGCTATAGACATTGAATGGTGCAGAGGTCAAGCATGCACATCTCTGCTACATTCAAGATGGAGCTCTAAAGAGATCCCATTAGTGGGATAGCTGGAAGTCCCAGTCGTTGTACCAACATTGATCAGCAGATTGTCCCTTATCCCCTAGATCGGGGAGAACTTGCTATTTTGGGAATAACATTTTAAATAAATGGAAATAAAAATGTTACAGTTGTGCTCTTATAGATGGCATGATGTAGACAGCACGAGAAAATGAGCCCAGTGGATATGTCAGTGGTCACCTGCTATTATGACATCACCACTGGGTTCGTGTCAAGTCTATGGAGAAAAATAGATTAAACCTGTAGAACCCCTTCGACTCCACTGGTTTTAGGGCACAAGCCTTGTCTTTGATTATGCATTCCTTGCTGCACCCAATAAGAAGTAGAAGGGGTTTGACTAAAAGAAGGCAATTACTGATGGTCAAGGATGTGACCATTAAAGTGGAGGAAAGTACAGGGAGCTTGTTTATGATGAATGCTGAAAAAGACCTGTCTGCTGCCCCTTATGAAATGTCAAGTTTGACTTACTTTACTCTTTCTGGTCTTGAAAGGATAGACCTTTTCCATAACATAGAGAAAGGTTCTTATGAAATTTCGCATGGGTTTTGGTAAGGAATCCACATAAAATACATTTTAAATCCATGTCACACATTCATGTTTAAGGGGGCTTCTACAAACTCTTTAACTTACAGTTTCCTCTCAAAGATTTGTTGCCACTGCAGAAAACAGTTCTATAATTTGTATCTTATTTCCAGCGAATTCTGCATCGAAAATGGAAAGAATAACCTAAGTAGACAGTAGATGTAATCTTTGCCCAGATCCATGGTAGTGCTGATATTCCGTGGCTCATCCACCACAGAAATCAGAGAGTCAGAGTTGGCCTCAGATTTCTGCCACTCAAGCTATATGTCCGATTTAATTATATTATAACTGTAATTCACAGGTGAGATCTTTTGATGTAATTTATGTTTATTGTTCTCATTAAAATATTAGAAAGGTTCTGACTGTTTTAGTGAGGTGGATCCTTTAAGCCCATGGTTGGGATGGTCACACGCTCCACGGGTGTCGGTGCAGAGTCAGATGAGGGTTAATGGGTAATAGAAGTATTGAGTGCCACAGGCAAACAGGAGAACGGAAACAGGTAGAAAAGTACTAGGAGCCGCAGGAAGACAGGAGACTGGGAAGCAGGTAGCAGGGGTACTGAAGTTGCATGCAAACAGTACTCATGGATGCAAAATCTTAATGCCAAGACACAGATGTGGGTCTTGGTGGGTCTTATATAGGCCCAGGCGGAGGTTCACATGGGATCACGCCGGGCCAACTGCAAAGCCCAAATTGGTGCACAACAAAATTCACTTGAAATGGGTGAGGGAAGCAAAGCCAAGATCCAGGTCAGGTGTGTAACCCTGATCTTTCTTGCAAAACCTTTAGAAATGCCAGATTTTGCCAATTTCATCCCCCAAAATCTAAAATGCTGCCTACACCCAGTGTCAGACTGAAGGACGTTGGGCCCAACAGAGGATTTGATTCTGAGGGCCTACCTTTCATCTATACAAAACCAAGGCATTATCATTAAAGGAGTTTTTTGAACCTGGGCTAATTATCATCAGGCACTGTGTCGAGTTATATCGCTGTAAGATGTACAATGTAAGGATTCGGCTCTCATCGGTTATCACGTGATTTCTCAGATACTGTTGAAATCTAAATGGTAGAGCTAAGTTCTCTCCTACTTAAGAGCCCCAAAGCATCTGCAAGGTATGCACTATAGACTCCCCTGAAAGCGAAGCCAGGGCCCAACAGAGGACTCTCTAGTGCTCCGGTGGGCCAGTCCAACCCTACCTATACCAGGATAACATATCAGTCTCTTAGATATGATTTACATGTTACTTGCGACAGATATATGGACTACAATTCAGACAGAATAGAGGCACCCTTTTTTCTGCAGCTTAGTTATTTTTGAGGGGTAAGACGTCATCATTTTTTAAAATAGTGATTTATAGATTGTCTTGTTATCACATTATCAAATGAGATCAACCTGTCTGAAAGTACAGCCCCCATTTAACTTAACTTGCCTGCTTCATTTAGGCTACTTTCACACATCAGGCTTTTTGAATCAGGCGCGATCCGGCGTGTTTCTAAAAAAACGGATCCGGTACCGGATGCGTTATTTTAGCATTGACTTACATTAGCGCCGGATCGCGCCTGATGTCCCTGCGTTGCATCCGATTTTGGCCGGATCCGTCGGAATTGTACATTCCGGCGGCCGGACAAGACGGTTTCTGTAACGTTTTTTTTTTTTTTCCGGAGACGCCTGACAGTGCCTGAATCGGCACTTCAGGCGGCCGGAAACAATGAAAGTCTATGGGCCCGGACCAGTTTCTTGACAAATCCGTCAGAAACCTGATCCGGAGTCCAAGGTCTCTCTCTCTCTCTCTCAGGACGGATCAGGCAAAACACCTGATCAGTTACATCAGTTTTTTTAAATCAGCGCCAGATCCGTCCTTTCAGGCATAGGACGGATGGCGCTTGATTCAAAAAGCCTGATGTGTGAAAGTAGCCTTACACAGCAACACTTTATATAAGCTAAGAAGAAAACTCAATTCGTTCTTGTTATACTAGAGGACTACTTATGTCCAGATCCCCTATTGCGATGCTTAGTCTCTGGAATAAGTTCTCAGTCACGACACTCAGCATTGTGCGTCATCTGTATCCGCAGCACCTTGATTCATGATTTTCATTAATTGTTAGAAGCACTCAAACATTGAACATGATCATAATCCTTGTGTTCAACCTCCTCACTATTTAGCCAGCATAAAAGAGAAACATAATCTCAAGCACAGACATGAAGATTTTAATTATAATGTCATAATAATTGTCTCCATCTAGACAATCATATGCAATGCCCTTATGGAGCTCCTATACCATCAATCGAACACCAAAAAGATTGGAGCAATACACCATAGCAACATGAATCAGTATCAAAATATAACTTTTATTTATTGTGGAATAATATAAATATTAAAATACAAGAATCATACAGTAATTAATTAGAAACTCACAGCAGTCAGAGTAGAAATGGGTACACTGCTAGATGTCAAAAAGAACTGCATGCTAACACCATAGGGATGAAAAGGGGAAACAATATCTGAAACAGTTCAATGTTCACATGGATCACAATCCAAAAGTAATAACAAAATAGGTAAGTATAAATATATATTCCTATTTCCCATATATACATCAGCCCCCCGAGGAAGCGACTGCGAAACGCGCGTAGGGGCGCGTACCTGCATAGTTACATCAATATGGGTGAGCTAACTTTGTAACCACTGTGTTATGATTTTGTTTTCCATCCTCCCTGCTCCCATTCATGGGTCCGGACCATGATTGTACTAGATTTGCACTGGTAATATCTCACTTTGGTGACATTCTATGGGTAATGGGATGGGTGGTATGTTAGATATGGGGAATAGGAATATATATTTATACTTACCTATTTTGTTATTACTTTTGGATTGTGATCCATGTGAACATTGAACTGTTTCAGATATTGTTTCCCCTTTTCATCCCTATGGTGTTAGCATGCAGTTCTTTTTGACATCTAGCAGTGTACCCATTTCTACTCTGACTGCTGTGAGTTTCTAATTAATTACTGAATGATTCTTGTATTTTAATATTTATATTATTCCACGATAAATACAAGTTAGATTTTGATACTGATTCATGTTGCTATGGTGTATTGCTCCAATCTTTTTGGTGTTCGATTGTTAGCCAGCATAAAAGTATCAGTTGGAGACGGCCTTCAACAGCAAATAGGAAATACATAAATATCTTCGTTGCTAAGAATACTTAGACCTGTCAATGAAGTAGAGGTCAGTTTAGGTCAGAAAATAAGGAGGGAGTGATGTGCTAAGTTTTTCTTACACTGAAAAAAGGTAGTATAATCTGCGAGTCCAGTCTTCACCATAATTGGCAAGGTATGTGCAAAGTTTTTGATGAGTGTTTTGTGAGCAGGTGTACTCCAATAAATACCTGAAAACACGCTCAAAAATACTTGAAAGACTCTGTTCATTTCTATTGAAAAATGTCTTACTGGTCAAGCATTCAGTCTTTTGATCGCTTTTATTTAGCTTTAGGCCGGGGTCAGATATGCGAGAAACTCTCACGAGTCTCGCATGTCAATACCCGGCACTGCCGCCGACACTCTGGACCAGAGCGGGTGGCTGCATGTATTTCTGTGCAGCCGCACGCTCCTGTCTGAGTGCCGGCGGCAGTGCCGGGTATTGACATGCGAGACTCGTGCGAGTTTCTCGCATGTCTGATCCCGACTTTAGACTTATAAAAGCACCAAATGGTTAAAGGAAGCAACCTGTCAATTCTTCAGGCATTTTTTTCTATGAAATCGCTCCATACTTTCCGATACAAATCAATGGGAAAGCTCCGAAAATGCCACAAAAAAAACTCCGGGCATATATTTGAGCGTTTTGTAACCATTTTTGTAAACGCTAGTATTATCTTCATTATTTGTCGGATTAAAAGGAATCTGTCACCAGGGTTTTGCTATATAATCTGAAAGCACCCTGATGTAGGGGCAGACCCTGGTTTCAGTGATGTGTCACTGGGCTGTGATTTTCTGTTTCATTACAAGCTGGGTTTTATCAGCAGGATATTATGGCTACAGGACAAATGGCCTCATGTCTCCTGGTCCAACCTCGCCCCCAGCACTGATTGGCAGCTTTCTGTTAATATACAGTGTACACAGAAAGCTGCCAATCAGTGGTGTGGGCAGGGCTGTACAGGGCAACGACCGTACACTGATGATTCCCCTACAATTTATTTCACGTTCCTGTTTAAATACTGATGTGTGATTGAGGCTTTATATTGAAAGCCCCAATGGAAACAGTGATGATGTCAGTCAAGCACTGTGGAAATGAATGGTGCTATGTAAGTGAGTATAATAATAATATGGTCAGGATAGTACATGCTTCTGGGTATGCACACTCATTGCACTCTGCAGATAGAGGATTAAGAAAATGAAATTTATGTGCCTTCAGATCTCTCCCACAGTTCAATGACATTAAACCATGATGTGTTTTTCTTTATGGCGCCTTTACATTTAAACAACAAGCCGTGTGGTAATCTTTCTTTTCACAAACCGTCAGACAGATCCAAAGGATTTCCCACATGAATGCCGGTATAATGCTATCTCACTTTACTGAATAACCTCCAGTCGAGTGGCCTCTGATTTTGTGTTCAGCTAGAAGCGGCACTCTCCTGGCTTTTGTCTGCCAAGCAAATGCCAACAAATGCTTGCACAGCTTGAGCTCCGTCTACCACATTTATTTATTCTGTGATAAGGACCGCTGATGTGCAGCTCGGATAAAAGGAACACTTGAATGGTGCTTTTCTTGCTCAGAGATTTCTAAATGAATATAGAAAGCCAAGTGGGATTGACCACACGACATTACCGATCATTCTGCCAAAGCTGAACGTAGGAGCGTGCCAGGAGGTCGGGGGCAGCAAAGTGTTTCATGCTGATTCCCGTTCATTGAAACAGGCAAAAATATGACTAGCCAAGAAAGAGGTTTACTTCGGATCAAATGACCTTGTCTGGGTCTTAACAGTGGCCATAAGAGGGTCTCGCCTAGATTTCCATTGACCTTAAAATGTTAATCAGCAATAATATTTTGTAAAAGCTCCATCCACACTGCCGTCAGTCCTGCTGCTCTGCCTGTGTGAGTGTCCTCTCTAAGGCTAGGTTCCCATGATGAGTTTTGGTGAGCTTTTGATGTTGCAGATTTTCCGCACCTATTAAGTAAATTAGCTTACTAGCATTTTTACATGCGTTCTAACGCGTTTTTTGTCTCTTGTTGATCATGTTTTAAATAAAGCTGCTTTGTTTTTGATACTTCCTGGTACTTAGCTTTGATAAAACTTTATTGATATTGTTTTTGAAGTTTTTCTGCCTCAAAAATGCACTAAAAATGCATGTGTGTTTTTTTTACTTGTCTATGGGTAAAATCTGCACATTAAAAAAATACTGCTTACCCTCAAGGGAAATTAACACCACAGGTCAGTTTATCCTGACTAAAAAAAAATCATAATGGGCGTGAGGTTTTTATAAATCCATCCACTTTGTGGGAACTATAAGACGCCACATTTTTGATACAGGGAAAATATGTAGCATCAAAAACTCACTAAAAACTAATAGTGGGTACACAGCCTAAAAGTTTTGACAATCACACCCAAATAATGCATTTTTAAAATGTTTGATTTTTGTGCTGAAAAGGTTTTTTCAACATTTTTTTTCTTTCTAAGGTTATAAATAAACTGCACCTTTGTGTCCAATTTTTTGTTTTCATGCTGAAGCATTGATTTCTAGACTACAGCAGCACATGACCGCTGCTAGCAATCACGGGGCTCATCGGTCTCATGTATTTTACATTGTGCCATCTACATAATGAAAACTGACCAAGAAAAAACATTCAGTTTATTTACTGCACAGATTGCCTCTTCAGAGAGTTAGAGAATTTGAATTATTCTACCACGTATTGTATACATCGCCCAAAAAGTCAATGTCAACCTTTCTATCGAGCCTTGCCAGATGACTTAGGATAAGAAGACAAGCTATTCACTCCGTTTGCAGACACATGTTTTCAGGTTTAAGCCTCTTGTCATCAATGTAAACCTGGAGATCGGATATGGCTGGGTGAGAGGCTTCTGATGATGGGTCTAAGATGGAAAGGTTTTCCTAGTGGAGATTGCATGGCCGGTGTAAGGAGACTCATAGGCCATGATCCCCTGGGAAATTAAATATTCAAATAGGACTTGAACTCTATTGCCACCTATTGGATGTGATAATACTAAAAGTCAATATTAAACCTTTAATGAGCATGTTTAACATGCCAAACAGGTATCTGAAAGTCGAGTGACTGATTTGACTTCTTATCCTAAGTCATGTGGTAATTCCTTTTCCTCCCTGAAGAAGATATTTGCACTGTTAATTTCCCAAAAGAGCAATGCATGGCTTGTAAGTCTCCATGCTCATGGCACTCTCCACAAGGAGAAATGTTCCCCCTTACACCCATTTATTTAAGTCCGGCAAAACATTCTGCAGGGCTATACATGACTACTAATGGGCTGCAGTAGCGATGCTGAAATATTTGGCAGAAGTATACTGGATATGCCTGTGAGCAGCATGAGATTAGAGCTGAGAGTTTAGCTGAACAGAAGCTGAAGGTAGACAAGGTCTAGGATAGGTAAAGTGGTTGTGGAAACCCCCCAGCACCTGTTAGGTTGAAACAATATAGGTGTGAAGATAAAGTCCTATTGTTCCTCCTTAAGGAAATATGAATTGTTTGAGTATATGATGCCTCCCCTGACAATTTCTATTGATATACTGTAGGGTGGCTTTGGATTAATGATGATATCCATTGTAATCTAAAAGTTAGCTTACCTGTCAATAGACAAGATTTTCTGGATAGTTTTGAGCAAAACCATGATTGATTACTGTGCAGGATGAGGTGGAGAGCAGAGCTGTATGTCATTACAAATATAACTCTACATCTATCCTAAACATCAGAGAATATTCCCTGTACCTTAGCTGTATGCAGAGTCGTGTATGTAAGAAGCATTGATTGTACAGTACACCGCTCATCTCACAGCATTACAGCATTGTGAGATGATGTAGAGCAGTTTTCGTGATGAGACACAGCTCTGCTCTCTTCCCCTGCACAGTAATTAGATCTGTGTTGTCTGATTAGACATAAGTCTTACCATGTCACACAGGAAAAGTCGATTCTGGGGAGAGTTTTTTTTTTATTCCCCTGCATGATTCTTCCTGCTTTTGCTTGGTCAACGTCATACAGGGGAAAAAAAGAACGCCCTCAATGAAGAGTCTCTGCTAATGCAAATGGTTATAGTGGAAATTAGCATATAAAATTTACAAGCTATTTTCTCTGCCTCAATTACCAGACTCTAGGGCTCTAGGGGTGTTACAATAGTGGTGCAGTTTTTGTTGGTGCACCTAAGCCCTAGAGACTAGGGGGCTCAAAAATCATTTTGGTCCATCTGAGATAGCTAATGCTGATAAAGACCCATGATACTCTCTTATGGCTTCAGCCTGTGCCGAAAGTTCCTCAACCTTAATTTTGCATAGCTTCTTCCCTCTGTTTAAGTGGCCTATCATCTTTTACTTAGCATTACCAATTACATAGCATGTCAAATGCAAATACTTAGTAAGAAAAAAAAACGTAACTAAACCAGTCTCATACCCCTGTCTCTCTGAGTTTATGTACACCATGTTTCCCTTGTACTAAGTACTGCTAATAATCATGCAAGGGCTGCTTTTTGTTAATGTGCCTCATATTCAGAGCTGGGGACCATTAGAGATTTAATTGTCAGCCATGTAATACAGTATGCATCCCTTAGACAGGTGAAAAGCTGAACAATAAGAGATTAGACGAAGGGAATAGCAGTGATCCTGACAGTGGAGATTTCTGAAATGCTAAAAAATAAAAAGGATTATTAGTAAAAAATGATTAAAAGCAAACTTAAAAATATCACTATTATCACATTATTAGAGAAATTAACACCCCAGTATAACATTGATAATTTTATAACCTATAGTAATAAGGATCTTAACTTTACACTGTTAAAAAAACATCTCAAAATATTCTTCTTGATTGAAAATATCCAGGGATTTTGCATATTTCCATGGTAACAGACTACGAAAAACCCTGTGTAGTCTGATCCTGTCACCACGTATTACTAATTTAATCTACTTCCAGTCATACTTAAATTCATGGGGATAGCCAGAACTAGTACACAAATAGAAAGGAGCTAACAGGAGTGCAAGGTTTCTTTTGTAATCTGAAATTATGGAGGTTTTCAAGGTGTACATTCTGTTTAAATCTGTTTAAATCCATGTACTTCTGCACAGGAGGAGCTATTGTGATGTACTGGAATATTATCTTTCACAACTTTGCTCCTTAATCTTAAAATGCCAATATGTACACTTTGGCAACAAAAAAATAGAAGCTGAGTTGTGGTTCTCAACAGTGGCCCCTAGCACTGAGCTGTTCTGGACCTGTTCATAGCTTATATCCAGCAATGGCCCCTAAAGCTGAGCTGTCTCGGATCTGTTTATGGCTTAAATCCAACAATGGTGTAATGCTGCAGCCGGTACCCCTACATGGTGTCCCCTTCCCCCCATGCAGGGACACCGACTTACTCGCCTCCCCAACCCTGCGACGTTGTCTTCCTGTGTGCGTGGTGCATTCCGGTGGCGCGCCTAGTAGGCGCGTGCTCACGCTTCTCTGTTCTTAAAGTGGCAGCGCTCATTATGCTAAATGCTATTAGCCTGTTGCTGTGATACATTTAGCATAAGTAGGACTCATGCAAAATTGCTCCCAGCCAGTGGCTGGGAGGCATCTTGCATGAAAGACTCCCTCTCTCCTAGAGAGTCGCCAAGTAACATAGTGACTCATTAGTTAGTAAGGTCTAGTACTAGTGAGTTGTGAGGTCCCCTGGTCCCTGTGTGGCCAGTGCCTTAACTTTATCTTCTGGTCCTGGTGTGGTCAGTCCTGCACCCATAATACCCTGGTCCTGGTCTGGCTAGTCCTGTATTTCATCCCCTGGTCCTGGAGTGACCAGTGCCTAAACCTCGTCCACTGGTCCCAGAGTGGTCAGAGCTTGAACCTCATCCCCTGGTCTCAGAGCGGCCAGCGCTTGAACCTCTTCCCCTGGTCACGGAGCGGCCAGTGCCTGAAACTCATCCCCTGGTCCCGGAGTGGCCGGCACCTGAACCTCATACCCTATTCCAGGAGTGGCCAGTGCCTGAACTTAGTCCCCTGTTCCTGGAGTGGCCAGTGCCTGAAACTCATCCCCTGTTCCTGGAGTGGCCGATGCCTGAACCTTATTCTCTGATCCTGGATAGGCCAGTGCCTGAACCCTGTCCTCTGGTCCCAGAGCAGCCAGTCCTGTTCCTGAAGTTACCTGGTCCCAGAGCAGCCAGTGCCTGAACCCCATCCCCTGGTCCCTGATTACAGTTCCTATGTGGTTAGTTTTCTGTATGGTGACATCAGTTTTATAATTAGGCCACTTTACTGTATGAGATAGGTGTGAATACCTCTCAATTAGTGACTTTTTGATTTGCAACAAATTAATCAAACAATTTGCACCTTTTTTAAAGTTGTCTTTAGTTGTTTAGTTAGTTTCCTGATTTTAACTTCAATGTAACTTTTCCAGATGTTTTAAGGAAGAAACAGACGGGAATCGCAACGCAATGCTCGGACTCTCCGGCGGCTCTCCCGTCCCAAGTATAATAGCTGCATAGAAATATATGAAGCTGTCACGCTCGGTCTAGGGAGACTGAATAATTAAATGTGATTTTTGTATATAATTGCAAAATTTGGTGTAAATGTACTTCAGTTTCTCCCTTTATTCCTAGAGTGATCTAATGTACGTTACATATTTAGGACAATTTTTGCACCAACATACAACTTTCTGCTTTAAAAAGTTGCAAAACAGGTCAAAGAACGAAAAAAAACATTTTTTAGCAAGCTGTATTTTGCACAAAAGTCATGAGGCACGTGCGCCATTTTGAAGAATTGGAGCAAAAAAAGTCAAAGAAAATACAAGACAAAAATAGAAATAAATACTATAAATCATGAATCAGGCCCAGTGTGTTTATAAATGTTTGTAAAGGTTTCAGTTAATAAGAAAACAATATAGTCTTCGAAAAACAGGTTTGTTGAAAATATTAACGGCAGCGAGGCAATGCTGGGAAATGCTAATAGTAGCCGGATGGAAGTGACTAATGTGTACAATGGAAGGATAAATATTTCATATAATCTTTACTGAATGTTTGGGGGATTCATCCTTTGCCTCCAGCAATTAGAAAACGGAATTAATTAGAACGGCGATGACAACAGGAAAGTTTATATAATTGTCATTGTTTTGTACCAAGGAAATCTCTCTTGCATCTGAGGCATCACAGCAGAAGAGACGCTGCATCAGCCTGTGCCGAAATCTGGACATAATGAGTACTCTAAAGGCACAAGTCAAGGTTATTAACATATTATGAGTCAGCAAGAAAAATCGCCATTTATGATAATGGAGCCCTGCATTTGTTCATTTGCAGCTCTGTTTTCGGGATAAGGTTTTTCAGCCACAGAAGAGCTTTTGACTTAATATCCAATTCGTTCAGAGTGAGCTCTCCACATGCAAGTGGGTACGTTTAATAGACAGCCATCCTCCCAAGGAAATAGCCTCTGTAAGCAAGT
Organism: Oophaga sylvatica; assembly: GCA_033576555.1. Classification (NCBI taxonomy): domain Eukaryota; kingdom Metazoa; phylum Chordata; class Amphibia; order Anura; family Dendrobatidae; genus Oophaga; species Oophaga sylvatica. The sequence continues at coordinate 595,863,420 of JARQOD010000002.1, read as the reverse complement.
AGACGTAAGTGTGTGATAAGCACCAGGATATATCTTCTTTCAAGATTGGTCCATATTGCAACATGCAAAAAATGAAATTGGCTAAAAGGAAATGGAGATGAAACCAAGCGGCTCAGCCGGCTGTATATTGTTGGATATTTAAAATGTACTGTTAAAATGAAACTCCCCTTGAGAAAGATCGTAGTGCATTCATTTTATTTTGGAGCGGTGACATTCAATTGACAGGGTAAACTCGCTTGAGATTCCATTTCATATAGAAAACATGTTGGAAAAAAATATCAGCATGTTCCCTTCTTCCGTATGTCATCCATGTCTGCTGAGCACCGGAGAAAGGTCACTTACTTTGTGTTCAGTCAAGACCACCTCTGTGGTGAAGTCTTTCAGCAGTCCTGTCTATGAAATGATTGTGAAAGGACGATGAAAATGTTTTTTGTATGTCCGTTGCATACAATATTTGCTGATGCCTCTGTTTTCATTGCTAAAGTTAAGGTGACCTGCTGTTAAAGAAGAGTATAAAATCTAAGCAGAATTTATGGTTCTGTTGGTATTCCAAAATACAGTTGCCTTTACAAAAACAAAAAAGTTCTCAAAAGAAATAAAAACTGTAGTAAAATAAACAACCATAAAGCCTTGTCCACACGTACTATAAAGGTTTGGTGCCTTGTGGAGCTAATCCTAAGCAGAAGGGAAGTATTAAAGGAAAGACTTGCACTCTTTGGGATCCCAAAAAATAATCAAATATTGTACTAAGCGAGTTTTCAAACTTATATAACCTAGAATAAAAAAAATAGATACCCTGCAATAAGTAAAAAAAATAATAGTAACAAGTGTAAAAAAACCAGGGTACTTATGAGGAACAGTGGTAATTTACCAACGCTATTTATTTGACTAAGAGAAAGAAAATCTATCGATATATAAACAATATATATACAAGTAAGCACGATCTTGAGAGTAATAGCAAGGTCAAAACAGTTTATTATGACACTATCAAAACAAAGCTATATGGCTAACTGTGATATCTATTCAACGTCCTATTTATGTACTCTGTCCTTATTATCTAGGAGGTAAATGACGTTTGATGAATAATGCTTAGTCTTTATGTTTCAGCTTAACAAACGTCAGTCTCACTACTCTGGCCCATCACCCTTTTATTCTCTGTAAGCAACTCTGATCATTACACTAGCCCTAACGGGGGTCACTGGTATTTCCCTCTAGGATGCAAATCCTAGATCTGTGAGTCACTTGGCACACAGTGTGCTAGTCACACTGGCCGTCTTTGTTCCCTGAAGCACAGCCCCGGCCTACACCTTATACTGTATGCCCAAACTGGAAGTAACGGCCTAATAAATGCAGAATTTCTTTTAAGCACAACAGGCGTTCTTCACTATTTGAAGATAAGCATCTGGGCATCGCTGCTTGACCTACGAAGCCGGGTCTTCGGTTTTTGACTTACTAAGTCAGGCTCTTCGGCACATGACCTGTGAAGACCAGGTCTTCAGTACTTAACCTACAATGGACCCCACAACATTTTTTATTTTAATTTATTTAAATAATTTAAAAAACAGTGTAAAGGCCCCTCTGTTGTTGATAACCAGCCTTGCTAAAGCTGACAGCTGAGAGTTTCAGCTTGCAGCTGACAGTTTTGCCTCGCTGGTTATCAAAAATATAGGGGAACCCCCGCCATTCTTTTTTGTAATTATTTTTTTTAGATTGCAGGCATCGGCTGATGAATACTCCCATCAGCCACTACGTGCTCTTGCAGCTATTAGTGGCAGCAGGAACAGGCTGATTGGAGCAGTAGTTCCATCAGCCAACGCAAGGTAAACTTTTTACCTCCGATCACAGCTGCGGGTTCAAGCTGTCATTTGATAGCATGGGAACCGCAGCTGTCTGACCAGTGGATAATAATTTTACTGCTGTTCAGAAGCAGTATTTGCTGCTGGAGGAGGCGAATCCGTACAGTAACACAGACTTCCTGGTGAAGATCGTGTTCGGTGTCCATGCCCAAACAGTAGGTGTTCGGTACGGACGCCAAACTTTACTGTTCGGGTTCGCCCATCTCTAAAAACAGCCCTTTTTTCCCCCATTAAAAATAAGAAAAAATAAATAAATATATAAAGCTGTAAGGTGAAAAAAAGAAATCAAAATGCAGTTTTTTGGTCACCACAAATCACTATGAAATACAATAAAAGGTGATCAAAGCATCTTGTGTATTCAAAAATTGTAACAATGAAATGTCAATTATAAACAAAAAAACTAGCCTTCACACAACTTCACTGATGGAAAATGTAAAGTAAAAATATTACGGTTATTGTGGGGACACAAACTATTTTTTTTTTTTTTTACATTTTTCTGAATTGTTTTCACCACTTCACTTTTTCACCACAAATATGCAAGTTTGATGCTGCGGTAATCACACTGACCTGGAGAATAAGGTTTTCTGTTCATTTTTACCACACAATAAGCGCAGTAAAAGCGCGCAGTAAAAGCAAAACCCATGAAACAATGTTGGAATTTGTTTCCCACCATTTCACTGCACTTGGGTTTTCCCCTGTTAATTATTACATGACATGGTAAAATGAATAGTATCATTGAAAAGTAAAACTTGTCCCTCAAAAAAACCCAGTATATCTATGTAGACAAAGTAATAAAAAAGTTATGGCATTGGGAAAAATAAGAAGAAACTTAAAGCACAAAAAGCAAAAAATGTCCCGATCCTGAAGGGGTTATACAAAAATATAAATGTAACACTTTTGTGTTTGCTCCCATTTTGTGAGCTGAACTCAAAGATCAAAGACTCTTTCTATGTACACAAAAGGCCCTTTTCTCTCAAATATTGTACACAAATTTGCGTAAATCTGTGTTAGTGAACACTTCTCTTCTGCCAAGATAATCCGTACAAATCACACGTGTGACATAAGCAGATGCTGTTTAGACAGCATGATTATTGCGCAGGTGTGCCTTAGGCTGGCCACAATAAAAGGCCACTCTAAAATGTGCAGTTTTACAGTATTGGGAAGGTCCAGGAGACGTCAGAAAACCAGTCAGTATCTGATGTGACCACCATTTGCTTCACGCGGTACAACACATGTCCTTCACATAGAGTTGATCAGGTTGTTGATTGTGTCCTGAGTTGTTGGTCCGCTTCTCAATGGTTGTGTGAAGTTCTTGCATGGCTAGCATACTCATCGGATATATGACCCGTTGGGTATGTCTGGGATGCTCTGAATCGGCGAATACCACAGCCTGTTCAAGTTCTTGCCAATATCTAGCAACTTTGCACAGCCGTTGAAGAGAAGTGGAGCAGCATACCACAGGCCACAATCAACAACCTGATCCACTCTTTGTGAAAGAGGTGTGTTGCACTGCGTGAGGCAAATGGTGGTCACACCGGATACTGAATGGTTTTCGGACTCCCCATAATACTTTAAAACTGCATATTTTACTGTGGCCAGCCTAAGGCATACCTGTGCAATAATCATGCTGCCTAATGAGCATCTTGATATTCCACATATGTGAGGTTTAGTGGATTATCTTGGCAAAGGAGAAGAGCTCACTGTCACAGATTTAGTCAGTGAAATGTAAATGAGAATGAGACAACGCGCTTTAGAGGCTATCACTCAATGTAGTCATTTAAGTTATGGATATTCACGTCACCCAAAGGGGAAGGAGCAGAATATATCACTGTTAGATCCACATGTTCCACATCAGCCCTTCAGACAACTACATAGAGGCCACAATACATGTACTATATTGAAGATTCCCTATGTTTTCAGGAACTAGTGACGATAAATGTAAGACTTGAAGAGTATTGAAAAGCTGATTTGTAAATAAAGGGAATCTGCCATTATTTATTTATTTAACAGCCTTCAACTCAAACTCAAGCCATGGCGACTTGATGGATGAACGATCTGTAGGAACATTGATCTTGTACAAGCCTAGATAGGCCTACGAGGGTCTTCTCTGCCGCTATCTCGATAGTATCAAGACATCGGGTTGTTGGTCTTCCTCTTCACCTTATTCCTTCTATTCTTCCGATCATGATGCCCTTTGTAAGGTTCTGTGTACATGTTCCTGAAACTCAGTTTGTTCGTCAGCCATTTTACTTTCTGTCTTGCTGCAGCTATCTTGCCCTCAGTCAAAATGGAGTTTCCAGCTTGCATGTTCCCGCCCTGATTCTCTCCTTTTGCTTCTTAAGCAGCCACAGCTGAGCAATCAGTGCTTCAGAATCTAGCCTGCAGTGAACCTGTGACCTGACTCCTAAAGCCTTGGACCTTGTACTCCAGCTATTCCTACTGAGGAACTCTGAAGCACTTGTGGACTCTGAACCCTGCTCTTTGAAAGACCCACGTTTGCATGGACTTACGGTAACAGAGAAGAAGATCCTGAACCTGTTGTGGAGAGTGATTGCTGAGCTTAGATTACTCTGGCCTGCTGTGTCTCCTGCTTCTGTGTCTGCAAACTGTGTGACTATTTTTGCCAACTTGTATGAAGTAATACAAGACTTTCTATATCAAACCTGTGTCTCATGTATTTTCATCGCACCCAAGCACAAGACGCTATATGAACTGTACTACATACATTACACCCTTTTCCAGTGATTGCTCTCTTCATGTGATGTGTCCACAGTAGGCAAGTTGTAGAGTGGTGATCCTTGCTTTGAGTGACATGTCTGGCTTGATTTGTTCCAAAATTGATTTGTTTGTTCTTCTTGCTATCCATGGTATTGATGTATGTGTTAATGACACCATGTGGATTGTCTATCAGCTCCTTTTCCCTTAGTGCCTAGATCAGTTCCTGTGTTTGCAGATACAGCTGCCGAGAACAAAATTTGAAATTTAATGTATGAGAGAATCGGGAAATAAGGAGTGGTGGGGCATACTGATTTTACTTAAGAGTCTTTCTCTCTCATTCTTAATTTATCTGAGTTGAAGGTGTTGGACTGGTAGTTCTACCGGTGTTGATGCTGGTTCCATTTTTTTTTCTCACTTCCCCGACTAAAACCGATACTTTCCTTCTGACTTAAATTGGTAGCCTCTACGTTTTTATAGATGACATTGAATACGTGTTGGATCTGCAATGCTTAGCTGTCGCCACTATAGTTTTTACGGTGCTGATGTCTTTTAAGCCGTCGCTGCTAACAGCTGGTCAGTGGGGTTGCCAGGCCTCACATCCCCACCAATCAGAAAGTGATAGCCTATCTTAAAGATAGGTCATCAATAAAAAGGTAGTGGCCAACCTCTTTAATCTTCTGAGTTTCCTTCCTAGTTTTGTTCTAGCTGGGATTTCTTATTACTTTTTTTTCTAACCTTTATTTCCATGTTTCATTTGCATATTTACCATTTGGCACATTTGACATGAACACAAACTAAAATCATTTTCAATTCTTCCTATTACAACTGATTTGGGATTGTTTTTTTAAGTCAAATTTCTTTCAATCTGTCATATAGATAATTCAGTGCAGAATATCAATCTACAAATGTCCGGTGTATTCTGCTCATATGTCATCCTGTGCCAGGTCGCTGTGGGCTATTCTGGAATAGAACCAGGTTTCCATGACAAACCTATATTGATGAATAGATTTTTGAGACCATTGAAAGCTTGGCTGCATGCAGAATTACGCTGTGTCTGTAATTATCATGTTCAGCCTCGTTTTATTTTTTTCTTTTGTCCTTGGAATAAATGATTTTTTTTTTCCTTCAGATGCCAAATTTTTTGCGCAGCTTTCCTTTAAATTCATATTTTTCCGGGCATTATATATTAATATTAATTGAATATGAATATTTAATCACAAAAGAAAAGTAACAAATGTCTGTAAACAAATTCTAACTGGAATTGCAGCGCAAAAAGGTCCAACAGAGACAAACGGCATGTGGTGTGATTAGATACAGCTGCTCATCAGAAAAGTTTCCCTGGAAAATACATTTTATTGTTTCTCTCAACGTGGAGCTGATCTTTGTGAATGCAAGAAGGATCAAATACAACAGGACTTCTTCTAAGGTCTGATTCAGATGACAATGATTTCTCAGGTGCATAAAATATGGTCCGAGTGTCAACAGTAGTTTGGATCCAGTTTTCATCAGTGTTTGGTCCGTGTGTTAGTTTTTATCATCAGTGAATCATCAGTGATTTTCTCATGCAAAAAGAGTAAATTAAAGGGGGTATCCGGGACTTTACAAGTAAAACAAAAAATGTATCTAAGCACTAACAGGCAGGTAATTGCAACTTACCTACCTGTTGTGCACGGAGCTGTTTTTCCCCAGCACAGAGCTGTCACATACCGCTCCTGCCAGGGACTCGGAAGCATCTGCTGACATCACGTCCACAGAGCGGGAGCTTCTTTTCCGGTCTGCTCTGTCGACGGAGCGGGACTTCTGAGGTTATTCTCATTGACAGCCGGATCCCCACTGCCTAACTAGGTGAGTCGGCTGTCAAATCAGAATGACCTCGGAAGTCCCACCACGTCACCTCAGCAGAGACAGCTGAGTCCCCGACAGGAGCGGTCTATCACTGCTCTGTGCCGAAGAATAACAGAGCCGAGCACAGCAGGCAGGCAAGTAGCAACTACCTGCCTGTTAGTGCTTAGATACATTTTTGTTTTTTTGTAAAGTCCCTTATACCCCCTTTAATTACAAAGTTTCTCCATCCGTGTGCTATCCATGATTCTCACGGACCCATAGACTTGTATGGGTAATTTTGATCCATGCCTTAATTAAAAAAAAAACATGTCTCTGTGATACATTTTTTGCGGACTCAGTCGGCAAAAAATAAGGACATGTGAACGGAAGGCAGATCCAGTAAAATACAGTCCGGTAAGTCTGACATTTGTAGTGTGCAAAATTTTTAAGGGCATTATAAGACTACATGCCCACAATCCGTTTTAGCAGCATTTTGGATGCAGCGCATTTTTGCTGCCTCCAATACACTGCGTTCTAATCATTCAGTTAAATCCTCATGTTCTTAGTAAAGTATGCAAGTGTAACGTATCTAATGACTAGGTATGGTGAAACTACGCATGCTGTGGTTCGTAAACCCGGGTGAGTTTGCGCAACGGTAAATAGAAGCACATTGGGCATGGGATTTCTATAAATCTCATCCACTGTACTTGTAAGGTAGAACGCAGCATTTTGGATGCAGCGCAGGCGAGCTTCGTCCAAAACGCTGCTGCTCCTGCTTGCGGGCACGCAGCCATAGTTGTGTCTCATCAATATGTTGGGTTTCGACGAAGAGTTAAGTGCAAATCTGGATGTTGGCAATACAGCTGATGTGATTTATCTGGACTTTGTAAAGGCATTGGATACTGTACAACATAACAGCGCAAGGACTGGGAGAAACTATATGCACATGGGTAAAAAAAAATTGGTTAAGAGACAGGAAACAAAGAGTTGTAAATTGTACATTCTATAAATGGGATAAAGTCAGCAGTGGTGACCACAAGGATCAGAACAGGGAGCAGTGGAAACTAGGGATGCGCGAACCCATGGAAGTCCGAGTTCTCGTACTCAACCCGAACTTTATTCCAAGGTTTGGTTCAGTTACCAGAACTGTGCCCGAATATGAACCAGAACCCAAAAACCCCATTGAAAACAATGGAGACCTGAAATTTTTATCTGGAAAATTCTCTCTCTCTTTTTAACGGACTTCCCCAGGAACTGAGAACTTTGCAACGGACTTCCGGGAGAAGTCTGTGTTCGGCGATAAACACCGGACACTAACTGTCCGGTAAAAACCCCAAACTTTTAAGGTCGAGTTTGCTTATCTCTAGTGGGGACCAACATGATCTGTGCTAGGACTGATTCTTTTTTTTCCCTTTTTTAATTTACAGTGGATGGGTTTAAGAGTAAAGTGTCAGTATTTGCTAATGACACAAAACTATGTAGGATAATAGTGATGAGCGAGTATACTCGTTACTCCGGTTTTCCCGAGCATGCTCAGGTGTCCTCCGAGTATTTGGAAGTGCTCAAAGATTTAGTTTTTGTCGCAGAAGCTGCATGATTTGCGGCTTTTAGACAGTCTGAATACATGTGGGGATTGCCTGTTTGTTAGGAAATCAAATTAGCATAAGTTATAACTGAACATCATTCCCACTGCCTCTCCATTTGTAAGAAAATGCTAATTTGATTTCCTTAGCTTATCTTTAGGAGGCATCACACCTCCCACCTCATGAACAAATGTCCTACTGTACTATCCCTTAAATATTGTGCCTTTTTCTTATTAATTCATTTGTAATTTTGCCTGAAGAAGGAGCCCCTGTGCTCTGAAATCTAGCAAACATTATTTTCTGGGTAGCCAATAAAGGTGTCACCCTGAGAATACTTTTGTCATCATTGGGCGGAAAAGTATTCACATCCTGCTGTTGTGCAAATGGAACAGACAACAGGTACAAATGATCGGCAATTAGCAAGACACCCCCTATAAAGGAGTTTTTCTGCAAGTGGTGACCACAGACCATTTCTCTATTCTCATCTTTTTTTGCTGTTTTGGTCACTTTTGCATTTTATCATTGTTCTCACCCCTAGAGGTACTGTACAGTAGCATGAGGTGGTGTCTGCAACCAACAGAAGTTGCTCAGGTAGTGCAGCTCGTCCAGGATGGCACATAAATGCGAGCTATGGCAATAAGGGTAGCTGTGTCTGTCAGCACAATGTCCAAAGCATGGAGCAGATACCAGGAGAGAGGCCAGAATACCAGGAGACGTGGAAGGTGCTGTAGGAGGGCAACAACCCAGCACCAGAACTGCTACCTTCTCCTTTGTGCAAGGAGGAACAGGAGAAGCAGTGCCAGAGCTTTGCAAAATGACCTCCACCAGGCCACTAACATCCATGTGTCTGCTCAAACTGTCAGAAACAGACGCCATGATGGTGGTATGAGTGCCTGACGTCTACAAGTGGGTGTTGTGGCAACAGCCCAACACCGTGCAGGGCAATTGGCATTTGTCAGAGAACACCAAGATTGGCAGATTTGACATTGCACCCTGTTCGTTTCACGGATGAGAGCAGGTTCACACTGAGCACATGTGACAGACATGACAGAGTCTGGAGATGCTGTAGACAACGTTTTGCTGCCTGCAACATCCTCCAGCATGACGGGTTTGGCAGTGGGTCAGTAATGGTGTGGGGAAGCATTTCTTTGGAAGGCCGCACAGCCCTCCATGTGCTAGCCCTGACTGCCATTAGGTACTAGGATGAGATTCTCAAACCCGTAGTGAGACCATATGCAGGTGGAGTGGGACTTCGGTTCCTTCTGATGCATGACAATGTTAGGCCTCATGTGGCTGAAGTGTGTCAGCAGTTCCTGCATGATGAAAGCAATGATGCTATGGACTGGCTTGCCTGTTCCCCAGACCTGAATCCAATCGAGCACATCTGGGACATCGTGTCTTGCTCCATCCACCAGCGCAAAATTGCACCACAGACTGTCCAGGAGTTGACTGATGCTTTAATCCAGGTCTGGCAAGAGATCCATCAGAAGAACATCCGCTGCCTCAGGAGAATTGCCCAGGTGTTATAGGGAGGTCATACATGTCCGTGGAGGCCACACACACTGCTGAGCATCATTTCCTTGTGATGAGGCATTTCCACTGAAGTTGGATCAGCCTGTAATTTGATTTCCCACTTTGATTTTGAGTATCATTCCAAATCCAGACCTCCATGGGATATTAATTTTGATTTACATTGATCATTTTTATGTTTTATTGTTTCCACCGCATTCCACTATGTAATGAATAAAGATTTGCAACTGGAATATTTAATTCAGTGATACCTAGGATCTGGGATTTTAGTGTTCCCTTTATTTTTTGAGCAGTGTACAATCTCTTGCTTGTTGTGTCTTAAATTGCAGGTAACACACTTGGAGTAAATTTTCTCTTTTTCTTTTCACTGCATTTAATAGTGGAAATGTTTGCCCTCTGTTGTGTATAAATATGTGATTCTTCAGATTTTGTATTAGTCTATGCATGATGAAGAGTCCTGAGTAGTCTTGTCTCGAAAGCTTGCAGTTTGTTAACATCTTTTCAGTTAGCCATTAAAAGGTATCAAGTCAACCACTGAGGACTCTCAATTCTAAATATTTGCCTTCCTGCATATATTCATGCTCAGAAGAAGGGCCAAAGTCCAAAATTCATAAAGATTACTTCGGCATTTAAGAATGGATGGATTTGATGTAGATGCATAACTCATGTTTATTAACTCCAAAACATATATACAGACATCATTTTCTGACGTTTCGGCCAGATTGGTCTTTGTCAAAGTTAACATCAGGAACTTATCTGTGTATATGTTTTCAAGTGAATAAATATCACTTAGACATCTGCGTCAAATTCATTCATTCTTCATTGTTGAAGTAACCTGTTTGTTAGGGAATGCCCGCATGTGTTCAGGCTGTCTAACAGCCACAAATCATGCAGCTGCAGGGACTCGAACATAATATACGAGCACGTCCAGATGCTCGGATAACACCAGAGCATGCTTGGATAAGACCGTATCTAAGCATGTTCGCTCATCACTATTGTCTACACTCCCTGACTCTTGACCTGTTTATATCTTTCATATGGTTTACTTCTTTTATCAGCAATTTTAAGAATATTTTATGGACCAAAAGGATCATGTAGCAGTTAGATCCAAACCTCTTTGCAGGGATCCATTATGAAGACCAATGGGACTTTACAACCAGTCTACTGAATTCCAAGTCTTAACATTTTCTAACATCTACTTGGGCAAAAATAAGAATTACAAAATATCTGCTTCATATTCTCTACTCACAAACTGAGTACTAGTGTTGAGCATTCCGATACTGCAAATATCGGGTATCGGCCGATATTGGCTGTATCGGAATTCCGATTCCGAGTACCGATATTTTCGTCATATCGGATACCGGAATCGGGATTGTCACTGTCACTGTCAGTGTCCGTCGGTCGGGTCTGTCAGGAGTCAGCGGCACTTACCTGGCAGAAGATCTCCGGCGGTCACATCCCGGACTGCTTAATGGCCGCCATCCTCTTCTCCCCGGCGGTCACATGCAGTTTCTCACGATAACTGCAGTGACTGCTGGGTAATCGCGGCCGTAAAGCAGTCCGATGACGTCACCGCCGGGGAAGCAGGTAATCAGCTGTGCTGCGCCGGGATGACAGGCTCTGCCTGTCATTCCGATGTAGCAGAGCTGGATCGTCGTGGGACTGTCGTTATGGACTGCGTCGGACAGGTGGTATACTGTTTGTTTGTTTTTTTTATTTTTTTACAGGAGATCGATGGCGTCGCAGGAATGAGAGAGTAATAAAAGAAATGAAAACTGTGTTGTCTCTTTTATTTCATTAAAATACTTTTTTCTTGCTGTGTCTTTTTTTTAAACATTTAAAAACTTTGGGATTAATAATGGATCGGTGTCTTATTGACGCCTCTCCATTATTAACCGGGCTTATTGTCACCGTGCAATCAACGGTGACATTAACCCATTATTACCCCCTTGCCACCGCTACAGGGCAGTGGGAAGAGCCGGGTAAAGTGCCACAATTGGCACATCTTTTGATGCGCCAAATGTGGGGCTGCTGTAGCCTGGTATTATCAGGCTGTTGAGGGCCAAAATCCATGGGCCTTGACAGTCTTTTAATACCAGGCCGCAGCAGTCTGCATTTTACTTGGCTGGTTAACAAAAATAGGGGGACCCCTACGCCGTTTTTTTTTCGAGGGGATCCCCTATTTTTGTTAACCAGCCAAGCTAAGCAGACTGCTGTGGCCTGGTATTATCAGGCTGGCAAGGTCCATAGATATTGGATCCTTACCAGCCTGAAAAACCAGGCCTCAGCGGTCTGCTTCATCTGGCTGGTTAACAAAAATAGGGGGGACCCCACGCCAATTTTTTTCGAGGGGATCCCCTATTTTTGTTAATCAGCCAAGATATGCAGACTGCTGTGGCCTGGTATTATCAGGCTGGCAAGGTCCATGGATCTTGGCTCCTTAACAGCCTGAAAATCCAGGCCTCAGCGGTCTGCTTCATCTGGCTGGTTAACAAAAATAGGGGGGACCCCACGCCAATTTTTTTCGAGGGGATCCCCTATTTTTGTTAATCAGCCAAGATATGCAGACTGCTGTGGCCTGGTATTATCAGGCTGGCAAGGTCCATGGATCTTGGCTCCTTAACAGCCTGAAAATCCAGGCCTCAGCGGTCTGCTTCATCTGGCTGGTTAACAAAAATAGGGGGGACCCCACACCAATTTTTTTCGAGGGGATCCCCTATTTTTGTTAATCAGCCAAGATATGCAGACTGCTGTGGCCTGGTATTATCAGGCTGGCAAGGTCCATGGATCTTGGCTCCTTAACAGCCTGAAAATCCAAGCCTCAGCGGTCTGCTTCATCTGGCTGGTTAACAAAAATAGGGGGGACCCCACGCCATTTTTTTTTCGAAGGGAACCCCTATTTTTGTTAATCAGTTCCCTCTGACGTCACTGATTGTGTCCCTGGCTGACCTGAAGTGAAAGTGGAAAGCAATCAATTAAGCTTTCCACTTAAGGGCCCGTCTCACATAGCGATATCGCTACCGAGATCGCTGCTGAGTCACTAGTTTTGTGACGCAGCAGCGAGCTCACCAGCGATATCGCTGTGTGTGACATTCAGCGACAATCAGCCCCCCTGCCGGGTATCGCTGATTGTCGCTGAAATGTCAGGACCTTTTTTTGATCGCTGGTTTCCCGCTGACAGGCACGCATCGCTGCGTGTGACAGGCGGGAGACCAGCGATCCGCTGGTAACCAAGGTACACAGCGGGTTTCCAGGCGTGGGGCTGTGCCTAGAAACCCGCTGTGTACCTTGGATACCAGCGCCCTGATGCAGGGAGCTGGTATCCAAGGTACACAGCGGGTTTCCAAGCGCTGCGCGGTGCCTGGAAACCCACTGTGTACCTTGGATACCAGCTCCCCTGCATCAGGGCGCTGGTATCCAAGGTACACATCGGGTTTCTAGGCACAGCCCCGCGCCTGGAAACCCGCTGTGTACCTTGGTTACCAGCGGATCGCTGGTCTCCCGCCTGTCACACGCAGCGATGCGTGCCTGTCAGCGGGAAACCAGCAATCAAAAAAAGGTCCTGACATTTCAGCGACGAACAGCGATACCCGGCAGGGGGGCTGATCGTCGCTGAATGTCACACACAGCGATATCGCTGGTGAGCTCGCTGCTGTGTCACAAAACTAGTGACTCAGCAGCGATCACGGTAGCGATATCGCTATGTGAGACGGGCCCTTAAGCGATGTTACTCGCAGTGTCGCTGTCCCAGATCGCTGCCTGAGCTGCCTGTTTGGCAGCTCAGCAGCGATCATGTAGCGATACACCAGCGATCCTGACAAGTGCATATCGTTGTCGGGATCGCTGGTGTATCGTTATGTGAGACCCAGCCTTTACTCTCCTGTCAGCCAGGAGAGGAACTCATTCATTTGGGGGTTTACTGTGAGGCTGCAGCATTAGCTGCAGTCCCTGCAGTAAACATTAACCCTTTCTGAAGGATTACACCGTGGGACCTGACTGTGCATGGGATAGGTAAGAATAATTTTGCTTTTTTATTTTATTTTTATTACAGGAAATGGTTTTGCAGTAAAATAAAAGATGGTCAAAAACATGTGTCTTTATTTCATTAAAATGATTTTTAATTAAAGTGTGTGTGTTTTATTTTTATTTCATGCAATAGGATTAATAATTGATAGTTGTCTAATTGACAGCTCTCAATTATTAACCTGGCTTAAAGTGACCTTTCAATTGCAAGGTCATTTTAACCCCTTATTAACCCATTCGCCACCGCTACAGGGCAATGGGAATAGACGGGCAAAGTGCCAGAAAGGGCAAATCTAATTAGAGATTTGCCCTTTCTGGGGTGTCTGGGGGCAGATGTTAGTAGCCAGGGGGGGGCCAAAAATAATGGTCCCTCTCTGGGCTATTATTATCTGCCCCCACTCACTGGCTTTGTCTGTCTGGTTGCGAAAATAGGGCGGGAGCCCACGCATTTTTTTTCAGCAATTTTACACCTCATATATATATACATGTCATTGAATTTGTGACACATATATATATATATATTAATATTTATAGTTCATACACTTCTACATAGTATAATAGCCGCTAATTCAATTGACGGCTTTTGTGAAAATGCAGAACCCGACATGAAATGACACTTGGTGTACATAGGGTTAACCATGTCTTTTCATGTCGTTTGCTATCTGATTTGCACAAACAATTACATCAGTCTATGTGTGCAAAATTTCACACCTGTAGGGGTTAATTAAAGGTGTAAATTCGTAGCAAAAAAGTCCGTTTTTTTTACAACGAATTTACACCTTTAATTAACCCCTACAGGTGTGAAATTTAGCACACATAGACTGATGTAATTGTTTGTGCAAATCAGATAGCAAACGACATGAAAAGACATGGTTAACCCTATGTACACCAAGTGTCATTTCATGTCGGGTGCTTCTGTCTTTTCACAGAAGCCGGCTTTACCCGGCAATTGAATCAGAGGATATTTTACTATGTAGAAGTGTATAAACTATACATATATGTATATATATATGTCACAATGACATGTATATATATATATATGTATTCTATGTGTGTATATTTAGTGTTTACAAGGAAAGAATGGGGTTTTTTTAGTTACGATATTTTGTTCCCATAGACTTACATGGGACTTCCGGTATCGGTATCGGGTATCGCCGATATTTTAATGGTATCGGCGATACCATTCCGATTCCGATACTTTTGGATATCGGAAAGTATCGCTCAACACTACTGAGTACTGGACTTCTCTCTGCTTTCTCTCCTCCCTGTTATCAGACACACGTTTAGTATTTGGTAAGTATTTTACATCAGTATTTGTAAGCCAAAATCAAAAATGGAACAATCAGAGGAAAAGTATAATAGAAACACGTCACCACTTCTGTATTTATCACCCACTCCTAGTTTTGGCGTACAAATACTGATGTATAATACTGACCAAGTACTCAGCGTGTGAACGTTATGCTATGAAACAGTCAGTGAAAAACGGATGACATCAAAATGTTGTTTGATTTCTCCATTGTGAGGCAGTGACCGGTGTCATATGTGAGAGTCGCTATGTGTCCCCCCCAGGATGCGCATAGAGGTGTATTGAGGCCATGGGAGTGCATTGCAGTCACAGGAATAGCTGTGATTGCAATGCAAAATAAAAGTAAGTGTTGGTCTTGGGCAAGCTATTTGTCCAAGGCAGATATAAGAAAACCTGCTCTGGGCGTTTATTTTTGAAACGGACTACAGGATGGTAGTGGGGCAGTCTGTTTCCTTCCCAGCTGAGTTTTCCATGTGGCCTAAGGCCACAGGTTCCTTGTAAAAGCCCCCTGCAGTAGAGGGTTGGGTGTGTCAGTTTAGTCTTGCAAGCATGCAGAGCAGAAGGCTCTGCAGAGAGCTCCATCTGTGTGAGGTAACACAGCCAAGCAGAGCCAAAAGGCCTGGCACCCCTTAGCACACACGGCAGTTTAGTCACCCGCGGCTGCGATCCGTAGGTGGACTGTCTTGTTCCCAGCTGCAATCCGGAGGTGGAATGTCCTGTTTCCCGGCTGTAATCTGGAGGATCATATTTATTTTCTGTTTTGTGAGTACGCTGAACATTAAAGAGACTTTGCTTTGGACTTTTCTGGGTCGCTGCCTCATCACTGCAGAGTGTGTTTACTGCTGCACTACACCATGTACAAATAGACTTCCATTGACAAGTTTGATCTGGATAAAATCGGTTAAGTCCACAAAATACACAGACATGTGAACAGCCCTATAGACTATAATAGGTATAAATTCTCTATGAAAAAAATGGAAATAACTTATGTATAAAAAACTTGTCTGAATGAGCTCTTTGAAAATGTAGCAAAGGGAGCTAGAAGGTTCCCTTAAATGAGGTGGAAAACTCCGTTTTACCTGTTAAAATGCTGTGGAGACCTTTGTTATTCAACACATCTATATGATAATGTTTATCTGCAGCATTGACTCCCTGAGAGCCTCAGGTTGACTGCCAGTAAAGAAAATAAGGAAAGGAAATCCAGCACCGAAAAATTATAAAAGTAAAAAAAATGTATTCAATCTTTTAGATAAGATAAAAATAGCACACATGGGGAATGAAAATGAACAAAAATAGTAAAAACTAAAATGGAAAGGGGGGGACAGAAACATACATGTTTCGGACTAGAATGTCCTTAGTCATAAGTGTGCCAGTGCACTGACCACATGTACTTTTCTGGTAAGCAGCATATGCGCTGCACTCGCCTGTCATTAAAGCAGATGTATTTGTTCATATGGCAGCACCACAAAATAGACTCCATCTGTGACAATTTTCCAACAGATTGAATGCCGCTTTCATAGGAAAACCTATAGGCTAGATGTAGCCTGTCATACACATACAGTATTGTTAATATGTAACTGGATGGCACATATATTCCAATATTACAACTATCTAAATCCTTTTGCAGAACTTTATTCACACTACAGTGATTTTTTTTTATCAGTATTTTATTAGTATATCCAGAAGTGGCTCCAAAAACACAGAACATGTGTAAAGATTTTCTCTACTGAATCTGTCCAATTCAAATTCTAATTTGGTTTACAAATACTGACCAAAAACTAATGTGTCAATAAGGTCTTAGCACCATTTACCCATAAAAAAAATTCCTTATTGACACACAAAGTAAATGGTCAGGCATACGTCCATGGATCTAACTAATGGTCAGGCATACGTCCATGGATCTCAGTCAGATCTCGAACCTCAATGCTTGGACTGGCCGCAGACCTCCCGACTCGAGCTTTGCCAGCACTCATGTTCTGGTTGGGAGATTCTCGGCCAGTCCGAACATTAGCTATCGGACCAAGATCCACAGATGTCTGAATGAGCCCTAAGGCTGAATCATACATAATTATTAATTGCAGAAATTGAATGGACCGACCCACATAGGATCAACTTTGTATCAAATTTCCTGGAATTTGCAGGTCTCCATGAATTTGAACATTTTGCAAGTTGATTTGTGATTGTATATATAAATCACCATTCCACATACTACTGAAGCATCAGCACGCTGGCTTATAAAGCAGTAAACTGAGTATAATAATCCAAAGGCTCAGTTGACATAGGGAAGTGTCGTACTTGTATAGTCACTCGGTGTGACATAGTGCTGCAACACCACGTTAATAGCTACAGTTTTTATATTCTTCACACACTGAAACAAGGAGGGCAATATTAAACCCCTCAGTGTTAATTTGGTCTCTCTTGGACTATATTCCCATGATAAGTATTTGAGGAGTTTTTGATGTTGTAGATTTTCGCTACCATTTCTACACCTATTAGGTATATTAGGTTACATGCATTGTTATGACATTTTTGACACTGCGGTTTTTGTCTCCTGTTGGTGTGCCATGTTTTAAATTAAGCTGCTTTGATTCTGATACTCCCTGGTATTTGACTAAATTTTATTGATCTAGTCCCGTACTAACTACATGCTTCTTTAGTGCGTTTCTATACAGTGAAAAACAATGTGCGAATTTTCTAGTACAAGTCTATGGGGAAAATCCGTACATAAAAAATTGGCATGATGCTGATTTGAAACGCGCACCGCATGGCGTAAAAAAAAAAAGAAAAGCGCAATGGGCAGGAGATTTCTATATATCCACCCTCTTTGCTGGAACTACCAGGTATTGCTTATTTTTGTGTACTAAATAAACACCTCTTCAAAAACTCATCGTGAGAACGTAATCTTGGTGTTTTCTCCCTCTCGCTCACTTTCCCTCTCTCATCCTACATAACTTAAAACATAATGTTTCATGGTTATACTTATTATTACTACCAATTGTATGTCGCAAAAATGAAATAAAAAAGAAAACAGCGGCAGAATTGCATTTTATACACAACTTCACCAAGCTTATATTTTGCTCCCATTTTTTTAGTATATATGGTAAAACAAATGATGTAATTTATAACTGCATCTCGTCCATTATATGAGTATGCTGATGGAAAAATAAAAAAGTTGTTGACCTTAGGACGAAGGCGAGGAAAAAACGCAAGTGCAAAAAAACAAAAATTAGCTGCTGGGAAGGAGTTAAACTTTTTTTTATGCCACTTTTCTGCTTATTCTATAGTCATTTTGAGGTCCAGAACTTATCTCTCCAACACTAATGGAAAGGAGATCACAAAAATCTAGAAAGGTAAAAGCCGAATCTTTGAAGTGCAAATGACAGTGGAAATCTGCATTCACTAGAGTGTAACCTAATAATTGCCATACAGAACATCAATACCTCTGCGACAGTCATCGTAGGCAAATGTTAAGTCTAATCTTTGCTGATTGAACCTGTAACACTTTTGCTTGCAAGGAAATGCTGGGGAGCAGTGGGCTTTCATAATTGAGAATTTCTCCACAACAGTAATTACCAAAGCCACCAGACCACAGCCCAATCAATTGGAAATGATTTATAAATCACCCTCTCTGTGTATTACTTTCATTTGTGCATGCTACAGTAAATCTGCATAGAAAAATATGCGCAATGCTTAAAAGGTAAATGTCACAAGGCTCTAATCCATTTAGTAACGCTAGCAGCAGGTCACAGCCGTGGCGAAAAATCTCAGCAACTTTTTTTTTAGTCCGTGTCAGGGTGTAATGCCATGAATTAAAGAGCTCTGACATTTGCACTGTCCCAAGTGTGCAACTAAACCCTGGCCTGTTTTCTAGATCACTGTTCAGTAGATACTTAGCATCTTTAGCAAAGATTATACATTTACACTGAGAATGACTTGATGCTCCTTAATGAATACTCTATAAGGCTATGTTCACACGCCCATGTTTTTGCAGCTTCTTTTTTTTTGCAGATAGGAGGCTACACTTTACAGTACCAACAAATCTCATGCACACACTTGTTTTTTTTTCTACCCGAATGAATTTTAAAACTGCAGTATTTTTTAAAGACCGGAGCCAGGCGGAGGGGCCGGGAAGCACACACGGGGCAGAGAAGACCCCGGGTACAGTCCGGCCCCAGTGCATCGAAATCTAATTATCAAAAAACTTTAAATGGGGATTATAATAATCTATAATAATCGGGGATTATTGGGGATTAAATGGAGAATAAATGGGGATTAAAGAACAACCACAAAGTGGATTTGTTCACCAAAAGTATGAATTTAATCAGTATTATAGCCTCATTACATCATGGCTTTACTTTACATTACAGAATTGTGCTGACAAGTCCTCCTTAATACCTCTGTGTCCTAATTAAATCCTGAAACCAAGGCTTGTGTGTCACAGGAAGTAGAAGTGTCTTCACTTAAAGGTGGTGTACAATAATAAATTATATTGTGGTACCGTGTTAGCCAGAAAAATCGATGTGAATACTGTTCCGTCCAATGATGACAAAAGTATTCTCAGAGTGATACCTTTATTGGCTAACCAGAAAATAATATGCTTGCAAGCTTTCAGAGCACAGAGGCTCCTTCTTCAGGCAAGATTACATCAATCCTTTAGCGAGCCTTGCCACAAAACTTAGGATAAAAGTAGAGTATGACACGAAAAAGCCATATTTGAAATGTGTTCTAAAAAATATTATTTTTGCACACTTTTTTTATTGTAATAATCTAATAAAAGACTTGCACATGCCACCCAATACAGCTATTGGGTACTATCCATTTTCCCATAGTCAGATAGGCTGGAGACACCTGGACATTGCTAAGGCTGTGTTTGTGTAAAAGAGCATTAAAAAAGGTTTATTAGACCTCAGTGTGTTATATACGTTTTTTTCCAGGCAATTAGAGGTTTTGCAGTAATGCATTGGCAGAGGGTCCAATATTAGGGGAAGATTTGGCACAGCTAGTGAACTTGAATTTAAAACCATTCACTCATTTCTAATATTAACCTATTAATGACCCATGATGTGATTCGCATCCTGAGTGTATGTAGCAGAATTGGAAGCTGACTATATGCAGCTATCCTTTTTTCAGATGGTAGTCATATGGTAGTCATGTATTACGGTTATGTTCACATGACCGCATTTTCGGTCATAGTACTGTGCATGAAAAAAAATGGACAGCATTTAGACCAGTTAATCAATTCAACAGTGCAGATGAGCAATTTTTGGGGATTGAGTGTGAGCTTGAAAAAAAATTGCAGTGTGCACTGCTTTCTTTCGTGTGGTGGATGAGACTCATCCGTTCAAGTCTTTGGGTGTTGCAGTTCTGTGAGATAGGAAGTTACATTTGGTCTTGTAAATTTTTAATAACTGCTGCTGTATAAAAACAGATTGCATATGAATGAGAAGCGAGAAAAAAAATCATCTGAGTTTTTATACGCTCATGTAACCTTAGCCTTATTAATAGATATCCATAAACCTCCAATTAGACTTTTCTCCTACTGGATTAACTACCCTGTGTTTTGTCCCACATTACATGAATCTTTAACATTGGCAGATGCAGTATTTTTTCTTATGTCATGCTTGGTCTCAGTTCCCAGATTTCTGCTAAATTTATTCTAGAAAATGTTTCTTTGTGCAGAATAAAAGTGTATTTTACCTCTGCACAGGCAGATGGCCTTTCAAAAATTTGGCAACCTGAGCACTCTGTCAAAGCATTCAGAGATGGCGAGAAAAAGGCTATTCTCACAATTTAACAGATGCTGACTTAAATTTAATAAAACTCAAATCCAGCATAATTTTAAATAATCCTAACCATATGTGTTGCCTTAGTAAGAGTCAGCCTGTAAATGTCTCAGTAACTGTAGGGTGTGTTGCTTTCTCACCTTCGAATTTAACCAGGTTGAGTACTTAGCAGTGCTAAGAAGAGGCTAATAGCATGTTTTACTGTATTTTAAAAGTACACTTTGGGGCCAGCTCATCAAGACTGGAAGTGCACATGTTAGTCTTAAGGAAGGACTTGATGGAGTATGATGGGTCAAAATTATTAGGGTGCACACACCACTTAAAGGATTTGATGAATCCTCACTGTGGCGTGCACCTTGCCAAAAATGCAACTCTAGTTCCTCATCGTATCACGCAGAAATGCCATGGATTGTTGTGCTCAAAGCTGTGGAAAAAATCTGCAAATATCAAAGGTCAATTTATACTTTGGGTTTTATCTTCAGCACTTAGATGGGATTTGGTTAAATCTCTTTCAGCCATAATGATGGTACTGTAGTACACAGTCTGGCAATCTTGACAGAAATTTTGTTGTAAATTTGACCTGTATACACATTGTTGTTAGGGACATGGTGCCATCACTGATACCAGTCTAGATCTTTTGATAGTTTTTTGCTCCTGCAGCTGTATTTTCAAGATGGCAACGAAAGAGGCTGTATCTTCATTGGAAGGCAATGAGAAGTAACAGGTTACAGTACTTTTTCTTCATGCAGTAAATGTTTGTTCTTGTGGTAGATACCTGAACAGTTGTGGAGCTTTTTTAATCCAAATTAAACTATTAATTTATCCTAAAGGGAATATGTTAGCAGGGCTGCCACTAGGAATTCTGGGGCCCCATACTGGCTAAATTTACGGGGCCCCCTAGAGACTCCGCCCAGGCTCCACCCCTAGCTCCACCTCCACCCTTGCTCTTCCTCCACCACCCGAACTTTCCATAGTCCCTCTGCCCTTTCTTAGAAAAACTCCATTTCTGCACCACGCCCTCACCAATTACACATGTGAGGAGTGACAGCCTCAGCTCTGCTACATGTGAGTAGTAACACCCTCAGCTCTGCTGCATGTGATGAGTAACAACCTCAGCTCTGCTACATGTGACAAGTAACACCCTCAGCTCTGCTGCATGTGACATGTAACACCCTCAGCTCTGCTACATGTGAGGACGGACAGCCTCAGCTCTGCTATATGTGACAAGTGACGGCCTCAGCTCTGCTACATGTGAGGAGGGACAGCCTCAGCTCTGCTACATGTGAGGAGGGACAGCCTCAGCTCTGCTACATGTAAGGAGGGACAGCCTCAGCTCTGCTACATGTGAGGTGCTACATGTGAGAAGTGACAGCCTCAGCTCTGCTACATGTGAGGAGTGACAGCCTCAGCTCTGCTACATGTGAGGAGGGACAGCCTCAGCTCTGCTACATGTGAGGAGTGACAGCCTCAGCTCTGCTACATGTGAGGAGTGACAGCCTTAGCTCTGCTACATGTGAGGAGTGACAGCCTCAGCTTTGGTACATGTGAGGAGGGACAGCCTCAGCTCTGCTACATGTGAGGAGTGACAGCCTCAGCTCTGCTACATGTGAGGAGTGACAGCCTTAGCTCTGCTACATGTGAGGAGTGACAGCCTTAGCTCTGCTACATGCGAGGAGTGACAGCCTCAGCTACTTGAGGTTGCTACTTGTCACAAGTAGCAGAGCTGAGGTTACTTGTCACACGTAGCAGAGCTGAGGTTACTTGTCACATGTAGCAGAGCTGAGGTTGTTACTTGTCACATGTAGCAGAGCTGAGGTTACTTGTTACTTGTCACATGTAGCAGTGCTGAGGTTGTTACTTGTCACGTAGCAGAGCTGAGGTTGCTACTTGTCACAAGTAGCAGAGCTGAGGTTGTTATATGTACCTCGTTTTGATGTTTTACTAGTAGCGGTATACTGATATCCTGGGCGCATGCTTAATAATTGGCAGTGCTGATCATATCAGCTTTCTCTGGTGAATAGTGTCCAGGGTATAATCTTTGGTGGTGTCACAGCCCACATACACTTGTTTTGTATACATGTTTATTCATACTAATTGTGGGTTTATATTTATCATTGTGTCTATCTTGAAGGAATGTTCATGCGGTATCGCATTTTAAAGTTCCTCTGTTATTCTGTGATGTTCACATACATATAAGCACATAGGCACTTTATGATTCACTTGTGTTATTAAGTGACTCTTAGATATTCTTTTGCACCGTGATTACACTCCGTGATTTTGTGATATATTTTTGCATACATGCACATCAGCACTTTTTTGTCTTTCTTGCATTTTTTTACGCATTATTCAGTTTTTTGTGATACTGTGCCACCCACTGATTGTGCTATTTAGGACACACACTGTGAGATATTTATGTAAAAATATCATCTTGCATGCTGTAACCCTTATGCAATCACTCTTGTTGTTATTTTAAA
Source organism: Oophaga sylvatica (assembly GCA_033576555.1). NCBI lineage: Eukaryota > Metazoa > Chordata > Amphibia > Anura > Dendrobatidae > Oophaga > Oophaga sylvatica. Next base: position 595,840,323 of record JARQOD010000002.1, on the reverse strand, counting down.
CATGTATACTGTAGCGGATTTTTTAATTCCATAATATCTAATTTTCATTAATAAAATATTCTATTGGACTTATGGTCGTTTTCTTGTTCTTCTTGTTTTGCTGCATGTGATGAGTAACAACCTCAGCTCTGCTGCATGTGACAAGTAACACCCTCAGCTCTGCTACATGTGAGGAGGGACAGCCTCAGCTCTGATACATGTGAGGACGGACAGCCTCAGCTCTGCTACATGTGAAGAGTGACAGCCTCAGCTCTGCTACATGTGACAAGTGACAGCCTCAGCTCTGCTACATGTGAGGAGTGACAGCCTCAACTCTGCTACATGTGAGGAGGGACAGCCTCAGCTCTGCTACATGTGAGGAGGGACAGCCTCAGCTCTGCTACATGTGAGGAGGGACAGCCTCAGCTCTGCTACATGTGAGGAGGGACAGCCTCAGCTCTGCTACGTGTGAAGAGGAACAGCCTCAGCTCTGCTACATGTGAGGAGGGACAGCCTCAGCTCTGCTACATGTGAGGACGGACAGCCTCAGCTACTTGAGGTTGCTACTTGTCACCTGTAGCAGAGCGGAGGTTACTTGTCACATGTAACAGAGCTGAGGTGTCACATGTAGCAGAGCTGAGGTTACTTGTTAAATGTAGCAGTGCTGAGGTTGTTACTTGTCACATGTAGCAGAGCTGAGGTTACTTGTTAAATGTAGCAGTGCTGAGGTTACTTGTCACATGTAGCAGAGCTGAGGTTATTTGTTAAATGTAGCAGAGCTGAGGTTGCTACTTGTCACAAGTAGCAGAGCTGAGGTTGCTACTTGTCATAAGTAGCAGAGCTGAGATTGTTACTTGTCACATGTAGCAAAGCTGAGATTGTTACTTGTCAAATGTAGCAGAGCTGAGATTGTTACTTGTCACATGTAGCAGAGCTGAGGTTGTTACTTGTCACATGTAGCAGACCTGAGGTTGTTACTTGTCACATGTAGCAGAGCTGAGGTTGTTACTTGTCAAATGTAGCAGGGCTGAGGTTGTTACTTGTCAAATGTAGCAGAGATGAGGTTGTTACTTATCACATGTAGCAGAGCTGTGGTTGTTATTTGTCACATGTAGCAGAGCTGAGGATGTTACTTGTCGCATGTAGCAGAGCTGAGGTTACTTGTCACAAGTAGCAGAGCTGAAGGTGTTACTTGTCACATGTAGCAGAGCTGAGGGTGTTACTTGTCACATGTAGCAGAGCTGAGGGTGTTACTTGTCACATGTAGCAGAGCTGAGGGTGTTACTTGTCACATGTAGCAGAGCTGAAGGTGTTACTTGTCACATGTAGCAGAGCTGAGGGTGTCACTCATCACTTGTAGCAACCTTGACGCTGTTACTGGGCCAGGGGAAGGCTACTGGTGACTGAGGTCCCGCGCCCAACAGGGCCCAGGGGAAGGTTAGTGGTGACTGGAGGCTTGCGTCAAACAGGTCTCAGGAGCCCGAGGCCTTGTTGGAATGTGGGCCCCCTGCTGCCTGGGCTGTTGTAATGTGGGCCCCTTGCTGCCTGGGCCCTGTTTGAATGTGGGCCCCTTGCTGCCTGGGCCCCCTGCTGCCTGGGCCCTGTTGAATGCGGGCCCCCTGCTGCCTGGGCCCTGTTGAATGCGGGCCCCCTGCTGCCTGGGCCCTGTTGAATGCGGGCCCCCTGCTGCCTGGGCCCTGTTGAATGCGGGCCCCCTGCTGCCTGGGCCCTGTTGAATGCGGGCCCCCTGCTGCCTGGGCCCTGTTGAATGCAGCCCCCTTGCTGCCTGGGCCCCCTGCTGCCTGGGCCCTGTTGAATGCGGGCCCCCTGCTGCCTGGGCCCTGTTAGATGCGGGCCCCCTGCTGCCTGGGCCCTGTTAGATACCGGCCCCCTGCTGCCTGGGCCCTGTTAGATGCCGGCCCCCTGCTGCCTGGGCCCTGTTAGATGCGGGCCCCCTGCTGCCTGGGCCCTGTTAGATGCGGGCCCCCTGCTGCCTGGGCCCTGTTAAATGCTGGCACCTGCCCCCCTAGTCACCATTGAGCCAAGCCTCTTCTCACTGGAGAGAGACTCACGGTACTCACCCTGCTCGCCTGGGGCCTCCACCTGCTCATCCAGTCAGCCTGCTGCCTCACTGGTCTGCCTGGCCGTCTGCTGTCCACCCACACATGGCACACACACGCTGCTCTGCTCCGGAATGAGGAAGTGGAGCAGCATGTGTTGTCATGTCAGGATGGACCATAATGCACCGGCCGCAGCTTAAAGCTACAGTGCTCATTTCTGTTCACCGTCTGCATTTACAACACTGTAAACGCCACAGTGTTGTTATGCATCAGCGTTCAGAATCAGAAGCCTGAACAAAATGTCGGGAGAGGGCCCGAGCGCGGATCCGTTTGCCAGCGTGCTCGGGCCCCCCTTTTTTGCTCCTAATCACCGGGCCCCATACAGTAGTAAGGGCTGTAATGCCCTGATGGCGGCCCTGTATGTTAGTATGATCAACTCTCTTGTGCACCAGGTCATAGAAAGTTGAATAAAATGTTATCTTGATTTCTGAGATTCAATTTTTTTCATATCTGAGCAATCCACATTTTTCTTTACAGTATATGGAAATGAGCTGTTAAAGGGCCTATCCACTACTTGGACAAGCCTGTATCAATCAGGATGTTTGTACCAGTGAAATAATAAAGCTTCTACTCAACTCCGGTGCAGAGGCCATTCCAGCTGTGTCGGCACTCGCTCTCCCTGGGCTCATGTGAGGTTGTTATGTCATATGAGCCTTGAGCCCAATCAGCCCTGGCTTCATTCTCCCCACCTTCGGATGAATCAGATATGGAGAAGAAGTCAGAGCAATGGATGGTCGCTCACCTCGTCTTGGTGTCTGATACATCCGAAGGAATGGAAAGTGAAGTCAGCACTGATTAGGCTCAAGGCTCACATGACACAACAATCTTACGTGATGCCCACATAGATGGCTTAGGAGGTTTGATTCTAATGACAAATTCCCTTTAAAGATCAGGCTGGAGTATAAAATAATTATATATATATATTTATATATATATATATACACGTGGTCAAAATTGTTGATACCCCTTGTTTAATGACAGAAAAACCCACAATGGTGACAGAAATAACTTGAATCTGACAGAAGTAATGATGAATCAAAAATCTATGAAAATGAACAAATGAAAGTCAGGCATTTCATTTCAACCATGCTTCCACAAAATTTTAAAAAAAATAAAAACTCATGAAATAGGCCTGGACAGAAATGATGGTACCCTTAACTTAATATTTTGTTGCACAACCTTTTGAGGCAATCACTGCAATCAAATGATTCCTGTAACTGTCAATGAGACCTCTGCACCTCTTGACAGGTATTTTGGCCCACTCCTCAAGAACAAACTGCTCCAGTTGTCTCATGTTTGAAGGTTGCCTTTTCCAGACGGCATGTTTCAGCTCTATACAAAGATGCTCAATAGGATTTAGGTCAGGACTCACAGAAAGCCACTTCACAATAGTCCAATGTTTTCCTCTTAGCCATTCTTGGGTGTTTTTAGCTGTGTGTTTTGGGTCATTATCCTGTTGCAAGACCCATGACCTGTGACTGAGACCAAGCTTTCTGACACTGGGCAACACATTTCTCTGTAGAATCCCTTGATAGTCTTGAGATTTCATTGTACCCTGCACAGATTCTAGACACCCTGTGCCAGATGCATCAAAGCAGCCCAAGAACATAACAGAGACTCCTCCATGTTTCACAGTAGGGACAGTGTTCTTTTCTTGATATGCTTCATTTTTCCGTCTGTGAACATAGAGCTGATGTGCCTTGACAAAAAAGTTCCATTTTTGTCTCATCTGTCCATAGGACATTCTCCCAGAAGCTTTGTGACTTGTCAACATGTAGTTTGGCAAATTCCAGTCTAGCTTTTTATATGTTTTTTTTTTCAACAATGGTGTCCTCCTTGGTCATCACCCATGAAGTCCACTTTGGCTCATATAACGACGGATGGTGCAATCTGACACTGATGTTCCTTGAGCTTGAAGTTCACCTTTAGTCTGTTTAGAAGTTTTTCTGGGCTCTTTTGTTACCATTCGTATTATCCGTCTCTTTGATTTGTCATCAATTTTCCTCCTGCGGCCACGTCCAGGGAGGTTGGCTACAGTCCCATGGAGCTTAAATTTCTGAATAATATGTGCAACTGTAGTCACTGGAACATCAAGCTGCTTGGAGATGGTCTTATAACTTTTACATTTAACATGTTTGTCTATTATTTTTTTCGAATCTCCTGAGACAACTCTTCCCTTCACTTCCTTTGGTCCACGTTGAGTGTGATACACACCATCAGGGGCGTAACTAGGAACGGCAGGGCCCCACAGCAAACTTCACAATGGGGCCCCCCCCCTCGCGCGCGTTGCCAATCCCGGTCTACCCAAGTTGTGTTAAGAAAGATACCTTTATTATCCAAAATTAGAGGTTTTTGGAGTAATGATAGTGAAATAACAGAAAAGAACCAACTCCCAGGAAGCAACTGAGGTAGTGACGAAGGTAGGCTTTCTCCAGAGTAAATATGTGAAGAAACTTGTAATCCAGCCTGCAAATTGCTTTCAAAACGGATGATTTATTCAGTAGAACAACAGTCCGGTATACAGAATAATCTAAGATTGTTCTGTATACCGTACTTCTGCACCACGCCCTCACCAATTACACATGTGAGGAGTTGACAGCCTCAGCTCTGCTGCATGTGAGGAGTGACAGCCTCAGCTCTGCTACATGTGAGGAGTGACGGACTCAGTTCTGCTACATGTGAGGAGTGACAGCCTCAGCTCTGCTACATGTGAGGAGGAACAGCCTCAGCTCTGCTACATGTGAGTAGGGACAGCCTCAGCTCTGCTACATTCGAGGAGTGACAGCCTCAGCTCTGCTACATGTAAGGAGTGACAGCCTCATCTCTGCAACATGTGAGGAGTGACAGCCTCAGCTCTGCTACTTGTATAGCAAAGCTGAGGCTGTCACTCCGCGCATGTAGCAGAGATGAGGCTGTCACTCCTCGCATGTAGCAGAGCTGAGGTTGCTACTTGTCACATGTAGCAGAGCTGAGGTTGTTACTTGTCACATGTAGCAGAGCTGAGGTTGTTACTTGTCACATGTAGCAGAGCTGAGGTTGTTACTTGTCACATGAGCAGAGCTGAGGTTGTTACTTGTCACATGAGCAGAGCTGAGGTTGCTACTTGTCACATGTAGCAGAGCTGAGGTTGTTACATGTAGCAGAGCCGAGGTTGCTACTTGTCACATGTAGCAGAGCTGAGGTTGTTACTTGTCACATGTAGCAGAGCCGAGGTTGCTACTTGTCACATGTAGCAGAGCTGAGGTTGTTACTTGTCACATGAGCAGAGCTGAGGTTGCTACTTGTCACATGTAGCAGAGCTGAGGTTGTTACATGTAGCAGAGCCGAGGTTGCTACTTGTCACATGTAGCAGAGCTGAGGTTGTTACTTGTCACATGTAGCAGAGCCGAGATTGCTACTTGTCACATGTAGCAGAGCTGAGGTTGTTACTTGTCACATGAGCAGAGCTGAGGTTGTTACTTGTCACATGAGCAGAGCTGAGGTTGCTACTTGTCACATGTAGCAGAGCTGAGGTTGTTACTTGTCACATGTAGCAGAGCCGAGGTTGCTACTTGTCACATGTAGCAGAGCTGAGGTTGTTACTTGTCAAATGTAGCAGAGCTGAGGTTGTTACTTGTCACATGTAGCAGAGCTGAGGTTACTTGTCACATGTAGCAGAGCTGTGGTTGCTACTTGTCACATGTAGCAGAGTTGAGGTTACTTGTCACATGTAGCAGAGCCGAGGTTGCTACTTGTCACATGAGCAGAGCTGAGGTTGTTACTTGTCACATAAGCAGAGCTGAGGTTGTTACTTGTCACAAATAGCAGAGCTGAGGTTGCTACTTGTCACAAGTAGCAGAGTTGAGGTTGTTACTTGTCACATGTAGCAGAGCTGAGGTTGCTACTTGTCACATGTAGCAGAGCCGAGGTTGCTACTTGTCACATGTAGCAGAGCTGAGGTTGTTACTTGTTACATGTAGCAGAGCTGAGGTTGTTACTTGTCACATGAGCAGAGATCAGGGTGTCACTCGTCACTTGTAGCAACCATGAGGCTGTTACTGGGCCAGGGGGATGCTACTGGTGACTGAGGTCCCGTGCCCAACAGGGCCCAGGGGGAGGTTAGTGGTGACTTGATGCTTGCGTCAAACAGGGCCCAGGAGCCAGAGGCCCTGTTGGAATGTGGGCCCCTTGCTACCTGGGCCCTGTGTTGAATGTGGGCCCCCTGCACTGCAGCCTGGGGCCTGGGCCCTGTTGAATGTGGGCCCTGTTAGATCCTGCCTGCACCTGCCCTCCCAGTCACCATTGAGCAGCCAAGCCTCTTCTCACTGTTGAGAGACTCACGGTACTCACCCTGCTCGCCCGGGCTTCCACCTGCTTGTCCAGTCAGCCTGCTGCTTCATGTGGTCTGCCTGGCCGTCTGCTGTACGCCCCCACATGCACACACGCTGTGACAGACGGACCATAATGCACTGGGCCGCAGCTTAAAGCTACAGTGCTCATTTCTGTTCGCTGTCTGCATTTACAACACTGTAGTGTCTCTTTAAAACAACACAGTGTTGTTATGCATCAGCGTTCAGAGTCAGAAGCCTGAACAAAATGTTGGGAGGGGGCCCGAGCGCGGATCCATTTGCCAGCGTGCTCGGGCCCCCCTTTTTGCTCCTAAATCACAGGGCAGCTGCAGCAGGGACGGGCCCCCTTCTAGCCCGGGCCCTGTGGCACCTGCTTCCCCTGCTTCCACTATAGTTCCGCCCCTGCACACCATGTCACCAAACAGCACAGTGAGTTTCTGTAGCCCTCTATACAGGCCACTCACTGATTCCAAGATTGTAGACACCTATGATGGTAATCCATGGACACACCTTGATTTAACATGTCCCTTTTGTCACATTATTTTCAGGGGTACCATCATTTATGTCCAGGACTATTTCATATTTTATTTTTTTGAACTCTGGGGAAGCACGATTGAAAAGCAATGTCTTTCATTTGTACGTTTTCATAGATTTTTGATTTATTATTACTTTTGTCACATTCAAGTTATTTCTGTCACCATTGTGGGTTTTTCTGTCATTAAACGAAGGGTACCAACAATTTTGACCTTGTGTGTGTATGTATATATATATAAAATGTAATAAAAGTTGTGAATTTGATTTATTCTTGTCGTTTTGCATTTAGAGGACACATGGCACATCAAAACCCAGCATTTGCCAGAGTGTAAAATGCCACATGCTATGAGAAGATGGGTGGATTGAGTATTCCAATAACCAAACAAATAATTTTATTCCAGCATAACAGAAAGGAAAATTGAGTATATAAATCCACTGTTTCCATGCAGTCTAATGAGTTTATAGTTTTGGACTTTCCATGGTGTGCAGCTCGGCTCTTGTTTCCCTGGATTCTTATTCGGTTGTCTACAAAACACTAAACAGTGATAACGATTTATGGAACTTTTCCAAATGTAATATAATGAATGTTACTGTTCTTCTTACTGCTGTCTTGATTAACCCATTAATGATGCAGCCCTTATTAGTTTTTATTGTTTTATTGATTTTATTGTTTCCTCCTTTTTTTTCAATAGCCATAACATTTTTTATTTTTCCACTGACATAGTCATGTGAGGGCTTTTTTTCTTTTTTTTTGCAGGATGAGTTGTAGTTTTGAAAGTTTAGCAGAATTGGAGGGAACGTAAGATTTCAGGGAAGGAGGATGGAGGTGCTAGTTAACCTGGATAACTCCTGTGTCGGTCCAGTAAAGTGAGTTCACTGCACTATCCAGCTGGCAAAGTGAAGAAAGTTCTTTACTAGTGATGAGCAAATGCTCTCAGATAAGATGTTATCCGAGTATGCTCGTGTACTAACTGAGTGTCTTCGGCTTGCTCAAATAATCTGTTCAAGTCCCCGTGGCTTCATGTCTCGCAGCTGTTCAACAGCCGCAACACATGCAGTCCCTGCCTGTTTGTTACGCAATCCCTGCATGTGTTGTGGCTGTCAGTCAAGAGACATGAAACTACGGGGACTCGAACATATTATTCGAGCATGCTAAAGACACTCAGCATGGCTAAGTTCACATTTGCGTATATGTCCGCAGAGTATCATCTGCATACGCAAGCGCATGCCAAAACGCATGCAAACGCATGTTTACACAGCGTTTTTTATCCGCATCATCTTACACATGACGCAAAAAAAACCACTGCGTGTATATGCGTTTTTGCATGCGTTTGCGTTGTTTATGCTGATGTGTGGCACCCCTGAGGGTCCAGTCACCACAGAGGTTCTACATCTCACCCACAGGTGTACTCCACTCTCAGGTAAGAAGGGAGCACCACCCAGGACTCTAACACCTGCACCCAACACAGGCTAGTTCAGTCGGTGCACCTGAGCATAACCTAAGGGAGGGTGTTGAGAGAGTGGGTGTAGAAAGTAGAAGGAAGGGGGTGGATCTAACAGAGCAGGAAAGAACAGTGCAGAGAGAGTGAGTCAGACATCAGGAGAAAGTGAAAGTAAACAGACATGCTGACAGGCAGCTCCCTGTCAGGAGGAGCTGTAGAGAGAAAGCTGAAAGGGAGAGACCGAAGGAAGCTCCCAGAAGACAGAAGGGGTCCTGGGGCACGGAAAGTGAGCAATCTATCTGTGGGCCCGATCCAGTAGTGGAGGGACCAGGTCGCAGTAGGGATACCGGCCCCTGAGACTAGTGGAGAAATCACCAGACTCAGCTAGCAAGCTGGAGGCAGTGGCACCTGTATGTGCTTCAGCCACAGTTGTCTTCGCCAAAAAGGTAGCCATATAGGAGCAAGGGGACGCATAGAGGACGTTGCCCGACAAGGTCCGCAGCTACTGGCTTGGGACAATGACTGTGAGGTGCTGGACAGGAAGGGTGGAAAGTCAGCACAGTGAGATGGCCAGGAAAGGAACATACAGAAGGGAGTCCTGGAAAGGTGTATTCCAATCTACCTGTGAGTTTGCTGGACCCCTCACCTGGAGGACACGTCACCAAGCGAGCATCCGTGTACACAAGAACTGTGAGTGAAGCTTTGGAAACTGTGCTTTACTGTGTCCTTTCAAGTTCTTCCTGTAACACCCACTCAGCACTGCTACATCCCTTGCCAAATACTACATCATTACTATCTTGAACATACTACATCTGCCCTGGGACATAGCCCTGCCTGTGGAGGGCTGAACCAACTGTGCTGCATCAACAACTGTCCCCGTGGACTGAATCTGCATCGTCGGCTAACATCTTTATTGCCGAGTACCACAGGTGGCATCATGAACACTTTATTACAAACTCTTTATCTTTCCCCTTTTTCATCATCTTCCCCTTTTTATTGGACGCCCAGGGCTACGAACCGGGTCACTGCTGCCGTGACACTACCCCTGGTACCAAGTATCCCCACTGCTTAGCGCCACGAACAGGATCAACCAACCTGAAAAATCGGGTCCTGTGCGCCTATCTTGAACTGCTTTGCATATCAGAGACTTTGCTGAAACTTTGGTACAATTGTCACCATATTTGCACATTGAGGCGCGCAGGGAGAAAATCATGGCCGCCAAGTGTTACTGGACCTGGAGAACTTGTCCGTTAGCTAGTGAGATCCGCCTCCTGATTGTGGATGGCCGGAAAAAGAAGAAAAAGAAGGCCCGCCCACAGAAGAGAGAGTGGGGAACACCACGTGCGCACAGCAAGGGAGCAAAAGGACAAGATGGCGAGCGGTGGTGACCTGGGGTGTGGAGGAGCAGAAGAGAGCTTCCCCGGCCGATAGAGTACAGACTCGGACGCACCAGCAGCCATGGACCTGGAGCTTCGGAGCGCACAGGTGGAGGAACCTAGCCGCCAGCTCCTAGGAGCGCAGCTGGCAGCTGTGGAAAGGTGGAAGGCGGCCCTGCCAGAGAAGCAGCAGCTGGAGCAGCTGCGTCCTATCCGGTGGCCAACGACCCCAGTCCCTGCGCGAGGAGGAGACTGTCACCGGAGTGACATCAACGGCAAGTAATAACACCAACTCTGTTCCGGTAGCCAAGGAGATTCTGGTAGGCTCACTGCCCGCACCTACACCCCATGAACCCAGCCGGTCTCGCACGTCCCTAAATTGGGATCGGGCATCTGGCCTGGACAATCGGTTTGGGGCCCTGCTTAAACCTACTCATATAGCGGGGGAAGTCTATGCCGAGCCGGTAGTGTACTGCTGGACCTACCAGGGGACAGATCTAATGGGGTTCCCCCGTGAGCAAAAAGAAGGGAGCAGTGTGGAGGTCCTCAGCTGGAGGGAATACAGCCAGCAGATTGCCCACCGGTGGGAGCAGGAGGAGCTGGAACATCAGGCCCAGCGCAGAGAGCAGCATGAGCAGGACCTGCAGGCCAAGAGGCAAGCCCGCAAGGCTAAGGGGGCAGACCAGGGGCTCCTAAGACAGGGAACAGTGGTGGACTTTCGGCTGAAGGGAGGTTGGGGCTTCATCAAGGAGCCCAACCTGCTGGTGGAAATTTTTGCGAATCGGCCGGAATGTTGAATCTCCTAGAAGGACTCCCGGGCAGGGATCTTTACCCTGGAGATCGTGTCACGTACACCCGACACTGGGGCATAAAGGGCTGGTACACCCTGAATGTGCAGAAACGCAGGCCTGCCAGCGCTGAGCAGAAAGCCACCAGCAGGGGGCAAAGGCCAACATATACACCAACTCAGGCCAGAGCCACCACCACAACAACACCAAACTCTGCATCAGCCTCCATCGTCCAGCCAGGCTCATTCCAGTCCGGAACGCAAGTACCCAGACACCAGTGGCAGGACATGATCTAACAGTACATGCCAGCACCAACCATGACCTATTAGTAGCACCAGGCATGGCTTTTGTGCATGACTTTTCCCAGGCAAAAGAACAGCCAGCACCAGGTGCTGCCTTCAAAGGAAAGTGAAGAGGAGGAATGGAAGTAACTGACTGTAAATAGTTAAATCAAGATAAAAGTTAACCAGATAGGGATATCCTACCAAAATTGTGGATGTGCTCCAATGTGACAGTTTGAGAAGTGAGTTTTTATACTTTTATAAGCAATTAGAACCTTAATTTAGTGCTTTTGAATGAAAACGCATGTTCAAAATGGCATTGCATATGGATAGCATATAAATAACATACTGATGCAATACCAATATTATGGTAGAAAATAATTGCATTCTTGGCTTGCACTCGCAATAAAAATGAAATATCATATAGAGTCCACTCGTTCCACTCTCCTGGATGAGAACGGGACCGATTTTTTTTATACGCTCATGTGATTCCAGCCTCATCCTGTGCTCTACACTGAGTACTTACTGCTGAATTTTTATCTAAATCCTCAAAATCACAGTTTAGATGAAACTCCACACAGAACTATTCACAATAATGATGTAGATGGAGTCACTTTGGACTCTGTTTAGCTTCTGTCTCTATGGTTTCCTTCTTTTTAGAGCACAAAAGTGTGGTTGACCACAGTTGTGTGCATGGCAAAAAAGAGGGCACAGTGCTAGATCAGAGGCTAGACAGAGTACAATAGGCCACATTCACACTTTCAGTATTTGATCAGTATTTTACATAAGTATTTTTAAGCCAAATTCAGGAGTGGGTGAGAAATGACAAATTGGTGCACGTATTTCTATTATACTTTTCCTTTGATTGTTTCACTCCTGATTTTGGATTACAAATACTGATGTAAAATACTGACCAAATACTGAACGTGTGAATGTGGCCTTATAGTGAATGTTTAATTGGAGAATCTAATTTTTAGGGGATTTAGATGGAAATGCTCCTTGTCTCCTTCTCTTACCTATCCCTTTCTACCTGGATAACTCTTCTATTCCTTTTGTTTTTACTTTGTAATGTAATGTTGTTAGTTCTCGTCTATTATAAGAATAATATACAGAATGTTTTTGAAGTTTCCTCGATTGAACAAGAATATCTAAATATACAGTACAGACCAAAAGTTTGGACACACCTCATTCAACGATTTTTCTGTATTTTCATGACTGTGAAAATTGTAGAATCACACTGAAGGCATCAAAACTATGAATTAACACATGTGGAATTATACATTACACTTTACAAAAAAGTGTGAAACAACTGAAAATATGTCTTATATTCTAGGTTCTTCAAAGTAGCCACCTTTTGCTTTGATTACTGCTTTGCCGCAGAAAAGGTGAACGGATGGACTCTACATGCCTGGTTCCCACCGTGAAGCATGGAGGAGGTGGTGTGATGGTGTGGGGGTGCTTTGCTGGTGACACTGTGCGGCACCTGGAAACCCGATGTGTACTTTGGTTACCAGCTCCCCTGCAGCAGCGCGCTGGTATCCAACGTACACATCGGGTTTCTAGGCGCCGCCCGGTGCCTGGAAACCCGATGTGTACCTTGGTTACCTGCTGATCGCTGGTCTCCCGCCTGTCACACGCAGCGATGCGTGCTGGCCAGCAGGAGACCAACGATCAAAAAAATGTCCAGGACATTCAGCGAGGATCAGCGATACCCAGCAGGGGGGCTGATCGTCGCTGAATGTCACACACAGCGATATCACTGGGGAGATCGCTGCTGTGTCACAAAACTAGTGACTCAGCAGTGATCTCCCTAGCGAGATCGCTGTGTGTGACGGGGCTTTAGACTGAGTACATTGTTTTTCTATTCTGGGTTTGCCATAAGGTGTGTAGGGTAAACAGAGACAGAGAAAACCTTGCATGGAAAACCTCTGGGGCATCATCAGTTAAGCTGCTACTTTTCTACAGGGATCTGCTTCAAATAATTTACAATGTATTTTTTTCCAAGGATTTCAAGCTCAAAAAACTTGTCATACGAATACCACTGAATTGTCAAAGAATGGTATTTAAAGAGTTTTTTGAGTAAGATTTTGGAGTGGAACCATTTCAAAATCCTCTTACAAAAGCCCTGTGAAAACCTAACCATAATCATGAACAGACTGATGGCAGTCACCTAGTAATGGCTGTCCAGCAAGTCTGTTACTGTTCTGCCTATTCTTAAAAATAACTAGAAGCTACAGTATTGGCAAGTTCACTACACATTTCAAGAGACTGCTTAGAATATGTGCTCATGAGGAATAACACTATTTCTGGCCAAAATAAATATAAATAAATAGGATTATGGAGATGACATCACTGAGCCACACTGGACAACCTGCATAACCCAACGTGGAGCACAACAGAGGGCAGTAGACCAAGGTGAAGGAAGCAGAGCCGAGGATACCCAGGACAGGTGTATAACAATAGGTATGAAGTGTCTCGGAGTGATTTACTATTATAGTTTAAATACAATCGATTCCAGTTGTCTACTATTACTCTTTCTTGTGCAACCCTTTTTGATTACTGGATTAGCTTGCTGTACAGGTTTCCTAGAAGCAGAATATAAAAAAAAGTCATCTTAACAAAAGGACAAGTCAGGGACATATTACCAAAATAAAAAAGCAGATCGAAATAGAAGTTATTATTTTATACATTATATGCAAATTTTTCATATTGTATTTTTTTTGTCATTACACCAGAGGTGACGGAGAGTCAGCTTCCCACTCGGAATGCGCTGCCGCTGCCATTATGTGCCTGTGGCAAGCAAAATGCAGCAGGACTAAAACACGTCTCTATTATACGGAGCCAGCTGTAATCCTCAGAACAACACAGCAGAACATGGAGATAAAGTATTTCAGGATTTATTGTTAACTGGTGGGGTGTCAGTGTGATATTCCAGGGCGCAACTGAAAGATTAAGCAAATGATTTGTTGGATCTTACACAATATCAGAATTATTTTTTTTTAAATGTACATACAGCACAAAAAAATGCCATGAATTATTCTTTTCATCTTTTCCTGGGTTTTTTAAGTTTAGAAAATAGGCTTCCATATTTGTAAAATATATCTTCTATATATCTCCTAATTTATTGTACTTCTCCTGTGATGCTGCTCACAACTGGTCCTAGTCCTCTCTTGTTTGGATATTATATATACAAGAATTATGTAAGAATTGTAGTTCTAATGATGACTCATGCAGAGAAATTAGACTTCTGCATAGAACTTAGAAGGATTCAGCTAGTCTGTTTTAATCATGTGATGTCATAGACCTCATGGAAAACAGAAGAATAAACCGGGTAGAAAGGCAAAGTGAGCAATTGTAAGTACACAGTGCTGTATAATATGATGATAATACACTGCTCAAAAAAATAAAGGGAACACTCAAATAACACATACTAGATCTGAATGAATGAAATATTCTCATTGAATACTTTGTTCTTTACAAAGTTGAATGTGCTGACAACAAAATCACACAAAAGTCATCAATGGAAATCAAATTTATTAACCAATGGAGCTCTGGATTTGGAGTCACCCACAAAATTAAAGTGGAATGTAATGTCCTAAAACAAGTCAAAATGATGCTCAGTAGTGTGTGTGGCCTCCACGTGTCTGTATGACCTCCCTGTGCCTGTATGACCTCCCTACAATGCCTGGGCATGCTCCTGATGAGGCGACAGATGGTCTCCTGAGGGATCTCCTCCCAGACCTGGACTAAAGCATCCGCCAACTCCTGGACAGTTTGTGGTGCAACATGACGGCGGTAGATGGAGCGAGACATGCTGTCCCAGATGTGCTCAATCGGATTCAGGTCTGGGAAATTGGCGGGCCAGTCCATAGCTTCAATGCCTTCATCTTGCAGGAACTGCTGACACACTCCAGGCACATGAGGTCTGGCATTGTCCTGCATTAGGAGGAACCCAGGGCCAACCACACCAGCATATGGTCTCACAAGGGGTCTGAGGATCTGATCTCGGTACCTAATGGTAGTCAGGCTACCTCTGGCGAGCACATGGAGGGCTGTGCGGCCCTCCAAAGAAATGCGACCCCACACCATTACTGACCCACTGCCAAACCGGACAAACTGAAGGATGTTGGGATGTTGCAGGCAGCAGATCGCTCTCCACGGCATCTCCAGACTCTGTCACGTCTGTCACATGTGCTCAATGTAAACTTGCTTTCATCTGTGAAGAGCACAGGGCACCAGTGGCGAATTTGCCAATCCGGGTGTTCTGTGGCAAATACCAAGCATCCTGCACGGTGTTGGGCTGTAAGCACAGGCAGCAAAGCTAAGGCAGCAACAACAGATATGGAAGGAAGAACAGGAACATGAAGTGCCATGGCAAGAAAGGCCTCTGCATGGGATGTACCATCGACAGATAATTGAGGTGGCTGACATGGAGAAATCCTACCAAATGCTGGAGAAGCTGGACTCCGAGACAGCCCTAATCATAGCGGCACAAGAGCAAGCACTAAGTACCAGATCCATAGAAGCAGGAATCTACCACACAAGACAAGACCCAAGGTGTAGATTATGCAAAGAAAAATCTGAAACAGTCCAACACATAGTGGCAGGATGCAAAATGCAAGCAGGAACAGCGTATGCCGAATGCCACAACCAAGTAGCGGGGATTATATACAGGAACATCTGCAAAGCATATGGGCTAAATCCTCCTAAGCCCAGGTGGGAGACACCAGAAAAAGTGGTGGAGAACGAAAGGGCTAAAATCCTGTGGAACTTCAAGATCCAGACGGATAAGTAGGTGTTGGCTAACCAACCAGACATTGTCATAGTAGATAAGGACCAGAAGACTGCAATGATAATAGATGTGGCAGTGCCAAGTGACAGCAACATCAGAAAGAAGGAATATGAGAAGCTGGAGAAATACCAGGGCTTCAAAGAAGAACTGGAGAAGATATGGAAGGTGAAGGCAACTGTGATTCCAGTGGTGATAGGAGCACTTGGAGCAACATCTGAACTCTCTGTCCAGAAAAGTGCAATGCTGGGAACAACTAAGATCCTGCTCAGAACCCTCAAACTCCCAGGCATCTGGCAGAGGACCCGAGAATGAGAAAGGACAACAAAGACCACTCCTAGTGGGGGTGAGAAGGAAGTTAGTAGTGTACACATATATATCTTGTATTTTTCATAGTGATTTGCTATAATCCTATCAAAATGTTTCCTATGGATATTGACAGCTACCAACCTTTTAGGGTGATAATGGATCATATTCAATCCCTTTTAAATATCACTCACTTGACAGCAGATTCTGGGACTGTCTGTACAGGAAGAATCATTTCACTTTATGCTGCAAATATTCTTTCAAAAAGAAGGCATCTGTAAGGATTAATTTATAATTTATGATCTGTGGGGTAAAAAGAAATATGCACATCGTGCATGATTTATGCTACCGTGATATATTATGCAATAGATTATGGGTAGTACCAATAGGTTTCCCAGAATTAATCAGAAGCTTTATATTGATCTAACTGTTAATTAAAAGTTAAGCCATTATAAAAGCCCAACCCAACTACTTATTAATTGAAGAAGTGCATCAGAAACACGGCTTTATATGCTCACAAATAATAAATATTTTAAGAACGAGTTCAAATGTTATTACAATCAGACAACAGCTTGCGTTGCTTCAGTGCAGTAACTCCTGTGATTTCAGCAATATTTTTGCAGCTTGTCAGAACTTGGTAGTAAATAGTAGCAAGACGCCAGTCTAGTCACAACTAGCGTGGCAAAACGTTCTACGGAGAATTTATAGGGGTTGTCTAGAATATTATATACTTGTAATGCAGGGAATGTGTTAAAGCAATAAAAAAAAACTAGTCACCACCCAACCTATTGCCCTCGCTCCATTCCCTTCCAGTCTCCATTTATTACCTGCATCTGATTATGTACTATCTAACTGTGTAACCACTCTGGCTAGTGATTAGAAGTGATCACGTTCAGTCTAAGGCTTCAGTCAGACGTCCGTTTAGTTTCACATGAAAAACGCGTTCTAGTCTATGAGGCTGTCCACAAGTCTGTGATTTTTCTTTTGTGGACAGAGTGATTCGAAGATCACAGTATTTGCCCAAAGTCACAGCAGCCACTGCAGATTTGTGTGATATAAGAAGTAGGGAGGAGCACTACAGAGACTACAACCACGTCTCTGTGGGCATGATATAGTAGCGACTTTACCTTAACATCGGCAGAAGTTCGCTGTACATGTGCCATTACTTGCTGGCTTAGCAGCGTACACAGCAGCGCAGTGCGAGGAAGGTGCTTGGTTGGTCAGGCTTTGGTCTGCACGGTGTGACTTCAGTGCAGTGGCAGATGGGCAGGAGATCACTGTGCATACCTGAAGTCATGGAGGCCAGAACGCATTTGTTTGATTTTAAGAAGTATTTGTGTTATTTATCAGGTGACTACAATCATGCCTCTATTGGAATTTTATTGGCTGCCTCTGTTGGACTGCTCAACGCAAAGTGCACTCCATATCCTAATTGGAGTTTATGGCATAACAAGATTAAAACACTGATTTTACAACCATGGTTTTCCTTGACTTTGGGGTTGCAGATCATTGACATCAGCGTTATATCCTGCTATCATGTTTCCTTTAACATATGAGTAGAGATTGGCGAACCCGAACAGTAAAGTTCAGGATCCGTACTGAAAACCTACTGTTCGGGCACGGATCCAGAACACAGACTTCACAGGAAGTCCATGTTACGGTTCGGCAGACTGAACACTGGGTGTTTCTTGCACTGTCATCTGCATAACAACGCGAGAAACACCAGCGTCTCTGATCAGCGATAAGATTAATACCACAGATGACAGCGTGAAGCCACACCTTTTATCGGAGGTTAAAAGTTTACCTCCGGTCACAGGTGTCGGCATCGGCTGATGGGACTGCTACTCCCATCAGCCTACACATGCCGCTAATAACAGCGAGAGCAGGTGGCGGCTGATGGAAGTATGTATAACTTGTCGCCAGCACTATAAATAAATAAATTAAAAAGCATAGTGGGTTTCCTTGCATTTTTGATAACCAGTCAGGTAAATCTGACAGCTGCAGACTTCAACCCTCAGTTGCCAGCTTTAGCATGGCTGGTTATCAAGAATAGAGGGGTCCCCGTGCCATTTTTTTTTAATTAATTGAAATAAATAATTTTAAAAAACAGCATGGGGTCCTCCCATTTTTTTACAACCAGCCAAGCTAAAGCAGACAGCTGGGGGCTGGTATTCTCAGGCTGATAAGGGGCCATGGATATTACCCCCAGCCTAAAAAAAATCAGTTTGCAGCCATCCCAGAATTAGAACATCTGTTAGATGTGCCAATTCTGGCGCTTTGCCCAGCTCCTTGAAGCAACCGTCCAGCTGAAAACCACTGGGTTATGCAATGTTGTGACCACAGCCTAAGTGACCAGCGGTGACATCATTGAGGTTATGGCAGGTCACTCAGGCTACATTCCCAGCTGGGCCAATGTACTGCAGTGGCATCGGTGAGATCCCCACTAGCACCATGAGAAAGAGTATCACGGTACAGCACTGAGCTCAGGAAGTTCACCGAAGTTCGCCGTGAACTCCCTGAGCTCAGTGCTGCACGTGAGATTAGTAGTAGTCATGATTAAGAGCCTTAGTGCTCGAAAGGCATAGACAGTGTGTTTATTTTTTTCCCTTTTGATATTTTAATAGTTAATAATAAATAATGTTCTTACAGTCCTTTCTATTGCGGCTCCTGGATGTCACAGCGAAGGCATCATTGACCACTAACTCCACCAGACTAGACAGAGCAGCCTGAAAACAGGACACATAATAACAAAGGCGCAGTGCTGTATCTATAGTTGCATAGTAGCTCATTGTACAAGGTATATTAATAGAGAAATAATTTCATCTCTTAGAGAACAAATTAATAAATGTAAAAAAAGTCATTAAATATAGGTCCAAAATGGCGTTGGTGCTGCACTTTAATTAAGGGTAATATTTCACACGATTTCACTATGTTCCCTAATTACAAAATAACACTAATGAAATTACAATTTTCTTGTGAGAAGTATATTCAAGCAGTTATGATTTTGTTTGCGTTTTTTGCTCCATATATTTCTTTATTACAAGTTCTTACTGTACGCTCCAGTTTGTTTTTATTGTCATCTATGCTCAGGATAACACCATAAATAACAGTTGTTCAGTGAAATCCACAGACTTTCTCAGCTTGTTGTGCCATGAACAGAAGCCCAGCAACAGTGGCTGATATGTTTCATTGTGATTAATTTTTCATTAGTGTGATTTTTAATTATGAGATTTAAGTCCCCCAAATGACTCCTCTGATTGCAAGTACACCCTCGCTTTAAAAAAAAGAAAAAGCACAATAAAATAATTAACCGAGTAGCAAGCTGTATAAAATGCAAGATTAAGTATTCATTTATGCTATACTCTAATTTCGCAGAGGATTGTATTACGGATCAGCGTGCATAAAAAGAAATGGAACTAGTATTTTTGTTTTTGGTACAGATTTAGTTTAGTTTTGGTATAGAAACGCAATTCTTCACTTCGTGTGTACCGCCTACTTGAAATAATAATAAAGCTGTGCTTTTTTAGTCTTTATAACAACTGTTCACCGCTGAAAATATAATATTTTTTCAAAGCCATCGGCATACTTAAAAATATTAAAGTATATTCACCTTACCGATCCTTCTGTGCTCCTCTTCCTGTACTGTACAGGATTCCCACCGGTCTCTGTATTTTTTCTTTCAGCGAGATGGGCATGTGAGCACTGCAGTCAGTCACTGGCTGCAGTGGTAACCGAGTTACTTCTGCCGAGAGTGACTACCACTAACAGTCACATGTCTGTAAGGCCAGAAGAACATATACAAAGATTATTAGATCACACTATATCAAATATTTTTAAAGAAGTCAATCAATTCACAGCCAACTGTACATTAAACGGGTTTTCTGGGCTCCACGTTCATTTTTGTTGTCAATCTATGTGGCTACAGAATGATGGATCCTGACAATTTGCACACTGTCAGGATTCCGCTCTTTTGCTAGCTTGAGTGGTCGACACGTGACTGCAAGCATATGGTTAGCAATAGAACATTGAGAGAAGCAGGAAAAGTTGCTAGTTGGTACGTGACTGTTATGTTTCGGTAGCTGAGGAGTGCAGGTAAAAAAGGCAATACACCAGAGCAGTTGGAATCCATGGGACTGCAGTACCTGACCAACACCACAACTAGAGGCAGCCGTGGAGCGCCCCCACGCCGGTCCCAGACGCCCCGCCACAGCCGAGAAAACTAACCACACCCAAAGATAGAAATAGGAAAGCTATCTGCCCCGGAGCAGAACCCCAAAGATAATAGAAAGCCCCCAAACATGTAATGGCGGTTAGACAAGAGGAATACTGACACAGAAAGAAAATAGTATGAGCAAACGCTGGGGCCCAAACTATCTAAATAGAAAAGGACAGGAAGGGTACTTACTGCAATCCCAGAAAACCCTGAAAAACACCAACTCTACCAATTTCAAAATCACCTGAGATCACACGACCTCCACCACCCAAACTAGCCTCCGATGCAACAAAATCAAAACAGCAGCCACTGAAAAAACCGGAAAAAGCAAAAGAACAAAACTCAGTGGCTGAACTAAACTGAGAAGGCAGAAGCCCCAGAGGGGACCCAGAAGGCCCCAAAGAAGTGCAGGACAAAATGCAAAAATATAGCAACAACACAAAAGAAGAAAAATTCTTATCTGGTAGCAGGAGATGCAGACACGACACAGCAGGCTACAAGGGAAACTGGAAGAAGGATTCAGACCAGAACAATTGATCACCGGCAACCCTGATGGGAAAATGACTCCCTTATATAAGACCAGTCAGTAACACCTGATTCCCAGTCCTCACAATCTTCACTAGTACCGCTTGTAACCACCAGAGGGAGCCTCTGCTCAGAACTCATCTCAAACCCATTCACAACAGTACCCCCCTTGAGAGGGGTCACCGAACCCTCATTTGAGCAACCAGGTCGGTCAGGATGAGTTCTATGATAAGCACGGATAAGTCTCCTAGCATGGATGTCCGAAGCAAACACCAAGAATTGTCTTCCTGACCATAACCTCTCCATTTAACCAAATACTGGAGTCTTCGTCTAGAAAAACGAGAATCCAATATTTTCTCAACCACATACTCCAGATTGCCCTCAACCAAAACAGAGTCAGGAGGCACAGTAGCAGGAACCACTGGCTCAACAAACCTCTTCAACAAGGACTTGTGGAACACGTTATGGATCTTAAATGTCCCTGGAAGAAGCAAACGAAAAGAAACAGGATTAATAATCTCCATGATCTTATAAGGTCCAATGAACCTAGGCTTAAATTTAGGAGATGCTACTCTCATAGGAATATTCTTTGAGGACAACCAGACCAAGTCCCCCACTTTAAACCGAGGACCATCAGTCCTATGCCGGTTAGCAAACCGCTGGGCCTTCTCCTGAGAGAGGGACAACCTCTCCACTACCTGGTCCCAAATCTGTTGCATACGCTCAACAACAGAGTCAACACCTGGACAGACAGAAGCTTCCGTCTGTCCTGAAGAAAATCGAGGGTGAAAACCAGAATTACAGAAAAACGGAGACATCAAAGTGGCAGAGCTAGCCCTATTATTAAGAGCAAACTCAGCCAAAGGCAAAAAAGAGACCAGTCATCCTGATCAGCAGACACAAAGCATCTTAGATAAGTCTCTAATGTCTGGTTTGTTCTCTCAGTTTGACCATTGGTCTGAGGATGAAATGCCGAGGAGAAAGACAATTGAACACCCAGTTTAGAACAAAAAGTCCTCCAAAATCTGGAAACAAAACTGGACTCCTCTGTCAGACACAATGTTCTCAGGAATGCGTGTAAACGAACCACGTGCTGAAGAAACAACGGCACCAATTCAGAGGAGGAAGGCAACTTAGGTAATGGCACAAGATGTATCATTTTGGAAAACCTATCACAAATTACCCAGATGGTGGTCATTCTCTGAGAAACAGGAAGATCGGAAATGAAATCCATAGAGATATGGGTCCATGGTCTCTTGGGCACAGGCAATGGCATCAACAAACCACTAGAGCGAGAGCAAGGCTTGGAGCGAGAGCAAGTCCCGCAGGACTGCACAAATTCCCTGACATCGCGAGACAAGGTAGGCCACCAAAAGGACCGACCAACCAAGTCTCTGGTACCAAAAATTCCGGGATGCCCAGCCAATGCGGAACAATGAATCTCAGACATCACACTCTTTTTCCATTGGTCCGGGACAAACAATTTTCCAACAGGGCAGCGCTCGGGCCTATCCTCCTGACACCCCTCCAGAGCAAGTCTCAAATTGGGCGAGATGGCGGAAAGAACTACACCCTCTTTCAAAATAACAGAAGGATCAGATAACTCAGGAGAGTCCGCAAGGAAACTCCTCGAGAGGGCATCCGCCTTAACATTCTTAGTGCCAGGAAGAAAGGAAACCACAAAATTAAAACGTGTGAAAAACAAGGCCCACCTGGCCTGTCTAGGATTGAGTCGCTTGGCAGATTCCAGATAGACCAGATTCTTATGGTCCGTAAGGACCACCACCTGATGTTTGGCTCCCTCCAGCCAATGTCTCCACTCTTCAAAAGCCCACTTCATGGCCAATAACTCCCGATTACCCACGTCATAATTACGTTCAGTAGGAGAAAATTTTCGAGAGAAAAAGGCACAAGGGTTACTTTTAGAGGTCTCTGGATCTTTTTGGGACAAAACGGCACCTGCCCCAATTTCAGAGGCATCAACCTCCACCTGAAATGGCAGAGAAACATCAGGCTGCCGTAGAACAGGAGCAGAAGTGAATCTCTGCTTAAGTTCCTGAAATGCAGAGACTGCCTCAGGAGGCCAATTCACCACATCAGAACCCTTTCTGGTCAAATCAGTTAATGGTTTAACAATAACCGAGAAATTACCAATAAATTTACGATAAAAATTGGCAAAACCCAAAAATCTCTGAAGAGCCTTTAATGAAGTAGGTTGGACCCAATCACAGATGGCCTGAACCTTGACCGGGTCCATTTCAATAACAGATGGGGACAAAATGAATCCCAGAAATGAGATCTTCTGTACGCCAAAAAGACACTTTGATCCCTTCACATACAGAGCATTATCCCTCAAAATCTGGAACACAGTCCGAACATGTTTCACATGAGAGTCCCAGTCATTAGAAAAAATCAAGATATCATCCAAATAAACAATCAGAAATTTGTCCACAAAATCCCTGAAAATGTCATTCATGAAGGACTGGAAGACGGAAGGGGCATTAGTGAGCCCAAAGGGCATCACTAGGTACTCAAAATGCCTTCAGGGGTATTGAATGCCGTCTTCCATTCATCCCCGTGCTTAATGCGAATAAGGTTATACGCCCCCCTGAGGTCAAGCTTGGTAAACCAAGTAGCGTTTTTCACCCTGGAAAACAGGTCAGAAATCAAGGGTAACGGGTATTGATATTTCACAGTAATATTGTTCAAGAGACGATAATCAATACACGGCCTTAATGAACCATCTTTTTGGCCACAAAGAAAAAAACCGGCACCTAAGGGTGAAGAGGATGGTCTGATATGACCCTTCTCCAATGATTCCTTGATATAAGACCGCATAGCGTCATGTTCAGGTACAGACAAGTTAAAAAGGCGACCTTTAGGGAATTTACTACCCGGCACTAATTCAATAGCGCAGTCATAGCTCCTATGGGGAGGTAAGGATGCAGATTTACTTTCGCTAAACACATCAGAAAAATCAAACAAAAAGTCAGGAACATCCTGAGCTTGGGGGGAGGCAGAAAAAACAGGAGTGTTGGTATTAACACATTGGCAGCCCCAACTGGTTACAGACACAGATTTCCAATCCAAAACAGGATTATGAGACTGTAACCAAGGGAAACCCAGCACGATAATGTCATGCAGATTATATAGAACCAAAAATTTGCAGCACTCCTGGTGATCAGGTTCAACCCTCATTATCACCTGAGTAGAAAACTGGGGTTTATTCTCAGCCAAAGGGGTAGAATCGATCCCCAGTAGGGGAATAGACTTCTGTAGGGGTATCAAGGGAAATCCACAACGTTTAGCAAAATCATAATCCATCAGGTTAATAGCTGCTCCAGAATCAACGAAAGCCTGAGCAGAAAATGAGGACAGAGAGCATATCAGAGTGACAGTTAATAAAATCTTAGTCTGAACACTACCAAGACAACTGAGCGTGCAAAACGTCTTCCCGCTTAGGGCAGACTGAAATAGCATGAGAGGCATCACCACAGTAGAAACATAACCTATTGCGCTTTCGAAACTCATGACGCTGTGCCCCAGACACCACTCCATCACACTGCATGGGCTCAGAAGCTGGCTCACAAGGCAACACCACTCCACGCATACTTCTCCGCTCACGCAAACGTCTGTCAATTTGAATCGCTAATGACATAGAATCATTGAGACCAGAGGGGACAGGGAATCCCACCATAACATCCTTTACATTATCCGACAGACCCTTCCGGAAAAGGGCCGCCAAAGCGTCGTCATTCCATTTGGTCAGGACTGCCCACCTACGGAATCTCTGACAGTATAACTCAGCGTCATCAAGCCCCTGATTTAATGCCAACAAGGCTTTTTCAGCTTGATCAGTGACATTAGGCTCATCGTACAATAACCCCAAAGCCTGAAAGAACGCATCAACATCACTCAAAACAGGATCCCCAGGTATCAGGGAAAAAGCCCAATCCTGAGGATCGCCGCGCAGGAGAGAGATGATAATTTGAACCTGCTGCGCTGCGTTTCCTGAGGACTTAGATTTTAAGGCAAAAAATAATTTACAATTATTTTTGAAATTCTGAAACTTTGCTCGATCCCCTAAAAACAAATCTGGCATGGGGATCCTAGGTTCCACAACAGGCAACCCAGCAAGATAGATAGCAATACTCCGAACCTCAGTGGCAAGCTGATCCACACGGCCAGACAACTGTGCAAACTCCATTGGGAGAAAAGATCCTCCCCAGCACCCAGAGATACAGAGGGAAAAAAAAAAAAAAATGCAACAAACAGAAAAATATCTCTGACAACTCTGACAACCTTTTTTCTATCACAATATTTTTTCCCTTCTGTGAGTACCATACAATTTTCAATTTTTAGGCCGGTGATACTGTTATGTTTCGGTAGCTGAGGAGTGCAGGTAAAAAAGGCAATACACCAGAGCAGTTGGAATCCATGGGACTGCAGTACCCTGACCAACCACCACAACTAGAGGCAGCCGTGGAGCGCCCCCACGCCGGTCCCAGACGCCCCGCCACAGCCCGAGAAACTAACCACACCCAAAGATAGAAATAGGAAAGCTATCTGCCCCGGAGCAGAACCCAAAAATAATAGAAAGCCCCCAAACATGTAATGGCGGTTAGACAAGAGGAAATACTGACACAGAAAGAAAATAGTATGAGCAAACGCTGGGGCCCAAACTATTTAAATAGAAAAGGACAGGAAGGGTACTTACTGCAATCCCAGAAAACCCTGAAAAACACCAACTCTACCAATTTCAAAATCACCTGAGATCACACGACCTCTACCACCCAAACTAGCCCTCCGGTGCAACAAAATCAAAACAGCAGCCACTGAAAAAACCGGAAAAAGCAAAAGAACAAAACTCAGTGGCTGAACTAAACTGAGAAGGCAGAAGCCCCAGAGGGGACCCAGAAGGCCCCCAAAGAAGTGCAGGTCAAAATGCAAAAATATAGCAACAACACAAAAGAAGAAAAATTCTTATCTGGTAGCAGGAGATGCAGACACGACACAGCAGGCTACAAGGGAAACTGGAATGAAGGATTCAGACCAGAACAATTGATCACCGGCAACCCTGATGGGAAAATGACTCCCTTATATAAGACCAGTCAGTAACACCTGATTCCCAGTCCTCACAATCTTCACTAGTACCGCTTGTAACCACCAGAGGGAGCCTCTGCTCAGAACTCATCTCAAACCCATTCACAACACGTGACCATATGTGATCAAATCTCACATTGTGTAAATTGTCAGATATTGTCTTAAAGTGAGTGCAAAAATTTATGTAAAACCCTTTCATACCTCTGTAAACATATGAGTAATTTGCCATAAAAACTTGCACCAACGTCTGACGTACTCAGCAACTCAAATTTTTGCATAAGCCGCATTTGTCCAAAAATGTTGGAAAATTATTAATTTGGTGTAATTTCGTCGCTTTTCTTTAAAAAAAATTGAGGGGAACTTGGTGGATAGGCGGGGTCAACCATGACTCAAAAGATTTACTATAATTTGTGCAATTTAGTGTAAAGCAGAGCAAAAATCTACATCAGTTCATAGCAGCCAAAGATTTCATTATCTGGTGCACGAATTGCCCAAGATGCACCTCTTCATAAATTCGTCACATCTTGCTCCAGCAGGCTTTGTGTTAAGGATAGTGGAAGACAAGTTGACTAAAGTGAAAGAATCGCCCATTAAAATATGCAATAAAAAATGACACCATCTGTACAGTTTCCATTTTGAATTGCTCCATTGCAATTAATCACATAGGTTAATGCATAATGTGAGAATGTAAAAAATATACATATGAATGGCATACGAAAGGCATATGGATGGCAGTATGGATTGAAATAATTCAAATGAAAATTCCTTGAGTGTTTTGGCTCAGATTTTGAAGGCAAAACTGAACAAAAACTTCCAAACTTTTGAGGAGCTTTTTGAAGAAAATTAGGCATTTCTGCTCAGTTTTTGCTCCAGAAACGGTTCAAAAAACAAATTATGAACATAACTTTTGAGGCATCAGAACCCAGCTTAACTTTGGACATAATCCTCAGCAATTACACATACAGTGCAAGTGAATGTAATTTTTTATGCTCTATGTTCTGAAAAGTTGCGGATAACACTATACCCTGTGCACAATTATTAGACAAGGGAGTATTTTCACCATATCATTTATTTGCAGACTTTCATACTCTGAAATGTATGAACTTGAATGCTTGCTGGATCAAGCCGATCAGGTGATGTGTATTTGTGTATGAGGAGGGTGCAGCCTAAAGATACAACGCCCTTTATCAGGGTGTGCAGAAACTTGTCAGCAGGATTTTGATCAGTAAACTTCAGACAGTGTCAGGTCGGCGCCGTTATACTGATTAAAATGATCGCTTGGTTGATGAAATCCGTCTTGTGGTTGTTGTTTAATCTTTATTTGTAGGCTTCAGCTAGGCCGAAGTCACACTCAACGTATAAAAAAATCGGTCCAATTTTGACGGCCAAGAATCGTACCAATGTTCTCCATATGGTGATCCATATGTAATCCGTTTGCAATGCGATGACGCGATTTCCTCGCATCTAGTATCCGTATGACATCTGTATGTAATCCATATGCAATGCGATTTTAACATGGTAAGTATAATATAAAATAATAAACCAACAATAAACCATACCTGTCCGTCGTTCTGTCCCACGCCGTAATCCATATCTGGGGTATATACAGTTTACAACCAGGACGGTGTCAAGATGCGACCGCCCCAGCTGTAAGCCACTGGTGAATGAGGAGAGGCAGGGAGCGGAGCTTCAGTGACTAGCGGTGACGTCACTGAAGCTGCGCTCCCTCACAGCCTGACTCGCGCTGAACTCTGGTGCGTGGTAAAATGAACTGGCATTATTATTTTATGTTTATTACAGGAGATTGAGGCCATCCGGGAATAAGGTGATTTCATAAGTATGGTTTAATTAACCCCTTCATGACCCAGCCTATTTTGACCTTAAAGACCTTGCCATTTTTTGCAATTCTGACCAGTGTCCCTTTATGAGGTAATAACTCAGGAACGCTTCAACGGATCCTAGCGATTCTGAGAATGTTTTTTCGTGACATATTGGGCTTCATGTTAGTGGTAAACTTAGGTCGATAATTTTTGGGTTTATTTGTGAAAAAAATGGAAATTTGGCGAAAATTTTGAAAACTTTGTAATTTTCAAATTTTTAATTTTTATTTGTTAAACCAGAGAGTTATGTGACACAAAATAGTTAATAAATAACATTTCCCACATGTGTACTTTACATCAGCACAATTTTGGGAACAACATTTTTTTTGTTAGGAAGTTATAAGGGTTAAAATTTGACCAGCGATTTCTCATTTTTACAGCAAAATTTACAAAACCATTTTTTTTAGGGACCACCTCACATTTGAAGTCACTTTGAGGGGTCTATATGGCAGAAAATACCAAAAAGTGACACCATTATAAAACCTGCACCCCTCAAGCTACTCAAAACTACATTCAAGAAGATTATTAACCCTTCAGGTGCTTCACAGGAACTAAAGCAACGTGGAAGGAAAAAATGGACATTTTAATTTTTCCAACAAAAATTTTTTTTAGCATCAATTTTTTCATTTTTACATGGGCAACAGGATAAAATGGATCCTAAAATTTGTTGGGCAATTTCTTCTGAGTACACCGATACCTCATATGTGGTCATAAACCACTGTTTGGGCGCACGGCAGGGCTCAGAAGGGAAGGAGCGCCATTTGACTTTTTGAATGGAAAATATGCTGGAATATTTAGCGGTTGCCGTGTCGCATTTGGAGAGTCCCTGTGTGCCTAAACATTGGAGCTCCCCGACAAGTGACCCCATTTTGGAAACTAGACCCCCTAAGGAACTTATCTAGATGCTTAGTGAGCACTTTGAACCCCCAGGTGCTTCACAAATTGATCCGTAAAAAAAAAGAAAGTACTTTTTTTTTACAAAAAATTTCTTTTAGCCTCAGTTTTTTCATTTTCACATGGGCAACAGTATAAATTGGATCCTAAAATTTGTTGGGCAGTTTCTCCTGAGTACACAGATACCTCATATGTGGTCATAAACCACTGTTTGGGAGCACGGCAGGGCTCAGAAGGAAAGGAGCGCCATTTGACTTTTTGAATGGAAAATATGCTGGAATATTTAGCGGTTGCCATGTCGAATTTGGAGATTCCCTGTGTGCCTAAACATTGGAGCTTCCCCACAAGTGACCCCATTTTGGAAACTAGACCCCTAAGGAACTTATCTAGATGCATAGTGAGCACTTTGAACCCCCAGGTGCTTCACAAATTGATCCGTAAAAAAAAGAAAGTACTTTTTTTTCACAAAAATTTTCTTTTAGCCTCAGTTTTTTCATTTTCACATGGGCAACAGTATAATTGGATCCTAAAATTTGTTGGGCAATTTCTCCTGAGTACACTGATACCTCATATGTGGTCATGAACCACTGTTTGGGCGCACGGCAGGGCTGAGAAGGGAAGGAGCACCATTTGCCTTTTTGAATGGAAAATATGCTGGAATATTTAGCGGTTGCCATGTCGCATTTGGAGAGTCCCTATGTGCCTAAACATTGGAGCTACCCCACAAGTGACCCCATTTTGGAAACTAGACCCCTAAGGAACTTATCTAGATGCATAGTGAGCACTTTGAACCCCCAGGTGCTTCACAAATTGATCCGTAAAAAAAAGAAAGTACTTTTTTTTAACAAAAATTTTCTTTTAGCCTCAGTTTTTTCATTTTCACATGGGCAACAGTATAAATTGGATCTTAAAATTTGTTGGGCAATTTCTCCTGAGTACACAGATACCTCATATGTGGTCATGAACCACTGTTTGGGCGCACGGCAGGGCTCAGAAGGAAAGGAGCACCATTTGACTTTTTGAATGGAAAATATGCTGGAATATTTAGCGGTTGCCATGTCGCATTTGGAGAGTCCCTGTGTGCCTAAACATTGGAGCTCCCCCACAAGTGACCCCATTTTGGAAACTACACCCCCTAAGTAACTTATCTAGATGCATAGTGAGCACTTTGAACCCCAGGTGCTTCACAAATTGATCCGTAAAAAAAAGAAAGTACTTTTATTTCACAAAAATTTTCTTTTAGCCTCAGTTTTTTGATTTTCACATGGGCAACATGAGTACACAGATACCTCATATGTGGTCATAAACCACTGTTTGGGCGCACGGCAGGGCTCAGAAGGGAAGGAGCGCCATTTGACTTTTTGAATGGAAAATTAGCTCCAATCGTTAGCGGACACCATGTCGTGTTTGGAGAGCCCCTGTGTGCCTAAAGTTTAGAGCTCCCCCACAAATGACCCCATTTTGGAAACTAGACCCCCTAAGGAACTTATCTAGATGCAAAGTGAGCACTTTGAACCCCCAGGTGCTTCACAGAAGTTTATAACGCAGAGCCGTGAAAATAAAAAATCCTTTTTTTTTCTCAAAAAATGATATTTTAGCCCACTATTTTTTATTTTCACAATGGTTACAGGAGAAATTGGACCCCAAAAGTTGTTGTCCAGTTTGTCCTGAGTACGCTAGTACCCCATATGTGGGGGGAACCATTGTTTGGGCACATGTCAGGGCTCGGAAGGGATATAGTGACGCTTTGAAATGCCGACTTGATGGAATGGTCTGCGGGCATCTTGTTACGTTTGCAGAGCCCCTGATGTGCCTAAACAGTAGAAACCCCCACAAGTGACCCCATTTTGTAAACTAGACCCCCAAAGGAACTTATCCAGATGTGTGGTGAGCACCTTGAACCCCCAAGTGCTTCACAGAAGTTTTTAATGCAGAGCCGTGAAAATAAAAAATCATTTTTATCCTCAAAAACTGATTTTTTTAACCCGCAATTTTTTATTTTCACAAGGGTAACAGGAGAAATTGGACCACAAAAGTTGTTGTACAGTTTGTCCTGAGTACACTGGTACCCCATATGTGGGGGGGAACCACTGTTCGGGCACACGTTGGGGCTCGGAAGGGAAGTAGTAACGTTTTGAAATGCCGACTTTGATGGAATGGTCTGCGGGCGTCATGTTAGGTTTGCAGAGCCCCTGATGTGCCTAAACAGTAGAAACTCCCCACAAGTGACCCCATTTTGGAAACTGGACCCCGCAAAGAACTTATCTAGATGTGTGGTGAGCACTTTGAACCCCAAGGGCTACACAGCAGTTTATAACGCCCGGGCATGAAAATAAAAAAATCATATTTCTTCCATAATCGGATCTTTTAGTCCCCAATTTTTTTATTTTCCCAAGGGCAACAGGAGAAATTAGACCTCAAAAGTTGTTGTCCAATTTGTCCTGAGTACGCTGATACCCCATATGTTGGAGAAAACTACTGTATGGGGTCACGTCGGGGCTCGGAAGGGAAGTAGTGACGTTTTGAAATGCCCACTTGATGGAATGGTCTGCGGGCGTCATGTTACATTTGCAGAGCCCCTGATGTGCCTAAACTGTAGAAACTCCCCACAAGTGACCCCATTTTGGAAACTAGACCCCGCAAATAACTTATCTAGATGTGTAGTGAGCACTTTGAACCTCCAAGGGCTACACAGAGGTTTATAACGCCCGGGCATGAAAATAAAAAAATCATATTTTTTCCACAAACATGATCTTTAGTCCCCAATTTTTTTTATTTTCCCAATGTTAACAGGAGAAATTAGACCCCCAAAGTTGTGAAATTTTTCCAGAGTACGCTGATACCCCATATGTGGGGGGTAAACCACTGTTTGGGCATACGTCGGGGCTTGGAATAAAGGGAGCACTGTTTGACTTTTTGAACGCAAAATTTGCAGGAATCAATGGTGGCGCCATGTCGCGTATGGAGACCCCCTGATGTGCCTAAATAGTGGAAACCCTCAATTATAACTCCAACCCTAACCCCAACACACCCCTAACCCCTACACACCCCTAACCCTAATACAAACCCTAACCATAACCCTAACCCCAAAACACCCCTAACCCTAATCCCAACTCTAACCATAAACCTAACCACTAGCCTAACCCTAATCCCAACCCTAACCCCAAAACACCCCTAACACTTATCCTAACTCTAACCCTAACCACAAACCTAACCCTAATCCCAACCCTAACCCTAATTCCAACCCTAACCCAAATTCCAACCCTAACCCAAATTCTAACCGAACCCAAATTCTAACCCTAACCCTAAGGCTGGGTTCATATTGCGTTTTAACAGCCCGTTCAACACGTAGCGTTGACCGGCTGGTAATGGTATAGCATAACGCGATCGCGTTATGCTATACCCGCTAGCGCAGATGAATCATCAGATGATTCATCTGTGCTAGCGGTGATGGAGCCCAGACGCTGCAGCCGTGTCCGAGGCTCCGTCACTGAATGACAGCACGTCGCGAACGCATGCCGCTTACGCATGCGTTGCGATGCGCAACAAATGGGTGAATGGCAGCGTTAACGGACTGCGTTACACCGCGTTATACCGCGGTGAAACGCAGTCCATCTAACGGACTGCCATAATGCAGTATGATCCCAGCCTAACCCTGAGGCCCCGTGCACACGTTGCGGATTCACTTGCGGATTTTTCTAAAATCAGCAGGTAAAATGACTGCCTTTTACCTGCGAATTTAGCGCGGATTTGCTGCGTTTTTCCTGCGGTTTTACAACTATAATGGAATAGGTGTAAAACCGCTGCGGAATCCGCACAAAGATTAACATGTGCGGATTTTAAAACCGCAGCAAATCCGCGCTGGAAAAATCCGCAACATGTGCACAGCGTTTTTTTTTTACATTTATTTGCATTGTACTGTACATGGTTTCTGAACTGCTGTGGATCAGCAGGGCAAAATCCGCTGCGGATCCGCAGCAAAATCAGCTGCGGATCAGCAGCGAAATCAGCTGCGGATCAGCAGCGAATCAGATGCGGATTCGCAGCGAAATCAGCTGCGGATCAGCAGCGAAATCACTGCGATCAGCAGCGAAATCCGCTGTGGATCAACAGCGAAATCAGCTGCGGATCAGCAGTGAAATCCGCTGCGGATACGCAGCAAAATCCGGTGCTGATAAGCAGCAAAATCCGCTGCGGATCCCCAGCGAAATCAGCTGCGGATCAGCAGCAAAATCAGCTGCGGATCAGCAGCGAAATCCGCTGCGGATCAGCAGCGAAATCAGCTGCGGATCAGCAGTGAAATCCGCTGCGGATACGCAGCAAAATCCGGTGCTGATAAGCAGCAAAATCCGCTGCGGATCCCCAGCGAATCAGCTGCGGATCAGCAGCAAAATCAGCTGCGGATCAGCAGCGAAATCCGCTGCGGATGCGCAGCGAAATCCTCTGCGGATCGGCAGCGTAATCCGCTGCGGATACGCAGCGAAATCCTCTGCGGATCGGCAGCGAAATCCGCTGCGGATACGCAGCGAAATCCTCTGCGGATCGGCAGCGAAATCCGCTGCGGATACGCAGCGAAATCCTCTGCGGATCAGCAGCGAAATCCGCAACATGTGGACAGGGCCTAAAAGGATAAAAAAAAAAAATTCTTTATTTTATTTTTTGTCCCTACCTATGACAGGGGGGGGGTTCATTTACTTTTATTTTGATCACTGTGAGAGTTTATCACAGTGATCAAAATAAATTGTAATTTGAAAGGCGCACTGCGCATGCGCCGGCCGGCGGGCGCACTGCGCATGCGCCCGCCATTTTCCAAGATGGCGGCGCCCATGAAGAGTCCCGAGCGGACGCCGGGACGGATCAAGAGGCCGCAGAAGACCGGAGGAGGTGAGTATATTCGTGGGGGGTGATCGAGGGCGGGGGGGAGCGGAGCACACCGGAGGGGAGAGGATCGGAGCGGCCAGCAGATGATAGTAACGGCGGTGACCGTTCGCCGCCATGAATCGGCGGCGGCGGCCGATCACCACCGTTACTCGGTGTGGGGAGGGTGGGAACACAGTGTCCAGCCATGGCCGATGCTATTGCTGCATCGGCCATGAATGGATTGTAATATTTCACCACTTTTCAATGGTGAAATATTACTAATTGCTCGGATTGGCTGTTTCACTTTTAACAGCCAATCAGAGCGATCGTAACCACGTGGGGGTTAAGCCACCCCCACTGTGGTGATGCGCAAGGGGTCCTGTGCCTGCGGGTCGGATGACCTTTCAGTGATTCCGGTCCCCCGACCCGCAGGAACATGATTTATAGCATGACGCCTACGTTGGCGTCATGGGTAAGGAAGGGGTTAAGAATAATAAGGCTACTTTCACACAGTTTTTTGCCATCCCGCGGGATCCGACCAATATGTAATAATACGGATCCGGCGCAGATGGGGAAAAAACTGATACAACGGATCCAATTTAAAGTCGGATCCGGCCTGAACTTTTGAACCTGAAAATGCCGTCTGCGCGTGCCTGGAACGAGGAGAGAGAGAGAGAGGGAGGAGGGAGAGAGAGGGAGAGAGAGAGAGACCAGAAAAGCAAATGTTCTGGGCATGCTCACAATAGAAAAACTTAATGCGGTGGCCGGATCAGGCAAAAGACTGATCCGGTCGCTGGATTCTCCCATTGACTTTCATTGTAACCCACAGCCAGTTGCGCCAAATCCGCTGTCATCCGTTTTTTTTGTCGGACACAAAAACGTTACAGCATGCGTTGTGTCTGGCAGCCGGAAACAAAATTTTAGACGGATCCGGCAAAAACCGGACAAAATGTAAGCACATGCGGCGCGATCTGGCGATAATACAACTTAATTAGGAAAAAACGGATCCGGCGGAAAAAAAAATGGATCCGTTCTTTGCAAAACATGCCGGATCCCAGCGGACAGCAAAAACCTGATGTGTGAAAGAGGCCTAAAGGAGATCTGATATTTTCAGCCAGGGGGGGGGCAGTATCCATGGCCCCTACCTAGGCTAATATCAGCCCTCAGATGTCTGCATAGCTATTGCTGGCTATAAATTATAGGGGGACCACACGCCATTTTTTTTCGATAAATAATCTTTTATTAATTACATACATGTACCCTAATTTGTACACACACTATACTAATTGTATTTATCACTGACATCTATTTATCTCCCTGTATTCTGCATATATGTGTGTGTCACTGATATCTTTGTACAGTATATATATATATATGTATTCTATGTGTATATATCTATTCTATCTTTTCTATTGTCAGTGTGATTTTACAGTAGCCACATATGAATTGCCGGCTTTTCAAACCACACCTGTGCGTATTTCTCGCAAGTCACCGGATGGTCCATGTGGTGTGCGATTTTTTTCTCGCACCCATAGACTTGCATTGGTGAGTCTTGGACGATATACGCTGCAAATCGCAACATGCTGCGATTTCACTCACATGTATGATATGGCAGAGATAAAAAACAGCGATGGGAGCTGCCCCATAGATTAACAGCGGTCCGAGTGCTATGCAATGTTTTATCGCATAGCGCTCGTCCGTATCCCTCTCTAGTGTGACTCTGGCCTTAATGAGTCTCGTGCTTCGGGCGGCCTGTGGGCGGGGATGTGGGCTGGCCTATGGGCAGGGCTTTATGTGGTGCTCTGCTTACATATGCATCTGTATGGGCTTATGACAGGTCACTGATCCCTCAGTGACTTACTCTCTATTTTAAATACTGCATATGCTATGGTGGATTTAGAAAAATCCAGCATTATGACAATAATATTGCCAGGCAAAAAAAAAATTGCCTTCATCAAAATGGCACCAGTGGGGCGTATGCGCAGTAGCATCTATAGCGTTCTGATAGATGCTACTACGCAAGCACCATTTTACTGCAGAAAAAAAAAATTGTCTCTAGCAAAATGGCGCCGCCGATGGCATTTCTGCCGGGAACTCAGGAACTCAGGAGCAGATAACTATGACAAGTTGGTGGAAAATCTCCTCAAAAGATATCAGGATCTTGGCTGTCACATGTCCTTAAAAATTCATTGCTTACATTCGCATCTAGACTTCTTTCCACCAAAGTGAGGAGCAGCAAGCGACGAGTACGGTGAGAGATTTAACCAACATATTGTGGCTATGGAGAAAAGATATCAAGGAAAATTGAATCTATCAATGCTTGCAGATTACTGTTGGACAATTGTAAGAGATGATCCTATGCAGGAGTACAAGAGACAAGTAAAAAAGAAAGGTCACTGAATGAGGAGCAAATTTTATACTGTAATTTCTATAACTGTTTCACAGTAGTGTTTAGACATATTTTAGTTATTATTGTGCTTTGGAAAAAGCACTATATTGTTATTCACATTATTCTTTTTCCGTGTTCTTCTTCTTCTCCAGATTTGCGCAATTAATACAGCCCGAACCGCTCGGTGTACAGACTCCGTTCAAACAAGGTTTTGAAGCTAGCTGCCGTGACAGGTGTGCTAAGTATTTTTGGAGTCGATCGGATTTTTTGCTTTTTAACCCTTTACGCTGGGGAAAAAAAAAATCTTCCCATTGGAATGCATTGATTTTGAACTTAAATGTACGTCTCGGGCTTGGAATTTTTTAAAATCGAAAAATGATATTTTTCCTCCGACTGTTAACCCCCTGAGGACATTTTTGTAGAAAAAAATTTTGCCACCTCAAAACGTGCGTAAAAAAATGGCGTAAAAATAAATTGCCATAGGAATTAATGGCCCCATTGTAATCAATGGGCTCCCATATAAATCAATAATATAGCTGTGAGGCGTTTGTAAGGACCAACTACCACACCAGCTATAAATAACCCGGTTGCTAGAAAGATGGCTACAGCATTACTATGATGCTATGCCATTCCAGCAAGTTTATTGGCTGTAAAACAGGCGCCAAACTTGCTGGGCAGGCATCCGAGCTTCCTGCCCGAATACATGAGGTGTTCTGCAGAGTTCCGAGCATGTCCGAGCACCCCGATGCTCAAGGGTTAACGGAGCATGTCCGAGCATGTTCGCTCAACACTACCGGGCACCAATTCAAAGCACAATCTGTAGTTCCTTCAGGAAATACACATCTAGTTTCAATTGTTGCTAAGTATCGACTAAATATCAGAAAATTGGCATAACAAAATATTCTGCATTTTTATAACTGCAAAAATAATGTTGCAAAATACTGAATCTTTTATGCATTGTTACATGTAGCAGTAACAGGAAAACAAAGAGAGCCAACTCAAAACGTTCATTGTCAGATATGAATTCAGAGGGTCAAAATCATTAAGAAATGGCTCAGTTTCATAACTGAACCTGACAACTTTTGAACATATTTAGAGCAGTGTTTTTTTTATCAAACTTTTGTAGCATTTTAAGTGGTTTATGCCCCATTGTTTCCTTTGGCTTACAAGTTAGCCTTCACTATTGTCTCTAACATTTGCAGTAATGATTTTGATCTTTAAAAGGCTCTTACAAATTATATAACACAGTGATCGTTATGGCAGGGAGCCTGTCAGGAGCTTTATGACCACTTTGGCAATACCGGTCAGGTCACCTTACATGAAGATCTCAGTATTGGACTGCAGCATCACATCTAATGATTGTCATGAGGTCACATTATGGCAGTGATGCAGCAGTTGTACAAAATCAATCACAGTTGGATTTTTGGTCTCAAGTATTGTCCCAATAGCCTTTAATGCACAGGGGCTGAAAAGTGGTAAATTATATGCAATTTGTGTGTGATTTGTCTGCCCTTTACAAGAAGCAGAATATGAGCAAACTCAGGCTACAGAGCTCAGTCCAGATTCAGAATCAAGGCAAGAGATCAAGCTGGTGCAGGTACAAAACCATGAGTCAATAGGGTCACTATTACTGAATAGTGAGATTAACTCCTTGCATGACTGTTAGGGTCCCGTCACACCTAGCGACACACCAGCGATCCCGACAACGATATGCACTTGTCAGGATCGCTGGTGTGTCGCTACATGATCACTGCTGAGCTGCCAAACAGTGCTGGGTGTTCATGTGAGAGACTCGCGCAAGTTTCTCGCATCACACTCGCAAGTGTGACACCGACCTTAAACAGGTCCTAAGCT
Source organism: Oophaga sylvatica (assembly GCA_033576555.1). Lineage (NCBI taxonomy): Eukaryota > Metazoa > Chordata > Amphibia > Anura > Dendrobatidae > Oophaga > Oophaga sylvatica. The sequence goes on along the minus strand of JARQOD010000002.1, from coordinate 595,802,662 downwards.
GTGGTTCCGCCTACTCTTACTTCCAGATTCGCTAAGGGTAAACTCACACTCCATCTTTTTCAGGTGGCCACAAACATATATTTTGCTTCAGAAAACTCTCTTTTTCTCTATCGATTAAAGCAGAGGTAAAAGTATGTTTTTTAAACTCAATTTAATAATTTAAAAAACTGTTGGCAGTTCGTCAAGAAAAATTGCCAAAAAAACAGCTTACAAATATTCCCGAGCATATTTCGGTCATCTTTTGAGCCGCAGCATTGACTTGTAATGTAAGCAAGGATCATCTTCCAAGCTGAAGACATCTGAAGGATGGTCAAGTCATTTCTTTTAAATGTTTAGTGTCTTTAAAAGCCTGAAGCAGTTAAAAGACACTCAAAAGATTGAAATTACTGAACATATTGTTGTTTTTACATAGAAATTCACATGTTCAATCTTTTGAGCATTTTGTTAGTGCTTTTTCGGGTGGATTTCGGAGTGGACCAGATGCAAACCCACCAGAAAAAAGACAACGTTTTTGAAAATTAGTTTTGAAACTAAACTTATTCCTTTTAGAGTATAAAGAACTATCTCAGAAGCGTAAAAATAAGGTTAAGGTGCATAATGTGCTGCGGAGCTCTCTGTTACATTTTTCAATCCCTTCAGGCTAGTGTTAATTTTAAAATGTTAAAAATAGGTCAATCCATGCTCCATCTATGCTCCCGAGCTGTTATATTGTATGTGGCTTGTCAAAACGTGCAGGAGACTTTATAGCAGAGTTATGGGAGTAAAATCCAGTAAATACCGCTCCTGGCAGAATTAGGCTTTACATAAGCAAGGAGAATATTCATATTTTTTTCTTTTGCTTGTACAAATTGAAAATATAAATATAATAGATTATTAACCTGTTAAAATTGTTTTACTTTTTATGGAAATAGTTTTAATTTTGTGTAGATTAATTTAGTTATACATTACTGTTCTGCTGTAAGCAATTGTCGGTAAAGTAGTGTGTCACAAGGCATTAACAATATCATAACAATGAAGAAATGAAAAAGTGCCGAACAGACATATAAAGATACAGTTGAAACTAGAAGTTTACTTACACTATATAAAAAGACACATGCATATTTTTCTTAATGTTTTGGAGTGGCCATCACAAAGCCCTGATCTCAATCCTATTGAAAATTTATAGGTAAAGCTGAGAATACAGGTGCGAGCAAGGCGACCTACAAACCTGGATCAGTTACACCAGTTTTGTCAGTAGGAATGGGCCCAAATTCCAACCAACTATTGTGAGAAGCTTGTGTAAGGATATCCCAAATGTTTGACTCAAGTCATTCAGTTTAAGGGCAATGATACCAAATACTAATGAAATATATGTAAACTTCTAACTTTGCAGTAATGTGCAAATTGTCTCTTCAGAGAGGAAGAGGACTAGAACTCTAGTGCCACCTATTGGAAGTAGCAATCCTAAAAGTCAATGTCAACCCTTTAATGAGCCTTGTCACATTACTTAGGATAAGAGCCAAACCAGAATCTCAATTTGCAGACACTGTGTTTCGGGGTACTGCCCCTCGTCAGTGCAAAGAGTGGGATGATCTGGTTTGGCTGTATGAGAGGCGTCTGACCGATATCCAAGAAGTTCTGTTTCTCCTTGCGGAGATTGATATGCTAAGCATGCCGAGATGAGGAGACTTAAAACCGCAATGCTCCTCTGGGAAATATGCAAATTGAAGTAAACATGAATGCTGCCAAGTACAGAGATATCTTGGATGTAAACCTATTCCAGAGTGCTCTAGACCTTAGACTTGGCCGAAGGTTCAACTTCCAAGAGGACCCCAAGCACACAGCTAATATAACGAAGGCGTTGCTTCAGAACAACTCTGTGATCATTCTTGACTGGCCCAGCCAAAGCCCTGACCATTAAGCACCTCTGAAAAGACCTGAAAATGGCTGTCCACCAACGTTCACCATCCAACCTGATGGAACTGGAGAGGATCTGCAAGGAAGAATGGCAGAGGATCCCCAAATCCAGATGTGAAAAACTTGTTGCATCATTCCCAAGAAGACTCATGGCTGTACTAGCTCAAAAATTTCTACATTTCTATTTTTTCAGTAAAGATGGGATGCAGAGTGTACATTAATGAGAAAAAAATGAACTTTTTTGCATTTACCAAATGGCTGCAATAAAACAAAGAGTGAAAAAATAAATAAAGTTATAAACATCAATATTATAAACACAACCAGGAAAGACAGATACTTCATAGGCTATAATAAAAAAGTATCTTAAAGGAAAAGTAACCATAATTGAAGAAAAATATTTAGACTTGAGAGTCCTCAGTGGTTGATACCTTTTGTTGGCTAACTGAAAAGATGGTAACAAATTGCAAGACTACTCGAAAGCTTGCAATTTGTTACCATCTTTTCAGTTAGCCATTAAAAGGTATCAACCACTGAGGACTCTCAAGTCTAAATATTTTTCTATCTACTGGCTAACACGGTACGAAGATATACATCTTTCCTATATCATAATTGAAGAATCATATATATACACTCCTGATGCGCGTTTCACTGAGGCTTCATCTGGGGTTGCTTGTTTTGCTTGTATTTGGTTGTATTTATAACATTGATGTTAGTCACTTTATTGGTAGTGCTCCCTTTATATACCTGTGTCTACATATGTAGTAACTTATTCAGCATGGTCATTTAACCTTTCACTATTGTATTGCAATCCATATGAACATAGATTTTTGTGTGACTCTGCCATTAGATTTATAATCTTATTTCATCACCCATGTGTATTCCCATATGCCTGATATATCCATGTTACATACCACAGCTCAAGGCCAGGGGAGGAAGCATAAGAGACTGTGCAGATGATGTGGTATTCACAGGTAGTCAGGGGGTGGCGCAATCCAGTCACCAAGAGGACACGCAGAGTAATGTCAAGGGGCCCCACGTCTACTCCGTCCTTTCACTCGATGGCCGTATAGAGCTCCTGCAGCACATTTATATACTGAGTGACGGTCTCCCTCTCTCCCTGCATGCGGCTGAACAGTCGGCTTCTCAGTTCCCCTACATCAGTCGGGTCCCCGTGGGTCTCCTCCAAGGTCTGCAATACCCGGACAAAAGTATTTAGTTGTACTGGGGGTCTTAGCATCACAGAGTCCCGGACCTCTCCCTCCAATGCCATGATGGCCACCTCTGCCTCCAGATCAGGGGCCATCGGGTGCATCCTGAACAAACCCGCATTCGCTCCGCCCAGCTCCACAGCATGGTATTACTGCCGGTGAACTAGGGCAAGTTGTTCAGCATGGCCCCCAACGACAGGCTATTCCGGGGGCCACTCTCACCTCCTTGGTCTGCGGCTTCCCCGCTCATGCTCGGAGACTGCATCCTGCCGACTACGCCAAATGTATTCGCAGGTACGCGGGATGCAGTGACGAGTCGGAGACGAAGCAAGCTTTAACTGAACCTTTATATGGGGGTTATAGGTATAATTAGTAAGCTGATAGTAATTCTCCTGGCAGGGAAAATATACAATACACAATGAACTGAGCAAAAGGCAAGAAGGCAGGTGCCAATGACTAAGAGACTGCGCTAGGGCCCTCTAAATGTCCTAGAACTATAATTAACAGTTAACAGAGTGTCACATATTCTTCTCTGACGTCCTGCAGAGCTGTGGTCCGGTAGGTGTCCATTCGGCGTCTTAGCCTCTGGGCCCAGCCGACGAGGAGCTGTTGTAGGCTTCGGGCGTTCTTACACCCAGGTGCAGATGGGGTGCAACAGGCCCTGAAGAAATTCCCTGGCGTTGACACCGTCCCTCCCAGAGGCGAGATGGCGGCAGCTGCGGACTCTTGTGTAGGCTACAGCCGCAAGCTTGGTCGGGACAGTAGCGGCCGCAGATGGCGGAGCACGGGCCGCAACAGCAGGCTGGAACTGGGCGGCGGCCGCGGATGATAGGGCACAGGCCGCAGCCACGGGCTGGAGTGGGGCAGCGGCGGTCGCGGCTGGAGGCGTGCAGGTCGCAGCCGCGGGCTGGAGTGGGGCAGTGGTGGGTGAAGGTCTCAAAGTATTGCTCCTTCTTCACTCCGCTCGGGTTCGTCCTCTCCCTGAGTCACGTGAGTCCCTGTGCTTTCTCACGTGTGGCAGCTGGCCTTGTCTCTCTCTCCACTCCCCATCAGGTTCCTCCTTGCTGCCTCTTGTCTCTCTCTGCGTCAAGTGTCCCCTGCTGGTCTCCTGTCCTCCTTTTATAGTCGCCCTGCCCCCGTACCTTCCAGAACAGTCTTTGGGTCGTCTTGCAGTTTCTTCCCCGGGAACCGTTTTCCTAGCAACTTAAGTGACAGCCCCCTTGGTTCCGGCCCGGCCCGGCCCCACAGCGGGGCCTCTCTTTCCTACAATGACACAGCAAGAGCTTGCAGCTGCTTATTTATATGTGGCAACACATTTGTCTGCTTGTTTTATCACAGGAGAGAGTGTTTCTTCTGTGTCTCCAGCCCTCTGAGCTAACGATAAATCAAGTCAGTGAAGAAGTAGTAGTAGTGGCTCCTGAGCTTACCTGTAACTGACTTGATTTATGATGAGCTAATGGAACTGGAGATGGATCAGAAACACTCACTCCTGTGATAAAACAGAAAAGAAAATGTGTTACCTCACAGAAGGAAGTAGCTGGGAGCTTCTGCTGTGTCATATGTATTCTCTCTTATATGTCCTTCCATGGCCAGGAGCTGTGGTATGTGCAAACCATGAACTAGTGCATTATGGGTACATTTATAATATTATTTCAGCACAGGACATTTTATTAAACACGTTCAAAGATGGAACTTATTATTATTTTTAGATCTATTAATTCTTTGTTCTTGGGACAACCCTTTTAAAGTAACAGGCACAATAAAACAGCATATATCATGAAGAACAGTGCAAAGCATCATACATTATTAGTACAAATCAGTAGATTCGTGGAGGTTCTGTTACACTAAGGTAATCCCAAACCTTTGGGCATTGCATAAAAAAATAACAATCATTTATTAATTTTATATCTCTGCTCATTTTTGGCTTTGGATTCCAATAGGTGAATGATTACCAGCTACTATCTTAATGATTGACAGCCATCCTGATACAGATCGAGTTTTATAGAGACATCATATTAGTATACTGTACTATTGGTATGCTAATATGATGCCTCTATCTCTATGAAACTGAGTCTGTTGCCCACTGTGTTAGCTTGATAGAGTTTATTGTCCTTTAACCAAACTATTATCACCTGTTCACATGGACCAATAAATCCACCGTCCCACGTATTCTTCTGTAACATTCCTGCAGTTTAGACATTAACAAGCTCATTTATACATGTGACATTATTATTCAAGTTGTTTGCACTTTCCGAAATATTGATGCACAAACTGGCTTTCATCCCCCTGTGCAGGTAACTGGAGCACTTACAGCTGCTTGCATACTTTGCAAGCTTAAGATCCGCGCTCACACTATTATTTGTTCGGCTCGTCGCACTGTATCAGTACACATCTATAATTTTTTTTTTGCCTAAGACTTGTTTAAAGTTCTTCAAATACAATTATAGCTGATTTAAATGGTGCTCCAGTTACTTTGTAATTTGCGTTTATTTTATTTTATTGAATGCGGTAAGTGATTCCGGAATATGAAAATCTACATTGTAAGAAGGTTTAAGAATGATTTACAGAACACAGAGTCAATTAGGGTCTGTTTCGGTTCAGCCAAGCATTAAATTTACATTTTCATCAGCGGAATTCTGCTAAAGAAGTCGTAATCACCTGGAGAAAATAATGAGTGGAGTGCGAAAATGCGAGTGCTAAAATATTAGGTTGGTGCTAAGCTGGAATTTCTGAATAGCTATTTGACCATTATTCAACTAGGGTACGGTTTAGTAAGATAAAATGTTTTATGTATGGAGCTGTGTAATATCGCTTTGCCGTGTGATAAATCCTTAGAGGCACAATTTCATCATTTTAGCTCCTTTTCACATATTGACATGATCCAAATGGTTGTGTCAAAGTAACAGTACACTGAGATTGCCACCTACAGAAGCATTTACAATCATACTCAAACAGTCATAACATCCATTTAAAGCTGTACGATATGCATTGGTGAAGGCTCGTGTCATCTCCTCTGGTGAGTTATTACAGCAAACACTCATCTTTTCTTTGCCACTTTACAATGCTCAAGTTTAGGTATTCATGAAATGGTGCTCGGACTTCTTATGTCTGAATTTTTCGGTGGTTCGATTATGCACACGACTGCTCAATTAGTTGTTTACGGGACCATCAGAGATATCCGGGCAGCTATCGGCTGTCTCCAGCAGTCTTATTGAGAAAGAATGTAGTAGCACTGCTCCATTCTCACGAGGCTCTTTATAGTTACGGTTCTCAGGATCAATGGGGGTCCCAGCGCTTAGACAGACTGGCAATCGTCCAATGATTGAACAAAATGTTTATTTATTTGGTGAATGGATGTTTAGGCCTGCTTGGAAATGATCATTATCGACAGCACATCACCCTGTATGAACAGGAGTTACATTGCGGGAACTGTTCATATACCGTAACCATGCTTGACCGCCATACACCTGGTATGCCTCCCAAATCACGTCCATATAACAAAATAACTCTGAGCAATTTTCCATTTTCTGGTGCTTTTTTCACAATAATGCTAGCTAATATTGCAAATGCCTGCAGCCAGCTTGAAAAAGTACAGGGATTCAATTTGTATCTCTTTTTTCCTCATTCTCTTTTTTAGATTTGTCTTTTTTCTCTAAGTTAAAAAGCTCCAAAAGTAGAAGTGAAAAAATGTCCAAGTATTCCTCTGCACATATCTTCTCCCTCACCTCTTGTTTTATATGAGCCCCCAACGGCCCTTGAAAACAAATGTACACTTCTCCCTTTGCTGAATCTTCTAATCTAGGCGGTTCATCTCCTTATCAGTTTGCACCTGAACTAATACCCCTTCATTTGACACCCCCACACCTGTGCATGAACTACTGACTAGTGACTACCCTCATACATGGGATAAGTTGATTCGTAGTACCCATACTTGCACCCCCCTGCCAAAGCTGCCGATGGGCCAAAAACTCCCTGCATACCTCCGGCCCCTAGAAATGATGTACAATCACTTAAACCCTCTTAAACCCTATAAAAATTCCCTTATGCCTCCACCAACCCCTCCATTAAAACACCTAAGCGCCTAGTCTCCTGAGCAGGTAGCAAAGGATTATAATGAAATGCATATTTTTCTTCACCTAGCTGTCTGGGTGCTATGTCCCCAGCAGCTGAAGTTCCGGAAGCCAGATGCACCGCAGATTATGGCATCCTATCCACTGAAGAATGAGGGTCACTTCATGTGGCCACTGAACCCTCCCTGACCACAAGGGGATTTGATGCAGGAGTATCCGTGCTGGGTCCAGACACAGAGCCCTCCTTGACCACCAGGGGGCTCGATGCAGAAATCAAAGTCGACATGCTATGGGGGAAGAGCCATAAGGAAGCTGCCCAGACATATTCTCTACACACAGAGGGGCCGGATATGGGCAGCCCCCGATCCATCTTGGGTCCCTGCTCACCACCCCATTTTTGCTGCTGAGCAGACCCAAGCAGACCTGTCGATACTGCTCCTGAGACCTTCCCCTGTTGCAGGTCACTCCGAGATGTTGGATTCCTTCCAGGCCAGGACTGCCATGTGGCAGAGGGCAGAACCGAAACCTGACTCGGAGGGTAACTGGAGAGGCTCAGTATCCAGCGTTGAACCCGGGCCCTGGTCCTCCATGCTGGTGAGACATCTGGGCTGCCAGAAAGAACAGGGCCAGCTCCCGATCCCTGAGCGGTTTCTGCACGATGCCTACAGCCATTCTTCACCTCGGGTTCTGCAGCCCTCCAGGGCTGTTCCAGAACCTTTTTCACAAAATCCATGGCAAGGAGGCTTCTAGGTTCTAGCTGTACTAATTATGGTCCCATCATACCTAAGGGTCCTCAGCTTTTATAACCCCCCTCCTAGCCCCAATCTTATTTGACCTAACGCTGACCTTAAACTCTTCCCCCACCATTTCCTCTCTTCCTACACTTATTTTATCCCTTTACATTCCATCATAAACACTGTCATGATGTCCTTTCTTCCAGGCTTGCAGCCCTCATGCGGCCTTACTGGATGCTTGTACAGAATCCTTGCTCACGGATGCAGTAGATATCACTGTGATACTGCCGTCTGTATTCCTCATGGTTGAGACAGTATGTTTCATTGTTGGATTTAGTGATACTTTTTTATGCTGGAGGTCATATCATCATACACTCATACAATAATATAATCTATGTCAAACGGGAGACCAATAACTTCTGTTACTCTTTGTCTCTTCCAGTCTGAAGGATGTGACTACAATTAGAGGATTATACTTTTATGTTCTCTCTGATGGATATTAAATCTTCTTAACCATTCATTAGTGAGGGCCTTGAACATGTGAGAATGTAGTTTATTAATTCGGTTAGATTGATGGACACCATTGAGACACTGTGTGGCTAATATTCATAAAGTCTCTTGTGACTTTATAGACTCCATATAGTTAATATATATATATATATATAGCTTGTTATTTTAGGTAATGACCCATTTTTGCTCAACATAGGATTAATAGGTCAGGTGTAATTAGAAGGATGTAAAATATCTTTTTATGACATCAGAAGCCTTTCTTTTTAATTACATGATGCAGACATGGCTAAAAAATATTTGCATAGGACATATTTCATTGTTTTTAGGGTCATCACATGACCAATTAGGCTTTGTGCAGATAGAGTTTTTTTACATGTTCAAAACCAATCTCTTTTTCATATAGAAACCGTTTTATGAAATAATTCTTATTTGGTGACTTTTTGAAGGAACGTTTCTCTTCCTAGAGCGTTTCTGCAGAGCTTTTTAAAAGTATTTTTGCATCCGTTTGCTTGGACAGTTCCTATATTGGAGCAAATGCCATCAGGAGCTGCTTCAAAGAAGAGACACGTGCTTCTTTTTTTCCACCAGGCATGTTTTTAAACGTAAAGTGAAAAAATGCAAAGAGGTTTTCCAATAGAAATGAATAAAAAGAGTCTTTTAAATGGAAACTGTCAGCAAGATTTCACACCCCAAATTATATATACATGTAGCACTTTCAAAGAAAAATCCAGCAATACCTTTACATGGCCAGTCTGTTCCTCCGATAATGAGAAAACATTGTTTTAATTGATATGCAAATGAGGCTGAAGAGCTGTATGTAGATCTGAAGCCTTTTCCACCGCCCAGTACTGCCTCCTCCTGCTTGACTGAGAACTCTTTTCCTTGTTGTCAGACAGCAGAGACTGTCAAGGAGAAGGATGCGGCGATGGGTGGAGAATAGAGCTGGAGTGACAGAGGGTTTAGATCTACAAATAGCGCTTTAGCCTCACTTGCATCTCAATTCAAACACTGATTTCTCAAAGGAACAGACTGGCCATGTAAAGGTGTTACTGGCCTTGTATTTTGCCTCTTAATGAATCAGACAAGTGCCAAGTGGTTGGCACCTCTACTCCTCCTTCCCACAAATTTTACTCCAGTCAGAGACTGGATAAGATTTGGAACATAAGGAACGCCACCACTCATTATAAATTTGAGGATTAGGGTCGTCACACCCCCAACTTGACCCTACTCTGGCCACTTTTTTGAAGCTGGCTGAAAATAGTGTGAAAATGACAAACATTTTTTTGCTCACTCGCATTAGGCAAAAATCTTGTGATTCTTCAAAGCTTTTTATGCCAGTATTTTGGTGAAAAAGAGTTGATGAATTTGGGTCTCAGTGTAAGTTTGGTAAGTGCAAGCCCTCCTAATAAGATTTTTTATTTTTACTTTACAAATAACAGTGACAAAACAATTATCAGAGCTGTGGCATTTAATGAGCTGTGCATTTGTATGTCCATGTAGCCATATTTTCAATGGAAGTATATGTTACTTTTCAAAAACAGCATGGTTAGATCTTAAAGGGGATGTCCAGTGCGAGGACAACCCCTTCTCATTCCCCATTCTTGGCCCCTATAAAATAAAAACCTATACTCGCCACCCGTGACGGCGCCATTCCTGCGGTGTGAGCAGTCGTGGTGCCGGGGCTCTCGTACGGTGCCCGGTGCCCAATCAGTGCTGGGGTCACTGTCTCTGCCTTCGGACAAATTGAACATTAAGAGGAAGCTGCAGCTGATCTGACATGCAGCCACGGTGACTCGAACACAGTATTCGAGCACGCTGAAGATACTCTACTAAGCACGAGCATGCTTGGACAACACCTTATCCGAGCAAGCTCACTCATCACTACTAATCACTGATCTTGGCGGCTCAGCTGATGTACAGAACATGAGCTGCGGAGCTCTGCGGTTGGTTCCAGCAGTTATATGTGCTGTCACTGTTGCAGCCAAATGCACAGAGATTTGTGTAATGGCGGAGAGCCCGGGTTGGTGGAAGGGCTAGTAATATCTAAGTTTTTTGAGGACCATTTTTCTTAAATTAAAGAACCACTTTCAATATTATTTGCTGAAACTGTTATACTCGTAAAGGTCTTTGCATTATAATTAGCAAATTATGCCGTCATGGTGTAAGGTTCCCTTGGATACACTTCATAGAAAAAGGTAACTTGTCTCATCTGGGAAATTGGGGCATATAGGGATCCCAGGAAACAAAATTTGCTGGAATCATGTGGATATAACAAAAGGGGGACATGGGGCTCGGAATTAAAGATAGACGATACGTAGTCATTGAGGATTGCCAAATAGATAGTATATTGTGGTATAAAGGAGATGGAGGAGGTACTCTAGATCATACATTATGTCCAGACCAGAGGAATGTAACAAGAGGAGTAGGATCGATAGATTTCTCTAGTACAGTCCATATCTTGATAGTAGGGTCTAGCACAGGGGTGGGGAATCTTTTTTCTGCCATATTTATACCATCCTTTGGGGACCGTACAAACTCCTCCCACAAAGTACATCCTGACTCTGGCACTGGTGTTAGGACGTAATCTTTCATTGCATGCCCTTCAGTGTTTAGTAGTGAACACTGCGTGTGTGTGCTCACAGAGCATGAAGAAATTAATGAGCTGGTGGCAATCAAACTACAGCTCCCTGACCAAGAATGCTATCCCTTAGAATCTGCCCGGGGGCCTGATAAAAGGTCATCGAGGGCCGTATATGGCCCAGGGGCCTGAGATTCCCCACCCCTGGTCTAGAATAATGTTCAGAATACAGCTAAGGATTGATGTTTTATGATATACCAAAAAGTCAGGTGGGCAGTTTTATTAAGGGTGTCCATTTTGCTAATTTTTATGGTTTTTACCAAGTGAGCGTTACTTGTAGGATTCTCTGGAGGCTTGTCTTTGGTCTTCTTTGTATAAAAATCATGTGGGCAATCTCTCCTTGGTAAAATACCATTTAAAATTGTCAAATTGGGCGCACAAAATAAAAACGCTCATATCTCAGGAATTGTATGACGATTTAAACAAATTAAAAATAAAAAATGGAACATCCAAGCAAACAGCAGGAATAAAATAAGACCAAAAATCTGGACACTTTTGCCCTGATGACAGGTTCTACTAAACTGACACCCCAGAAGATAAGTACCGTATATACTCGTGTATAAGCCGAGATTTTCAGCACCTTTTTTCGTGCTGAAAATGCCCCCTCGGCTTATACACGAGTCATAGGGCAGAAACCAGCGGGGGAGGGGATGCCGCGGCAGGAGCCGGTGGCTGGGATCATACTCACCCCTCCCCGTGCCATCGCTGAGCGTCCCTGCAATCCTGCGTTCTCCCCGTCTTCCTGCTGCAGCTCTTCAGCACTGAGCGGTGATGTAATACCGCTCATTAAGGTCATGTAATATGGACGTGTCGCCACTCCCATGGGCGTGGCCTCCATATTCATGGCCTTAATGAGCGGTATTACATCACCGCTCAGTGCTGAAGAGCTGCAGCAGGAAGACGGGGAGAACGCAGGATTGCAGGGACGCTCAGCGATGGCACGGGAGGGGTGAGTATGATGGAGGAGAGGACAAGGAGCACGGAACAGGACGGGGGGGGGAGAACGGTGGACGGGGGAAGCATAGAGGAGGACGGGGGAAGCTTGAGCAGGCCCGGGGAAGCATGGAGGAGGACGGGGGAAGCATGGAGCAGGACGGGGGGGGGAGATCGGTGGACGGGGAAGCGTGGAGGAGGACGGGGGAAGCATGGAGCAGGACAGGGGGGATGGAGGGCACAGAGGAGCAAGGAGCAGGACGGGGGCACAGGAGGACGGAGAAGGAATGGGGGAGCACAGCGGAGGATGGAGCAGGAGGGGGGAGTACAGAGGAGAATGGGGGAGCACAGAGCTGGATGGGGAGCAAGGAGCAGGACGGGGGCAGCACAGAGCAGGAGGGCAGTTTATACACTCGGCTTATACACGAGTCAATAATTTTTCCCAGTTTTTTGTGGCAAAATTAGGGGGGTCGGCTTATACACGGGTCGGCTTATACACGAGTATATACGGTATTTTCCATAACTGCTGACTTTTTCTATGGTCTTGTTTATATGTTGAGCTTCTAATAAATAACTTCACTGTAATAAAAAAAGTAAAAAAAAATTCAGGTTAGTGTAATGCATCAATCAATGTCGGGAAAGTTGCTTAATCGTTGTTTATGGTCATGGTCCTAAAGCATAAAATCACACATTGTGTAATCTTATGAGATATTTGCTGAAATAATCAATCCTTGTTTCACGTTCATCTTAACGGGGAAATAATCCTTCGCAGGTTTGATAGATGCTGATATTTAGTTATCTTGTCAGCCCTTCACTCAAGCTTGGGATTTACCCAAAATATCCTGGCATAGTCAGCAAGCAGGAATGTGCTTGCCACTTGTATAATGTTACTTAAAGGGAATGTTTCATCAGAAAATGACATACTATTCAAATCAGGTTTTTGTGTTAAATGTATTTTAATCACATTGGCAATGTTTTCCACTATATCACAATCTTTATTAAAAATTAATCATACTGTGATTTTCTCATTGGCCACTTGGGGAGTTTTAACTTCTAATTTTCTCAAATGAACATTATCAGCAATGAATAAACTCTGACCCCATCGTTTGTATTGAAGCATCAAATGACTATCTGCAAAGGTCATTGTAAAGGAAGGGGATAAATGGCTAGCTGTGGTATTGCCAATTGTTGTATTATTAGCTTTGTTTAGAAGTGTTACCTGTCATTGTAATCATTCCTCTGAAGTTAAAGGGATATTCCCAGGTAATTAATTTGCTTCAGTTAGATAGACAGCATGTTTACAAGTGACTTAGTTTTTCTATCTGCTCTCATTATCCTCAATTGAAAGCTTTTATCTTTCATAGTGTACATCTGGTTTCCATGGAGCTTGGCCGCTAGTGTGTGACCATAGTAACATAGTAACATAGTTATTAAGGTTGAAGGAAGACTTTAAGTCCATCTAGTTCAACCCATATCCTATCCTAACCTGCCCTAACATGTTGATCCAGAGGAAGGCAAAAAAAAAACCAAGTGGCAAACAGTAAGCTTCACATTGGGGAAAAAAATTCCTTCCCGACTCCACATACGGCAATCAGACTAGCTCCCTGGATCAACGCAGTATCTAGGAAACTAGTGAATATAGCCTGTAATATTATACTTTTCAAGAAAGGCATCCAGTCCCTTCTTAAATTTTAGTAAGGAATCACTCATTACAACATAAGACGGCAGAGAGTTCCATAGTCTCACTGCTCTTACAGTAAAGAATCTGCGTCTGTGATTATGGCTAAACCTTCTTTCCTCCAGACGTAGAGGATGCCCCCTTGTCCCCGTCACAGGTCTAAGAGTAAAAAGATCATTAGAAAGGTCTTTGTACTGTCCCCTCATATATTTATACATTAAGCCTTCGTTTTTCCAAACTAAATAACCCCAAGTGTAATAACCTGTCTTGGTATTGCAGACCCCCCAGTTCTCTAATAACCTTGGTCGCTCTTCTCTGTACCCGCTCCAGTTCAACTATGTCTTTCTTATACACCGGAGAACAGAACTGCACACAGGCCCTGATCGATTGCACACAGTAGTTATATTCCAGGAGTGAGTTAACTCCTAACATCCTAGCCACTTATCTCCGCTCCATTTATTAATATACAGCTCACTCATGTCAGGTCCTGACAGGTTGCTGTTATTAATTTTGTAAAATCATCAACCCCCACCATTGGCTGATTTCAGAGCAGTTCTCCTAATCATGGCTCTCACTTTCCTGCTTTTCTGAGATGAGTTCTTGTTTAAATGCAGTGTTATCTTTATGTGTAAATACTGATAGCTGAATGTGTTACAGCGTAGCTGGTGCTGAGCTTTATAGTTCTACTAATACTACAGCTCTATTACTAACCAGAGCTGTAACTCAAGGAGTGCCTGAAACAGACTGCTCAAAAGAAAACTTGAGAATAACCCTTTAAAGTCTATAATAGCAACAGTGCCTAGTGTGAAAACTACAAGATTACTAATTTAAAAAAGTAATGTTGACAAAAAATGCATGTAACACAAAAACTTGATTTACTCAGTAGGTCACTTTCCCTTTAATCTCTTCCTGATATATGATGTCATTTTAAATTTTTTTGTTCTATAATGTTGTTACAGCATTGCTTTTTTATCTTACATTTCACTTGTTTTAATCATTCTGTGTTGTGCTCATTTGACTCACCTGCGGAAATGGTGTTGCTAGATTTATGCATAAATCTAGCACTTTTTCATATTCATTGTCTATCATTAAAATCTCGGTGTAGTAGCTCGAAATGCATATGACGTCAGTGTCCTCGCTCGATGCCACACTGTGAAGTTTTTATGGAGAATTGAATATTGTTAACGATGAATTTTTAATGGAAATTGTTGTAAAGTTGATTTGCTCTTTAGGCGGTTGTCCGGCACCACTCCCTTCCACATCTAAATATGCCTGCTGTAACTGATGCACGATACCTGTTAGTCCTGCGCACATTTTGGGAGGTATATGAGAGACACAGGACAACTCTTAGGAAAGCAAGGATGGCTCATACCGTTAGACCTGTTTACAGATATTTAGCTTCTCTGAAAAATGTTTGTTATATTTAAGGGGTAACATTTCTCCTTGTGGCTAGTGGCATGTCTGGCATGCTAGTATAAGGAGGCTTATAAACCATGCAATGCTCCTCTGGGAAATTAACAATGCCAATAGCCGCTTCCGAGAGGAGGAGAACTTGAACTCAAATACTACTTATTGGAAGAAGCAGTCCTAAAAGTCAATATCAACCCGTTAACAAGCCTTGTCACATACCTTGTTAAAGAGTCTAAATTGACTTTTAGGATTGCCACTTCCAATAGGTGGCACTAGAGTTCAAGTTCCCTTCCTCTCTGAGGCTAAGTTCACACGTTGCGGAATTGCCGCGGAAATTTCCGCGGCAATCCCTCACTTCTCCCGCAGGAAATACGCACGTTTTTTGTGTGCTGATTCCCGCCAGAATAATAGCGTTTTGCAAGCGTAATTAGCTTGCAGAATGCTAGCGTTTTCCTAGCGATCTGTAGCATCGCTTGGAAAACTGATTGACAGGTTGGTCACACGAGTCAAACATAGTGTTTGACAAGTGTGACCAACTTTTTACTATTGATGCCGCCTATGTCGCATCAATAGTAAAAAGATCTAATGTAAAAATAATAAATAATGATATTCTCACCTTCCGGCGGCCCCCGCAGCCTTCCCGCGGCCCCCGCAGCCTTCCCGCCTTCAGCGACGCTCCCGGCAACTCCGGTCCCAAGGATGCTTTGCGGCAAATCACACCGATGACGTAGCATCTCGCGAGACCGCTATGCCATCTGGGTGATTCTCGCAAAGGACTCTTGGGACCGGAAGTTGCCGGGAGCGTCGCTGAAGGCGGGAAGGCTGCGGGCGCGGGAAGCTGCGGGGCCGCCGGAAGGTGAGAATATCATTATTTTTTATTTTAATTATTGTTTTACCAGGGATATGGTACCCAGGGCCTGGAGGAGAGTCTCCTCTCCTCCAGACCTGGGTACCACCGCACATGAACCGCTTACATTCCGCAAAATTAATGAACATGTTGCTATTTTTTCCGCAAAGCGTTTTTTTCGCGGAAAAAAACGCAACATGTGGCCAAAACATGCGGAATCAATTAACATGTATAGGATGCTTAATGCTTGCGTTTTTATCGCGTTTTTACCGCGGAAAACCGCGGAAAAACCGCGAAAAAAACGCAATTATTCCTGATCGTGTGCACTTAGCCTGAAGAGGCAATGTACATCTTTAACGTCAATTGACCTCTCTTCCTCTTGAGGTCTGCCAACGTCATGCTGATTGACCACTGGCTCACCGCAGTTAGGCAGCAGGCAGCTGGCTGTAATTCAACTTGATATCGGCAGAGGCATCTCATCAACCGAGTAGAGCAGAAGGAAAAAGCTGCTCTGTCAAGGTGATGTCACCAGAAGTTACAGCATCGCCGGGAGGAGTGATTTGTGACCACTATGAGCTGGTAGAGATCAGTGCCGGGCACAACAGGCTGGTAGTTAGCGACTACCCGCCTGTAAGATTCTATATCTAAATAGGTAAAGTCATGGATAGCCCCTTTAAACAGAGAGATATTTATAGTCAAATGTGTCATATATTCAGCCTATACCTCATTGTCAAACTTCATACTGATAGAGATTGATCACAATTACTTTAAACTTTTGATGTGCTGTGTGAATTTTTTGACTTGCGAATACTTTTTCCCAAATAGCTTAGCAGTGTTATACCATAACAAGATATTTTCCTTAGGTGTCCAATTAATAAAAGCAGAGGAACGGCAGGGAACCTTGAACTACTTATGGCAGCGCATGGTGAATTGCATTAGCCTTTGTTCTTATTGTTTTAATAATTAAAAATAAATTAGGTATGTATATTACTTTTTTAATTGGAGGGGGGACAAAGGTTACGGGGAGAGGTTACAGACAGACAGAGAGTCGATTAATATTTTCCCTTAGGAAAAATAGTAATCACTGTGTGCTTTTTATGTAAAATCAATTATAACAGAATTTTAGTAAAATATTCACAGTGAAGGGCCATTTTCATTGCTAATTTGTTCCACATTTCATGATTTGATCTAATTTTCTTGATGTAGCCTGTTCTTATAATAATAGAATAGTGCTAAAAAAACGAAGGGGCCCAAATAAAAAGTCAAAGAAGGTGTCCCCTGGTTTGATTTTATAGCCACAGCTAAATCTAATGGTCACTGCTCCCTGCTGATTCTCCTGGATCTCTCTGTAGCATTTGACACTGTGGATCACCTGCTCCTCCTCACTGTGCTCCACTGTATCGCTCTTAAGGTTACCTCCCTCTCTTGATTCTCCTCATACCTTTCTGACCGCTATTTCAGTTTATTAATTGCTGACTCGTTTTCCTCTCCTCTTTCCCTTAATGATGGAGTTCACCAAAATGTTCACCAAATGCAAGTCATATTGATCAAATTTTACCACTATCATGAAGTACAATGTGTTTAGAAAAATAACAGTCTCAGAATCAGTGGGATCCGTTGAAGCGTTCCAGTTATTACCACATAAAGTGACACTGGTCAGATTTCTAAAATTTGGCCTGGTCATTAATGTCAAAGTTAGCTCCGCCACTAAGGGGTTAAGGGAGTATTGCTATAATACAAGGATAAAACTGCCAGTTTGGTAAGGGTCCAGGCTTTTGAACCACCATCTATCATCAGGATGGTGTTTTCTGTCCCTGATTTGAGTTAAGACGTTGTCACACTCAATTGAATGTTTATGGGACCGAAATACAGATCTAGCAGTGATTAAATTGACTGACTCAGATAGCCCAGCGCTGGGATATCATGGCACAAAATGTGTAATTTGACACGAAACTTGTCAATGTTAAACTGTCTTCATTCTCTTAAGTGACATAACCTTCTGTAACAAGTTATCAGAATGGTGCCGTTATGAGTCATGATAACCTTTAAAGTGAACCTGTCAGTAGGATTTTGCTAAGTAAACTACAGACACTGTCCGGTTGCCGCTGTTACACTGATTAAAATGATACCTGGGGTGAACTAATCCGTCTTGTGGTTGTTGTGTAATCAGTGTTAGAAGTTTGCAGCTAATAATATGCCCGTGTTCTGGTGCAGGACTGTAGGCTTATCTTCCTGCTTAAAGGGTATGCCACACTAAACAATATCGCTAACGGGATCGCTAAAAAAACGTCACTATTTAGCGATCCTGTCAGCGATGTTGTTCAGTGCGGCAGCTTCCAGCGACGAGCTTCCTGCTGTGATCTCGCTCGTCGCTGGAATCGTTCCGGACCCTATTTCATCGCTGGCGCTCCCGCTGGGTAAGTATCTAATCGCTGTGTGGCACCTTTTCTTAGCGATTTAGCGGTACTTTTGTACCGCTAAAGTCGTTAAGAAGATCGCTAACGGCGATAGCGTCGTTAACTATATCGCTAAATGTGGCAGCATTTAGCGATATAGAAACAATCCCGTTAGCGATCTCATTAGTATGCAACGCTAACGAGATCGCTAGCGGGATAGCTTAGTGTGGCAGTACCTTAAGGCTACTTTCACACATCAGTTTTTTGCCATTAGGTGCAATCCGGCAGTTTTTTAAAAAAACAGATCTGTTTTTTTTTTACCGCCGATCCATTTTTTTCTCATTGACATGCATTAGCGCAGGATCGCGCCGCATGTCATTGCGTTTTGTCAATTTTCTGCCGGATCCGTCATAGATTTTAATTCCGGAGGCCGGACAGGACGCATCATGTAACGTTTCTTTTTGTGCCGGAAACAACGCACAGCGCCTGAAGCGGAACATCAGGCTTGGTCATACAATACAAGTCTATGGGTGCCGGATCAGGCATAGGACTGATCCGGCAACCAGACTGCGTTTTCTTCATCTACACCTGCCTGGAAGCCGAACCAAGGTCTCTCTCTCTCTCTCTCTCTCTCCGTGCCAGACATGCATACTATACATTTTTCAGGTTCAAAAGTTCACGACGGATCCAGCTAAAAACCGGATCCGGCATATCAGTTTTTTACATTTTAAGCTGGATCCGTCTTTTTCGAAATTGGACGGATTGTGCCTGATTGCAAAAAACTGATGTGTGAAAGAGGCCTAAGCCAGAAAAACCAAGGAAAGATCTGCCCACAGTCTGTCGCAATGATGAGGAACATGTTTGTGTTCGGGGTCGGCCTATGGGCAGGTCTTTCCTTGGTTCTCTGGCTTACCTCAGGAAGATAAGACTCTGCCTACAGTCCGCCCCAGAACATGAGCTCATTAACTGAAAACTTCTAATACAGATTACACAAGAACAAGACGGAATTCTTCACCCCTGGTATCATTATAATCAGTAAAATAGCGGCAACATGACAATGTCTGTAGTTCTGCCGACAGGTTCGCTTTAATACATCTGTAGATAGAAGAACACATTACTTGGCTGTCCCATAAGGACTAAATGGAGAGACAGTGCTCCTGCACAACAACAGCTCTATTCAATAGAGCTGACAGAAGTGCCCGACTGGTGGAGGGCTGCAGTGATAGTTGACTTTGTGGAACTTTCTCCCATCTCCCTACTGCATTTGTGGAGCACAGCCACAGTGATCGTGGGGTTCTTCTTTACCTCTCTCACCAAGGATCTTCTCCCACGATTGCTCAGTTTGGCTGGACGACCAGGTTTTGGAAGACTTCTGGTGGTCCCAAACTTCTTCCATTTAAGGATTATGGAGGCCACTGTGCTCTTAGGAACCTTGAGTACTGCAGAAATTCTTTTGTAACCTTGGCCAGATCTGTGCCTTGCCACAATTCTGTCTCTGAGCTCATTGGCCAGTTTCTATGACCTCATGATTCTCATTTGGTCTGACATGCACTGTGAGTTGTGAGGTCTTATATAGTACAGGTGTGTGCCTTTACAAATCAAGTCCTATCAGTTTAATTAAACACAGCTGGACTCCAATGAAGGAGTAGAACCTTCTCAAGGAGGATCACAAGGAAATGGACAGCATGTGACTTAAATATGAGTGAATTTACCAAATGACTGCAATGAAACAAAGAGTGAAAAATTTAAAGGGGTCTGAATACTTTCCATACCCACTGTATATAACAGGAACAGGGCAATCATACACACAGGTCCAACCCAGGAGAAAGGTCTTCTCCTCCCTCAAAAGCACCTACAGTGGCCACTGCAGGGCAGATGTAGAATTACATGGAAATCGTTTAAACAATTATCTGTCCACATAAAGAAAGATGTGCTGGGTCCACTGAGCAGAGGCTGTGTACAGAGTATATCTATGTCCTAGCATGTAGAACGTGTCCTAAAGCAGGCAGTGCCTATGGACAGGGGTTATGTTGGTAAAGCATTCTATTAAACCATATATAAATATATATGCATGTTTGTCAGATTTGTTATTTGGTTACTTTATCATGGTGTTACCGTTTGTATTTTTTGTATATTGGGTAGCACAACTGCTTAGATACTTCACCTGGCAATTATGGGTATAAGGGGAAGTTTTTCTTTGTACAGTGTTGCAATCACATTTGATTGTAGCACAAAACAAGTTGACTGTTGGGATCCGATCCCGGCCGTCACAGCAGGAGCGCGGCTTTGTATTACCGCTATCCTCCTGTCAGCTGATCACATGGGAACAATGGCAGTGACTTATACATCATGGAGTGGGAAGGGGTTAAATGACAAGAACTGTAGTTTGATGAATACACAGACATCCTTAAGAAGGACCTGTTAGTCACCAGATTCACATAGAGAGATGGCTACCATGTTAATGCGATCTTCTGCAACATTAGTCTTCCCACCTACTTGTTTTCTAGTCTGCCCTTCTCTAGCTCCTGTAAGGTCAGAGCTGTCAATCAGTGAAGAATAGGGAAGATAGATGTAAAGCAAGTAGGTGGGAAGGAGCACTGCAGTACCACACTGAGGCTGCACTGAGCACTGTGCTTGGTTTGAACAGTCATTTGTCCCGACAGACTCTCTCTGAACTCATTATTTCTCCTTTTCTTTTCTGAGTTGCACAGCTTATTCGGACACAGACAACAATAAGAGTTTTACAATTGGAAAGAAAACTTTTAAGTGTTTTGTCGGGTGACAGAAATACAATGAATGCTGCGCTATGTGAAAATTCTCACTGCAAAATTGTGTTGTGATCTCACTTCATCTAATAAAAATGTATTTTATTCCAAAAAAAATCACTTAATTTCATGGCGTGAGCAGGTGTTAAATATTTATTACGCTGGCGTATTTCATTATTTCTCATGCTGGCATTTACAGATTGTTTACATTGATATTTACATTACAACCTGGACATAAATGGGTAATGTCCGGGGTTATCGTTTATCCACTGATCATATTCTGCTGCGGCTGAAAAAAATCACCAGGCTTCTGTTACTTAGCCTCCCATACATACAGACAGTTCACAGTGATGGCAGTACTCTGGACTCATCTATTAATGGTCATACCTATGGCCGTGTAAGGCTGAAGATGGATGGCGACAATATCATTGTGATATTATAGCCCTTTACTATTCTTTAGGAATGTTACTCAGTTCTCAGGGAACAGACAGGAGTTTAATATAGTTTCTGATTCTCTATGTCCCTATAGAGTTATACTATGCAATTCTCACTCTAGATGCCCTTTGTACTGCTTGATGAAGACTCACTCGGTCTTCTATCCGATGCGTCTCATGCTACTCCATGCTGACACCTCTGGAGTGCTTGTTCTGGGGTCAATTTCTGGCTCGTGGCTGGTGGTAACACTCGTCTTTCTTCCTTGCTTATCTCCGTTGAATATGTGCCAACAAATGCATCATAATTTATGCCACAGAACAGGCGTAAATTAAGTTGTACATGTATATTTCTTTGTGCAGGCATTGAACAGTTGCGCTAAATTCCTTAAAATGCAAAAGATAGAAGCAATAGAAAAGGAGCGGCACTCATCACTCATATATATCACTATGTGTGACTCGACCCAACGGGTGGTTGGTCAACGGACGGCACAACTCACACACAACATGATGGGAAAGGCGAGAGGTGGGCCCTAACAATAGGGAATGAGGGATGGTCACCACCTGAGCTCAAACCTGAGCCTGTCCCTACACTCTCCTAATGCCCTATGCTGGTCCTTCCCCCCGCCGCCGTCAGAATACCTCATCCCTAGTTGTCACCTATAGATGCCCTGGCTAGTGCACTGGCCGGCAAGGAGCACTAGCCTCACTACTACAGATAATAAACACAGGGGGAAGTGACAAACACAAACGGGACAAGGTAGCAAGAAAACCACAAGACTTAGCTTATGAACACCACTGCTAAGTTCCACACAGCAGAAAACACATCAACTGGACTGCAAACACCAGACGTGGGTGACACCAGAGAGCTTCTTTTGCTAGGTTGATTTCCAGATAGGACCTGTATAACCAACAGTCAGCTGATGCATCAGGTAACCTTTAAAAGGATGGTGAGTGTTATGATTTGGTAGCTGAGGAGTGCAGGTAAAAAAAGGCAATATACCAGAGCAGTTGGAAACTATGAGATTGCAGTACCCTGACTAACCACCACAACTAGAGGCAGCCGTGGAGCGTTCCTACGTTGGTCCTAGACGCCTCGTCACAGCCTGAGAAACTAACTACACCTAAAGATAGATATAGGAAAGCTATCTGCCCCGGAGCAGAACCCCAAAGACAATAGAAAGCCCCCAAACATGTAATGGCGGTTAGACAAGATGAAATACTGACACAGAAAGAAAATAGTATGAGCAAACGCTGGGGCCCAAACTAACTAAATAGAAAAGGACAGGAAGGGTACTTACTGCAATCCCAGAAAACCCTGAAAAGCACCAACTCTACTAATTTCAAAAACACCTGAGATCACACGACCTCTACCACCTAAATTAGTTCTCTGGTGTAACAAAATCAAAACAGCAGCCACTGAAAAAACTGGAAAAAGCAAAAGTACAAACATAAGTGGCTGAACTAAACTGAGAGGGCAAAAGCCCCCAGAGGGGACCCTAAAGGCCCCCACAGAAGTGCAGGACAAAAATGCAAAAATATAGCACAAAAACAAAAAGAAGAAAATGTCTTATCTGTTAGCAGGAGATGCAGACACGACACAGCAGGCTACAAGGGAAACAGGAATGAAGGATTCAGACCAGAACAATTGATCACCGGCAACCCTGATGGGAAGGTGACTCCCTTTTATAAGACCAGTCAGTAACACCTGATTCCCAGTCCTCACAATCTTCACTGGACAGACCAGCACCGCTTGTAACCACCAGAGGAAGCCTCTGCTCAGAACTCATCTCAAACCCATTCACAACAGTACCCCCCCTTGAGGAGGGGTCACCGAACCCTCACCTGAGCAACCAGGCCAGTCAGGATGAGTTCTATGATACGCACGGATAAGTCTCCTAGCATGGATGTCCGAAGCAAACACCCAAGAATTGTCTTCCTGACCATAACCTCTCCATTTAACCAAATACTGGAGTTTCCGTCTAGAAAAACGAGAATCTAATATTTTCTCAACCACATACTCCAGATTGCCCTCAACCAAAACAGGGTCAGGAGGCACAGCAGCAGGAACCACTGGCTCAACAAACCTCTTCAACAAGGACTTGTGGAACACGTTATGGATCTTAAATGTCCCTGGAAGAAGCAAACAAAAAGAAACAGGATTAATAATCTCCATGATCTTATAAGGTCCAATGAACCTAGGCTTAAATTTAGGAGATGCCACTCTCATAGGAATATTCTTTGAGGACAACCAGACCAAGTCCCCCACTTTAAACCGAGGACCATCAGTCCTATGCCGGTTAGCAAACCGCTGGGCCTTCTCCTGACAGAGGGACAACCTCTCCACTACCTGGTCCCAAATCTGTTGCATACGCTCCACAACAGAGTCAACACCTGGACAGACAGAAGCCTCCGTCTGTCCTGAAGAAAATCGAGGGTGAAACCCAGAATTACAGAAAAACGGAGACATCAAAGTGGCAGAGCTAGCCCTATTGTTAAGAGCAAACTCAGCCAAAGGCAAAAAAGAGACCCAGTCATCCTGATCAGCAGACACAAAGCATCTTAGATAAGTCTCCAATGTCTGGTTTGTTCTCTCAGTTTGACCATTGGTCTGAGGATGAAATGCCGAGGAGAAAGACAATTGAACACCCAGTTTAGAACAAAAAGTCCTCCAAAATCTGGAAACAAACTGGACTCCTCTGTCAGACACAATGTTCTCAGGAATGCCGTGTAAACGAACCACGTGCTGAAGGAACAACAGCACCAATTCAGAGGAGGAAGGCAACTTAGGTAATGGCACAAGATGTATCATTTTGGAAAACCTATCACAAATTACCCAGATGGTGGTCATTCTCTGAGAAACAGGAAGGTCGGAAATGAAATCCATAGAGATATGGGTCCATGGTCTCTTGGGCACAGGCAATGGCATCAACAAACCACTAGAGCGAGAGCAAGGCTTGGAGCGAGAGCAAGTCCCGCAGGACTGCACAAATTCCCTGACATCACGAGACAAGGTAGGCCACCAAAAGGATCGACTAACCAAGTCTCTGGTACCAAAAATTCCGGGATGCCCAGCCAATGCGGAACAATGAATCTCAGACATCACACTCTTTTTCCACTGATCCGGGACAAACAATTTTCCAACCGGGCAGCGCTCGGGCCTATCCTCCTGACACCCCTCCAGAGCAAGTCTCAAATTGGGCGAGATGGTGGAAAGAACTACACCCTCTTTCAAAATAACAGAAGGATCAGATAACTCAGGAGAGTCCGCAAGGAAGCTCCTCGAGAGGGCATCCGCCTTAACATTCTTAGTGCCAGGAAGAAAGGAAACCACAAAATTAAAACGTGTGAAAAACAAGGCCCACCTGGCCTGTCTAGGATTGAGTCGCTTGGCAGATTCCAGATAGACCAGATTCTTATGGTCCGTAAGGACCACCACCTGATGTTTGGCTCCCTCCAGCCAATGTCTCCACTCTTCAAAAGCCCACTTCATGGCCAATAACTCCCGATTACCCACGTCATAATTACGTTCAGTAGGAGAAAATTTTCGAGAGAAAAAGGCACAAGGGTTACTTTTAGAGGTCTCTGGATCTTTTTGGGACAAAACGGCACCTGCCCCAATTTCAGAGGCATCAACCTCCACCTGAAATGGCAGAGAAACATCAGGCTGCCGTAGAACAGGAGCAGAAGTGAATCTCTGCTTAAGTTCCTGAAATGCAGAGACTGCCTCAGGAGGCCAATTCACCACATCAGAACCCTTTCTGGTCAAATCAGTTAATGGTTTAACAATAACCGAGAAATTACCAATAAATTTACGATAAAAATTGGCACAACCCAAAAATCTCTGAAGAGCCTTTAATGAAGTAGGTTGGACCCAATCACAGATGGCCTGAACCTTGACCGGGTCCATTTCAATAACAGATGGGGACAAAATGAATCCCAGAAATGAGATCCTCTGTACGCCAAAAAGACACTTTGATCCCTTCTCATACAGAGCATTCTCTCTCAAAATCTGGAATACAGTTCGAACATGTTTCACATGAGAGTCCCAGTCATTAGAAAAAATCAAGATATCATCCAAATAAACAATCAGAAATTTGTCCACAAAATCCCTGAAAATGTCATTCATGAAGGACTGGAAGACGGAAGGAGCATTAGTGAGCCCAAAGGGCATCACCAGGTACTCAAAATGCCCTTCAGGGGTATTGAATGCCGTCTTCCATTCATCCCCGTGCTTAATGTGAATAAGGTTATACGCCCCCCTGAGGTCAAGCTTGGTAAACCAAGTAGCGTTTTTCACCCTGGAAAACAGGTCAGAAATCAAGGGTAACGGGTATTGATATTTCACAGTAATATTGTTCAAGAGACGATAATCAATACACGGCCTCAATGAATCATCCTTTTTGGCCACAAAGAAAAAACCGGCACCTAAGGGTGAAGAGGATGGTCTGATATGACCCTTCTCCAATGATTCCTTGATATAAGACCGCATAGCGTCATGTTCAGGTACAGACAAGTTAAAAAGGCGACCCTTAGGGAATTTACTACCCGGCACTAATTCAATAGCGCAGTCATAGCTCCTATGGGGAGGCAAGGATGCAGATTTACTTTCGCTAAACACATCAGAAAAATCAATCAAAAAGTCAGGAACATCCTGAGCCTGGGGGGAGGCAGAAAAAACAGGAGTGTTGGTATTAACACATTGGCAGCCCCAACTGGTTACAGACACAGATTTCCAATCCAAAACAGGATTATGAGACTGTAACCAAGGGAAACCCAGCACGATAATGTCATGCAGATTATACAGAACCAAAAATTTGCAGCACTCCTGGTGATCAGGTTCAACCCTCATTATCACCTGAGTAGAAAACTGGGGTTTATTCTCAGCCAAAGGGGTAGAATCGATCCCCAGTAGGGGAATAGACTTCTGTAGGGGTATCAAGGGAAACCCACAACGTCTAGCAAAATCATAATCCATCAGGTTAATAGCTGCTCCAGAATCAACGAAAGCCTGAGCAGAAAATGAGGACAGAGAGCATATCAGAGTGACAGTTAATAAAAACTTAGTCTGAACACTACCCAAGACAACTGAGCGTGCAAAACGTCTTCCCCGCTTAGGGCAGACTGAAATAGCATGAGAGGCATCACCACAGTAGAAACATAACCCATTGCGCTTTCGAAACTCATGACGCTGTGCCCCAGACACCACTCTATCACACTGCATGGGTTCAGAAGCTGGTTCACAAGGCAACACCATTCCACGCATACTTCTCCGCTCACGCAAACGTCTGTCAATTTGAATCGCTAATGACATAGAATCATTGAGACCAGAGGGGACAGGGAATCCCACCATAACATCCTTTACATTATCTGACAGACCCTTCCGGAAAAGGGCTGCCAAAGCGTCGTCATTCCATTTGGTCAGGACTGCCCACCTACGGAATCTCTGACAGTATAACTCAGCGTCATCAAGCCCCTGATTTAATGCCAACAAGGCTTTTTCAGCTTGATCAGTGACATTAGGCTCATCGTACAATAACCCCAAAGCCTGAAAAAATGCATCAACATCACTCAAAACAGGATCCCCAGGTGTCAGGGAAAAAGCCCAATCCTGAGGATCGCCGCGCAGGAGAGAGATGATAATTTGAACCTGCTGCGCTGCGTTCCCTGAGGACTTAGATTTTAAGGCAAAAAACAATTTACAATTATTTTTGAAATTCTGAAACTTAGCTCGATCCCCTAAAAACAAATCTGGCATGGGAATCATAGGTTCCACAACAGGCAACCTAGCAAGATAGGTAGCAATACTCTGAACCTCAGTGGCAAGCTGATCCACACGGCCAGACAACTGTGCAAACTCCATTGAGAGAAAAGATCCTCCCCAGCACCCAGAGATACAGAGGGAAAAAAAAAAATGCAACAAACAGAAAAATATCTCTGACAACTCTGACAACCTTTTTTTTTTTTTTTTTTTCTTTCACAATATTTTTCCCTTCTGTGAGTACCACACAATTTTCAGTTTTGGCCGGTGATACTGTTATGATTTGGTAGCTGAGGAGTGCAGGTAAAAAAAGGCAATACACCAGAGCAGTTGGAAACTATGAGATTGCAGTACCCTGACTAACCACCACAACTAGAGGCAGCCGTGGAGCGTTCCTACGTTGGTCCTAGACGCCTCGTCACAGCCTGAGAAACTAACTACACCTAAAGATAGATATAGGAAAGCTATCTGCCCCGGAGCAGAACCCCAAAGACAATAGAAAGCCCCCAAACATGTAATGGCGGTTAGACAAGATGAAATACTGACACAGAAAGAAAATAGTATGAGCAAACGCTGGGGCCCAAACTAACTAAATAGAAAAGGACAGGAAGGGTACTTACTGCAATCCCAGAAAACCCTGAAAAGCACCAACACCACTAATTTCAAAAACACCTGAGATCACACGACCTCTACCACCTAAATTAGTTCTCTGGTGTAACAAAATCAAAACAGCAGCCACTGAAAAAACTGGAAAAAGCAAAAGTACAAACAT
Organism: Oophaga sylvatica; assembly: GCA_033576555.1. Lineage (NCBI taxonomy): Eukaryota > Metazoa > Chordata > Amphibia > Anura > Dendrobatidae > Oophaga > Oophaga sylvatica. The sequence goes on along the minus strand of JARQOD010000002.1, from coordinate 595,774,613 downwards.
AAGTGGCTGAACTAAACTGAGAGGGCAAAAGCCCCCGGAGGGACCCTGAAGGCCCCCACAGAAGTGCAGGACAAAAATGCAAAAATATAGCACAAAAACAAAAAGAAGAAAATGTCTTATCTGTTAGCAGGAGATGCAGACACGACACAGCAGGCTACATGGGAAACAGGAATGAAGGATTCAGACCAGAACAATTGATCACCGGCAACCCTGATGGGAAGGTGACTCCCTTATATAAGACCAGTCAGTAACACCTGATTCCCAGTCCTCACAATCTTCACTGGACAGACCAGCACCGCTTGTAACCACCAGAGGAAGCCTCTGCTCAGAACTCATCTCAAACCCATTCACAACAGGTGAGAGTGGTCACCACCTCCATCAGCTGACCTAGCAGCACTGCAATTACACCAGCTTGCCAGCGGAAAAAAAACTGATATTAACACCGCTGGCCTGAAAGGAAAAAGTTTTAATTGAGTGGAACCAGAGCTGCCACAAATCCAAAAATGGATTGTGACAATATGTGAATCAACAGCACTTTATTCGGTTGTGACATGAGGAGCAAAGACTTGAGAATGAATGAGCGACAACTGTTTCGCCTAAACTACGCTTCTTCCAGCTCCTCTTCTTCATTTTGGCTTTGACAAATATTGATGCTGTCATGTGCGGATTACATGCATTTCTAATGCGTTTCTATAACGGATATGCATTATGAACTCATATGTGTTTTTTATCTGCGGATTTTTCACATCTAATGTGTGTCTATGGGGAAAATCTGTGCATAAAACTATAAATCCCATTCATTTGTAAGATGCTGCTTTTTTACACAGCATCAAAAACTCATCTTAGGAACTTAAGCTAAGATTTACACTCTTACACCATCTACTCCAGCACATTCTTCATCAAGAGTGGGCTACAAAATGTCAATCTTGATAAATCGGGGAATTAGTGGATAGATCTCTCAATTCCACTCTGCTGACTCCTCAGCTACAGGATTCCTACACCTCACTCAGATGTGTGTCTACTACACTAAACATCCACTTCTGGTTAGATCTTCTTCCCTGGTTGACCCTTGAACAACGATTCCAGTCCTCTTTTGTTATGAGCTCAGTTGCAACAACTTTATTTATCTAATGGATTGCAACCGAACCCGGGGTCCACGATGCAGTTTATGTCACTGCTGCCGAACACCCTTTGGGGATCAGGGTAACAACTGAAAACTAAAGGGTTATATTAGATCTCGCCTGTGTTACTTCACACAAGGAGAGATATTGAATTGGCACTATCTCCGTTAACTTCACAGGAGATGTGCTGAAGACTGGCGTAGACGTAGACCTGTTAATAGCACAGAAGCCACTTGCCAGATATTAGATCTGCACCATGTGCTGCAGGCTGGCGCCGAAGTATCCCTGTTAATAGCACAGAAGCCACTTGCCAGATATTAGGAAGTGCATGCGACTCAAGCCAGGCATACGTGCTGCCAGCCGGTGTGCCACCGGACTGAGCAACTCTCCATTAGTTAGCAGGCGATGCACAGGATACGCGCCCCACAGTCTGCTCGGGGTGTATAGCTACCCCTTTGACAGAGACAGACTGCACTACGATCGCTACCTGCATAGCATTCATTAACCTGCCTGAAGGACCTGGGCTAATTAGCCGAGCTGACACTGGCATCGGCAGGTCCCGGAGAGCGAAAGTTAGAGAGCATGTGGAGCCCAGATTCTGGTACGTCACACATGAGCACTGCCTATTCAGTATGACCTGACTGCGCCGCGGACAGACAAGCTATTTAAGGGCTAAGCTCCGCCCCCAGCCATCTCGTCAATCGCATCACTGATGACGTCATCCGCGACCAATCAGGCGATGCCAGGTCAGAGGATCAGCTGACATTAACCATCAATCATGGCTCGCCATGTCACGGACATGCTCAGTGCAGGCATTTCTGGACTTAGGCTTACAACAGCCTATTCCTGTTCTGTAACCTAGGTTTAAGGCTACTTTCACACTTGCGTTTTTTTGCGCAGCGCATCATACGCACATGAAACGCATTAAAAAAACGCATGCAAACGCTTATAAACGCTGCGATATTTAGTCGCATCAGCGTGCGCATTACAACCAAAAAACGCCAGCGTTTGTATGCGATTTCAAGCGTTTTTGCATGCGTTTGCGTTTTTTCGGCGCATGGGTTGTCTACGTGTCACATTTCTATCAACTCTGTCTCTATCATCTGTCTCTATCATCTCTGTCTCTATCATTTCTGTCTCTATTATCTGACTCTATCATCTGTCTCTATCATCTCTGTCTCTATCATCTCTGTCTCTATCATCTCTGTCTCTATCATCTCTGTCTCTATCATCTGACTCTATCATCTCTGTCTCTATCATCTCTGTCTCTATCATCTGTCTCTATCATCTCTGTCTCTATCATCTCTGTCTCTATCATCTCTGTCTCTATCATCTCTGTCTCTATCATCTCTGTCTCTATCATCTGTCTCTATCATCTCTGTCTCTATCATATCTGTCTCTATTATCTCTGTCTCTATCACCTTTTTATCTACACTCCTCACAATGTATCTTGTGTAGGGGGTTGTTTAAACAAGTGTTTAGACATTATTTACTCCAAAATCGCGTGCGCGCAAAAGCACTGACGAGCGCAAAGCCATGCGCACGCCAGCGCACCCATAGACTGCAATGTTATTCTTTGCGCATAGCATGCGCACACGTGCGCACGCGTTTTTTTAAAGCGGTTGGGCGGAAAAAAAATGCAACATGTAGCGTCTAGCGCGTATGGACGCACACCTGGAAAATGCGCAGCGCACGCCAAACGCAGATGAATGCGTGCAAGCGCTAGACCCTGCACTCGCCATGTTAAAGATAGGGGAACATTGCGCATGTGTCCGATAGCGCACGATGCGCTGCGCAAAAAAAACGCAAGTGTGAAAGTAGCCTTAGGCTACTATGAACAAAGACTCTCGTAACAACTTGTGCCTCTCGGTTATTAGCTAGGCGTTGGGATCAATGGCGAAGCAGAGCAGCATCTGCCTCAGCTGAACCTGGATGGGAGACCACAGACTCCTAAGATCCAGGTTTGGATCCCGCCAATGCCTAACATCTTTACTGAGCAATTCTAGTAAATCAAACTTTAAATTTGAAGCGTTACATCTGCAATGCATCATTGTCTTTGCATGTTACAAATGTATGCCAAGAGTCACAAGCTACATTAGCTCACCATCATAGAATTGCTCACATTCCCATTCTAGTTCTTCTGTACTATTAGCACAGTCATCTGTATCATAGAAGTCACGTGTTGCCCTCAATTGATGGTTAGAGTTCAAGCTAGTTTTGTCCTCACTTTTTTGGTATGGGGAAAACTGTACTAGGATGTGGTCTCCTTAAATACTAGCAAAACAGGACTGGTGGTTTCCTGAATAATGAAATGAGATGGCATCAGCACTTTCTGTTGCAGGATTTTAGAATTGTACCACTGGAAAAGGATGTCATTGAGTCCCTGATCATCCCCTTCTCTGTGTGCCACTGATTTAGTGGTCCATATGCCATTTCTTATGAACCGAGAAGGAGTTAAGAAATTGTTTCTTTATACAACGTTCTTTCTAAGCAATGCTGTTTAGTACTTGATGTAGAGTACAGCACTGCTATATGGGTCTACACAGTTAATAAGTGTAGAGAGAAAATTACCTATCAATGAATTACCAGATGCTAAAATGACTACTTGGGAAATTTAGCTTTGCCTTCAACTTTTGAAGCTCCTCATAGGATCTGCACAGAAGTACATTGTCCCTTTAGTACTGCAGTGTAGTAAGTACCATAAGGACAATAAAATGGCCCTATACACAATACACATGAATGTAGGCTGACTGAACCTGCTCATAGTCTTATGTGTATAGAGATTTTCTGACGCTTCTCCCTATAGATGATGTCAACAGAGAGAAGACTTCAGTATTTGGGATTTCTGATGGTTAATTCAGCAGGCAAGCCGTCATCAGAGAAGTCTGGCAGCAGCTTTCTTATATAGACCAGAGGAGCTGTCACGGGTGTGTCGCCACGAAGATCGTCACGATTACACAGCCTGACTTCTCGCAGCTGAGTTTTTGGTGCTTTGTATTTTTCGGCAGTGAGGGAGTTAATTCTCTCTCTCTGTGCTAGATGAGGCCCAGCCTCGCCCAGCTGCAGTCAATGCTGCAGAAGTGGGACTCCTTCAAATACCTGCCTGTCTGTTAGGGAAGTTGTCGGTGAAAGCATTCCCTGCAGACAAACAGAGCGGCTTGTGGTATTTTGGAGTTTGGAGTGAAGTGTACTTTGTGTGTTTTTTTCCCTTCCTCGCTTTATTATTTATCTCCTTACCCGTTGGTGTTCCCACTGTTGTTGTGGTGCGAGTTTTTGTATGCAAGGTGGTTTTTTGGTTTTCCAATTGTACTGTCTCGTTCGTCTAGTACTGTGTGTTGGCTTATATTAACCTGTCCCCTGTTGTTGTGATCGGGGTCCTTCTCAGGACTAGATTACTGAGGTTCAGGGATCCTCAGGAGATAAGGGTTACGCTGGCGGCCTGGACCTCTGTACCTTTAACAGTACCTCCAGGTAGAGGGATTAGTTAGGGCCCCAGCTTAGGGTCAGCTTAGGCCCCTGACCTCCTGTACGCAGAGACTGCATGACATTTTCACCGACCGACAAAAGATTCTCTCCAGCTACCATGGATCCAGTAGCCAGTCTTGCTCGGCAGTTGCAGAGTTTGTCCATGGAGCTGGCGGACATTAAGTCCAAGGTTTTGTATCCCCGGAGCAAGCCGGACCAGAACCTAAAGTAGCTCTCCCTGACAGGTTCACTGGGGGGCGGGACAAGTTTTTTGTTTTCCGGGAGGCATGTAAATTGTACTTTCGGCTGCGGCCTCGGGCATCGGGGAGTGAAGAACAAAGGGTGGGAATTATCATCTCGCTCCTACAAGGGGACCCACAATCATGGGCGTTCTCTCTCCCCCGGGCTCCCCGGCTCTCCAGTCAGTGGATAGGTTTTTTGTTGCTCTGGGTCTCGTATATGATGACCCGGATCGGATCTCCCTTGCTGAATCTAAGTTACGTAGGATCCAGCAGGGAGATCGTCCGGCGGAGGAATTCTGTTCGGAGTTCCGTAGGTGGGCCACGGACACCCAGTGGAATGACCCGGCTCTTAGGAGCCAGTTTTGTCAAGGTTTATCTGACAAATTAAAGGATGTGTTGGCACAGTATGACCCTCCCGCGTCACTGGAAGCCCTTGCTATTCGCATTGACAGACGGCTTCGGGAGAGGTGCGGGGTAAATCCGCCCCCTGTGATGACTCCACCTTCTTCAAGGGTCCTTTATATGGAGGTTCCCCTGGTCAGTCCAGAGGAACCTATGCAATTAGGAGGGACATCATTTCGGGGGAGGGGACCAGCGGTGCGCCACAAGACAGGAAGGTGTTTCTTCTGCGGGAGAAAGGGACATTTTATTGGGGGGTGTCCATCCCGTCCTTTGCAGAATAAAGGGTCGTCGGAAAACTATTGATCCCAGGTTGTGTGGTGGACGGCAATCTGGGAGTAGGTATTTGGTCCCTAGGTTCGTCTCAGTTTCTCTTATCGGCGGAGGGGTGGTGGGTACGAGAACTGAGAGGATATCTGTTCTTCTGGATAGTGGGGCCGGGGCTAATCTGGTGGACGCTCAGTTTGCCCGGGTTCAAGGTATGCGATTGAGTGTGTTGGCTAAACCCATCCCCATATTCTCGATCGACGCCAGGCCTCTCGGTCAGGGAAGTTTTTTGCAAGCTGTGCATAACGTAAAACTTCAAGTGGGAGCGATACATAAAGAACTGTTGTCTTGTTACGTGTTGGAGGGTCTTCCCACTCCTATAGTGTTGGGCGTTCCTTGGTTAACTAAGCATAACCCTGTTATTAATTGGCAATCCAGAGAGATAAGCCAATGGAGTGAATTCTGTAATAAAAACTGCATGAATACGGTCATCGGTGCGGTCACTCCTAGGGTCTTACCTCCATTTCTGGCGGACTTTGAGGATATATTCTCGGAGAAAGGGTGTCAGGAACTACCTCCTCATCGCGTGTATGACTGTTCTGTAAAACTGCTCCCTGAGGCCAAGTTACCTAAATCTAGGTTGTATAACCTATCTGGTCCAGAGAGGCAGGCCATGAAGGATTATATTTCTGAAAGTCTGGCTAAGGGGCATATTAGACCTTCATCTTCCCCGGTGGCCGCGGGGTTCTTCTTTGTGAAGAAGAAAGATGGAGGCCTACGCCCTTGCCTGGATTTCCGTGAACTTAATCGGATTACGGTCCGAGATCCGTATCCGCTCCCACTTATTCCCGATCTCTTCAATCAGATCGTGGGCGCCAAATGGTTCTCTAAGTTGGATCTCAGGGAGGCGTACAATCTGATTAGGATGAAGGAGGGGGATGAGTGGAAGACGGCGTTTAACACTCCGGAGGGGCATTATGAGAACCTTGTCATGCCATTCGGTCTGACTAATGCCCCGGCGGTGTTCCAACACTTTGTAAATGACATTTTTCGCCGCTTGGTGGGACAGTTTGTTGTCATATATCTGGATGATATCTTAATTTACTCGCCGGATCTTGTGTCTCATCAGGAGCATGTTAGGCAGGTGTTACAGATCTTGCGGGATAATAAACTGTACGCCAAATGGGAAAAGTGTGTGTTCGCCGTACAGGAACTCCAGTTTTTAGGCTTCCTGGTGTCAGCATCCGGTTTTCGTATGGACTCTGGGAAAGTGCGGGCAGTTCTTGAGTGGGATCTGCCAGAGAATTTTAAGGCACTACAACGTTTCCTGGGGTTTGCTAATTATTACCGGAAATTTATTCATAATTTCTCGTCCATGGTTAAACCTCTCACAGACATGACAAAAAAAGGGATGGATTTTTCTAGGTGGTCTGACAAGGCTTGTCAAGCATTCTCCTCCTTGAAAAAATGTTTTGCCTCGGCACCCATACTCATTCAACCTGATGCGTCACAGCCGTTCATTGTAGAGGTAGACGCTTCCGAGGTGGGGGTGGGAGCAGTATTGTCACAGGGTTCGTCCCCTGGTAAGTGGCATCCGTGCGCCTTTTTCTCTAAAAAATTGTCGTCCGCTGAGAGGAATTACGATGTCGGCAATAGGGAACTCTTGGCCATTAAGTTAGCTTTTGAGGAGTGGCGCCATTTTTTGGAGGGGGCAGTCCATCCAGTCACCGTCATCACCGATCACAAGAATCTGCTATATCTGGAGTCCGCAAAACGTCTGAATCCCAGACAAGGTAGGTGGTCGTTGTTTTTTACCAGGTTTAATTTTGTTGTCACATATCGTCCTGGGTCAAAAAATGTAAAGGCGGATGCCTTATCTCGTAGTTTCCCTGGGGCCGGGAATACGGATGACCCGGTTCCTATCCTTCAGGAGGGGGTGGTGGTGTCGGCAGTATGCTCTGAGCTTGAGGAGGAGGTATTGGAGGCTCAGGGGGACGCCCCTGTTGGACCTCCAGGGAGATTGTTTGTTCCAGATCAGTTGCGACAAAAGGTGATCGAGGCACACCATAACTCAGCTTTGGCAGGACACCCAGGGAGTAAAGCAACTGTGGATCTCCTCTCGCGTCGGTTTTGGTGGCCTAACTTACATAGGGAGGTGGTAACTTTTGTCGCGTCTTGTGGGGTTTGTGCGCACTCTAAGACCCCACATACCCGTCCGTCTGGGGCCCTCTTACCTTTGCAGATCCCGTAACGTCCTTGGACTCATCTGTCCATGGACTTTATTACGGACCTCCCGCCGTCTTCGGGTAAAACGGTCATACTCGTTGTAGTGGACAGGTTCAGCAAGATGGCACATTTCATCGCTCTTCCTGCTCTTCCTAATGCTAAAACTCTTGCGCAGGTGTTCATTGGGGAGATTGTGAGGCTTCACGGGGTACCCTCCGATGTGGTGTCTGATCGGGGGTCTCAGTTTGTGTCCAAATTCTGGAAGGCATTTTGTACACGGCGGGGGATGCATTTGTCGTTTTCATCGGCTTTTCATCCTCAGACTATGGTCAGACGGAACGTCTGAACCAGAGCTTGGAGACATATCTCCGGTGTTTTGTGTCAGAGAACCAGGAGGACTGGACTTCTTTCTTGCCTCTGGCAGAGTTTGCTCTTAATAATAGGCGGAGCGAGTCCACTGGTAAGTCCCCGTTTTTTGGGGCATATGGTTTTCACCCCCAGTTTTGTACTTTCAGTAGGGGGGCTCTTCGGGGGTTCCTGAGGAAGAACGATTTTCGTCATCACTCGCTTCAGTGTGGAGAGGGGTGCTGAATAATCTGAATACTATGGGGAACCGATACAAACGTATGGCTGATAGGAGGAGAGTGTCTGGTCCGGACCTAAGTGTGAATGATCGGGTATGGTTGTCTACCAGGAATATAAAACTTAAGGTTCCCTCCTGGAAACTGGGTCCCAGGTTCATTGGGCCGTACAGGATCAGTTCTATAATTAATCCGGTGGCATTCCGTCTTGACCTCCCCCCTACGTTTAAAATTCACAACGTGTTCCACAGATCGTTGCTTAAGAGGTATGGGGCGCCGGTGATACCGTCACCTTTACCTCCTCCTCCAGTGGTGGTCAATGGTAACTTGGAGTTTCAGGTATCAAAAGTCATCGATTCACGCTTTAATCGCCGGTCCCTTCAGTACCTGGTTCATTGGAAGGGGTATGGTCCTGAGGAGAGGATGTGGGTTCCTGCGTCGGATATTAACGCAGACCGATTAATTCGGGCCTTCCACACGACTCACCCGGATAAACCTGACCCTGAGGGTCCTGAGGTCCCTTGTAGAAGGGGGGGTACTGTCACGGGTGTGTCGCCATGAAGATCGTCACGATTACACAGCCTGACTTCTCGCAGTTGAGTTTTTGGTGCTTTGTATTTTTCGGCAGTGAGGGAGTTAATTTTCTCTGAGAAAATGAAGGAAAAAGGGATCCAGCTTCAATAAAATCTTCATCTTTATTGATTCATAAAAACATGAATAATGGCATGCTCCTGGACAAGCTCAGGACAAGGCTACGCGTTTCGATCACAGGGATCTTTATCACAGCTGACATATTCAGACAAAGGCACATATTTAAGACAAAGGAAGACCAATCACGATCAGAAAAAATGTCATGTGATTTTTGACAAGTCCTTTAACAATTTGCACATAACGAATAAAGAAAAAAAAAACAAAAAAAAAACAATATTTGCACAAATAAAATCAATGCAAAGAAATAAAATTAATAATGGAACATCAATTTGTTTCTTTTGTTGAGACCAAATGGATGTCTGGTATGTAGATTAAAGATCCAGAAAGCTTCACGTGTGAGGAGTCGCTGACGTGCATCTCCACCTCGGGCAGACAGGTTAACACTTTCAATACCTGTGACTTGGAAGGAAGAAACATTGCGAGCATGCTGAAAAATAAAATGTTTAGCAGCAGCAGAAATATTGCGATTTGAAGAAACATTCTTTATATCCTGCAAATGTTCAGCGATCCTGATTTTTAGTTTCCTAGTAGTGCAGCCTTTATAAGATAAATTGCAAGTAGTGCACATAATTTTATATACCACATAGCATGAATTACAATTGATATATTTGTTAATGGTATAAATCGCAGTGCTGTCATTATTTTCAAAGGTTTTCGTTACACAAACATATTTGCAAAGTGCACATCTATTGTGGCCACATTTATAAAAACCTTTATGTTCTAACCACGATGTTTTATGAGAAGAGAAATTATTACTGAACATGCTTGGAGAAACTTTGTTACCAATAGATGGCGCTTTCCTTGAAACAACATTAATACCTGATGAAAGAATGTCAGCAAGAGAGGGATCTTCATATAAAATAGGCAGCGATCTCAAAATGATTTTTTTGATGTCCCCAAATTGAGGACTATATTGAGCACAAAAATATGGTTTCACTGCAAGATCATTTTTTTGTTGTCGCCCTCCACTAATGAGATCCTCTCTGTTTTTATTACTTACAATTGTTCGTGCTCTTTTTAATGACCATTTAGGATAATTTCTGTTTTTTAATTTTGTATCCACACAATTAAATTCCGTTTCCAAAGCTGTAGGATCGCTGCAGTTTCTCAAAATTCTGGTATATTCACCCAAAGGAATCGATTTAATAGTATGTTTGGGGTGACTGCTTGCTGCATGCAAGATAGAATTACCAGCACAAGGTTTGCTGAACGTTTTAGTAATAATAACAGAGTCATGTACCCCATATAAATCAAGATCCAAAAAAGAAATTTTGTTATGATGAAATTTATGAGTAAAATGTATGTTGAATGAATTAGAATTGATATAATCAATAAATCCGGATATGGCAGGTACATCACCACTCCAAATGATGAGTAAATCATCAATATATCTACCATACCAAGCAATCGAGTCAATAAATGGATTAGTAGCTGAAAAAATAAAAAAATATTCCCAATATGACATAACAAGATTAGCTAGGGATGGCGCAAATTTCGCACCCATCGCCACGCCAGATTTTTGTAAAAAAAATTTATTGTCAAATGAGAAAAAATTGTGGGTTAATAAAAATTGAATAACTTGTAAAATATAATTAATGAGATCCTGGGAATAATTACTGAATTTCGTTAAGACAAACTGCAGCGCTGTCATGGCAACATTGTAAGGTATACAGGTATATAAAGAAGTCACATCACAACATAACCAAGTATATTCTTTAGACCAGATTTTCTTGGAAAACATTCTCAGCACTTCTTTAGAATCTTTGATATAACCAGGAGTGATTTGTACTAGTGGTTGAAGTAGTGAGTCAACCCATTCACCCAGATGTTCATTTAAAAATCCAATCCCTGAGACAATAGGTCTCATGGGGGGGATTTTCATATCCTTGTGAATTTTTGGGAGACCATGCATGATAGGGATAATAGGATGAGACACTGTGAGATAATAAATTTGTTTTTTGGTTAAAATACCAAGGCTGAAACCCTCATTGATAATTTGGATAATCTCACTTTTAAATTTATCAGTGGGATTTGTATGGAGTTTTTCATATACATCACTGTCAGACAAGAGAGACATAATTTGAGAATGATAATCCTCTTTATTCAGGATAACTACCATGCCACCCTTGTCCGACATTTTAATTATTATATCTGACATACTTTTGATCTCATCTAATGCAGTTTTCTGGGCTTTTGTTAAATTGGAATGATTTCTGCTGCTGCCCATTTTAACCCTATCATGGAGGATTTTTAAATCCCTCTCTATCACCTCCTGGTATTTAGTCATGCAATCAGGCCTGGATTGAATGGGATAAAAAGAGGGATTTTTTGTTTTAAACACAGGTGCATGAATGGTATCAGATTCATTATCATAGGAATGAGTAGACAAACTAAACAAAGTGTTGAGAGATACCTGTTCTCTGAAAGACAAGTCAGTAAATTCATTATTATATGTCAGCGACTCCTGCAAAGGGGTCTCATCAGAATGATTTAAAAAATGCTTTTTGATGGTAAGGTCTCGCATAAACTTATTGACGTCCAAAAGAATTTCAATCTTTTTTCTACTATTTTGGACGTCAATGGCTTGTTCACTATCATCATTAGGAAAGGTCAGGTGATGCAAATTTTCCAGCTTTATAAAAACCCAGCTTCCACTAACCTTATGTCAAAAACAGCAGCCATGAGTTCTTCTAAGCAGCTGCCTAGCACTCTGAAAATTAAAATGGTGGAGACCCACAAAGCAAGAGAAAGCTATAAAAAGATAGCGAAGTATTTTCAAGTTGCTCTTTCCACAGTTTGAATTTTAATTAAGAAAAGTAGTTAACAGGAACAGTGGAGGTCAAGATAAGAACTGGAAGACCAAGCTAAAGGGTATGCCACACTAAACAATATCGCTAACGGGATCGCTAAAAAACGTCACTATTTAGCGATCCCGTTAGCGATGTTGTTCAGTGCGGCAGCTTCCAGCGACGAGCTTCCTGCTGTGATCTCGCTCGTCGCTGGAATCGTTCCGGACCCTATTTCATCGCTGGCGCTCCCGCTGGGTAAGTATCTTATCGCTGTGTGGCACCTTTTCTTAGCGATTTAGCGGTACTTTTGTACCGCTAAAGTCGTTAAGAAGATCGCTAACGGCGATAGCGTCGTTAACTATATCGCTAAATGCGGCAGCATTTAGCGATATAGAAACAATCCCGCTAGCGATCTCATTAGTATGCAACGCTAACGAGATCGCTAGCGGGATAGCTTAGTGTGGCAGTACCTTAAATTTCAGTGAGAGATGCTTGTAGAATTGCTAAAGAGGTAAATCACAACCCCCGTTTGACTGCAAAAGACCTTCAGAAAGATTTAGAAAACACTGGAGTTGTGATATATTGTTTTACTGTTCAGAGGCACCTGAACAAATATAGCCTTCATGGAAGGGTCATCAGAAGAAAACCTCTCCTGCATCCTCACAATAAAGTTTCAGCTTCAGAAGTATGCAAAAGAACATCAAAACAAGTCTGATGCATTATAGAAACAAGTCCTGTGGACCAATGATGTTAAAATTGAACGCTTTGGTCGCAATGATCAAAGATATGTGTAAGAGAAAGAGGGGCACAGAATTTCATGAAAAGAACTTCTTGACAACCATTAAGCATGGGGGTGGATAAGTCATGCTCTGGGGTTGTGTTGCAGCCAATGGCATGGGGAATGTTTCACGAGTAGAGGGAAGAATGGATTCAATGAAATTTCTACAAATTCTTGATGCAAACAAAACACCATCTGTAAAAAAAGCTGAAGTTGAAAAGAGGATGGCTTCTACAAATGAATAATGCTCCTAAACACCTGTGAAAATCCACACAATAGACTACTTTAAAAGGCACAAACTGAAGCTTTGACAATGGCCCTCACAGTACCCTGATCTGAATATCATTGAAAATCTGTGGCTAAACCTCAAACTGGCACTACATGTAAGCCAACCCAGGAATCTCACAGAACTGGAAGAATTTTCCAAGGAAGAATGGATGAAAATCAATCAAACATGAATTGAAAGATTCTTGTCTGGCTACAAAAAGCATTTACAAGCTGTGATACTTTAAAAAGGGGGTGCTACTAGGTACTAACCAAGCAGAGTGCCCAAACTTTTGCATTGGCCCATTTTCCTTTATGTAATTGTTAAAATGTAATAGATAAAAATACTGTACATATATTTTTATTTTGTCTAAAATGCAAAGGAAATGTGTCATCTTTAACTTTAGGCCTTTTAGAGATCATTTCATCTTCAACTTTCTTAACTGGTCACAATAACTGTTATTTTAACGAGGGGTGCCTAAACTTTTATATGCCACAGTATCATATAGCTTTAATATAAAGATAATTCACACAGTAATTCCAATATGTTTTATAATCTATGAGGTATCTGTGATAGTTTTAATTTAGGTATCAAATTACTGGTTGTATTTATTTTTATCTTTAATAAATTATTATTATTCAGTAGATTTATATGTGAATTATGTATGTTTTATTCATTATTCAGTAGGGTAAGATTTGCATATCTGTTACTTTTTTATCTAGCATTTTCATTTACATAACATAAGATCAATTCTTTGCATATCTCTTAAAACAGACAAAACTTCAAGTCATTTGTTGCTGCTATCACTCTAGCAAAAATAAAAATCAATTTCGATGTGCGCTCCCTCCAGACCCAGACATTGGGAAGTTGTCATTGTCCTTACTTAACCTCCCATTCTAACACTTCAAAGCACCAACTAACTGCAGCATTTCTTTCCATGGTAGAATATTCTAGTATGTACATCTGGGGATAGCTTCTGCGGTTACGCCAATCTGATTCCAAAAACAGATTTAGAGCTGGTGACGAAATTAGTCACTAGAACTGTAATTAAAGAGTTATATTTATATATATTTTTTTATTTGACGGGATATTAATGCAGAAAAGGATAACAGTGGAAACAGAGCAATTAAAATAAATAAGCGTTGTGGAAAGAACTACATTTAAAGGTATTGTAGTCATATAAATTACTATCTGTCAAATATAGGCACAGTATTCTTTTCTTAGTTTTACTACAATGTGTGTTCTTAATTTAAAGATCCCACCACCACCCTGATACACCTTAGATGGCTGTTGGCTGAGTGATGGTTTGCCAATCATTCGGATGGCAGCTTTTTCGCCATCCATCCCTTTACCGAGTGCTCCTGTGTTCTCTATGAGAAAGCCACTGCCAGATATTTCTGGCCTTGGCTAATCTGTGGGAGAACAAAAGGATCGGAAGTCCAAAATCAGACTTGCTAGATCCTTATCTCCCCGGACAATCTTTTGTCTGTTGCTTCCATACACGCTAGACTGTTGACTTTCAATATCAGCCTATTCGTTCAGTGTTAATTTAATGTGTATGTGGGCTTTAGTCATTTTGTTAGGAACCCAATCAGATTATGTCATTATTTTTATCTTTTACTTATAGTTAGTTCCAAAAACATTTGGACAGTAACACAACTTTTGGAATTTTAGCTGTTTACCAAAACATTCAAGATACAGTTACATAATTAATATGGGCTTAAAGTGCACACTCTCAGCTTTAATTTGAGGGTATTGTTGTCCTAATTGGAGTAAGGGTTTAGAAATTACCGATCTTTAATATGTAGCTGCATCCTTTTAAAGGAACCAAAAGTAATTGGACAGTAATCTCAAAAGCTCTTTTAATGGGCTGTATTGGCTATTTCCTCATTAATCCATCATCAATTAAGCAGGTAAAAGGTCTGGAACTAATTCCAGGTGTGGCATTTGCATTTGGAAGCTGTTGCTGTGAACCCACAACATGTGGTCACAATGAAAGAAAAACAGACCATCATTAGACTGAAAAAAAGAAATTAATCATAGAGAAGAAATTTTAGGAGTGGCAAATTCAACAGTTTAGTACCTTCTGCATAAAAATAGCACACTGGTGGGTTTTGGAACTCAGAAAGGCCTGGACATCCACGGAAGAGAACAGTTTAGGATTATCACAGAATCATTTGCATGGTGAAGAAAAACCCCTTCACAACATTCACCCAAGTGAATAACACTCTCCAGGCTGTAGGTGATCAAACCAAGCACAAGCATTCAGTATACCCTTGGCATGACCAAACAGTTCAGGGCACCTTCTCACCTACCATATTTTCCAGCATATAAGACGACTGGGCATATAAGACTACCTTCTTATACGCCGGGTGTCATCTTATAGTGCGGGTGTGGACCAATCTGCATATGGTGGGGGGAGTGGTCCCGATGACGAAGGGAGGGGACGTCTTACAGGGAAGGTGTTTCAGTATCCCCCTATTACCTTATTGTGTCAGTGGTGCTCTCTGCGGGTCTCTGTGCTGGGGGGGCAGCAGCTCCTCTTTCAGCAGCGTGGGGGCTCTGTGCTGGGGGGTGGCGGCGGCTCTTTGTGCAGAGTCGTGGCTCTGCCGGCATTTCCTCAGGGGTTAAAAAGTCATCTTATACGCCGGAAAATACGGTACTACTTTTTCATCTATCTCAGCCCTTCTCTTCCTTAATCGACAGCTTTGGCTTTACAAGAGTCAAATAAGGGTGAAGATAGATGGGAAAACAAGTAGCTGGGAAGGTGCACTGACCTGCTTGGCCACACCAAGGGTGCACCGAGCACCTGTGGTTAGTTTGAAAGACTCCATTTAAGCTGTAATTATGTCACAGTAGTGTAGGTTTTATATAAATTTATTTCAATGTGATAATATCAGAAAAAAACATTTTATTTAATTGATAGGTCAAGTTCTATGGGGATGTTGCTTCAATTGATTTTTAAATCAAAGACTTTGTCTCATTTTGATGACACAATATTGTGTTTGTTATTCGTTCCATCGTAATGATGTTATAATGTTTTTCTTTATTCAATGGCTCTATTCCATTTTGATGATGCCATAATACCATTTGTCTTTAACGGAAATCTGTCAGTAGTTTTTTGCCACCTGATCTGAGAGCAGCATAATGTAGTGACAGAGATCCTGATTCCAGCGATGTGTCATTTACTCGCTTGTGTTTTGCTGTTTCAATAAAAACTAGATGTCGCATGTCTTCTAGTCCAATAACACCCCAACCACTGATTGACAACTTTCTGTGTACACTGTACATGCATAGAAAGCTGCCAATCAGTGGTGTGGATGGGGTTATGCAGAGCTCAGCATTTAGAGAACTGCTAGATCTACAGCACAGAAAACACTGATTGTATCACAAATGCTGCACTCAGGAAACTAAGTGACACATCCCTGGAATCAGGGTCTCAGCCCCTACATCATCTTGCTGTCAGATTACACAGCAAAACCTCCTGACAGATTTCCTTTCACACTTGGCTATGTCCTATTGTAATTGAGTCCCACTTGCCTTTATCCCCCTAAGCTTATTCCTTAGCTTAGGCTGATTATAAATATGTCAAATCAGTATGTTCTATTTCCTTGGCTGCACAGTGATGGTAATACAAATAGAGAAAAAGCACCAGCACATCTAAGCTAGTGTGAACAGGTGCCAATCAAAAAACATAACTATGTAGCATTGTGATGGTGTCACAAACTGTTTGAAGTTTGACTTTGCTCCATTAATTCGGAGGCAAAATTATATTGCGATGATGTCACAATATTGTCTCTATTCTTAGCCAGTATTTCATTGCCATGATGTCCTAATGCTGTAATGATTTATTGATGTGTTCTACTTTGTTCTTAAAGGGAACCTGTCAGCAGGATTGTGCTCAGTAACCTACAGACAGTGTCAGGTCGGCGCCGTTATACCGGAGTCACACATTAGTTGTCTAATTGACAGCTCTCAATTATTAACCTGCCTTAAGGTCACCTTTCAATACTACGGTGACATTAAGGTGACATTATTAACCCATTCGCCACCGCTACAGGGCAATGGGAATAGACGGGCAAAGTGCCAGAAAGGGCGAATCTAATTATAGATTTGCCCTTTCTGGGTGTCTGGGGGCAGATGTTAGTAGCCAGGGGGGGCACAAAAAAATGTACCCTCCCTAGGCTATTATTATCTGCCCCCACTCGCTTGCTTTGTCTGTCTGGTGGAGAAAATACAACGGGAGCCCACGCATTTTTTTTCAACGAATTTACACCTTTAATTAACCCCTACATGTCTGAAATTTTGTACAAATACACTCATGTAATTGTAAGTTCAAACCATATATCAAAATACAGGAAATGACATGGTTAACTGTGTGGAAACAATGTATCATTTCATGTCGGCTTCTGTGATTTCACAAAAGCCGGCAATTGAATTAGCGGCTATAACAGTATGTAGAAGTCTAGGAACTATAAATATATATATATATACATGTCACAATGACATGTATATATACAGTCATGGCCAAAAGTTTTGAGAATGACACAAATATTAATTTTTACAAAGTCTACTGCATCACTTTTTCTAATGGCAATTTGCATATACTCCAGAATGTTATAAAGAGTGATCAGCTTAACAGCAATTACTTGCAAAGTCAATATTTGGCTAGAAAATTAACTTTATCCCCAAAACACATTTCAACATCATTGCAGCCCTGCCTTAAAAGGACCAGCTAACCTCTTTTCAGTGATTGCTCCATTAACACAGGTGTGGATGTTGATGAGGACATGGCTGGAGATCAATCTGTCATGATTAAGTAAGAATGACACCACTGGACACTTTAAAAGGAGGCTGGTGCTTGGCATCATTGTTTCTCTTCTGTTAACCATGGTTATCTCTAAAGAAACACGTGCAGTCATCATTGCAATGCACAAAAATGGCCTAACAGGGAAGAGTATCGCAGCTAGAAAGATTGCACCTCAGTCAACAATCTATCGCATCATCAAGAACTTCAAGGAGAGAGGTTCCATTGTTGCCAAAAAGGCTTCAGGGTGCCCAAGAAAGACCAGAAAGCGCCAGGACCGTCTCTTAAAAGTGTTTCAGCTTCTGGATCGGGCTACCAGCAGTGCAGAGCTTGCTCAGGAATGGCAGCAGGCAGGTGTGAGTGCATCTGCACGCACTGTGAGGCGGAGACTTTTGGAGCAAGGCCTGGTCTCAAGGAGGGCAGCAAAGAAGCCACTTCTCTCCAGAAAAAACATCATGGGCAGACTGATATTCTGCAAAAGGTACAGGCAGTGGACTGCTGAGGACTGGGGTAAAGTTATTTTCTCTGATGAATCCCCTTTTCGATTGTTTGGGACATCAGGAAAACACCTCATTCGGAGAAGACAAGGTGAGCGCTACCACCAGTCTTGTCTCATGCCAACTGTTAAGCATCCTGAAACCATTCATGTGTGGGGTTGCTTCTCAGCCAAGGGAATCGGCTCTCTCACAGTCTTGCCTAAAAACACAGCCATGAATAAAGAATGGTACCAGAATGTCCTCCAAGAGCAACTTCTCCCAACCCTCCAAGAGCAGTTTGGCGATCAACAATGCCTTTTCCAGCATGATGGAGCACCTTGCCATAAAGCAAAGGTGATAACTAAATGGCTCAGGGAACAAAACATAGAGATTTTGGGTCCATGGCCTGGAAACTCCCCAAGATCTTAATCCCATTGAGAACTTGTGGTCAATCATCAAGAGACAGGTGGACAAACAAAAACCTAAAAATTCTGACAAAATGAAAGCATTGATTGTGCAAGAATGGACTGCTATCAGTCAGGATTTGGTCCAGAAGTTGATTGAGAGCATGCCAGGGAGAATTGCAGAGGTCCTGAAGAAGAAGGGTCAACACTGCAAATATTGACTTGCTGCATTAACTCATTCTAACTGTCAATATAAGCTTTTGTTACTCATATGTTTGCAATTATTATATTTCTGTCTGTGATAAAAACATCTGTCAAACACACATAAAAACCAAAGGGCAGCAGATCATGTGAAAATATAATATTTGTGTCATTCTCAAAACTTTTGGCCATGACTGTATACCGTATTTTTCGGACTATAAGACGCACCGGACTATAAGACGCACCCAGGTTTTAGAGGTGGAAAATAGGGAAAAATATATTTGAAGCAAAAAATGTGGTAAAATATTTAATAACATACTATTATATGTGGTGTTATTATATATAATAGTATGTTATTATGTTGGAAGCTACGGGTAGGAGATGGTGCTGCGGGACCAGTGTGGTGTCTGTAAACTACTATGTGAAGACGCTGGAGGGTGAGTATAAGCCCAAGTCACACATGCGAGAAACTCGCACGATTTCGTGTGAGTCTCTCGCATGAACACCCGGCACTGCCGCCGACACTCAGACTGGATCATGCGGCTGCATAGAAATACATGCTGCATAGAAATAGAGACAGATGATAGAGACAGAGTTGATAGAGACAGAGATGATAAAGACAGAGATGATAGAGACAGAGATGATAGAGACAGAGATGATAGAGACAGAGATGATAGAGACAGAGATGATAGAGACAGAGATGATAGAAATGTGACACGTATGCGTTTCATGTGCGCATGATGTGCTGCACAAAAAAACGCAAGTGTGAAAGTAGCCTAACCTTTTAATTAATTCTCTGTTGTACAGTGTTAATCAACACCAAATGTCCCATCCATAATATGACACGACAAAAAGAGCAAAGATAAATGCAAAAATATTTTTATTAATTTATCAAATATTCTTAAAGACATATATTTTCAAACAAATTAGCTTTACAAAAAAGTGCAGGAATAAAAAGACGAAACAAGCTTCCTGAATGATTAGGTGTGCTGCATAATAAAAGACCTAATTACTCTCAAAATATGAAGTTTGGTACAAAATAGACCATAACATGGGCTACATTTAAGAAATTGATGTCCAAGGTATTTTCAATCAGAGACTCGCTCAGAAAAGTGCATAATCTCGATGGCAATAGCATTAATGCTGGCAGAATATCAATCAGAGACTCGCTCAGAAAGGTGCATAATCTCTTTGACAATAGCATTAGTGCTGGCAGAATATCCTAACCACGTGTCTCAAAGTTATAAACTGAGCTCAAACACTCAATAGTTATTTAATAACTGGCAAGCAGGGTAAAATGCGGCTCCATATCATTTGTCTGAACAACATGACCAAATACAGCCCATAAAAACTAAGATAGTCATGAAAGGTCCTTACCTGGATCCTAGCAGCCTTAAACACAGTGAAGGGAGCTTCCATCTCACTGCCCCACACTGTGTTGTACAGTGTGTCTGAAGGACCTGTGATGACATCATGAAGAGGCAGGGCTTTGTCATGTATGCCAGCCGCCCTCTTCATGACCTCATCACAGGTCCTTCACAGGAGCATTCAGCTCCCATCAGCACAGCCCCAGGCTGTCAGGTATGCCAGCTGCTCCTGCTGCCTCCTTCTCCTTCAGACACTGATCTGCCCAGCTGCTGCAGGAATCAGGCGCTGGGGAAACTGTGTGGCTCTGTGATCTGCTGCTCCCCACTCACTGCTCAGCTGATAGGTGGACAGGGAAGCAGCTGATTAATATTCACTGCACTTAAGTAGGGACCAGGGTTTCCCCAGCGCTTGTTTCCTGCAGAGAGGGGATATTTTCTTGCCTCCTGCTGATCCCACTCCACCGCTGCCCACTGCCCCCCTCCCCACTTGTTACATTCCGACCATAAGACGCACCCACACTTTCCTCCCAAATTTGGAGGAAAAAAAGTGCGTCTTATGGTCCAAAAAATACGGTATATATGTATTCTATGTGTGTATATCTATTCTTTCTAGTCTTTATTAAAGCTGTCAGTGTGATTTTACAGTATAGTCGGGGATGAATTGCCGGCTTTTCTAAAGGACACCGGTGCGATTTAATCGCAAGTCACACGTGCGGTCCGTTTGTAATCCGATTTTTCATCGCTCCCATAGACTTGCATTGGCGATAGTCGACCCACAATCGGTGACAATCTCAGCATGCTGCGATTGCACACGGACGTTTAAAACGGACCACAAAAAATCTGATACTAGGAGCTGCTCCATAGATTAACATAGGGCAGACTGAAATACGATATTTCATCGTATTGCAGTCGTCCGATTCTGTCGCCAGTGTGACGCCGGCCTTACAATGATTCCTGGGTGATGAAATCCGTCTGGTGGCTATTTCTTAATCTTTCTTCATTTCGTAAGATGGGGTTCATGTATGTGGTGTTCTGATTGGATATTCTTAATGCAGACTGTTGGCAGGTCACTGATCCCTCACTGACATGCGCTGCAGCATAATCGCATGTTTACTGTGCACTTAATCCCTTTTCATTATTTAATTGAGCTAGGGAAAAAAAGTCAATTTGAAAATAGCGCCCACCTGTGCAGTAGCAGCTATCAGTGTGTATAGAGATCCGATAGCTGCTATTGCGCAGGCGCTGGCTGAGCCATCTTGCTTAAGAAGAAAAAAATGTCCTCCTCCAAGATGGCGCCGCCCGTGACTGCACAATAAAATTGACGATAGCTGCTATTGAGGGAGGAAATCTCTTTTTTTTTGTCCAGCAAGATGGAGCCAACGGCGCCTGCGCAATAGCAGCTATTGGATCTTTATACACACTGATAGCTGCTACTGTGCAGGCGCGGCGGGCACCATTTTCAAATTGACTTTTTCTTCCCTCACTCAATTAAATAAGCAAAAGGAATTAAGTGCACAGTAACCATGTGATTATGCTGCAGGTGTCATGGCCGTAGATGGGCTTAAAGGGAATATGTCAGCAGTTTTTTGCTATGTAATCTGAGGACAGCAAGAGGTAGTGGTTAAAAACTGAATTCAGTGATGTGTCACTTATCAGGCTGTGTGCTATTATTTACTTACAATGAAGGTTTTACCATTAGGACATTATCACTGCCCTGACTAGCTGCCTCATGCCAAGTCGTCTGATTTCACTCCACCTGTCATAAACAGCTCACTGTCAATAGACACTGTACTAAGAAAGGTGTGGTCAAAGAAGGATTAGTGTGAGATCTAATGAGGTGCAGTACCCCGAAACAGCGTGTCTGCCAAATGGAGATTCTAGTTTTGTTTTTATCCTAAGTCATGTGGCAAGGCTCATTAAAGGGTCGATATTGACTTTTAGGATCGCTACTTCCAATAGGTGATGCTAGAGTTCTAGTCCTCTTCCTTTCTAAAGAGGCAATTTTTAATTTTCCAGAGGAGCATGCAAGGCAAAAAAGTCTCCTCACATTGGCATGCCAGGCTTGGCATGTCACTCACCACAAGGAGAAACGTTACCCCTTGGATCATAGTTCAGAAAAACACACAAAGATTGAAATTTGGGGTTGTCCAATTCTATAGTATTCTCCAATGACGGATGTGCCAGGCAGAAATATTCCAATAATGATGTATCTTGTAGAAAAATGGCATTAAAATAATTAAAAATAAGTTGGCATATTATGACGGCTGATCAGCTGTCCTATATCCCAACATGGTGGCCATGAATCCCGCAAACATCCCAAACATCTTATGGATTTGTTTTTCTTTTTAACCCCTTTCAAGAGTTGCATCATGAGATTCTCGATCCCCCAATATGTAAGAGATATATCTTACAGTAAAACACAATAAGGACAAGAGACGCCATAGGGAAAATCCAAATGTGACTCATGCCATCTTGATAGTTTAGGTCAATACTCGCATGATCCTTGAATACTGGATCCATAAAGTCCATGGGAAAGTACCATGAGATCATGGGGCTCATTTCGTGTGCATGGATTTTTTGTGAAGGGTATATGCCTTTCGTTACATAGCTATAGTTTCCTTATAGTACTAATTTGTCTGAGAACAGTGTCGTATTTTTTGTGTTACACCTTTAAGTGAAGACACAGAATATCCGTATTTTGGCTACCCTATAGTTCCTGGAATCAGGTCTGTCACTTTTTTCTGCGCTCTTATTTTCCCTCCATCCATTATTACTCTTGGGTGACCCATTTTCCTACCTCCCAATAATCACGCACATGGGAGATTGTCTACACATGAGCCTATATATATTAGTTTCTGGGTGAGATGAGACATTGGTCATGGATACATGTAATGTTCAGCCGCCAGGATTTCTTGTCTTGCCCTTTTTTATTTGCATGTTGTGCTATTTTATTGCAAATTACACGAGGCATGAAGCGTTGGCTTTGTTGTTTCCAGTCCTGCAGGTCATGCACAATTTATCAATAAGAACATTAAAGGAATTCCCAGAAGATGTCTTCTACTAGAGCAATAAATAAAGGCGCTGGGTATTCACCTGGGAAATAACGTCTCATTTTCCTTACGGTTTTAGCATACATTTTGAATAAGTGTAAAACAGAAATTCTCACCTGTGATCCATGTTGGTGATAATGTATCAGCAAGTGTCTATGACAGGTTATCATATGGAGCATTTAATTATTCTAAATTGCGAAGATGCAAATCTGGGACAACGCAAATGGAAAAAAATGCAGTTTATTCATCAAGAAGAAAAATGAGACAGTTCTGTGGCTGATTCAGAGAGGTTCTTACAAGAGAAGGAAATCAAAGGCATGTTTAATGCTTTTCTTTACGTTTTTGAAAACATTGTCAAGCCAGCTAAAACATCTAAAAAGAAAAAATCTTAAGGTGCTAAAAAATAATAAAAGAAGTTACGATCCCCTGCTTCTCCTGTTCTCACAGATAATGTTGGGTATCATAACTAATTTTCCCTCTTCCGAGTAAATCGGTCTGATTATGCTAGTCACACAATGGTCAGACGATGCTCAGAGTGTGGTCCGATTTTCTCAGATGTGGAGAATAAAAAATAAATAAAAAGTCTCTCCATCTTCTCCAATCAGTGTGTCCCAGAAAATCGTCCCACACTGGGATGTCATCCGGATGTGGTCCGATATTTTAACAAAACCGTAGGATTAAATGGAAGAGTGCGTTCCGACTATTGGAGGCAAATCGTGCATTCTGCAAGTTTTTTCCTCAGACACCCGGTAAGAGGAAAAAATCGGACATGTGCGCAGCCTAATTGAATAACATGGGGACGAGTGTTATCCGTCAAAACGACAAATAGCACTCATCCGATTTTTATGGTCTTGTACATGTGCCCTATATATACAAATATTAAAGACTGACCATCACTTCCAGAGAACAGGTGTGAACAGCTGCATACTAAGAGTACCCACCTCCATATATACAGTTGAAACTAGAAGTTTACATACACTATATAAAAAGACACATGTGCATGTTTTTCTCAATATCTGACATGAAATCAGAATAAACCTTTCCTGTTTTAGGTCAATCAGGATTACCTTAATTATTGTATTTTTCAGACTATAGGACGCACTTTTTTCCCCAAAAAATTTGGAGGAAAATGGGGGTGCGTCTTATAGTACAGATGTACTTACCAGGAGTCTCATCCCAGGCTGGTGGTGCGGGGGCTCCGTCGACATTTGTGAAAGCCCGGAGTCCCCCGCACTTCCATTGCTGTAATGCATTGGACTCCAGCAAAATGGCCACCGGAGGAGGCGCATGTGTAGATTGAGATCTCGGTGCTTAGATTGTTATCTAAGTGTTGCATCCAATAACTTGTTGTAGTAGTGACATGTCAACACCCCTAAGGTCACCAAAGTCGCCAATGATTGTCTGTAGTGGTCATATGTCATTCTTGACATCATTGGAGCTGGAAGAATGGAAATGAGCAGGGAATCTGGGATGTCTCAGAATGGAAGCAATGAGGCATTTGTTGGTAAAGTAAATGATTAGACAATCCTTTAATATTGTTAGGAAACTTGTGGGGGAGAAGAGGAGCTTGAACGTTGATGTATAGGGCTGCGTTATTGTCAGGTAACTAGTAGACTCTGTAGATATCTTGAATTGATTTGATTCTTCCAAATCAGAGAAGATGACGTGGTCATGTTTGACCTACATTTTTGCCATGCTCAATCAGCCTAGAATTAGTAAACAAGAATATTTTTTATGTAGAATAAACTCTGATAAGGTGAAATCGTTGGATTTGACCAAAATATGAATTGACGTATGATGGAGAGCACTACATCCTGTCTTCATATAAGGTTTGATGCAACGTGTGCATTGTATCGCGCTGTTAGTAAAAAGTGTGAGTTTAGATTTCGAAGGAACTGTTCATTTGGTCCTCCGATGAAGAGATCTGTTATGATATCTAGCTTTGACTACAGAGGGATAGAGTCTTGAGGAGGGATGTTAGAAGAAGCCTACAGACGTATTTATTGTAAGATTACTATGATTGGCTTTATATTAGGACACTGGTGCAGGTAGTGAGTGCTGCGGTAAAGGATATAATGATCTCTTATCTGTGATGATTTTGTGTAGAAGAGAAAGAAGCATAATCTAAAAAATTCAATTGAATCATAGTGCAGACTGCTCTGTAGTATGACATTAAATAAGAATGGGTTCCTGACTCGCCAATCCGGACGCGTTTGTTTGACAATCTGTTAGATCTTTGGCCAGCCTGTAGGTGTATGAGACCACTTTACTATACCTTCAATATTCATCTACTCTAGGATATCAGTCGTACCCTGCAACTGTTTTGTGGTGGATAACTAACTAAAGACTGATTTGTCTCTTTGAATTTTTAAAAGGAATCTGTCAGGTCAGATAATGCTATTAACCTGTAGATATGAGGTTAATAGTGTTACGAAGACGCTCAGCCACTGCATTGAAAGCGTGTCACCCGGGAGAAAATTCACTTTATTCCTTCAGGGAGCCGCCAGCTATCAGTCATACAAGCGTGGTAGAGCAGCTGCAGCCATCATTCGCTGTTAGCGGTGGCTGTAAGCATCCCCCGTTACTTTGATTGTCATCTGCCACTGCAATGCCTCAGTGCAGAGCTGGCTGTCAATCAAAGTGTCGGGGCATGCTTACAGAAACCGCTCTCAGTATAGTGAGCGATGACTGAAAGCCAGCAGTCCCTGGGAAGAATGAAGATAATTTTTTACCAAGGAGCCACACTGCCTAACAGTATTAACCTACAGATCAATTAAAGGATGTAGAGCATAAAATTCTCATCTTAGTACCAGGATAAGGGCTTGATCCCACTTGTGATTAAATCAGACGAATGCAATGTGGTTAGAAATCGGATTGCATTTGTACCAATTTAATCCTATGCTTCTGTTCTCAATGGCTTTTTTTTCCCTACTCCAATCAGATCGCGATCAGACAGGAAAAAATGCAGCGTGCTGTGATTTCATACCAAATTCGGATCGCACGCACCCATACTAATCTATGGGTGTGTGTGAAACATGGCACTGCACTCGGATATCATTTGAGTGAAGTGTGATTTCTGCCAATGCTGGCAGCAGAGAAGATGGAGAAATTACTTTATCCATAGCTGTGCTCCGATTCTCACATGCGAGAGCATCAGAGCACAGAGCACTGACAGTCGGATCATGGAGAGCTGGGAGGGGAGTAACAAAGTGACCACCTGATTCTACGCAGGGAAGCAGGAATGGCCAGGAACTGGTTAGCAAGAGGGTATGTCTGGTAGATAGGTGCAGGATTAGGCACAAGGAGGACTGGTACAGTATTACAGGATGGCCACAGGTATGGGATCACACGTGCAGGATAAGGCGGATCAGGAGGAGGACTAGGTAAGTCAGGATGGATACGGGTATGGATTCAGCAGGACGGACTGGAACAGGTGTAGAATGGGTGGACAGAATCATAGAGTATAGGTATGGGGACCTAACAACTAGCTAGCAGGATAAATACTGATTACTAAAGTTGCTTAGGCACCTCCCAATAGGGCAGGATGCCTTATATACCAAATGCCTCCTGCCTAGTTGCTGGAGACGTTTTTAGCAGTGGCACACTGGCCCTTTAAGAGGCAGGGAGTGCACACGTGTGCATCCTAAGCACAGTCCCAAAAGACCTGCGTAGTGTGCACAGGTCCTGGGTCCTGGAAGGAGACGCTGGGGTAGCGTGGATAGATAAATTAACACACCGCACTGCTGTAACAATATAAAAAAAATTTTTTTCAAACTAGATAAACTTTCATTTTGTATAAATTGTTTACATAAGATTTAAGATTTAGTTTTGCGACACATGTATTTGCTGGTCCAAATATAGTTTTTTATATATATTTATTATACCACTAGCCACATTACTCCCACATCATGTGTAAAATTTGCTATATTCATCTCTGTTTTATAGACGAGCTATGTGCCTAGTGTAGAAAATGAACATGATTTTTAGAACTTTTTGCCTTTGGCAGCTAAATCTAGAGAGAATCAGATACACCATTTTTCAGGTATACAATGCAGCCATGACAGATTGATATAAAGCCTCTATACAACTGGGGAGACATAGGACAGCATATACAGATGGTTTACGGCATATATCATTGCTTCAAGATTTGTAGCAATACTTAAAGATGGAACAAACTGCTACAGTAAGAGTGGGAAATGGTCCTTGTGCCATGAAATGTTCTGTAAATCTACGCAGTTAATATTTTTACAGTTGTGACAGTCAGTGATCCATGCTACGGAAGAGAGGGGGCTCCAGAGAAAAGGTGAAATTAGGCCGCTAATTATGGGATTTGCCACCCATGGTGAACGAGTTTGGTGCTTTCTTTCCATCCAATTTATATTACCTTTGAGATAATTCCCAAATCTTTTCCCAGCAATGCAAACCCTCAGGGGAGTGTCTCATCCCTTAAAAACAAAGAATGTAGAACCAACCATGTACCCTATCACACATAGTGGTGCATGGTCAGCATCTATTTACTGGCTGTTCTCCTCGAGTAAAGCAAAAAGGAATTTAAAGGGATTATCTGGCTATGCAATAAAAAACAAACTACATTCAGCACTGTAGTTAAAGGGAGTGTTCACTACTGGATTGAATGCCCTCAATGTTCTTAATAAAAAAAGGAAAAAGCTTATCTCCTGGACCAGAACCACACCTCTGCTCTGAGCGCTGATGTCATGTGAATGCACCAGTCACTGATGGACTGCGGCCTTTACATTTCCTTCTGATGTCATGTGAAGGCTGCAGCCCATCAGTGGCTTCATATCCGCTGCAGCACTTGCATGACAAACATTGTGATGAGATTGCAGGGAATACAGAGCTCAGAGCTGAGGAGTGCGCCAGTTTTAGGGGTAAGCATGCTTCTTTCATTTTTTATTAAGCTCATGGAGGGTGGAGATGGTGGGCTTAATCAAATGGGATTGTGTTACGATCTATTTTTGGATTCGTGACAGCTCTGTCTCTGCTTTAATTTAAACGTTTTTTTATATCATGTCAGCAAGGTTTAATGTCAGTTTTCCTTGCTGCAATCTGCTGAGTAGTTAGGTCAGATGATGTGGATGGTGACCACTCCCACCATCCTTTAAATAGTAACATGATGCATCAGCTGACTGTTGGTAATAGAGTTTTCTATGGCAACCAACCATGGAATTGAAGCTCTCTGGTATCAGAGCTGAATCGGCTATTTCTGTGGAGTGCGGGGTCCTGTTTCCTTTGGGGACCCTGATGGCGTTTCCCTGGCGGAGTCTCAACTCCATAAGATTAATCAGGGGGGAAGGCCAGCTGAAGAGCACTGCTCAGAGTTTTGGAGATGGGCCACTAACACGCAGTGGAACGACCCTACTCTTAAGAGCCATTTTTGTCAGGGTCTGTCAGCTAGGTTTTAGGATACTCTGGCGCAGTATGCTACTCCTGGGTCATTGGAAGCCACCATGACCCTTGCTATCTGGGTGGCTAAACAAGTCGGGGAGAGACATACACCAAATCTACCTCCTGTTGTTCTTTCTAGGGAGGAGGACACACTGGTGCAGATGGACGAACCTATGCATGTGGGAGAAGTCTCTTCTCAAACTGGGTTGCCTGCGGTTCGCCGGGGATGGGGGCATGTTTTTACTGTGGTCTTACGGATCATTACATTAATATCTGCCCATCTCGCCCCAAAGTTGGTACTTCATCACCAAATCCACGTTCCCCTGGTGGTTTGGAGGGAGGAGACTATGGTGTGTACATTTCCTCCACCTTCATGTCTCAGTTTTCCATTTCTGCTGAAGTGGTGTTTAGTGGGGAGACTGAGATGGTACCGGTTCTTGTGGATAGTGGAGCTGGGGTCAATCTAGTGAATTCTCGCTTTGTAGGACGCTGGCGAGACCCATTTCAATTCATGTGATTGACTCTGTCCCACTCAGCCAGAGGAGTCTGACCCAAGTCATAGACAATATTATCCTGCGTATAGGGACTCTTCATGAAGAATCCCTGTCATGCTATGTCTTGGAGGGTATGTCACCTCCAATTGTCTTAGGTTTTCTGTTATGTTTCGGTAGCTGAGGAGAAATTGGAAAAAATAGCCAAAGAAGCAATACACCAGAGAGCCTGGAAACTATTGGATTGCAGGACCCTGAACTAACCGCAACACTAGAAGTAGCCATGGAGCGTACCTACGGTGATCCTAGACGCCTCGTCACAGCCGGAGAGATAGCTACACCTAAAGGCAGAAAGATGAATGCTATCTGCCCCGTAGCAGAATTCCCAAAGAAATAGGAAGCCCCCAAACATGTAATGGCGGTTAGACCAGAAGAAAATACGAACACAGACAGAAAATAGAATGAGCAAACGCTGGGGCCCAATCTGTCTGGATAGAAAAGTATAGGAAAGAATTCTGGCTGCAACCCAAAAAAACCCTGACAAAAATATCAACACTTCTGATTAACAAAAAACCTGAGATCACACAATCTCTACCACCTAAATCAGATCTCTGGTGTAACACACAGCAATTCAGCAAATAAAAGTGACATAGGAACAGAGCAAAAGTGCAAACACAAGCAGAGCACAATTGCAGCACCAGGCCCCAAAAGGGGACCAGGCGGAAGTCTACTGCTAAGCAGCAAACAAGCAAGGAAAATCCAACCAGAGGAAAAAAAAACAGCAAATCACTTATCTGAATGAGAGCAGGAATGCAAGCTGAGCTCCAAGTAAGACCAGGAAGAACAATTGATTACCGACAAGGCTGAAGGGAGTTCAGGTCACTGATATCAGACCATTCAGAGCCAGCTGAAGGCCATTCAGCAATCAGTTCATTACCCTCAGCAACCACCGGAGGGAGCCCCAGCTCAGAAGACGCCTCCAGAGTATTCACAACAGTTTTCTCTGACTGAAGAGGCACAATCCGGCCAGAGATTGGCGGTCTAGGGAAGTGTTGAGTTAGGACCATTCTTGTAAAGATTTTTGCCTGAGAGCCACTGTCTCTGCCTTCCTTCTCAAACCTACCCCTTCTTTTTGATAAAGGCAGCAAAGGTGCTACCGGGGAATAGGGGCAGGATTCAATCCTCATCACATGTAATCCCTGAGGCTCGGTGTCCTCTCAGGAGGAGGGATCAGGGGAGGGCGGTAGTTCCCTCTGAATGTAGTGAGATTATAAGTTTGGTGACACGAGGGGATGCCTCTGTTGTCTGTTCCTCAAGGAAATTATCATCTGTTGGCAAATGTATGTGTGGAAATAAACGTTCAGGTCTGAACCTGTGTGTGAATCAATACATATGGGTGTCCACTAAGAACATCAAGTGGAAGTACGTACAGTACAGACCAAAAGTTTGGACACACCTTCTCATTCAAAGATTTTTCTGTATTTTCATGACTATGAAAATTGTACATTCACTATGAAGGCATCAAAACTATGAATTAACACATGTGGAATTATATACTTAACAAAAAAGTGTGAAACAACTGAAAATATGTCTTATATTCTAGGTTATTCAAAGTAGCCACCTTTTGCTTTGATTACTGCTTGGCATTCTCTTGATGAGCTTCAAAAGGTAGTCACCGGAAATGGTTTTCACTTCACAGGTGTGCCCTGTCAGGTTTAATAAGTGGGATTTCTGCAAACAAGGATAGGGATGGAGCCATGCATTCAGTGATAGGGATGGGGCCATGCATGCAATGATAGGGGTGGGGACATGCATGCAAGGATAGGGATGGGCCATGCATACACGGATAGGGATGAGGGGACAATGCATACCAGGATAGGGATGAGGATCCATGCATACAAGGATAGGGATGAGGAGCCATGCATACAAGGATAGGGATGAGGAGCCATGCATGCCACAATAAGGATGAGCAGCCATGCATACCATGATAGGGATGAGGAGTCATGCATACCAGGATAGGGATGAAGAGCCATGCATACATGGACAGGGATGGGGAGAACTGCATACAAGGATAGGGATGAGGAGTCATGCATACCAGGATGGGGATGAAGGGGCAATGCATACCAGGATTATACTCGAGTCAATATTAAAATTAGGTGCTTTTTTGAGGCTAATACTCAGGTCAACTTATACTCAAGTATATACGGTAAGTGTGAATTATTAGTTTTTGGTCCTGTTTATTGTAGTGTGTAATAACATGGAAAGTTTGGCATCAAATCTGGTCTTGTATTCAGATGGATTTTTTTTACATGTGTTTTGATATTGTGTTAAGCAAATTAAAAAATATCACATTTTAATATGCAAAAATTATAAAATTCCGTAACATAAATAATTAAAAAATAGTTGATTTAGTGCCATTTTTTTCCATATTGGTATCTCATCTAAATAATTCATAGTGCCATACAGCGTTATAGTCAAGGATTTTACTCACTTATTTCCATGTTTTATTCTTCTTCGAGCCTTTGCTTGTAGATCAGTTGTTATTTTGTACACAGTAATTTCCGGTGCTTGCATAGTCAATAAGTAATGGTCACAGTTACAGCTGTAAAGGGAAATACTGTGTATTTTCATCTGCCAAATTTCTATCCAAACAACTTACGGGACAACTACTGTGACAGTTGGGGAATTGGCAAAGGTATCGGGCCCTTCTGTCTACTCAGACACTGGAAACCATAGTCCCTTGTCATTATGTTACTACCCAAGATGAGATCAGGCTTGTTTAAAAGGCTCATTCTTGTGCTGGAAGCAAACAGCTTCTGGAGATTAGAGATTCCTCACAATTTTCTAGCATGAGTAGACAAGCTACTAATACATCAGCAGTTGTAAAAATAATAGCATACACTATTATACTCAAGTATAAAAAAAATAATCTTCCCGCCATGGAACCAAGCATTTTGACTATAATTTATTTTCTTACAATTGAGAAATGTTTGTAATCAGTTCTTATTTTTTTAAAGACAACGGATAACTGTGAAATGAAGAGTAGATTAATAAGTGGTTATTTTTCAGTCTCCATTCATTGTCACATTTTCAGACTTTTTATATGCGTTATATATTTTTTATTCATTGCATATTTTATGTGGTCAAGTCATATACAGTTGTGCTCAAAAGTGTACATATCCCGGCAGAATTTTTGCTTTCTTGGCTTTTTTCAGAAAATATGAATGATAACACAAAAGCTTTTTCTCCACTCATGGTTAGTGGTTGGGTGAAGCCATTTATAGTCAAACTGCTGTGTTTTCTCTTTTTAAATCATAATGACAACCCAAAACATCCAAATGACCTGATGAAAAGTTTACATACCCCATTTCTTAATGCCGTGTATTGCCCCCTCTAACATCAATGACAGCTTGAAGTCTTTTGTGGTAGTTGTGGATGAGGTTCTTTATTTTCTCAGATGGTAAAGCTGCCCACTCTTCTTGGCAAAAAGACTCCAGTTCCTAGAAAGGGGTTAATACTATGTTTGGCACATTTACTGAGGGGAGGAGATGGGAGTGGGTTTGAGCCATAAAGCACATGTGTGTGGGATTTATGTTGGGTTTTGGAAGGAAAGTTCTTGATGTGCAGTTGAATTCTGAGTACCGTAAGAAGAAGAGAAGGAGCCAAGGAACATCGTCATTCTTTTCAGATCCAGGACCCGTGAATCACCTTCCTACCTGCCTTTATAATTTTATTTTTTTAAAATCTGTCAGTGAACTGATGCTCTTTTGTTTGCATTTTTTCTCTAAGTATGCCATGGCAGCTGGTGGTGAGGAGGCAGGGATGGCTTTGATGAAGGGGTTCGGGGTCCATCGGAGGTATGGTTACTCCTCATCATTAAGTTATGGTGTCATTCCTTCTGTGACGGTTCCAAGGGAACAGTTTAAACTGGGAGAGTGGGTAGCACCATTGTATTTGTCACCTCCCTTTCCTCCAAATCGGAACAGTGCAAGTGGAGATTCTTGAACCTCGTGCTACCCAGTGGGGTGTGGGCCATCCTATACCGCCTCAGTTGTCAATGTTTGAAAAAAGTTATTTGTGGAATTACTTGGTATTTTAGGCTATTATAGCCATATATTTTCGCGTCCCCCAGCACAGGGTGTCTATCTTGACTTTTTTTTTTTTGGACAAATCACCAAAAAACGTCAGATGCACAATATCTTTTATGA
Organism: Oophaga sylvatica; assembly: GCA_033576555.1. NCBI lineage: Eukaryota > Metazoa > Chordata > Amphibia > Anura > Dendrobatidae > Oophaga > Oophaga sylvatica. The sequence continues at coordinate 595,741,359 of JARQOD010000002.1, read as the reverse complement.
ACACATTGGAAAACTGTTATAAATCTTTGATTATGGGTGATACATGTCTACGGCCCATAATTCTGATAACATCAGCTGCTGTCACTGTAAAATGATGACAATTACCGTACTTCAAAATAATCTGTGTAATCTCTTCAGCTTCAAAAAAAAATGTTTACACACAGGGCAAGAAAGTGCCCTTATTTTACTTACTGTCCTGGAATTTCTGGACGGTTGGCAATCCTGACTCAGCATTGTGTCTCTTATTGCTTTAGAGATGTACAATACCCTACTCATGTATCAGCTAACCTTCATTCCTGTACTGCATCTCTCTTATACAGCCCACAGAAGATCTCTTTTCCTCTTGTTAACAAACATTGATACTGAGAAGAGTGTGATTTCCACTCTCATACTTTGCTGTGGGTTCTCTCCCTATGTTTTGTGCTTTCCTCCCTATTCTCCCTGTCTACAGCCTGTGCTATCTGCCTTTCCTGAATACTTGGCGGTTCTCTAAGGCTTCATTCAGACATATATGATTTTTTGTAAAAGCATGGTCTGTTTTTTATCAATGTTTTGGATCAGATTTTCACCAGTTTTGTCCGTATCAATTTTTACCATCAGTGTTTCATTAATGATCTTCACACATGAAAATTAAACACATTGCAAAACTTCTGCCATCCTTTAAAATATTAAAAATTGACAATAGTTGGACTGCACGCGGAGGGCAGTGTGCGCTGTATATGAATTTTAGGGACTAATACACCTGTATGGGTAATTTTGCTTTCATCCCCATATAAAAAATGGATGTCTCCGTAATTTTTTTGCAGATACACAGTGCACAAAAATATGGACATGTGAGTAGCAACACTGACTTTAATTTTTCTGGTGTCTATCCATAATAACAACAGATAGCACATGTACGTGATTCATAGATGTCTGAATAAGGCCTAACAATGAGGGAAAGGAGAGGTGGGGTAGTGAGAACCAAAACAGATCACAAAGCTCACCGTTACTATGTCAGAATTAACAGGAGAGCCAGCTATGTGACAGTGTTACACAGACTCTACAACAGTATGAGGGTAGGAAATTTTTAATGATAACCCTTTACAAAACTACTTTTGCATTTAAAAAGCCAATGAACAATAAAAAAAAATACAGCATATTCACAAATATTTTAACCAGATAACCATTTGCATTTAAGGTCAATATTTTTTTGAGCTTCTCAGATTTACCTTGCAAGCTATTATTCAGAATATTGCCTACACCACAAAATGGCATCATGTAACTTACAAATTGCCTCTTCAAAGAGGAAGAGGACCTGAACTCTATGGCGCCACCTGAATAGTCAATTTGCATATTAAATTTCACAGTGGAGCATTGCACGGCAAATATGTCTCCTTACATTGGCATGCCAGAGCCGGTTTGTCACTCCCCACAAGGAGAAATATTAACCCTTAGGCTTCATGTAACTTAGGTCATTTATACCGCAGGAAAAAACAAAATAGTTGCATGTTACAGGACTGTACCAGGAGATGATGACAAAATCACACTCTATTTGACGATGTCACACCACTGTGTAGCGATTGGCTGAAGCTTGAACGCATATCTGAGTGATGTCACAGAAAGGGACCTGCCTTCATGTGCAATTACATGGCAATTGTTTGCATCCACAGCATTGTCAGTTGTTTGTTTGGGGTCTCGAAATCCCTGAAATAGGACAACTATTTTAATCAATGTGGAAAGGTAGCCTCTCGTCAACTAATGGCCTATTAGTAAGTAAGAATGCTGTGATCCTTTAAATATGCTTCCTTCACGTCTTATCATGGACTCAAATTGCTGTACCCTTCAGCAAGCATTATATCACAAGAATACCAGCAGTATTCTTATCAATATGTTTTCATTCAAGGGTAGTAATGATTATTCATGGTAGTTTGTGTTGAAATAATTATCCACAAGTTTCTGAGTTTCCTCTGCGCTTCTACAACTCTGTCTGTAGTAACCATATACCCCATCAGCCATTGTGACGGGATCAGATGGTCAGTTTATACCATATCATAGTAATGGTTTATTAATGATGTCAAATAGTTAATATCACAATTTCAGTTGCAATGCTAATTTATTACCAAAATAATCCCTCGTAGCCATTTACACTGAGAGAACAGTCTCCGCTCACACGATGAGGAATTAAAGCGCATCGCCCTTTTTTATTCTTCAAAGGGACGGCAAGCCTCGTCCTCTAGCAGGAGATTGTTCTGGATTCTTGGCCGGATTTGTTTCATACCTCCCAGTTCTTATTTGTTTTCTCTTTGATCTTCATTATGGAACAATATTTCACTGTCAGCAATTTCCCTGGGCAGTTTTACAAAGTGTCTACAGTACCAGGGACAGCGCTTACAAACTCAACAATGTGCAGACAGTTTTGGATAAAAAAAAATGTAATGTTCAATGAAAAATGAATTGTCTATCTTAAAGAGAAATGTCAGAAATGTTAACACCCCCAAACCATTTATATGACTGTGTACTCATTTAACAGACAAGCCAGATGATCCTTTTATGACCCCAAAGTGATGCTCCAGCATCAAGAAATTGAATTTTGAAGCTGTGTCTGAAGTGCATTAGATACACGTCTAGCTTCTCAGCCGCATGGTGAATATACTACCTAGAAGTACCCTCCTCTGGCTGACTGACCAATTGTTTGCTCTGCTACATGGCCACTGACCCATCAATCAGCCAGAGAATGGTGCTGTTACTTAGGAAATACAGCAGAGCCTGAGGAGCTGTAAGTGCATCTTACAGCTCCATGGGAGCTGCATCACCACTAACCTATCAATAAGCTATCAATTATCACTAAGCTCCAGGGGAGCTACATCGCCACTAGCCAATCAATCGGATGGTACTGGTAGTTAGGAAATACAGCGGAGCCTGAGGAGCTGTAAGTGCATCTTACAACTCCGGGGAGCTGCATCAACACTAACCTATCAATAAGCTATCAATTATCACTAAGCTCCAGGGGAGCTACATCGCCACTAGCCAATCAATCGGATGGTGCTGGTAGTTAGGAAATACAGCGGAGCCTGAGGAGCTGTAAGTGCATTTTCACTTTCCAATACAATTAAAGTCTGAGCAATTTCTTGCTGCTGAAGCATCAATTTTGGGTCATAAAGGGATCAACTGGCTTCTATTTTAAAGGGCAACTTCCTTCTATTTGAAATGATTTGGGGTGGGGGGCATAAAAGTTTGTTATCGGTTTCCTTTAAAGATACAACACTTTCAATGTCTAAACCATCAGTTCACACAGCTATATACCTCTCTCAGTAGTAGGTGAAGATGACCTTGATTTAGGAGGTGGGTTGGGGACTTTTTATCTATTGAAGTTTGTTAAATCTTATAATTCTAAAAAGCTGTGTCCTTCTTCACAAGTTGTCATGTATCAGAATAGGTGACAACTTCCAAATCATAGTGGTTCTCAGTGCTGCAACCCCCATAGATCCCAAGAATGGCGCTAGAGATTGTCTATTGGACTGCTGGGGCTACTCGAATGTTGAACTTTCCTATCAGCAGTCCCATAGACAATACATTTTTGGGCTCATGTTGTTGGGTCCTATCTCTTTATTTGTATAATAACCTATAACACTTATATTTAGCAGTACAAATTTTATATTCGTTTTATAAGTGCTAACTGATATTCCCAATAAAAAAGACATGTAATATTAATTTTTCTATTTCTAAACATTAACATGCTGGAATTGTAATTACCCCTAGAAATATGAGAAAATAAGAACTGTCTAGACTTATTGGCCTTTGAGCTATTCATCAACTGTAAAGAAGTTTTCAATTTAATAATCCCAGTGGGAGTCTCGTATGAATTCTAGCTCTTAGTCACAATCTCAGATAGTCATCCATCGGTCAGATAAAGAAGTCAACACAAAATATTAGCAAGAAAATGATAATAATATAGATTGTTGATATAAAACTTTAATAAACTTAAAAATAAGTTTTGTTAAGAAAACAAAAACAACTGGAAAATGTAGAACTTGGCAGCTCTGTAACCTAATTCAAAGAAGAAACAAGAAGGCTTCCAGCACAGAATCAAGGTTGGAAGAAAAAAGTAGTACGGGATATCTCAAAGCTAATTTTTAGAAACACACCAATTTTTAAAGTCGACACCCCACGTTATAGCTTCTTGAATGTGTGTAGATACACATGGACACACAATGCACAGGAAATCTTCTATGAACACTTCTTTACAGAAAGCTTCGGTAGGGACTAAAACATTTGGCAACTCTTCTAAAGGTCTCTGTGTTTTTTTATTCTAGGAGTCTCCCCTACATCATAGTAGAGTTTGTGATTACAAAGAAGTATAAGTCATAGTGATCCCACCAGAATCCAAATGTTTGGAGAATTTGCATGAATCCAGCAAAATTGTGGTAGGTTGACTGCTATTTTGCTGGATTTAAAAGGGCTAGGAAGGAAGAATCATAGAATTATAGTTTGAAGAGACCTCCAGGGTCATCTAGTCCAACCCCCTGCTCAATGCAGGATTCACTAAACCATCTCAGACAGATGTCTGTCCAACCTCTGTTTGAAGACTTCCATTGAAGGAGAACTCACAACCTCTCGTGGCAGCCTGTTCCACTCATTGATCACCCTCACTGTCAAAAAGTTTTTTCTAATATCTAATCTGTATCTTCTCCCTTTCAGTTTTATTCCATTGCTTATTGTGTTTCCATGTGAAAATTAAAATAAGGATGATCCCTGTACACTCTAACAGCCTTTCAGATATTTGTAGACAGCTATTAAGTCTCCTCTCAGACTTCTTTTTTGCAAGCTAAACATTCCCAGATCCTCATAGGACATTGTTTACAGACCGGTCACCATCGTGGTAGCTCTTCTGTGAACTTGCTCCAGTTTTCAACATCTTTTTTAAAATGAGGAGGATGAATGCTGATGTCATGCTGATTGACGGCCAGCTCCCCACAGTTAGGCAGTGGGAGCTGACTGTCAATCAGTATGATTTCAACAGTAACTCCCTGTCAACAGAGCAGAGAGGAAGAGAAGCCGCTGCTCAGTTGATGTGACATCAGTGGAAGCCACTGAATCACTGGCCGGATTGGTTCCTGTCCGCTCTGTGTCGACAGATATCAGTACCGTACACAACAGGCAAGTAGTTAGTAAGAAAATAGTAAAAAATTTATAGTTTTGTATAATCCCTTTAATTCCAGCACCCAGCATCTTCAGTTATTAAGGTCTGGAGAGTGCTCAGAGCATAGTATATATATACTGTAGTTGACTTGCATCAAATTAATTTGGTGCAAATTGAATTTTTTTGCCAAATTTAAGCACATTTGTTTATCACAAGTACCGTATATACTCGTGTATAAGCTGAGATTTTCAGCCCATTTTTTAGGGCTGAAATTCCCCCTCTCGGCTTATACTCGAGTCATATACAGGGGGGAGGCCGAGCGCAGCTGTGCTATATACTCACCCCTCCGCCGGCGCGGTCTCTGCAGCCCCTGCTCTTCTCCAACGGTCTCCGGCGCCTGTGTTCAGCGGTCAGCTGGTACCGCTCATTAAAGTCATGAATATGCACATATTCATGACTTTAATGAGCGGTACCACGTGACCGCTGAACACAGGCGCCGGAGACTGAGCAGAGAGAGAGAAGAGCAGGGCAGAGACGCGCCGGCGGAAGGGTGAGTATAAGTGATATTTACCTGTCCCGTTCCACCGCTGCTCGCCACTGTGTCCTCGGGTCCTCTTGCTGCGATGTTCAGGCAGAGGGCGCGATGACGTGGTTACTGCACGCCACGCCCTCTGCCTGATCATTCACTGCTGGAGGACCCGGAAGACAGCGGCGCTCAGCGGTGGAACGGGACAGGTAAATATCGCAGGTGCCGGGGCCCTGAACGAGCGGTGACACCAGCACCTGTCCCCCATAGCGTGCCGGTGTCACCGCCTGCTCAGGACACCGGCACCTGGCCCCCAGCGACGAGAGGTCTGTCTTTTTTGCAGCAGCAGCTGCGGCAGCATAAGGGGCCTAATCAATGGAGCATCTATGGGGGCATAATCTACGGGGGCATAATCTATGGGGGCATAATACATGGGGCATCTATGGGGGCATAATACATGGGGCACAATTATGGGGGCATAATCTATGTTGGCACAATCTATTGAGCATCTATAGGGGCATAATCTATGGGGCATAATACATGGGGGCACAATCTATGGAGCATCTATAGGGGTATAATCTATGGGGGCACAATCTATGGGGGCACAATCTATGGAGCATCTATAGGGGCATAATCTATGGGGGCATAATACATGGGGCATCTATGGGGGCATAATACATGGGGCATCTATGGGGGCATAATACATGGGGCATCTATGGGGGCATAATCTGTGGAGCATCTATGGGGGCACAATCTATGGAGCATCTATGGGGGCATAATACATGGGGCATCTATGGGAGCATAATCTATGGAGCATCTATGGGGCATAATACATGGGGCATCTATGGGGGCATAATCTAAGGAGCATATATGGGGGCACAATCTATGGAGCATCTATTGGGGCACAATACATGGACAGCATATGGGGCACAATACATGGGCAGCATATGGGGCACAATCTATGGAGCATCTTGTGGGGCATAATACATGGGGCAGCATAATCTCATTTTCCACCCTAGGCTTATACTCAAGTCGATAAGTTTTCCCAGTTTTTTGTGGCAAAATTAGGGGGGTCGGCTTATACTCGGGTCGGCTTATACTCGAGTATATACGGTAACTATTCTAAGCCAGAGACTTGAAAGGACTAGAGTTGCAGACTTCTTGAACAAGAGAAATTGGGAAATGGTGGGATGGCAAAAAATGGTGGAATACAAGGAAATGAAATAAAATAAACTAATTAAAACAATTAAAATTGACTAAATATGATGACACATATAAAATAGGAATAAAATAGCCTTTATTAATACATGGCTAAATACAAACACCACATATAAAAATAAAAATAAACATAATTGATGTGAAGATTGATACAAATAATCACAAATACTAATGTATAAATATACAATGGCACACTCTTAATTTAAATATATAACAGAGTAGACTAGGTAGTAAAAGGCTGATAAATGTAACCAGATGATAATAAACATGTATATTCACATATGGATAATATAGTGCAAATAAACAATTGCCAAAAGTGCACACTGTGCAAAAAAATAATAATAATAAAACACGCAAAATGTTTGAAAAATATATGATGAAATCACATATGTGCAGAAAAAGGCAAAGTTTATGTGCTCAAAAAATAAAATTAAATGAAGAAAAATTTGTATAACATTAGAACAAATCAATGTAATATACAATGTGCAATTATTCACCAGTCGCTAGACATGTGATGTGCAACACACCATCACACCAAAGTAAGTAGTAATCCAAATCTATTAAACCAAATGAGAACACATATAATTGAAAAGTGCAATGTGCTAAAGATGTGCCTTAGAAATGAAAGACAAACCCTCGGTCTAAAAATGCCAGTGATATACCTGGAAGCCAAAAAATACTCTGGAGTGTGCCACAGATCCGTGCCCCTACGCACGTTTCGGAACTTGTTTCCTTCGTCAGGGGGATGTTAAAATGAACTAACATGGGCTATTTATAGCTGTCTGTGATGAGCCGGAGCCGATCCGGCTGTGTTAATGGCGCATGCGCAAATGAGAAAACAGAGGCAGCATCACAGTCGGCGTCACGTGTTGTGCACGTAAAGACGCCGCTGCCATGCCAACCATCCGGCTCCCAAACGGGCATGCGCACCAGCACGAATATGGAATCCAGCAGAGAAAAAAACAATCACCAACAGACAGGGCTGCTAAGAATAGGACTCAGCTTGTCGTAACTATTCACTATCGCCATATCATCCATCCAGCCAATGAGACCAGCGTTATGATATATGTGTAAGATCAGCTGACAATTCAAAACAACCTCTCTCGTCCAGGCCGCTACATGACGCATATAATATGTAAGCGTATAGACATTTAAGAAGGAATAAACAAAAAATATATATATTAATAACTCAAAAACAATACATACATTCATGATTTGTGATTATTTGTATCAATCTTCACATCAATTATGTTTATTTTTATATGTGGTGTTTGTATTTAGCCATGTATTAATAAAGGCTATTTTATTCCTATTTTATATGTGTCATCATATTTAGTCAATTTTAATTGTTTTAATTAGTTTATTTTATTTCATTTCCTTGTATTTCACCATTTTTTGCCATCCCACCATTTCCCAGTTTCTCTTGTTTATATACCCGGGTGGTCAGCCATCTTTTGTTTGGTGATATCATTAAATATCAAATAGGCATATATAGTAATATTATTTCATTTTTTTATTATTTTAATATTTTTTTATCACACTATAAGAATTTGTTTGATATCGCATTACGTGTGTTTTGCAGACTTCTTGACAGTTTGGGTCCTACTTCAGCCTGGATGGTTTCTTCAGACCTTATTATTCTCCCAGATAGCAATGACTCAGTACCACATTGCCTCTACGCTACACTTTTTATTATATTTTAATTTATGTGCTTTTTTTTTCACAGACGCTTGATCTCATCAGATAAATGCAGTCATGTGCACGGATAACATTTAATAACAATTTTCCTAATAAAATTCACCCCATACAATACAAAAGGTTAATGACACCATCCACACTGTTTACGGCAGTGAACTTACACAATCTGGCATTTTAAGTTGTGTTTACTAGCAGATGTTCTGCTTATATGATATCATTTTCCATTAGCAATTAAAGCCACGCCGAACACAATCTGAAATGCCGCTCAAAGAGTTGTGCCACAGGCTTCATTTATATAGCTGTCTGCTATGCAATTTTCTATAAAATATAAGACAGCAAATACAGATCTGGAGTAATGGGAAAAGTGTTGCAGAAGAGTGCACACCACTAAGGTGATCTGAAGAGACGTCTCATCTAGATATATACCATTTCTATAAAACAAAGTTATTTCATTGTATAATGAAAACCATACAATTTTCTAATATACTTTACACACTAACTAATTCCTGGTAGTTTACTATAGCTTCAATTTATTGGGAATGTTGACTCTTTCAGGGTTTAATATTTGTCCTGATTATAAGCTGGATGCACAGGTGCACAGCTCGATACAGGACAGTGCTTTCATTCACTGACTGTAATGAGCTGTGCATCTGTGTGCCCATCATAGGACCAGAACAAATGTAAACCATTCTAGAACCGGAATATTTTTGGTTTTTACGCTTGGATTTTTTCTTCCGCCTGTAAAAAGAGTATTTTTTTTATTTTTCTGCAGATATAGCCATATGAGAGCTTGTTTCTTGCAGGACGAGTTGCAATTTTGAATGACATAGTTCATTTTACCATGCTATGTAATTGAAATCGGTCACAAAATTCCAACTGGGGTGAAATAGTAAAAAAAAAACTTAATTTCTGTCATTGTTTTTTGGATTTTGTTTTTACAGCATTCATTATTTAGTAAAACTGACCTGGTAATATTTTTCTCCGTGTCTCTTGTATGTTTAATTTTTTTCTGTCTAGTTCTAAAAAAAATACTGAACCATGTATTAAAAAATGTGTCGCCATTTTCTGAGGACCGTCCATGCAGCTGTGCTGAGCTGTGCTTTTTGTTGATACCATTTTGGGGTATATATTACATTTTGATCGCCTCTATTGTCTTCTTTTTGGAAAGTACGATAACTGAAAAATGGCAATTCTGGTATTTTGATTTACCATTCTTTTAGGTTTTTAACAAATGGGCCAAATCATTTTATATTTTGACAGATCAAACAGTTTGGACAGTTTTTGAAATTTGGCCAAATGTGTTTTTTTTTAATTTCACTATTTCTCATAGGGTTAAGCTGTTAAACTGTATTATATATATCTGCAAGGAGTTTGTAACCGGTCATGCTGAAGGATGTTGGCAGAAGATCGCTCTCCACGGTGTCTCCAGACTCTGTCACGTCTGTCACATGTGCTGAGTGTGAACCTGCCTGCAACATCCTTCAGCATGACCGATTTGGCAGTGGGTCAGTAATGGTATGGTGTGGCATTTCTTGGGCCACACAGCCCTACATGTGCTCACCAGAGGTAGCCTGACTGCCATTAGGTACCGAGATGAGATCCTCAGACCCCTTGTGAGACTATATGCTGGTACGGTTGGCCTTGGGCTCCTCCTAATGCAGGACAATGCTAGACCTCATGTGGCTGGAGTGTGTCAGCAGTTCCTGCAAGATGAAGGCATTGAAGCTATGGACTTGCCTACCCGTTCCCGAGACCTGAATCTGATTGAGCACATCTGGGACATCATGTCTCGCTCCATCCACCAACGTCACGTTGCACCACAAACTGTCCAGGAGTTGACGGATGCTTTAGTCCAGGTCTTGGAGGAGATCCCTCAGGAGAACATCTGCAACCTCATCAGGAGCATGCCCAGGCATTGTAGGGAGGTCATACAGGCACGTAGAGGCCACACACAATACTGAGTATCATTTTGACTTGTTTCCGCTTTAATTTTGTCTTGTTTTGATTTTCATTTTGACTTGTTTCCACTTTCATTTTGAGGGTCTCTCCAAGTCCAGGCCTCCATTGGTTCAAAAATTTGATTTCCAGTGATGATTTTTGTGTGATTATGTTGACAGCACATTCAACTTTGTACAGAACAAAGTATTCAATGAGAATATTTCATTCATTTAGATCTAGGATGTGTTATTTGAGTGTTCCCTTTATTTTTTTGAGCAGTGTATATATATTTATAATTTCATTGAGATATAGATAGCAGAATAGCCGATCATTCATTTGTCGGCTTCTGTAAAATCATTACAAATCCCGACAGGATAGGAGACATGGTTTACATACAGTAAATACATGCAGAACAGTTAGATTTATATATGTCAGTATCTAATAATGTTAGTAGGATATGTGTGTTAAATTTGGTAGCTGTATGTGTTTTATAAACTAATTTATTCCCGGAAAAAATTGTGTGGGCTCACGGAAAAAACCAAAGACTGCTGAGTGCAGTGAATACTGCCGGCAGTTAATGAGCGGCCCCGGAAGCGGATCCGGCGGTGAGACAGCGGAACGGGAGGACGCGTCGCTGGACAGGAGGACACGTCCTGGAGAGGTAAGTAATATTCAAATGGCCCCGAACCCGAATGTAACACAGGTTTCCCATGGAAACCCGTGTTCGGGACCTTGTGACCGAACACTATGTGTTTGTTATAGTCCCGAACTTTACAGTTCGGTTCGCCCATCCCTATTTGTGAACTGTCAGTGTGATTTTACAGTAGCCGGGGATGAATTGGGGCTTTTCAAAGGACACCGGTGCTAAACATCGCATGGTGCAAGTGCTGTCCAATTTTTTTCTCGCACCCATTGACTTGTATTGGCGATTCTCATCCAGAATCGCAGCAATACGCAGCATTCTGCGATTTTTTTCTCAGTCCGATTTCGGCTGAGAAAAAATATCGCAAATGAGATGTCACCTATTGAATAACATTGGTCCAAGTGCAATCCAATTTTTCGCAAGTGGTGATGCGCCCTTAGGCATAGATCCTGCTCTGTAACACAGCCGGCATCTAAGTATGAAGTAAATTCAGCTCCTGAGCAGAGTTGAGGGAATATGTTCGGAATGAGTCACCGAATCTGAATTTGCCATTCGTGCCATATTAGTGCCCTATTCGTGCCGTATTTATGTTTGATGATCGGTTCCGAACATATTCGGACATTTCTACTCCCATTGACTCCAATGACATTCGGCTGTGTTCGGAGAATATTGCAAATACAATATTCGCCGCCGATCGTAATCGTATTTTGAAAAATGTGCTACTCCTGAGCCAAAACAACCACAGTAACCTATAATGATAATGTAAATCACAAGTTGTTAAGGGTTAAATACAGTTCTTACTTGTTAATAAAATAGAGTGTGCATATTGTGTTTAACATATGAATTTAAGGGTCATTACCAACACTAACATTGTATGGGTTCTGCTATAGAAGAAACCTCCATCCCCTTATCCGGTCTTACAGCTGCAGCTTGTACTGAACACTGTGAGATCTCAACAGGCAGTAGGGACACTGAGGAGCTGTCAATCAGGCTAGAGATGAGCGTAAATTGAGTAAACCTTTCAGAAAATAATTTTACAGCCATTCCGACGTGGATTTTCACACTAAGTACATCAGCCTCATCAGGTCTAGAATATCTCGTTAATAAATGTTTGCAGTTCGTATTCTATAATCAATGACAGATCGCCTTTAGTTATCCAACTAGACTTATTTAGATGTATTTTTAACTATGCATAAAACTTTTAGCCAGTTACCCTCAAATCATAGTAACACAATTAGTCTATCTAGTGCAACCACTATATCCTGCAGTGCTGATCCAGAGAAATCCTATAAGAAATGTAACTAAACAGAGCTGCACCTGAAACTGAATATAATAAATGTGATAGAATGAAATGGCCGAACCTTGTCAGACTATATATAGGACGCAGCTCTACCGATCTGTGACAAGGACCGGGTATGGCTCGCAGCTGTGTGCTGGCAATCTCAGTAAAATGGATTTTAAAGCTTTTCTGCTCGCAGGAGGTAAATTATCAATGACCCAGTACTGCTCTTACAGCAAGAGTGATGAAACCTTTACTTAAGATGGCTTATTTGGATTTTATTCATATCTTGAGGAGTCTGGCTTCCACAATACAGATACTCAATGAGCATGGCCAGCGAGGTAACGGCAGTGTCAGATGTGCTTGTGGCATGGAACTTTTCAATGGCTAGTTTTGAAGATCTCCCCTACTCTGTTCCATCATCCCCTATGCTAGAACATTAATAAGGCCAGCCTCTTACACCATATAATACGCTGCGCTGAAAGCTGCTTTTATTGTAATGTTCACTAAGATTATTTTCAATTATAAAATTTCTGTTTGGAGTCATTTTGAAGATTTTATGCCATGAACGTACAACGCCACATGCTGTCCTGTGATGAAATGTTGGTGCTGAAGACTATCTACTCTATAGGAGAGGTAGACATGTTGTGAGGGGTTGACACACTCAGCTGCTTCTCAAGGTAGACATCGGAACGTTTCTTGTAGTAAATCACCTCCTGGTTTATTATAGACAGCATAGACCATAGCAAAGGTTCAACAAAATAAGCAGAGCCTTTCTGGCATAACGGTAAAACAAAAAATAGATAACATATGACAAAGTCCATTTGTCTGAGAGATTTGCCTGCTCAAACCACCAGGTGTATTCAGCTCCACCTGCAGTCGCCGTTTGGAGACTTGCTCTCTCCAAACCACAACATACACTGACTCTCAAGTCAAACTATTTAAGCCAGATCATGTGATGATCACATGACCGTGACATCATCCCAGGTCCTGTCAGTACTCCTGCAGGTGTGGCTCCGCAGGTGGAGATATGGTGGGCGCCCTCCCACCCACTCCATGGCTGCCCACATAAAATCCAGCCCATGCCTGCAACTTTAATTTAACCCTCTCAATACTAGTGTGCTGGAGGAAAATATCCTGGTTTCACATCACTGATGCCATTATGTGCAGTGACACATATCTCCCCTCATACACTGTGCCAGTGACCCTGTCACCATGTCTATAGTGACATACTGTATCCCTGACTGCCAAGAGAACACGTTCCCCAACTGCAACCACCATGAGCATTATAAATATGCAACTGTAAACACTTGTATGCGCTCCCTTAAAGGGGTTGTCCACTTCTAGGACAACCTCTTCTTTATCAAAATGTTTGGCCCCCATAAAATAAAAAACCTTATACTCACCTCCCGTGCTTGCGCCGTTCCCGTGGTGTTGGCACGTGCTCTTCCCGGGGCACTCGTGCATTGTTGTGACATGTGACCCCGGCGTCCAAGGGTATGACAATAAGTTGTTCAAGTAGTGGACAACTTCTTTAAAGGGACCCTCGAAGAAAGAATTAGGGCTCATTCAGATGTCAGTGATTTTTCTCGCATGCAAAAAAAGGTCCAAATTTCATCATGTTTTTGATCAAAGTGCATAAGAGTTGTCAGCGTGTCATTCTTACCACAAGTTCATCACTTTGGTCAGTCCCAGTCATTGGTCAGTGTCAGTTCTTACCATCAGAGTTTCATCAGTTTGGTCAGTGCGTCAGTTCTTACCACAGAGTTTCATCAGTTTGGTCAGTGGTCAGTTCTTACCATCACAGTTTCATCAGTTTGGTCAGTGTGTCAGTTCTTACCATCACAGTTTCATCAGTTTGGTCAGTGTGTCAGTTCTTACCATCACAGTTTCATCAGTTTGGTCATGTGTCATTCTTGCATTGTCATGTATTTGTTGTGTCAGTGTGTCAGTTCTTACCATCACAGTTTCATCAGTTTGGTCAGTGTGTCGTAGTCAACGTCATCTTACCATCAGAGTTTCATCACTTTGGTCAGTGCGTCAGTTCTTACCATCAGAGTTTCATCACTTTGTGTCAGTAGCGTCAGTGTCAGTTCTTACCATCAGAGTTATCACTTGTCACTTTAGGTCACATTGTGCGTCAGTTCTTACCATCATTATTATTATTATTATTATTATTACCATTAGAGTTTCATTAGTTTGGTTAGTGCATCAGTTATTACCATCATAGTTTCATCAGTTTTTCTCTGATGAAAGCAAAACCCGCTGGAGGTTTTTCAAGCTTCTCCTATCAAATGGTCCATGAAAAGATATACAAGCAATCTTTCATACCACATTTTTTCCATTCATTCACTGCGTAGATCAGAAAACTGAGAAGTTAACTTTTTGACCATTAATGCTACTAACTCGCCCTGTTGGCATCTCATCAGGTTTGCTTAAGAGAATCAAGCAAAATGTTTCATCCTAGACCCTTCCTGGCCAGAGATACTGACAGTCTTTCTAACTGCATTTTTTCCATTTATTCTTGAGTGCATGGATCACAAAACTCAAATACTAACTTTTTTGACCACGAAAGCTACAAACTCACTCTGCTGCAACTTATCAAGTTAAGAGAAAACAGCTAATTTTTTCATCCTAGACCTTTCCTAGCCAGAGATTAAAACTGGATGGCATCCTAGTGCTGTCTGATTGTTTTCACAGCCTATAGACTTGCATTGGCAAGTTGGATCCTAGACACAAATCAGATTTGATTCCTGTGATTTTTTGCAGACTAAAATACATGGCCATTTGTAAGGCTGGGATCACACATGCAAGGAATACGACCAAGTCTGCATGTTAATACCCGGCTTTGCCGCCGGCCTCGTGAGTGGATTGTGCGGCCTCATAGCTATACATGGAGCCGCACGTTCCGCTCCCGAGATATAAACATGCGAGACTAGACCGTATTCTTCGCATGTGTGATCCTGGCCTAAGACATCCAGTGTGTTTGCTAAAGACACTGACCTGAGCGGGCGGACCCGCAGTACTATATGGACTATTTATTTTCAGTTTGTTTTCACTTTGTGCCGGCCATCTTTTGTTTGAATGTTCTTAAACAGGTTTATGCAGTTAATAAACCTGACCGGACATTTTCTTTGAAACTGCTTCCTGTGTCCAACCTCAAACCGCAGCTAAGTGAGTAAAACCCTACATGCTGTTCACATGTCTGTGTTTTTTTGAGAATTTACTGTCCTCAAACCCCTCCCCTCAAAAAAAACGGAAACATGTCCATTTTTGTTCAGCATCTCAGATCCAACTGACCAATGGAAGTTTACATTTTGTTAAAAACTCTGACAGCCCCCTTCTAAAAGAAGCTTGTTAAACTTCCATCAGTTTTTTGGCATAAGGCCGGGGTCAAACTTGCAAGTGCAATGTGAGAAACTCGCGCGAGTCTCTCCCTCAATACCCGACACTGCCGTCGGCACATTTAGGCCACATTTTCACACATCCATTTTTTCCCTTCAGTCATAATTGTTGCTGCTGGAACAGTTTTTTTCTCATAAACTTGCATTAGCGACGGATTGTGACAGATGGCCGTACGTTTCATCCGTCTTTTGACAGATCCGTCCAAAAATCGTTGTCCGTCGGCAGAAAAAAACAGAATTTAGAATGTTTTTTTGTGTACGGTTCGGCGACCTGCGCCGTACGCAACATGTTGCATTTTGTTGCAGTCGCCGCACCGTGAAAATGACGCGGCGGCATCCGTATACATCTGCATGGCCTGCGTACCTAATGTTAAATTTTGGTACGCAGACCGCTTGCAGACATAGGCGGAGCTGAACAGAGGAGGTGCGGCAGTGGGCGGAGCTTCACGGAGGAAGTCTGCAGCCCTCCGCAGCGCAGCCATACACTAGTGTGAATCTAGCCTTAGAATTACTGGGGTAATTTACTGAGTAAATACTGAACGTATGAACGTGGCCTAACCCTGAAGGTTGTGGCAGACATTTGGCTGTGTATTAGTGCTGTCCATTTTTTTCTTGGATGGCACACCGTCCCAAAGAATTTCACTGGTCCATATACACATACTTGTTAAGAACGGATCTTAATTGCCGAAGCCAAATTTACCATTGGTTTACTTCACTTTTTACACCTATCTTTTAGTAGCTGCAGTAAAACTTAAAAATGAATAGACAAGTAGACATGGTTAATATTTTATCATGAATGTCAACATATTTATGATTGCATTTCTACATAAAATTTTGAAGAAAAAAGTTGCATATAATAAACAGGTCATATTGATTCAGTTGTATTTTATATTGCAACCATTTTTTATCAAATTTATAAATACTGTTGTAAAACATTGGACACATTGGGGGATGATTTGCACCAGTCTTAATAAAAAGCACTCTGGCATAAGACGCAGCTACGCGTCCACTACTAATAAAGTACAGTAGTTGCATTACATGAGCCAAAAATACAAGTTTTTTTACTATAGTTTACACCACTATCTATAGTAGTATATAAATAGACGGCATCATGGTTTGCACCAGAAAGTGGCACAACAATGTGTTAAATGCCCCCTCCCCCACACAGTTCCCAATGCTCATTTCAAACATTAGGAAAAGTGATGAGCACGCTAATTGGTACACTTCCTAATTAGTGTAATGAGAGAATGTGCTTGGAAAAAGGTGTTATCCGAGCATGCTCATGTGGTCACCGAGTGTCTGAGACATGCAGCCACGAGGACTCGGACATAGTATTCAAGCACGCCTAAGATACTCTAAGGGTCTGTGAGCATGGGATAACACCTTATCTAAGCCCGCTTGCACATCACTAATTAGAAAATGTACCATTTAGCGTGCATAAGGGCAGGTGCAGAAGGCTGTAGAGTCTCTCATCCAAATTCTGAAAATGACACTTCGATCGCACTCTGATCGATATTGTTGGATGAGGAGAGGATAGAGCAAACAGTGTCTCCATTCCTCCATTCTGTCAGTCTGTGAAAATCAGGCTGCACTCAGATTTCATCCAAATGCAGTCCAACGTTTTCCATGGACTCATTGATTTGCATGGCTATCAGATCAAACTTGGCATGCAGTTATTATTATTATTATTATTCATTTTTATAGCGCCATGGAGTGATTTATTTCTTCGGACAGTCTCTGTGTGAGTAAAAAATTAGACATGTGCACAGCCCGATATTGTAACATTGGTCGTTCGATGTTTTGTGGGATCGCTCTTGGACCAAAAATGCACTCATCTGCTCTTACCCTAAAAAATGCAGATTTGAGCAAAATCTTGCATCATTTGACACATTGGTCTCGGGATCTAATGTAACATTTAGAAATGTCTAAAAAGTTGATTTGGAGTACACTAAAGATTTGGTGCAAATTGTGCCATAAAAAAAATAAATATTATGAATTATAATATATTCATAAACGATAATCCAAACATTTTCTGCCAATCCATAAATATCATAAAAAATATTTAAGCCCACTTTTGTAGATATTATTTCTTTCTTTGCGTGACCGTGTTTCTAACCTCTTGTATCCAGACTGCACAGGTGCCGCACCTTTTTATTTTTCACATTGCTCCAGTAGAGTTTCAGCCAAATCCAAAGGAGCTCCTAAAAGCCAGTAATGAGTCACTTGCTCCACTCCACATACGATAAGTTAACTGACAGCTGGACGACTTGACGGTTCTTAAGATCAGTTTTGGTATAATGGTTCTCTGCATCTGCACTGAAGTTGCTCCGTGGAGACAATAATCTGATAAATGTGCCCAGATGGCTCTTAAACCATTGCTGAATCAGTGTCCCTTACTGCTAAGGTCACTATAATTGGTGTATCTATGCCGCTAAAACAACTTTCTAAGCAGTGGTGACATTTTGCTGCGCTACTTGAGATAAGTGCCCGGGTAATGTGGGCAGACACAGTCATCCAGATCCCAAAAATATTAAGTGTCACCGTTTTGCTGTTATCTCCTTTATTTCTGAGCAATTTGTTTTCAAGGAGCCGCTGGATCCTAAGTGCTTTCTATTACTCATAGAATATGTAGCTACATCCCCGAGAATAAGTAAGTTTATCTCTTCATGCCCCGCGCCGGCAGGTAATTAATTTGTAGCCGTTGTGTCAGTGTGCTCAATAGTAGCATTGCCTGGTTAAATCTCCCAAAGACATTTTGTGCCGGTCCAATTATGGGCACATTGAAAAGCCGTTAGAGCACTCTAAATTTCCGTGCATGGAGGCTGGCTGACATTTCAGCTTAATTCTGATAAATAATACCCCGGACGCCAGTGGGGCTTTTATTTACCAATAATTTGTATATTCATTCTTACCAAGCAAGAGAAAATAAAAGCAGGATTAATTACTCCAGGAGAGATTTTCTTTGAATGTAACAGAAAGCTTGAAGATATATTGTTCGCTGCTCTCCGGCTCGTGGGTTTAACACATCGGCTCTTGTGTTCTAATTTGCTTGTATGGTATTTAAGTAAATTTTTGCATATTTGGTATTTGCATATGTTTCAGCAAATAAAGGTCACTCTCTGCATAATAAACATTGCACAAGTTTCTGCTGTTTTCTGTATCAATTCCTTTTTTATTTCATTTAAGATTTTTGTTTGATGTTATTTACACTCGGGTCACAGCAACATATTTTCTCTCACCCGACATAGTCTGATCAGAGTGTGATCCAGTTTTCTCGATTGAGAAGAAGATAGAGAAAGATATTTTCTCCATTTTCTCCATTCTGTTTGTCCGTGAAAATCGGACTGCACTCGGATATCATGGAGTCTAGTCTGATGCTTTCCACGGACTTATTGACTTGCATGACAAAGTGTGATCTGATAATTGGATCCGTCTCTGGCATGCTGGTATTTTTTTCTTGGACCGGCTCAGTCTGATATATGCACAGCCCAATAGAATAACATTTGTGCAAGTGCGATTCGATGTTTTAGGCCAGGATCACACATGCGATAAACACGGACGAGTCTCGCATGTGAATTCCTGGCAGTGCCGCCGGCACTCAGGAGTGGAGTGTACAGCTGCATGTATTTCTATGCAGCCACTCGCTCCGCTCCTGAGTGCCGGCGGCAGTGCCGGGAATTCACATTCGAGACTCGTCCGTGTTTCTCGCATGTGTGATCCTGGCCTTACACTCAGACCGAAACTATGATCATGTGCACAAGCACTTAATGTGTACATTTCTAACTTAGTGCCAGTGAATAAAATCTGTTCTAAAGTTCCCTTTTCAGAAATCTTTTCCTGATATATTGTTTATTTTATATAGCTATTTTATATTATATATATTATATTTTATATATCTATATTTCATAGTTTGTTTTACAAAACCAATCTGTGCTTTATTACACTCCCAGGCTCCAGCGTTAAGTTTCAGGCCACTGCCGTGGTCTCTATTACTTGGCTGCAATGGTGACTTCATGATGACAATGTTGCAGCCAATCCGTGTGCTCATTGGCGCAATGGTGGGTGTGTCATCATCACTGCAGCCAAGTAACAAGATCAGGGCAAAAGTGGAAATACTGCACTGGACCACCGGGATAGTAAATGAAGCACAGGGTTTTTGTTTTTTTTTACAACAACCTGGAAAAGTCCAGAAAAGTTTTCTGAAAGGGGACAACCCCTTAAAATTATATGATGGACAAGTAGGTGCTGGGTTAATTAGAAAATAGAGAACCCTTATAGCTTTACTGCATGAAAAGACCACACCACTTCTTGGTTGCAGTGAAGAAAATTACTTTGATCTGTCAGCATGTCATATCACTCTTGAGCGCCCAACACACTACTCTTAGGAGACCATGATAAAAGTCCAGGAGGGTCAAAACATTGGTCTTCTCATTTTGTTGATTTCAGTGTTACATTAGTTAATTAATTATCAGAAATTAGTACTGATCTCTACTTATTGTAAGCGCAAAGATCTTGCAAAATTCCCGTTTTGATTAATCCACTGTATGAAATGGCAAAACTACACTCAGAGCCTCTCTCTGTGGTGATGGTAAAGTTGTTTGGCCATAGTAACAAAGTGGCTATGTCGCCAATTTTTTCAATATATAACTCAAACATTATTAAATGCAGTGTTGCTTGAAAGTTTGTGAACCCTTCAGAATTTTACAGAATTCTGTATAAATTTTAATCTTAAACTACATCACATTTTCAAACAAATCCTAAAAGTAAATAAAGGGAACCACATCAAATAGATTTTTTTTAATGAGAGAAATAATCCAATATCATCTTTGTGAGTTGCAAAAGTATGTGAACCTTTAGGGTATGTGGACACGTTGCGGATTTGCCTGTGGAATTTTCCGCGCAGATTCTGCCTCTCTTGGCAGAAAACGCAGGCAAAAATCCGCGCGGATTTGATGCGGATTGTCATGCATTTTTTGTTATGCGGATTTGCCTTACTCAATGTATAGTCAATGGGTGCAGAAACGCTGCAGATCCGCAAAAAGAATTGACATGCTGCGGAAAATAAAATGCTGCGAATCCGCGAAGTTTTTTTCGCAGAATGTGCACACCAATTCTCAAATTCCCATTGACTACCATTGGTATTGTACTACACTGCGGATTTGATACAATTTCGTGCATCCAAAAATGCTGTGGATAGGCATCAAAATCCGCAACGTGTGCACTTACTCTTGGATTAGCAGATAATTTGATGGTGAAATTAGTCTTGTCTTTTCAATCAATGGGATAACAATCAGGTGTAAGTAGACAATCTGTTTTATTGACAGGGATCTATCAAAGTCTAATCTTCACAACTCAAGTTTGTGGAAACATAGCATGGCACAAATAAAAGAAATTTCTAAAGCGCTCAGAAGAAAAGTTGTTGAGGCTCATTAGGCTGGAAAAGATTTAACCCCTTCATGACCTTAGCTTTTTTCGGTTTTGTGTTTTCATTTTTTGCTCCTCTTCTTCCCAGAGCCATAACTTTTTTATTTTTCCATCAATATGGCCATGTGAGGGCTTGTTTTTTTTGCAGGACGAGTTGTACTTTTGAACGACACCATTGGTTTTACCATGTCGTGTACTAGAAAATGGGAAAAAATTCCAAGTGCGGTGAAATTGCAAAAAAAGTGCAATCCCACACTTGTTTTTTATTTGGATTTTTTGCTAGGTTCACTAAATGCTAAAACTGACCTGCCATTATGATTCTTCTTGTCATTACAAGTTCATAGACACCAAACATGTCTAGGTTCTTTTTTATCAAGTGGTGAAAAAAAATTCCAAACTTTGCTGAAAAAAAAAAATTGCCCCATTTTCCGAGACCCGTAGCGTCTCCATTTTTCGGGATCTCGGGTTGTGTGAGGGCTCAATTTTTGCGTGCAGAACTGACGTTTTTAATTATACCATTTTGGTGCAGATACTTCGTTTTGATCATCTGTTATTGCATTTTAATGCAATGTCGTGGCGACCAAAAAAAACTTAATTCTGGCATTTTTTCTCACTACGCCATTTAGCGATCAGGTTAATCCTTTTTTTATTGATAGATCGGGTGATTCTGAATGCGGCGATACCAAATATATGTATGTTTGATTTTTTAATTGTGTTACTTTGAATAGGGCGAAAGGGGGGTGATTTGAACTTTTTTTTTTCATATTTTTAAAAACATTTTTTTTTCACTTTTGACATGCTTCAATAGCATCCATGGGAGGCTAGAAGCTGTCATAACTCTATCGGCTCTGCTACATAGAGGCGATGTTCAGATCACCTCTATGTAGTAGAATTGCAGACATGCCATGAGCTCCGACCACTGGGTGGCACTTACAGCAATCCATCACCAACAACCATAGAGGTCTCAAGGAGACCGCTGGTTGTAATGCCGACACATCGGTGACCCGTGATCACGTGACGCAGATCACCGGTGTGCGCATTTCCGGCACGAATGCCAGAAATGCCATTTAAATGCCGCTGTCAGCATTTGACAGCGGCATTTAAGGGGTTAATAGCTGCGGGTGGATCGCTATTCCATCTGCAGCTATGGCGGGCACATGTCAGCTGTTCAAAACAGCTGACATGTCCCGGCTTTGATGTGGGCTCACCGCTGGAGCCCACATCAAAGGCAGTGATGCTGACATCGGTGTACTATTGCACCCAATGTCAGTAAGGGGTTAAAACAAAAACTTCTTTAAAGATTTTGAACTCCAATCCACAGTCAGACAATTGTGTAAAAT
Source organism: Oophaga sylvatica (assembly GCA_033576555.1). Classification (NCBI taxonomy): domain Eukaryota; kingdom Metazoa; phylum Chordata; class Amphibia; order Anura; family Dendrobatidae; genus Oophaga; species Oophaga sylvatica. The sequence continues at coordinate 595,718,767 of JARQOD010000002.1, read as the reverse complement.
GAATAAAATTACCATTCTTAGCCTGCCCAGCAGTGGTCGGCCAACAAAGATCACTCCAAGAACAAGGCATATAGTAATCTGCCAGGTCACAAAGGAACCCAAGGTAACCTTTAAGCAACTAAAGGCCTTTCTCATATTAACTAATGTTAATGTTCAAAAGTCCATCATCAAGAGTACGCTGTACTACAATGTTGTGCTTGGCAGGTATCACAATCTTTCAAGAAGCACCCTGTGTGACTGCAGACTTATGAATCCACCTAGTGCATGCATTGTGCGCTGCGAGGGTTCACCAGTTTCTGTGCCAAGAGCGGAGGGTGGCCTCGCACAGACAACTTATCGATTTTGACCCGACAACCTCTTTAAAGTTTTTTCTGTTTTGCCATGGCAGCCCTTTCTGCAGAAATCAAGGAATGTAGCAGGGGTGCGCATTTATTGCATGTAAAATGGGTAGTGTAAAATGCCAATAAAAATCCAATAGATCTGAGAGGAAAATGGTCCGTCTTTAGTGGTGCAAACTTAAACTTTTCTCTGGTAGAATAACATCCACTGTACTATATTGCTGAGAAAGGTGCAGTCATATTTTTGATCTTGAGGACTCTGGGGCTTTTCTGGTTTGAACATATAATCAGAACTAGATCCCCTTAGCTGTCATTCTATCACTAAAATTAGCAGGAACACCATAGACACAACACAAGTGTCATTCTCAAACTTGTTTTGCAGTGACAGGTAATCTTAGGAAGATACTGATGACTTTTAACTTGTATTGACACGAGATGTAAAAATGAGAGAAAAAGATCATCATTGAAATTCTCAATTTTTTCACGTTTTATATACTGTATACTGTGTATATATATATAAAATTAAAGAGGTTTTCCAATTTAAAGTAAACAGAGAATAATAGAGCATTTACAAACTTTGGATGTAACTCCTCTTTCGCCCTTATAACCCAAAGCAAACCCCCCACCCACCTGTGCGCCGCGGTGCATACTGTCAGCTGCATGATACAGTCACAGTGCTGTGCTGGAGTCAAGGGCCCTTCACCATGCTAGCAATGAGGCAAGAGAGGAAAGTGCTCATTGACCTACTTCTTCTGAGATGGATATGAGAGCTCATCCCCATGTGCAACCAAATCTCTCTATAAGGCCGGAGTCACACACAACCACAAAAAATCGGTCCGTTTTAGACGGTCGACAATCGGATCAAAATAAAAACATCACACATCCTTCTGGCATCCGATTTTCCTTCAAAGATGCGATTTAATCGCATGTGTGTGTACCTTGTAACATCCGATTTTCATCCGACTTGCGAGATTTTCTCGCAGGCTTGCAAAACTGACATATAATGGGTCCAAAAGAATAGTATTTAAATGCCAAAAGAAAGAATAGATATATACACATAGAGCACATATATATATATATATATATATGTCATTGTGACATATATATATACATATATTTATAATTCTTAAACTTCTACATACTGTTATAGCCGCTAATTCAATTGCCGGCTTCAGTGAAATCACAGAAGCCGACATGAAATGATACATTGTTTCCACACAGTTAACCATGTAATTTCATGTATTTTTATATATGTTTGAAACATACAATTACATGAGTATATGTGTGCTAAATTTCAGACATGTAGGGGTTAATTAAAGGTGTAAATTCGTTGAAAAAAAATGCGTGGGCTCCCGCTGTATTTTCTCCACCAGACAGACAAAGCAAAGCGAGTGGGGGCAGATAATAATAGCCTAGGGAGGGTACATTTTTTTTGTGCCCCCCCTGGCTACTAACATCTGCCCCCAGACACCCCAGAAAGGGCAAATCTATAATTAGATTCGCCCTTTCTGGCACTTTGCCCGTCTATTCCCATTGCCCTGTAGCGGTGGCGAATGGGTTAATCTCACCTTACTGTCACCTTAGTATTGAAAGGTGACCTTAAGGCAGGTTAATAATTGATAGCTGTCAATTAGACAACTATCAATTATTAATCCTATTGTATGAAAGAAAAATCAAACACACACAGTTTAATAAAAAATAAGTTTAATTAAATAATCACACAGTTTTTGACCATATTTTATTTTCCTGCTAAAACCATTTCCTGTAATAAAAATAAAATAAAAAAGCAAAATTATACTTACCAATCCAATGTACAGTCAGGTCCCACGGTGTAATCCATCAGAAAGGGTTAACAGGTTACAGGTCGCAGAGAGCTAATAATGCTGTCTCAGACCTGTATTCCCCTGAATGAATAAGTTCCTCTCCCAGCGAAAGTAGAGGAATAGATTCATGAATGGAGCTTAATTGATTTATTGCCAATTTAACTGTAGTGACCTGACCTAAAAGGAAAGTGGACACAATCAATTAAGCTTCATTCATGAAACACATCCTCTCCTGTCGCCAGGAGAGGAACTTATTCATTCATGAGCTTTGAGCTGAGCATGCAGGATTACTTGCACTGCTTGGCTCAAAGCTAGTTAACCCTTTGTGAAGGATTACAGCGTGGGACGTGACAGATCGGCGGAATAGGTAAGAATAATGTTTTTTTATTTTTTTTTCTTTATTTTAGGAGATCAATGGCTTCGCACGGATTAAGTGTAAAATAAAATATGGTCAAAAAAATGTGTTTTTATTTCATTAAAATTATTTATTCTTAAAGTGTGTGTGTTTTTTTATTTACTTCAATAGGATTAATAATTGATAGTTGTCTAATTGACAGCTATCAATTATTAACCTGCCTTAAGGTCACCTTTCAATACTAAGGTGACAGTAAGGTGAGATTAACCCATTCGCCACCGCTACAGGGCAATGGGAATAGACGGGCAAAGTGCCAGAAAGGGCGAATCTAATTATAGATTTGCCCTTTCTGGGGTGTCTGGGGGCAGATGTTAGTAGCCAGGGGGGCACAAAAAAAATGTACCCTCCCTAGGCTATTATTATCTGCCCCCACTCGCTTTGCTTTGTCTGTCTGGTGGAGAAAATACAGCGGGAGCCCACGCATTTTTTTTCAACGAAATTACACCTTTAATTAACCCCTACATGTCTGAAATTTTGCACAAATACACTCATGTAATTGTATGTTTCAAACATATATAAAAATACATGAAATTACATGGTTAAATGTGTGGAAACAATGTATCATTTCATGTCGGCTTCTGTGATTTCACAAAACCCGGCAATTGAATTAGCGGCTATTACTGTATGTAGAAGTCTAGGAACTATAAATATATGTATATGTACATGTCACAATGACATGTATATATATATATATGTGTTCTATGTGTATATATCTATTCTTTCTAGTCTTTATTAAAGCTGTCAGTGTGATTTTACAGTATAGCCGGGGGATGAATTGCCGGCTTTTCTAAAGGACACCGATGCGATTTCATCGCAAGTCACACAGTGTGGTCCGTTTGTAATCCGATTTTTCATCGCTCCCATAGACTTGCATTGGCGATTGTCGACCGACAATCGGTGACAATCGCAGCATGCTGCGATTGTACACGGACGTTTAAAACGGACCACAAAAAATCTGATACTGGGAGCTGCTCCATAGATTAACATAGGTCCGACTGCAATGCGATATTTCATCCATTGCAGTCGTCCGATTTTGTCGCCAGTGTGACTCCGGCCTAACTGTGCTTGTGAGCAAAGCAAGACTAGGGAGTGGTGCTATTAATGTTGATGGCCATGCCGCTATGTGAGTCCCCATTGCACCACAGTCATGGATTCTCCTATCACTTTAAGACCTGTGGGACTCCCCTGTTCTTGAGCATTGAGGGGATGTAGCACTGATTCCAGCAACATTTCCCGACACCCAATTGTGTAAGGAACTGCCATTTCCAACCACATCCATTTGAGTTCAGTCCTTCCACAGTGTCCGGCACAGCATGAGGCTGGTGTGCTTGGTTTGATCAATCATTTTGGGCTGACGGACTTCATATAATCAATGTCTTCTTTACTCTAATTAGTGGAGATCCCAAAAGTCAAAATCCACCAATTAAAAAGTAATGGCATATCCTCGCAGCACGCATTTAGTTTTAAAGATTTTTTTCCATCCGTAGACCTGTAGAGTTCACCAAACTGATGTTTTTTTTTGCTTTACATTATCAATGCAAGTTCGTGTAGGGGACCCTCTTTTTCGACGTGAAATGATTGGCAATGGTGCTTCTTTTGAAGGCGCGTATACTATAGAAAAGAGAGAATTATTAAGCATATTGTGGAATAAAAAATAAACGAAGTAAAATACTCAAATATTGTCTGCATTTAATGAGGAGAAATTGGACATCCCCAATCAGGAGAGGATCTAAAATTGAAGAAATGGCATTGCTTAGTGATGTTTCCTGCCCTATTGTGCATTTTATTGGCTTCTTTATATTATCAGACCAGATCATTTGTTTCTCTCTGTTCCCGAATCCTGTGACTCGGTAATTAATTATCTATTGTGTTTATATTTACAGTGGGATGCTATCACAGAAATGGATGAATATAATCGTCCTATTCATACATACCAGGTATGTAACGTCATGGAAGCAAATCAGAACAACTGGCTTCGCACCAACTGGATCTCTCGGGACGCTGCACAAAAAGTGTTTGTCGAGATGAAATTTACTCTCAGGGACTGTAACAGCATTCCTTGGGTAGTGGGCACCTGCAAGGAGACATTTAACCTTTACTACATGGAATCTGATGAGACACACGGACAAAAGTTCAAGCCAAGCCAATATAGCAAGATAGATACCATTGCCGCTGACGAAAGTTTCACACAGATGGATTTGGGTGATCGTATCCTTAAACTCAACACAGAAGTGCGAGAGGTGGGTCCCATTACGAAGAAAGGATTTTACCTTGCTTTCCAAGACATCGGAGCCTGCATTGCTTTAGTCTCTGTAAGAGTCTACTACAAAAAATGTCCGTACATGGTGCGCAACTTGGCCATGTTTCCGGACACCATTCCAAGGGTTGACTCATCTTCGCTCGTTGAAGTAAGAGGGTCCTGTATTAAGTATGCGGAAGAGAGGGACACTCCGAAATTATATTGTGGAGCTGATGGTGACTGGCTTGTACCACTTGGACGTTGCGTCTGCAGTGTTGGCTATGAGGAGTTGGACGGAATCTGCCATGGTAAGTGATGGTTGACTCTTTTGAGTAGATTTTGCAAAATTAAATTGCTTTTGAAAAGTCTTTTCTATTTTTGTTACCGTTATATCTTTAGATGAAAAAGAGAATCTAGCAAATTAATTGGTATAGAATAGAAATTATTCATTAAGGGATAGGGCTTGGGGGGTGTTAAGTATTAAAAAAGAAATTATTTTCATCAGAACTCTCATTAAGGGGATTTACATACAGCACGGAGGTTTTACTACAGCTGCTGTGTGCACTGGAGACCTATATGCCTCTGTGGAATGTTGGATCGTGATCCTTTGGATACTAAATATATGGAGAAACGCTCCAGACATGTAATGATCTATCTTCTCAACTGCTGTGGAGCCATAACACGGGGATGTTCTTGAGGCCTTTATGATATCATTTGGTTTAAATTCTGGTTCCACCGTATGTGATAGTGGGAATCCCCACTAGTCACCAGAATGGATCAATAGTGTATCCTGTTGCTCCGTGGTTCTTCCCAGGCTGCAATCCTGCAGCATGGAGGTGTTGAATGCACCCTTGTCCCTCTAGAAAAAGTCTATGGCACTGAAGATGCGAAGATAGACTGTGCTGTTCCGTGTTCGTCTTCATTGCCATAGACATGATTCTAAAAGTATGGCATGTGTGACTTCTGTAGATCTATTCACCTCCTACTGGTAGTGGTCATTAGGCCAGGAGAGAACAGAAAGCGACACAAGTCCACCATTTTGGTAATTGTTGGGGGTCTCCTCTAGTAACTGTGAATTCCTCAATTAGTTATTTGAAAATTGATTTTCTAAGACTCACAACTCGTTTAAGGTGTATTTCTCGGCAGCTTGCCTGGCAAGTCTTGATCTCTGCAATGCTAATGAGATCCTCAGTGTACTCTCTAAGCCACTAGTCAGGCTCTATTTGTTATATTATTATGTACTTTGAAAGCTTCTCTAATGTTTTTAAGATGTTCCTAACAGATGTTTTACAGGGAAATGTTTGTTTTATAGCGCATTTCTTTAGGTTATAAAAGCCTACAGTATGAATTATCAAGATAATACTTTGGCAAGCACTTTCACTTGTTTCGGTATTATTGGGTCCTGTGTTATAGTGTATCATTACTTTAGGATGAATCGCACAGAAGCATTATACCAGTGTAATGTGGGTGAAAAATCCTGGTCTGACGATGGTAATTCAGGTGATCAGACCCATGGTATAGTATTTTTTGCATAATTGACCAGGTCTATGTTGAAGGGATTGTACAATATACGAAATACCATACATCTCATCCACAATAATAATATAATAATAATTATTTTATTTCTATAGCACCAACATATTCCGCAGCACTTTACATTTTAGAGGGGACTTGTACAGACAATAAAAGATATCTCAGCTTAACAATAATCACATAAATCAACAGATACCAAGAGGAATGAGGGCCCTGCTCGCAAGCTTACAATCTATGAGGAAATAGGGGGGACACAAAAGGTGGATGGTAACAATTGCTTATATTGTACTTACCAGCCATGAGGTGTTCATGTAATCCTGCATGAACCGATAACCAACCAGTATGTGTAAAAGTACAGACACAGAGGGCTATTAAATGCATAAAGCATGTGAGAACATGATAGGAGGTTCCTGGTTTTGAAGAACATTTTGTATGGGCAACACAGGGATAATTAGATAAATATGTTGAGGCGGTAGGCCAGTCTGAAGAATTTCATTGTTAGGTCACGCTTAAAACTGTGGGTATTGGGGATTAATCAAATTATCCTGGGTAATGCATTCCAAAGAATTGGCGCAGCACGTGAGAAGTCTTGGAGACAGGAGTGGGAGGTTTGGATTATTGAGGATGTTAATCTTAGGTCATTAGCAGGACAGAGGAGGGCACAGGAAGGGTGGTAGACTGAGACAAGGAAGGAGATGTAGGGTGGTAATGAACCGTGGAGTGCTTTGTGGGTGAGAGTGATAAGTTTATATTGAATTATGGGTGGGTGGTTAACCAGTGCAATGATTGGCACAGGGTAGAAAAATCAGTGTAGTGGTTGATGAAGAATACCACAAGATTGGTAATAAATGTATGACCACTGAGGTGTTACCATATGGACCCTTACCTAGTATATGGAGCATTGATGAGCATGGGCGATCATTGTTCCATTCAGTGTCTATACAACCAATGAACACTTCCACTCTATTCACACAATGGATTTTGGGGTCCCTGTTCTCGGTATTAGTTGGGGTCCATATGACCATACATTTTTCACCTACTATGTGGATAGCTGAATTTTGTTGTTTATGGTACAACCACTTAATTATATCTTATGTATCCTCATCAATGCTGTTGTGCAAATTTCTGAAAAAAACAAAAAACAGAATGAACCGAAGATTTAGGCGTCACGTATGAACTTGTACATCTTTAGGGGCACTTCACTACTTGTTTTTTACAATGAAAAGGTGCATGAAAGCTAAATCAAGATGCATTGTGCTTAAATGAACTCTTGTAGGTGCCAATCCATAAAGCTGTAAGGGATATGTAAATTTCTGCAAATGCTTTGAGTGCTTTCTCATCTGCAAAGAGTTCTCATGATTTCTGCACAATGCTTCATTAGGAAATCTAAAATCTGAACACCTTCTCTAGTTGTATTTATATAAGGCATAATCATTGTAAAATCAAAAGTTATCCAATTTAATCTAATCAAATGAATTAATCTAATATGTGGTGTTTCAATTCATCAATACTTTCAAGTCACTTTTCAGAATAAGTTATCCAGTGTGTGTTCATGAGAACACTATTTCTGGCCCATACGCGTGGATGACTTGTATTGTATGACGAAGTCACTCGGTTGGCTCCCGAGCATGCTTGAATAACACCTTATCTGATCACGTTCGCTCATCACTAGAGAAGACTAGTTGTTATGATGTCTTCTGCACATGACACACAGAGATATAGCGGGGAAAATAAGTATTTGATACGCTGCCGATTTTGCAAGTTTTCCCACCTGCAAAGAATGAAGAGGTCTGTAAAGTTTATCGGAGGTACTCTATGAGACACAGATTCTAAAAATAAAAATTTGTAGAATCTGTCTCTCACAGGTGAAGTGTACCTACGATAAAAACTACAGACCTCTCCATTGTCTGTAGGTGGAAAACTTGCAAAAAAGGCAATGTATCCCCACTGTATCTCTGTAAGCCATGTATGTTTCTACTCTTCATTCCTTAGCACAGAAAAAGAGCAGCAGTAGTGTAGAGGAAATTTTACAGCAGCACTGAGCTGTGTAGATAATTATCCAGCTCTGGAGTGAGATAAAGACTTATTAGAAAGCTCAGCACTATGTTTCTATGTCTCCCTCCACTAGTTTTCTCACTCTGCTCCTCAATCCTCATCCCCCTAAACACTCCACAGTGTTTAGTAGGCTCTGTAACCTGACACAACAGGGAGCTGGCAGTCTGTCATGTCTTGAGCAAGAATGATTTGAGCTGTTTTTCTGGGTGGATAGTGAGTTTAGAAGGCAGGGGGAGGAAAAGTGGCTCATAAGTTGAGAAAGAAGCAGAATAAACTGCTAAGATAGTTTACAATAATAATCACTTATACTATTGATTTATAAAAAGATTGTTGAAAGTACCATGTCCATTTAAGATCTCTGCTTGCTGACATTGAAATAAAAACATCTTGTGTACATCTATAATGCTTTGCATTCATATGTTCTTTATAGGGAGAGCAGAGAAAGCTTATGTCAGGCACAGGGGTCAATCTTCCTTACAGCAAAACAATCCGACATTTAGAAGTTAAACATCCCAATCATTTCAATACTTTGATCTCATCTCTTAGGGCAAAGTTAGGAGACTTCATGCACATTGATGGTTGGAAACCTGTACAAACATTATATAGTTTGGTTTATGATATATTAGGTGCGAACATAAACCTCTCAGGCTAAGCAACCAATCAGATTACTACTTTTCAATCCAAAATGGCCCCTGCAAAATCACATCTTTAATCTCATTGGCCAGTGGGGGCACTTTGCGCTTATCTTTAAGGGTTTGTCTGGCCTTAAGGTACAAGTCTACAGTTACTCTATCTGACTGCAGACTTGTGAATTCTAGTGCTGACCCTGGGAGCAGGTAGTCATGTGACTACAAATATGTGATTTCACACACTCAGTATTTGGTCAGTATTTTACATCAGTATTTGTAATCCAAAACCCAGAGAGGAAAAATCAGAGGAAAAGTATAATAGAGACACGTCACCACTTCTGTATTTATCACCTACTCCTGGTTTTCGCTTACAAAAACTGATCAAATACTGGATGTGTGAACATGGACTAAGGACAGCTGTCTCCCTTAGTAGACCAGTTCCTATCTTCTCAATAGAAATGACCAGTAATGAAAATTATTATTAAGATCTTTATATATAAGTAAAGTTTGAATAATTCAAGGTCATTGTATTTTCCTTTCTATTTCTTATGATACAGAGGAATTGTAAACCTCTGCTGCCGCCGCTATGAGCGTATTAATAGTTTTACACAGCCTTGTCCAGAACCTTCTATTATTTCCTGTGAACTTTTAATAATGAGCGGATTGTGTTCAATATTGAGAATTCTGAAAATGTTGTAAGGCTTGGGAAACTGCAGGGGAATCATGGCGCTAAACATATAGGGACTGATTCATTGTATTTGGACCTGTTTCTGTCTCATTTTTACATTTTTTTTGTTTCGACCTATGCATTTTTCAATTTGCGCCTTTCTTAAAGTCACTTTTTTATGGATTCACCTGTTTGTTTCTTCAGTTTGCCACTGTGGGCAGAGTTTAAGTTTTCCAGATGGTTTTGCTTGACTCATCATTTGCCATTTTTTGAAAAGTCACAAAATTTGCTGTAAATTTGCTCCAATCCTCTGGAGTGATATTATATGTGGTTGAAATATTGCCACAATTTTTGCTATATTTCAATGGAACATGTGACTTTTTTGCACTAAAAAGTAAAAAAACTAGGTTAGAGACAAAAATGAAGAGCATTTTTTTACATGAGTAAGCCAATATCCTTCTGGGACAGCATCTTGTGGACAGATGAAACCAAGATAAAGCACATCATTCTACTGTTACCGAAAACGGAATGATGCCTTTAATGAAAAAAAACATAGTACCTACAGTCAAATATGGTAGAAATTTAAAGATGTTTTGGTGTTCTTTTGCTGCTTCTGACACTGGGTGCCTTTACTGTGTGCAAGATAACATGAAATCTGAAGATTATCAAAGGATTTTGGGTCGCAAATGTAGCGCTCATTGTCAGAAAACAGGGTTTGTGTTCTAGGTCATGGGTCTTCCAGCCGGACAATGACCCCATAAATACTTCAAGAAGCAACCAGAAATGGGTGGAAACAAAGTGTTGGAGAGTTCTGAAGTGACCAGCAATGAGTGCGGATCTAAATCCCATTGAACACCTGTGGAGAGATCTTAAAATTGCTGTTGGGAGAAGGCACCTTCAAATATGAGAGACCTGGAGCAGTTTGCAAAAGAAGAGTCATCCAAAATTCCAGTTGAGAGGTGTAAGAAGCGTGTTGTTGCAGCTATTTATTCCAAAGGGTGTGCAACCAAATATTAAGTTGGGGGTGCCAACAATTTTGTCCAACTCATTTTTGGGTTTCGTGTGAAATTATGTCCAATTCACCTTTTTTTCTAATTTTTTTGGTGTTGTTCCAACACAAAGGAAATAAACGTGTCTAAAAAAAGCAAAGGAAATAAACATGTCTAAAAAAAAACACATGTAATTGCATAATTTTTTGGGATTCCAACACTTTTGGCCATGACTATATGTATTGAAAAAACAATGATGAAAAAGCTTTTTTTTTACATTTTGCCCTAGTCAATGTTTTTTTTTCATCTTCTTGTAGTACATTACATAATATAATATATGGTGCTCTTCAGAACTACAACTGTTCTTATGAAAGAACAAGCCTTCACAATAATCTTGTCTTTTGGAAACACGCATGAAAAAAATGCCATCTAAATTTTAAAAAAGTGCTAAATGCTATAAAAATGCTTCTACATTTGCATAATTTTTTGGTTTTGAAAAAAGCTCCAAAAAAAATCCCCTATGCGTGAACATAATATCATTATACATTAGCATTTTTATTTAAATGGCGGTAAATACAGTTAAATTTCTTCCCCGGTTCTATACGGCTCTGCTGGGCTTATTTTTGCAGGTGCAGCTTGTCTTTGTGACTATATACCTCTGCAGCTGCACGCTCTTTATATCTGCTAGACGACAGCTGGATGTACCTGGCAGTTCTCCTAACTCTTCCCTAAACAGCAAAGGGACAAACAACAGAATCGCTTTAGATATAATTTTCCCTCTGCATCATAGCAAACAACTGTAGCGGAATAGAAAGCGAAACGCGTTTCTGAATGAAGCAAGGCCATCAGGAGCGAACTGCCGGTGATTTGCTTCAATGTGACATCATTTATTTTCTTAGCCGAAAATTTCGTCTCTGGAAAAAAGCTACTAGAGGGATGGCCGCTCATTCATGCTGTGAGTCTAATTATGACTGTCAACAACGCAAGAGGAATTTGTATGTTTATTGAAGCTTGAAGTCCTGCATTGTGCATGTCAGAAGCTTTCTCCTTGTCTTAAGGGTATGCCACACTAAACAATATCGCTAACGAGATCGCTAAAAAACGTCACTATTTAGCGATCCCGTTAGCGATATTGTTCAGTGCGGCAGCTTCCAGCGACGAGCTTCCTGCTGTGATCTCGCTCGTCGCTGGAATCGTTCCGGACCCTATTTTCTCGTCGGCGCTCCCGCTGGGTAAGTATCTTATCGCTGTGTGGCACCTTTTCTTAGCGATTTAGCGGTACTTTTGTACCGCTAAAGTCGTTAAGAAGATCGCTAACGGCGATAGCGTCGTTAACTATATCGCTAAATGTGGCCGCATTTAGCGATATAGAAACGATCCCGCTAGCGATCTCATTAGTATGCAACGCTAACGAGATCGCTAGCGGGATTGCTTAGTGTGGCAGTACCTTTATCCAAAATAACCGCCCCCACTGAGGGTGAACTTCTGCCTGGAAAAGCGGTCAGGACCTACAGCTTTATATTTTCCTGCCGATAAAGTATGTTACCTCCTGAGCTTGGCCGTTTGCGTCCAGCTGTTGAAAAAAGCTGTAATAATGCCAGCAGCCTTATTAAACAAGCCAACTTGAATTCCAAATGAATATAATAAAGCCTCTTTTTCTTCTCCAAGATTGCCAACAAATGCAAAATACTGTGGGATATGAGAGTTATAAATTTTCAGAAATTTGCTGCGTCAGTTTTGTTTCTCTAGATTACAATGCTGTGCCAGGATTATAAGAAAGTCTTGGCGATGGTTTATACCTGCTCTCCTACCATCAGTATTAGGGCTGGTGCAGAAGACCATATTTTCGGTCCGAGTGTGATCCATCAAAACATCTGATCACATTCGGACCAATGTTACGCTATGGAGCCCTGTATTATTATTATTATTATACATTTATATAGCGCCATTTATTCTATGGCGCTTTACATGTGAAAAGGGGAAATATAGGCAAGCACAATAGACATGTGTAAGACAAGGGACATACAAGTACAGAAGGAGAGAGGACCCTACCTGCGAGGGCTCACAGTCTACAGGGATGGGTGAGGATACACTAGGAGAGGGTAGAGCTGGTTGTGCGGTGGTTCAATGGACTGAGGATCATTGCAGACTGTAGGCTTGTCGGAACAGGTGGGTCTTCAGGTTCTTCTTGAAGGTTTCCGTTGTTGGTGAGAGTCTAATGTGTTGCGGCAGAGAGTTACAGAGTATGGGGGAAGCACGGGAGAAGTCTTGTATGCGGTTGTGGGAAGAAGTGATGAGGGGGAAGTAGAGAAGGAGATCTTGAGAAGATCGAAGGTTGCGTGCTGGTAGGTACCAGGAGACCATGTCACAGATGTATGGAGGAGACAGGTTGTGGATGGCTTTGTATGTCATGGTTAGGGTTTTGAACTGGAGATTGTGGGCAATAGGAAGCCAGTGAAGGGCCTGGTATAGGAGGGAGTCTGGGGAATAGTGGGGAGACAGGTGGATTAGTCGGGCAGCAGAGTGTAGGATGGACGAGTGGTGCCAGAGTGCTAGAGGGGAGGCCAGAGAGTAGGACGTTGCAGTAGTCGAGGCGGGAGATGATAAGGGTGTGCACTAGTGTTTTTGTGGTTTCATGGTTGAGGAATGCGCGGATCCGGGAAATATTTTTGAGTTTGAGGTGGCAGGAGGAGGCAAGGGCTTGGATATGTGGTTTGAAAGAAAGGGCAGAGTCGAGGATCACCCCAAGACACCGAGCGTGCGGGACTGGGGAAAGCGAGCAGCCATTGACATTGATGGATAGGTCTGGTGGAGGGGTAGAGTGAGATGGGGAAAGATGATGAATTCTGTTTTGTCGATGTTCAGTTTGAGAAAGCGAGCAGAAAAGAAGGCTGAGATAGCAGACAGACATTGTGGGATTTTGGTCAGTAAGGAGGTGAGGTCAGGTCCAGATAGCTAGATCTGCATGTCATCGGCATAGAGATAGTACTGCAAACCGTGGGATTCTATGAGCTGTCCCAGGCCGAAGGTGTAGATGGAGAAGAGTAGGGGTCCTAGGACTGAGCCTTGGGGAACACCAACAGACAGGGGGCAAGGTGAGGACGTGGTGTGTGAGAGGGAGACACTAAATGTTCGGTCTGATAGGTATGATGAGATCCAGGATAGGGCCAAGTCTGTGATGCCAAGAGATGAGAGAATCTGTAGCAGGAGGGAATGGTCCATGGTGTTGAAGGCAGAAGAACGGTCCAGAAGAAGGAGGACAGAGTAGTGTAGCTTGCTCTTGGTGGTTAGCAGGTCGTTAGTGACTTTAGTTAGGGCAATTTCAGTTGAGTGATGTGGTCAGAAGCCAGATTGTAACCGGTCAAAGAGGGAACAGGAGGAGAGGTGGGAGGACAGTTCGAGATATACATGCTGTTCCAGTAGTTTTGAGGTGTAAGGGAGAAGAGATATTGGGCGATAGTTAGACACAGAGGATGGGTCGACGGAGGGCTTTTTGAGGATGGGTGTGATTGAGGCATGTTTGAAGGATGAGGGAAAGACACCATTTGTAAGTGAAAGGTTGAAAAGGTGTGTAAGAGTTGGGATGAAGACTGTAGCAAAGTTATGGATGAGGTGGGACGGGAGCGGGTCAAGTACGCAAGTGGTGAGGTGTGATCTTGACAGGTGTACATGTCCAATGTTTTGGAGTCTTTCTAAAGAAAAAATTGCACCATACCTGACTTGCAGCCGATATTCGGTTGGCACTCGGCCATTCAGGTCTACGGGTCTGTGGACAACATTGGACAGCACTCGGATGACGTCTCCGTACAGTCCCACTTTCACGGACTAACAGAATGGAGGAGATGGAGACATTTTTTAATTCTGTCTTCTCCAACGAGAAAATAGGATCACACTATGATCAATCAGAGTGTGATCAGTGTATGATTAGCATAATCCGCCCGATTCTCTTGGATGAGTAAAAATACGGTGGTGTGACCCGAACCTAATTCAGCACACATCGTGACTTTTGCACAGCATTTTCATGGCCCGCACATGGTCCACACTACTTCGTGGGACTTTCTGTGACTGTTCTGTAAATTTTTCTGAAAACAATCTCCAGCCCTCAATACCTGATCCTGGATCATTATAATTTGCCTTCTACATTCTGTTATTCCTATTGTAAGAATTCTGAAGAACAATATGCAAGATACACAATAGCGCCATACAGCGCAGACAGAATGAGAAATTTGCTAATTAGAAAAGACTTCAGCTCAGTTTCTATCTTGACAGGTGTTTAGAAAAATAGACAAATCTTTTGTAAATAGATAAATCTTTTTGGCTGATTTTGTCATATACAGCAAAGCTGAGTTTGTGAGATAAAGCCGAACTTTCTGTAATTAATATACACATTATACATATTAGATGAAAGTCAACCAATCCCGGCGATTTCGGCAGGATCGGCTGACCATCTGATATGTACATGGTGGCCCCCCTCAACTGTCCCCGACAGATGAGATGGGCTTGTTGACATATCAACACCCAGTTCTTTTCGTTGCTGAAAATACATGAATGTTCCAAGTCGCATGCTCCTGAATGATAGTCAGACAAGATAGTTGCCTGCCAAATGAACATTTGTCTACACATTATGAATATGTTATTAAGTGATAAAGTGCTTGTCAACTCTCCCAAAAAGTCAGTGAGGCAACTGGAAAAAGTGGCCACCATATTGGTTGTCACCCAAAAAAGAAGGAAAACACAGATGAACTTGTTTTTTTGCATCTATATATATTATTTTTTAGTGTGATGTGTTCAGGGCTTACAAAAGACTTAATAGCTGTCTACAAATATCTGAAGAAATGTCACAGTGTAGAGGGATCATCCTTATTCTCATTTGCATGTAGAAGCACAAGAAGCAATGGAATGAAACTGAAAGGAAGAAGATACAGATTAGATACTAGAAAAACAACTTTTTGACAGTGAGGATGATAAATGGAACTGGCTTCTAGGAGAGGTGGTGAGTTCTCCTTCAATGAAAGTCTTCAAACAGAGGCTGGACAGACTTCTGTCTGAGATCAGGATCGGACTGGCCCACTGGATTCTCCGGTAGACCCAGGCGCTGACACCTGCTGGCATATAGGGCTGGCAGCTGCCTAATGCCCCTACTGGTCCAATGGCAGTGGCATATGGCTAATAGCAGCACACCACGCAGCTGTTATGGGGCCCATTGGTCAAGGGCGCCCAACCGCTGCCAGCAGAGCAGCAGCAGGTGACAGGAGGCAGAAACTGTCTGCTGCGGCTAAAGCCTGTCCCCACTGCTAAAGAGAAAGGAATATTCACTCTTCCCCACGTCAGGGGGCTGCATTATACCCTATGAGGGGGCTGCATTATATTCTGGGGGGGCTGCTTTATACCCATGAGGAAGGCTCTATTATACTATATGAGGGGGGCTGCATTATACCCTATGAGGGGGCTGCATTATACTCTGTGGGGGGCTGCATTATACTCTGAGAGGGCTACTTATATTCTGTGGGAGGACTACATTATACTATATGAGGGGGTTGCATTATACCCTATAAGGGAGCTACATTATATTCTATGGGGGGCTGCATTATACCTTATGAGGAGGTTGCATTATGCTACATTATATTTTGTGGAGGGCTGCATTATATTCCATGAGGGGGCTGCATTATACCCTATGAGGGGGCTGCATTATATTCTGTTGGGGGCTGTATTATACTTTATGAGGGGATTGCATTATACTCTGAAGGGGCTATATTATATTCTGTGGGGAGCTGCATTATACTATATGAGGGGGTTGCATTATATTCCATGAGAGGACTGCATTATACCCTGTGAGGGGGCTACATTGTATTCTATGGTAGGTTGCATTATACCTTATGAGGGGGTTGCATTATACTCTGAGGGGGCTATATTATATTCTGTGGGGGGCTGCATTATATTCTATGAGGGGGGCTACATTATATCCTATGATGGTGGCTACATTATATTCTACAAGGGTGCTGCATTATACTATATGAGGGCTGCATTATATTCTATGAGGGGACTACTTTATATGCTATGAGTGGGCTACCCCAATCACCAGTGAAAAATTAAGAAGAGTTCTAACTTATATTATACCCTGATGTTAGTGCTTGTTACTGTACAATTGGTGGTCTTGTATTTATTTCTATGTAGCTACATAGGGGGCCCCAAGAATGACTTTCTCTGGTGGGCCCAAGGTGCTTCAGTCCGATGCTGTCTGAGATGGTTTAGTGAATCTTGCACTGTACATGATGACCATGGAGGTTTCTTCCAACTCTAATATTCTATTATTCTTATAAGGCCATAGTTCCATGTACCATAAACGCTGCATTCTTTTCTGCTGCATTTTTTGTTCAGGAAAACTGCTCTGTTTCACTGTCCCAGCAAGGTGGATGTGATTTCTTAAAAACTCGTGCCTGGTATCTCTTGAAAGATGCTGTTAAACTGCGCCTTTTTAAGGTGTATTTTTCCCTCTAGGCTTTAAGAGAGAGCCTGAAAAAATGTATGTAAAAACCCAGTCGCCCTTTTTAAATGCAGAATCAAAGCTTTTCTGTACTAAAAAAAAATTAAAACTATGCTTCAAATCTGCACCAATAACGCATCAAATAAAGGGAAAAATGCAGCAAAAGCACAGTAATCAAAGAAGCTTGTTATTGCATATTTTGGCGCAGAAATCGTGCGGATGCAAAACAGCATAAAAAACATTGCATTAGAACACGACCTAAATAGGATTCTGCAGCAAGAATAGCAAATATTTTGCCTTTTGCAGCAAAATTCTAATTGCAGTGTTCCATGCCGAGCCCTTCCATGGAGTCCACAGTTCCTGTTAGGTGTTTGCTCCCTCTGTCGGCATTACATTTGCAGAAGCTGGTGAGTCTCCTTCACAATAGAGAGATAATGGACTAGGTCACCTTAGGGGGATTTAAAGAACTGAGCGTTAACTAAGTTTGACATTTTCTGTGTTATTTGTTTGCAGGCGGCCGGCTCAAGACAGTTATTTTTAAAGGGGAATCCAGTGTGTTAGTGTTTAGTAGTAGAATGATATGTATCTGCTCCACAGATTATTCTTCACGCTGTTCTTGATGATAATTTTGACAGTGAAAACCCTTTTACCTGATTGCTCTTCACACTGATTGATTTTTACCAGTTAAAATGTTTATTTAACTTGTCTAAATTCTACATGTGCCATATATGTGCCTCCGATCAGATCCTGATTGTGAACATATACCGATTCTGTACTTAATTTAAAGGGAACCTGTTTTTGGTTCTTAGACTCCAAAGTAATATCATCCCAGTAAAGTACTCCTGTAAAGATGATTACATCCATACTTTTATATTATAAATTTGTGTCTTCACAGTCTTGTAATTCATCAGCAAATTCTTAAGGAAATGACCTTGCAATTTCAATGGCTTGGTTGGCTCTTAAAGATCTCTGGCTTCTCCAGCCTGTTTCTCCTCCCGGCCTCTTTCTCCTCCTGTTGTCGGCTCCATGCCATTCCTGGGGATGGCACATGTTCAGTAATGGCTTGATGATGTTGTGAGAGCTGTAATATCCATCTGCACATGCTACACCCCGGGAATGATAGTGTCTGTCCAGAAAGATAGGCGAGGAAGTAGGTCACAGAGATGGACTTCTCATGCTTATTTCTGGGGAATGGCACATACACATATGGGCATTTTGGTTTTCACAATGTCACCAGGCTGTTACTGTGCATGTACCATCCACGAAATGACGGGGCCTGTGCGAGATGTCAGCCAGGGGAGCAGGTCACAGAGAAGAATGACCTTTCAATCATTGGCAGGAGGCCACTGTCTGGAGTAGAAAGAGGCCGGAGAAGACAGAGAGCTGTAAGTGCAGATGAAGCTCTTGCACTTGTGAGCTCATTTGCCTATGGATTTGTAATATAAAGGTATGGAATGAATCATAATTACAGGTACTTACTGTGATGACAGTACTTTGAGGGTTAAAAATCTGCTAGAGAAAGTTTCCTTTTAATGTATTTTATAGAAGTCCAAGCTTTTTTTTGCTCATAAAGAGCTCCAGATCTCCTGCAGACATAGGTTTCAAATAAAACATGCTGATTACAGACAGCCACCGCTAGAGGAAGCTTAGATGCTTATTATACACTGAACACATAACAGGGACAGTATACAGTCAGCTCCCTCTAGTGGTGGCTGCAGGTAGCTGGAATGTTATATTGTATTTCAGTGAATTATCATTATCATACAACTAGGTGACATTTAAAAGCAATTTCCTAACCCAGTGAAATATATTTAATCCACTAATCCAGAAAATCTGATACTCTAGCACCTGTTTGATAGGCCTAATATTGTAAAACACAAAAGGTCCAGAGCACTAATTCCCATGTATGGAGAATTTAACATTGGGTTTCGGAGAAAATTCTTTTTAAGTAATTTTTACATAAATTTCCATAAATGCCCAATAATCTAATATCTACCAAACCCTACTGTTATTTGAGAATCGCAGCACAAATGCTCACACAAAAATCGAATTGCATTCGGACCAATGTTATTTAATGATTCTGTGCTCATCTGCAAATTTTTTTTCAGTTCGGATCGGATCAAGATGCTGGATGGAGGAGATGGAAAAATTATTTTATCTGCCTCCTCCGTATCTGTGCTGCTATTCTGAGAGAATCGGAGCACAGAGCACTGACATTTGGATCACATTTGAAGCATCTGATTCATTCGGAATTGTTAGCAAGCCCTTACTGACATTTGCTGACTGTTAATTACAGGTAATAGTTCTTAACCCCTTCACGACCTATGATGTATGTATACGTCATAGTTCGTTTCCCCCCACTCCATGCAGGCTCTGGCACTGAGCCTGCATGTTTTCCCGCATTTCATCAGCTGACATGATTTCATCAGCTGACATGTGCCCCTAACAGCCGTGGGTGGAATCGTGATCCACATGCGTCTGTTAACATGTTAAATGCCGCTGTCAATCTCTGACAGGGGCATCTAACATGCTCTCGCCGGAGACGTGTCACAAACCCCGCCCATCGGCGCCCGTATGACATGACCGCGGGTCACCGATGGGTTGACATGTCAACCCGGGGTTTGTAGGAGACCCCTGTGGTTGTCACTGCAGGATTGCTATGAGCACCGCCCTGTGGCTGGCACTCATAGCAGATGAGCATTTTAGCTACAGCATTTTAGCACAGGCAACCGGATGATCCCAGCCTCTAGCCTCCCATAGAGACTATTGAAGTCAGTGAAAAGTAAAAAAAAGTTTAAAAAACAAATATAAAATTTCAAATCACCCCCCATTTGCCACATTTAAAATAAAAAAATAATAAAAAAAATAGACATACTGTATTTGGTATGGCCACGTTCAGAAATGCCAGAAATTACGAGTTCACAGACGCCAAACATGTTCTGTTTTGTTCAAGTGGTGAAAAAAAATCCAAAGTTTGCAGAAAAAAAGCTCCATTTTTCAAGAACTCGTCATTATTTTAAATTATGTTATGGAATTTTCTACTCTTTGTGCATTTTTTTATTTCTAAAGACTCCCTGTAAATTACACTATTATTAATAATTTTGCTGCAGATCAATTCACCAATTGTAGAGATAGAAAGATATCTCTGTTCAGTTATGTAGATGAGCTGGCAGGTGTCCTGTGGGAGGTTCTAGGCTCATCAAGTGCTCTAGCTCTCCTTACTAAACTCTCATAAGAATGCAATCGTTCAAGAAAGCCGAGAGGGCGGTGTTAAGGGGTTATTAGCTCAGGACCGGGCAGTTGCCTGGCTTGGGACCACTCTGGGCATGCTTATAAAAGCTCATTTACATAATTAAGCAGATATGATTTTCTTTGCATTGATAAATCGATCTGAAAGAATGATTTAAAGTTTTCTGCCTGCTGATAGTTTACTAGGTGTAAACCATCTTACCGACTCCTCTTAATAGTCCTTGACACACGTAATCTTTGACTCCACTCGCTGAAGAAAGTGTGTCCATCACCAGTTACTTAGATTATTTCCGTCTGTGATGGACAATGTATAATTTATTTCATACAGACGTAGGCACATCTTTGTATAATAGCAAGAAACAATTCATGAGGAAACAAGGAAAGTAGAATATTTGATTGCTTTTGCATTTATGCCTATTATTTCAGAATTTGTGCCCAGTGTTCTTGGATTAGGAGGCCTGATGACGATGAGGGCACTGGATGCTGGCACATCACTCAGTTTGGCATTGCCATTGCTATCACCCTCAGGCATTTTCAGCTCATTAAAATGTTGCAGGAGACTTTAACGCCTAAAAGAAGAATCCTCCTTTTCTTGCTGCTCTGATTATGAATTTTGTTATGAATCAGAATGCTTGATAACATTTATCATTTTTCCTCTTTGTTCCAAGGAAAACTGTGTACATCAGTTCCCATAAGAACCCGGCCAAAATTTCAGGCTATGAATCATAAAGCTTCAAAGGAAAATGCAGCAGAGTATCTAAAAACAAGAATAGAGCTCGTTCACACTGGCAAGTCGCGTCCGATGATTGTTTCATGTGAGAGAATCGGATGCCATGTGCAAATGACCCTCGGCTTTAACTCTGCCGCGAGCGTGATCCGAGTGTCATTTTACTGTGATCTGATTCTCTCGTATGTGAGAATCCGATCACAGGCGCGAGGAAGATTAAGATCTTATTTTCTCCATTCTGTGAGCCGTTGCATATCGGTCTGCACTTGGAAGACATCCGAGTTCTGTCTGATGTTTTGCATGCACCCATAGACTTGTATGGGTGCGTGCCGTTCGATATACGCTGCCAATCGCACCATGTAATAAGTTTTTTTTCTAATATTGGAGCGAGTGCAATCCAATGAAACATCGGATAGCACTTGTCTGAGTTATACACTAGCTATTCGCCAGTGTGAGCGGGCCCAAAAAGGAACCTGTCAGGTCAGATAATGCTACTAACCTGCAGATACAAGGTTAATCAGCAGGTTAATAGCATTAGGAAGGTGCCCGTCGGCTGTGCCCAATGTGCGGCACCTGGGAGAAAATGAACTTTATTCCTTCAGAGAGCCGCTGGCTGTCAGTCATACGTGTGTGCGAGCGTGGCTACGATCACGTCCCGGAACTTTGACTGACTGCCGACATTGCACTGATCTTTTGCAAAGCTGGCTCTAAGGCAAAGTGCTGGGACGTGCTTACAGCCGTCCCTCATAATGCTGGTAGTGGTGAATGAATCCAAGCCAGCATGCCTCTATGACTGAAAGCCGGCAGCTCCCTGGAGGAAAAAAAGTTCATGTTCTCCCGTGTGCCGCATTTTCAGTACAGCGGTCAGGCACCTTCCTAACATTATAACTTTATTCATCCTATATCTGGAGGTTAATAGCTTATCCAACCTGACAGGTTCATTTTAAATAAAAGGACAAATTGGCGATCACTAGAATAGTCAGCGGAAAAGTGGTCTATCAGGTGAATCTTGTACATTTCAATATTAAAGAACAGTTTATAGTTAATGTATAGATACTGGATAATCTAGAACTGTGCTCAAAAGTTTACATACCCTGGCAGAATTTTCGCTTTCTTGGCCTTTTTTCAGAGAATAGTTAGTGGTTGGGTGAAGCCATTTATTGTCAAACTACTGTGTTTTCTCTTTTAAAATCATAATGACAACCCAAAACATCCAAATGACCCTGATCAAAAGTTTACATACCCTGGTGATTTTGGCCTGATAACATGCGCAGAAGTTGACACAAAAGGGTTTGACTGGCTACTAAAGGTAACATCCTCACCTGTGACCCGTTTGCCTGTAATCAGTATGGGTGCATAAAAGCTGAGTGAGTTTCTGGGATCCAGACAGACTCTTGCAGCTTTCATCCAGCCACTGAAGTTTCTGGATTTTGAGTCATGGGTAAAGCAAAAGAATTGTCACAGGTCAGCTTCCATTCTCTGATTGTCTGATTGTCCGGCTGCGCTTTTGCAACTGTAAACATTATGCTTTTGTTGGAGCATTTTTAGTTATCTCTTTTTTTCATAATCACTTCACTTGTTCAATGTAACAGTTTAAGTATCACTATTTTTTAGATCCTTGAGTAACAGACTACTTTCCTTCTGTATACAAATTGTGGGTTCCAATGTGATATTGATTTTATACACATTATTGAAGAATGCTATTACTTCAGAGAAAAACTACCTGGATCGCCCACCAGGGCAGTGGGGATACTCGGTACCTGGCTGCTTCTTAAAGGGGCAGTGTCACAGCAGCAGTGACCCGGTCCATGGCCCTGGGCGTCCAATAAAAGGGGTGATGATGAAAAAGGGGAAAAATAAAGAGTTGTAGTAAAGTGTTCATGACGCCACCTGTGGTACTTGGCAATAAAGATGTTAGCCGACACTGCAGATTCAGTCCACTGGAACTGTTGATGCAGCAGAGTTGGTGCAGCTCTCCACAGGCAGGGCTATGTCCCAGGGCAGTTAGGATATTAAAGATATTGTTGGAGGTGAGTGTGGTGCAGGGCAGGTGAAGCTGTAATAATTCAGAGGACACAGAGGGGTGAAGTTTCCAATGTTTTACTCACAGTTCTCTTATGCGCAAATGCCCACTTGGTGCCGTGTCCTCCAGGTGAGGAGTCCAGCAAACTCCTAGGTAGATTAGGATACACCTTTCCAGGACTCCCTTCAATATGTTTCTTTCCTGGCCATCCCACCGTGCTGACCTTCCACCCCTCCCGTCCAGCACCTCACAGTCAGTGTACCAAGCCAGCAGCTGCGGACCCTGTCGGGCAACGTCCACGCTGCGTCCCCTTGCTCCTATGTTGCTACCACTTTGGTGAAAATAACTGTGGCTGCGGCTGAAGCACCTACAGCTGCCACCGCCTTCGGCTTTCCAGCTGAGTCCTGTAGTCCTCCACTAGTCTTGGGGGCCGGTACCCCACTGCAACCTGGTCCCTTCACTACTGGATCAAGCCCCACGGATGGATTGCTCACTATCCGTGCCCCTAGGACCCCTTCTTCCTTCTGGAAGCTTCCTTCTGTCTCTTGCTTACTACTATCTTTCTCCGTCTGGGGACAAGCTCCTCACAGCTTGGTCCCCCTCCTGTTCTGACTCTACAGTCTCGTTCCCGCTCTCTAAGCCCCCTTCCTTCTACTTTCTCCACCCACTCTCCCAACACCCTTTACGACCCAGCCAGGGATGAGACCATCCTCCTGTAGGGTACGTCCAGGGTGCCCTGCTGCTATAGTCTGTGTTAGGTGTAGTTGTTAGAGTCCTATGTGGTGCTCCCTCCTTACCTTAGAGTGAGATACCACACCTCTGGATGAGGTGCAGTACCTCTGTGGTGACTGGACCCTCAGGGGAGCCACATACCCTGTGAATGATCTTTTCCATAACCGATGAATAAGATCTCCTTTCTCATACTCACACATTGGGCAAGATGGATCTCTTATGGAGAGTAATAAGCTCTGTTAATTAAAAACAAATGTTTGTTTCTATAGGAATGACTAAATTAGACTTTTGGTACCTTACCGAACTTATTAACGTTTTGTACTTCTGAAATCTTGCCAATGTCTCTCTTCCACTTTTCAAGGGATATCATACTGTTAGCCTCAATTTTTAAATATTGACTTTAGACAATCTAACATTTTACTTACATGTCTTATTATACTAATCAATTTGTCTATGGTATATTCCACAAACACTTCTATAGAAATTCGTTGTGCATTACCCATTGCATGTTTTAGTTGTATATATTGTGAGGGGTGGGGCTGACTCACTTGGCTGGTTGCACTGGTAGACTCAGGAATGCCTCTTGAGGTAAATCGACTGCTGGTTTATTAGAGAACAGCATAAACCGTTGCAGCATCTAATAAAGCAAATGTGGCCTTTCCAGCCCAGTGGCACAACAAAATATATAAAGTCCAAACAAGTCCTTTCTCTGCAGGAATCACCTGCAGGTAACCCACAAAGTCCTCAGCTGCTCCTGAAGCTACGTGGGAGTTCCTCCTCTTCCAAGACACAACAAACACTGACTCTCATGTCCAGGTATTTAACATAAACCATGCGATAATCACATGATAGTGACATCATCCCAGGTCCTGTCAGTACACATGCCGGTGTCGGCTCTGCAGGTGGAGAAATGGTGAGCACGCATTCAAGTACTCTATGGGTGCCCTCCTAAAACCAGCCCATGTAAGAAACTTTAAATTGACCCCCTCAACACTTAGTGTGCTGGAGGAAAAATATTCTGGTTTCACATCACTGACCCCAATATGCGCAGTGACATACGGTATATCTCCCCTCATACACTGTGCCAGTGACCCTGTCACAAAATCTAAAGATATTGTTACCTATTCCACCATCAACTCATAAAATGTCTTGTAACGTCCGTAAGTAGATACATTGTAAGGATCCATTTTGTTTTCCAGAAACCATGGTTATTAAGAAAAGCAACCCTTGCCCTCTCTGATAAACAGAGATACATTATAGGAGGTTGTTAGGGCCTTGGCTGCATCCTCAAATGGAGAGACACTTGGTCTTGACTGTCTTTTGAAATTTATAAGAAATTAAAGTAATGATTTCTGAACTAGTAATAAAAGGCATTTAGAAATTGTGAGTTGTCTGATTCTTTTAAAGAGTTTTTGATTGTATTACTTTGTAAAGAAAGTTAAGATCCCTTATTGCGGGTCCATAAAAACTGTTGCCATGTAACTTGTGCAAATGGATGCAATTATACATGCTAAATATACTTAGCACTAGACATAAAAATACTGTATAGTTGAAGAACTGGTACATAAAGACCAAGCTGGATTTATGGCTGGTAGACCAAAGTATAATTACTTAAATAGGTTGTTGAGGAATACTTAGGTTCTATCTGGTAATCCTGGGGAAAAGGTGGTCTTGTCACTTGATGAAGCCAAGGTTTTTGATACAGTGGAATGGGGGTACTTGTGGGATATTAAAATGTATGGGATTTAGAGGACACTTTTCAAATCTATGACATTTTTCTATAACTGCCCTAAAGCCTCCGTCACACACAGCGATCTCCCCATCGATATTGCTGTGTGTGATATTCAGCGACGATCAGCCCCCCTGCTGGGTATCGCTGATCGTCGCTGAATGTCCTGGACATTTTCTTGATTGTTAGTCTCCTGCTGGCCATCATGCATTGCTGCGTGTGGCAGGCAGGAGACCAGCGATCAGCTGGTAACCAAGGTACACATCGGGTTTCCAGGCGCCAGGCGGCGCCTGGAAATCCGATGTGTATGCTGGATACCAGCGCGCTGCTGCAGTGGAGCTGGTAACCAAGGTACACATCGGGTTTCCAGGTGCCGCGCAGCGCCTGGAAACCCGATGTGTACCTTGGTTAGCAGCTCCCTGCACCAGCGGGCTGGTATCCAACGTACACTGCGGGTAACTAAGCGACGTTACCCGCAGTGTCGCTGTCCTGATCGCTGCCTGAGCTGCCTGTTTGGCAGCTCAGCAGCGATCATGTAGCAACACACCAGCGATCCTGACAAATGCATATCGTTGTCGGGATCGCTGGTGTGTCGCTATGTGTGACGGGGCCCTAAAGCAAGGTTGCTGATCATTGGAGGGGTATCAGACTCTTTGGTAATCTTGAGAGGGACTTAGCAGGGTTGTTCTATATCACCATTGTTATGTTAATTAGCAATAAAGCCATTTGCAAATAGTATATAAAAGATAATCTCAGGCATTGTCAGAATAATGCAGCTGAATTAGGAGCCAAACACTGGTCTGAGTGTGCAATGAGAAAAACAGAGATTATAGTGAAATGAAAAGGGCATGTGCACAGGTTTTCTTGGGTAGATAGAGGGTATAAATTAACAGTTTGATTCTATCTGTGCAGCACTACTGGCTTACGGGAGAGATTGCTGTGCAGTGTCTGCTGTGAAGAAATGCTGGTCATTGTGAGATCAGCTAGAAAAAACTAATGAAAATGGGCAAAAAATTTCAATTTCTATCGGGTTTACTGCAACATGAGCAAAGTTTTTCTCCAAGTTCTCGGTCCAGATATATCTACAGTATATGTAAACTATGGAATGTGCTCGAGATTATTTTTTTAAAATTTTTAAATTAAAATTTTTTTTAAAATTTAAATTTTTTTTTTTAATGGATTTATATGTAATTTTATTTTTTATTTAGGCCCCTTTATTATATTAATTTTTAATTTTTCTTTTGTTTTAATTTTTTCTTATTATGGGCGTATTTTTTTTTTTTCTACATTTTAAATTATTATGTTTTTTCTTAGCCTAAGCCACTTTCTTCCCCGAAGGGAAAATTTTTCTAAATCAAAAGAACATGAAAACCAAATATTTTTTGTCATTAAATATTATTTATTACATGGGTTAATTTAAAATTTTAAACACATGATATGAATTTTGAAAAAACCTGGATCATAAGACTTAAAACTCACATTTGAGGAGGGACCTCGCTTTTCAAAAAAACTTACACTCTTAAGAGAGAGAAACTCACTCAGGACTCTGGAGATGGAAAATGAAAACTGTCATCAAATGTCGCATGGGATCAGCTGATCGTGATGGCCCGATAAGGGCCCCCACGTACAAGAATTAATCCCTAGATTTCAAGCTGACAGACATATGGGGAGCAGCAACATAAAAAACTGAGCCCTCTCTTATGCCCCGCAGTGTAGGACTGGTGCTAGGCAAGTTGTTTCTTTCAAACCCTAATTGAATCTCGTGTTTTAAATTTAGTGAAACCGCAGCTTTCAGGAACTTCGACCAACATCGGTTTCTCCACGATAGTTCTGCTGACCCCTTTTTTTTTTTATTATGCTTGCTTTTTATACACCATTTATTAAAAAAAATTACATACTTTGGGGCTCACAATCTAAATTTTCCCAAAACCCTATGTTTTTTGGGGGTGTTGGAGGGAAACCCACGCAAACAAAGAGAGAACAACAACTTTTTGCCCATCTTGTCTTGGTGGGATTTGAACCCAAAAAAAAAAAAACCATAGAGCTCAAAGCAACAAAACTAAAACTGACCATTGTGCTCCCATCTAGTCTTAAACCCAATATTTTTCCCCACAATGTCTAATTTTTTTGATACGTTATCCTGCCCGTCACTAATACAAGAGAATTAAAAGGGTCGGGGTCTATGATATCTCGCAATGATATCTTTGGCAAATTTGGTATTTGTCTCCGCATTAGAATGGGAC
>JARQOD010000002.1:595595597-595690792 GCA_033576555.1 Oophaga sylvatica | reverse complement strand
AAAAACAAACGAACACCATCTCAGAAGCAGCAAGACAAAATATGGCTCAATAAACTATTCGAGTTAGGGGTGCAGAAAAAATCATAAACTCACTCGATGACACGGCACAGCCCGATTTCCACAGACTCACAGAATGAAGAGAAATTTCTCCATCCTTTCCTCACCTGTGATACCATCCAATTTGACTGCAAAGCACAGAAATGCGCGATTTTTTCTCATCCCAAAATTTTGGCATGGGGAAAAAAAAAACTCCATCAGCACTGCTCCACAGAAGAACACTGTCCCCAGTGTTATCCCAAATAAAACATCGAATAGCACTTGTCTGATTTATACTCTTGTGTGAGCAAGCCCTAAGTAAAACTAAAAAAAGATCACACTAATTCTACTGAAACCCACATTCACCTATGAGCATTTTATTCTGGAGTGTACAAAGCTATTACTATATTCACATACAGAGGTAACAGGGCATTTTAACAAGCAAACAATCGGGGCAGAGCAGCAGACACTAGCAACCCGGCTGCAAAAGCTGTCGGCTGTTGATTTATAATTGCTAACATGAAAGCAATGGTAAGGGTGGGGAAAGCTAACTGCAGTACAGAAAATCAATGAGCTCGAGAGAACTGTCTGGGATGTTCAGCGTTAAAACCCCCATCTTGGAATGTACCAACTGGGGCACTCCCGGTCTGGATCCAAGCTCCATGAAAACCAGCTTACACTAAAAAAGATAAAAGCTGTCATTGCAGGAGAATGGCAGCAGATAGAAAAAAAACAAGTAAATCGCAAAGAACAATTTTTAGCAGTCTAACGAATTAAAAGCTATTGAAGAACTTGAGAATACCACTTTAATACTTGAAAAATTTTACAACAATCTACATAAGGAAAATAGATTGATTTAAGCCAAAATTTAATCTATAGACACACACTTTTAATAAATGTTGCACATAATATGGGGGCAGTTATCTGCCACTTAACTAAGAGGAGTGATTAAAGTCTACGGTTTGGGCCCCATAGTTCAAAAAGGGACCTCATCACTGTAAAAAAATTGTTTCATTTTACCATAACCTTTTTATTAAAGTCAGACAACCTTTTAAGGCCCACTTTACACATTAAAACGATTGTAAACTGCTTAGAAAATGTGTGCCTTCATGATAAACCAATAACACCCTATAACATATTCATGAAAAGTGGTTTCTTTCAAGGCTGGTTACAGATTTCGCTATGAATTTAATTACATTAAGCTGAAACATACATAGAATAGGGACATGAAAAATGAAAAACATAATTTAATTATATACATGGATCAAGGCCAGAGCAGCACCAAGGTTACTAAAAGTTGTCATCTAATGGGTCTTGTATAATGTGGAGCCTATTGGGTGCAGAATACAGATGGCTTTTTCAATGTGGTTGAAAATTTTCAAAGTCGGAAATTATTCAAGTGAAGAAAGACCTTAATGGAAAAGTCACTTTATTTGCTACTTTAAAAATCTAGAGTAATGAAAGAAATCACTTTCCCGAACTTCTTGCGAGCACAACTATATAAACTTTGTAAAACCAAATTT
This sequence comes from Oophaga sylvatica, assembly GCA_033576555.1. Taxonomy (NCBI): domain Eukaryota; kingdom Metazoa; phylum Chordata; class Amphibia; order Anura; family Dendrobatidae; genus Oophaga; species Oophaga sylvatica. The sequence goes on along the minus strand of JARQOD010000002.1, from coordinate 595,689,233 downwards.
ATCATTTATCATATATTCCAACATGTGTCATAACATATTAATAAAAAAAAAACAAAGAGGTAACAAATGCACCCAGATGCTTAATGCTTTGAATGGCATGTGCTGGTGTGGAGGTATTAAATGGTCATCTACTGTAATTGTTAGGTATCATTCATGCTACGGATTGTGTTGTGTGCATTTATCTAAGCCCAAAAATGCTGCAGTAACTATTTCCAACACTAGTTTGGTGCTTTTGAGTTCTCCGAGAGATCTATTTTCTCTGGACAGCAAAAACCATGTGGCCAGATCTGGTATGCAATCAAGTTATTGGAAAAAAACAATAAATAATACTCAACATCAATATATCCCAATTTTCATAAGTACAGTGCATAATGTGAAGTTTATCATTTCTAAAGCAACTTAACACCCATACTGCTATCCACATTATTGTTCTGATCATTTTTGTAAAATTTATATTGTCATTAATAATTAAGTGAAGAAATAAGCACATGTTTAACCCAATACTCCCATTTCAAAACCTTGTCGTGATGATCAGTGCATTTAAAAGGGAAATCTGTCCTCAGGTTTTTGCTATCTCATCTGAGAGCAGCTTGATGTAGGAAAAGTGAGCCTGAACCCAACGATGTATCACTTATTTTAAGGGGTGCAGCCGTTCTGACACAATCAGAACTTTTAGATTTAGCAATGCAGGAGAGCTGAAAAAGCTAACCCCGCCCCAATAGGCTCTATATGTTTTATTTTCTATAGACAGTGAGCTGCTTATCACAGAAGGGGGGAGTAAGACAGCTTTGCATGTGCTGCTGCAGCTGATGTAGTCCAACAATGTTTAATCACCAGGTGTAAGTAAACCACAGCACACAGCCTGACATGTGACACATCACTGAAATCTGTGTTTTAACCCCTACCTCGTGCTGTCCTCAGACTCAGATCACATAGCAAAAACCTGCTCCAGATTTAAACTATGATCCTGGCATCTAGAACTCAATCACACTTTGTATTTTCTACATCAAATCCTCATGGCCAGACAAGTATTTATTGTAAATCTTGGAATATTAATATACAATATATATTAAAGATATTAACTCCTGAACACATGCCTTAAAGTGAACGATTCAATTTGAATACCATTAAATTGTTACTGGATTCTCAAACAGTAAGTCATATCCTAGCCATAGGATGGGGATAACTTACTGATCATGGGGTCTAAGATCATAGGATGGGGATAATTTACTGATCATGGGGGGTCTAAGATCATAGGATGGGATAACTTACTGATCATGGGGGTCTAAGATCATAGGATGGGGATAATTTACTGAATCATGGGGGGTCTAAGATCATAGGATGGGGATAACTTACTGATCATGGGGGTCTAAGATCATAGGATGGGGATAACTTACTGATCATGGGGGGGTCTAAGATCATAGGATGGGGATAACTTACTGATTATGGGGGGTCTAAGATCATAGGATGGGGAAAATTTACTGATCACTGGGGTCTGATCATTGGAACCACATTGATCCTTGGAATTGGGCTGCGGCATCTAGGAAACAGGCTCTGTAGACTGCCACCTCGAACGCAAAGACTGTGCGCATGCTTCATTTCAGCTCCATTCATGTCTATGGGACTTCCAAAAATAGCAGAGCACTGTGCTGAGCTACCTCCAGCAGCTCCATAGAGCTCAAGCATGTACAACTCGACTCCATTCAAGACATGGCTGTGCCTTGCCCAGTTCCCAAGTTATGGAGACTCATTCTCAGGATTTCTGGATAACTGTTTTAAGAATAACTCTTTAAAGCCTTTTTTTATCTAAAAAGATTCAAACTGCTTAGTTTAATAATTGTTAATACATTTTTAGATTGGTCGGAGCTGATTTTTTTGCATGGGGAGTTTCATGCACTCTGTGTCTACATTGAATCCAGTAATAATACATAAGCGGATATGCAGCAAGTTCCTAAACTCCCGTTAGTGGTGACTTTTTAATAGTATCATTAGAGAAGCACTCCCATGAAGTTTTTTTTTTTTACTAAACCTGTCTATATGTGCATGCTAATGTGTATGTTAATATTCTCACCTACTGCTGCTCTCTCCAGGATCCTGCCCCGTTCTGCTCCTCTTCTCAGTGACATCACCGCTATTCAGACTCTCCAGGTCATTCTATGCGTGAGCCGGAGTCTCTTTTACAATGTAAGTCTATGGAGCGTTGTTCTGAGCCTTGTTCTGACACGCAATAGACTTACATTGTAAAAGCCCCGTCCTGGTCAGGCAGAGCGCAGCGTAACCCGAAGAGTCTGCAGAGCGGTGAGCCTACCGAGAAGAGAAGAACAAGGCTGGAAACTGGAGATGGGCAGCGGTAGATGATTATATTAACAGACTACATGCCACGTACACAGATTTAGCATCATGGAGCGCTTCTACAAATTTCATGATGACGCAAGTAATTAGGAGCTCTGTATCAGAGAAAGAAATGATGATTTCTATAAAGCAGTTTAACGAAATTAGCCTAGAATAGGTAGGATCAAAAAGGGAGATATATTTAAAAGGTGGATATTAACTTTAAGGCCGGGATCACACATGCGAGGAAATCGTCCGACACTCGCATGTGAAATCCCAGCTCTGGCGCCGGCACTCGGAGTGGAGTGCGTGGCTGTATGTATTTCTATGCAGCCGCTCGCTCCACTCCCGAGTGCCGGCGCCAGAGCTGGGATTTCACATGCGAGTGTCGGACGATTTCCTCGCATGTGTGATCCCGGCCTAAGGCTCGTTCACACCGGCAAGTAGGCAAATGTAACTCGGACGAGTGCTATGCAATGTTTCATCGGATAGCACTAGCTCCAAAGTTATATTATGGAGCAGCTGCCGACTTGCGTTTATTTTTTCATGCAGAATCGTATGACAAAAACGATCGCTGCTTACTGTGATTGTCAGCGTATATCGGACGGCATGCACCCATACAAGTCTATGAGTGCGTGCAAAACATTGGACCACATTCGGATGTCATCCAAATGCAGTCTGATATAGGCAGACAAGAAGAATAGTGAAGATGGAGAAATTATTTCTCCATCTTCTCTGCACCTTCGATTCGATTCTCATCTTTTTCTTGCTTTAAACTTTGCGCAAGTGCCGTCCGAACCGCGCGCGGAGCTTGAGCTGATTATCTTGGGGCGGGCTTCAGGAAAATGGTGCACATGCGCAGATTGATCAGGGACAGTTTCCAGTAAGATGGCACTGATGGCGGCGCATGTGCAGATTGAGATCAGAGCATGCGCCGCTACCGGTGCCATTTTCCTGAAGCAAGCTGTGAAATCAATCTGCGCAAGCGCCGCCCTCGGATAGGACAGTGACGGCACAATGTTCAAAAAAGGAAGAAAATAAAGACACTAGAGGCAGCAGAAGGGCCAGGACACAGCAGAAGACCCTACTCACAGTCCACCACACAGTCCTGCCCCAATGCATGGAAGCTTAGCAAATCCAAACTTCTAACAATGACTAAACAACAACCAGGCTGCGGATTTCTCCATTGACGGTATCTATTGATTTTAGTATAACGGCGCCAATATGACCATACCTTTATTTTAATATAAATAGTCCTGATCACAGGTTCTCTTTAAGTTCGTAGGTGTCATATCTGCAACAACGTCTGTATTCTTGTACCATACGACTACAACGAGACTTCACACAAGCATTACCCATAGAGAAAGAAAAAAGCTTAAACCACTGGAAGAACAGGTCTGCCCCCACACGGAGCATCTGTTTCTTATAATTACATTATTTCTTATATAGCCTGAAATGTATCAGCTCAATAAAAGAAACGGCTTCTCAATTTCATTGATAGAATAAATAATAACAGCAGTGAAGTAAATTGCCAACAGCAAGTGATAACCTCTATCAACATCCAATAGATCTGAGCTATGGAAATCAAAGATAGCCTTTCAGTATAATGAACAAGCTTTCACATAGACATTTCCAGTCGGCAGATGCAGGGCGGAGATCTGAGCCCCGTGGGGACTCGATATTTGTTATTGATGAATGTGCAGCTTCTGGAAAGCATCATTTTTCTGATTTACAGTAATGAAAATAAAGTCACTGCTGTGAGAGGCTTTCTTATTTCTCTTCCCTTTACTTTTATGGCTATGTACTGTATTTGTAAAGACATACGGTATTATGCAAAAGTTTTAGGCGGAGGTTGAAAAAACTGCAATAAAGTGAGAATGTTTCCAAAATAGTAGTTTTTAAAATTTACTTTTAGCAAATTAACAAAATGCAAAGTGAATGAACAAAATAGAAATCTAAATCATAATTAATGTTTGGTGTGATCACACTTTGCCTTCAAAACGGCATCACTAGAAAGGAAAGGTACACAAGAAAAATGTCAAATATTCTGTAGGACGTGTATGAGCAGCAATTTATTCCAAACATCATGTTCATATGTATAAAGTTTGAGACTGACACAAATTTTAGTTTTCGTAGTGTTTTTAGATCTTTTAGGCTAGGTTCACATTATCATTTGTGTGCGCAGCGTATCATCTGCATGCGCAAACGCATGTTTAGGCAGCATTTTTATCCGCATCATCTTATGCATGACGCAAAAAACCCCACTGCGTTGTATACGTTTTCTGCATGCGTTTGCGTTATTTATACGCATGTTGTTCGATATTTCCAGTTGCTGTCATCAGTTTTCCCGGACATAACGCAGTCTGAAGTCTGCATGCGCATCGAACGCATCCATGAACATGTCCTTGCGTACGAATGCGTTCCCATAGACAGTAATGCGTTGTTTTGGTGCACTCATCCGCATGCACATGACTGCGCATATTTGACAGATTTTTGACACTTCAAAAAATGCAACATGTTGAGTTTCCCAGGCACCGCGAAACGCATGTCCCTGCATACGTACATCATGTTAAAGATATGTACGCATGACGCATGCGGATCTATGCGGATCAAACGCTGCGCACAGATACGCAATGTGAAACCAGCCTTACTCAGATGTTTTCTACAGCTACTGAAGTATAATTATAAGTATTTCATACGTTTTTACACTTTTATTACTAAATACATCAAGTTTTTGTGAAGACTTCATATTTATAGGGTTGAACCTTATTTTCCAAGACTTCTGCCCTCACCCTGGCACCTGGATATCAGCTTCTGGGCCAAATTCTGACTGAACCGGCCCATTTTTGTCTAATTAGTACTTGGGGTTTACCACAATTCGTATTTTTGTTTGCCCACTTACTTTTTTTTGAGGATTGACCACAGGTTTTCAATGGGGTTGTGATCTAGTGACTTTCCTGGCCATGCACCCAAATTTTCAATGTTTTGAGCTACTTAGTTATTATGATTTGCCTTGTGACTTGGTCTCCATCATGTTGGAAAAAGCATTGTTTCATCAGCAAATTGCTTCTAGATCATTTGGAGACATTGTTCTTGAAGGATGTGTAAATCCCATTTTTTATTCATAGCAATGTTCTTACGCAAAATTGTGTGAGTGAGCCCACTCCCCTGGATGAAAAGCCCCCACACATGAATGATCTCAGACACTTTCCTGACCGGCATGACACAGGACTCATGGTATCGATCATCTTTTCTTTTCCGGACAATCATTTTTCCCAAAATGATCCAAACAGTCTGAAAGAGGGCTTCATCAGAAAAAATACCTTTGCAGGAAGTTCCTGATGAAGCCACCTGTAACTGCTTTTGACATCTGGAACAATGAATGAGAATGAGGTACCATAAGTCTGTGTCATGCCACCTAGAAAGCAGTACAACAATGAGTGTCTGCAGCAACAGTGAAGCATGGTGGCGTTTCCCCGTAAGTTTTAGGAGTCTGGTTGGGAAATTAATGGTGTCATCAAGGCGGAGAACTACAGGCAGATACTTATCCATCACGCAATACCATCAGGGAGGCATCTGATTGACGCCAAACTTATTCTGCAGCAGAACAAACATAGAGCCAATGTCATTAAGAAATTTCTTCATTATAAAGAAAACAAGGAGTCTTGAAGTGATGATATGATCTCCACTGAGCCCTGATCTCAACATCATCAGTCTGCCCTGAGACTACATGAAGAGATAGAAGGATTTGAGCAAACGACATCCACAGTAATCTGTGGTTAGCCCTTTTCAAGATTTTTGGAAAAACCTCCTTGCAGAGTTCCTTCCAAAAACTGTGTACAAGTACAAGCATACCTGAAGAGCTGATGCTGTTTTGAAGACAAATGATGATCCCACCAAAAAATTTATTTGAATTACATTTCTATTTTCTTCATTCGCTTTACATTTTGCTAATGGATCGAAGTAAACTAGTTAACACCTTTATTTTGAACACATTCTTACTTTCAGCATTTATTTCCACACTTGTCTAAAACTTTCGCAGAGTACCATAAATTAAACCTAAAATATGCAATACAAGAAAAGCATATGAAATATATAGTAATGTATGTAGCAAAGTATCTCATTTATCCCTCATAATCATATATTTCTCAGTGCTAGCTATGGCAGTACAATTATAGCGGATCTGTCATCAGACTATGCTGTTTTATGCAATGGGCACTATAATGACAGGTCTACTGTACGGGTAGCCAAAACAGGTTTCCCTGTGGATATTTTAGCGCTTTATTCATCCTCCCTCTGTCCAGCACTGACTATCCACCGCTGCTCCCGCTGCTAGTTATGTGTCGACCCGCCACCACAATTGTGGGTTTACCAGGGCAATGGGGTACTCAGAGCCGAGCCCGTAGAAGTCTATGGATTGTCACAGTAGCGGTGGCTGGGTCTGTGGCCCTGGCGGTCTGGCGTATGTTGGGGGAATATATACAGGGGATATTTATATACAGTTCGTGACGCCACCTGTAGTCTTCTGGTAATTTATACCAGCGCTGCTGTAATCTCTGAGGGGTGGTGATGCAGCTAGATGTCGGGTTTTCCCTACAGGTGGGACCTGGTCCCCAGATCGGGAGTTAGGTGGGGATTGTGCAGGCATGCAATAATAACTCAGTCTAAACACGGTCAGCGTCTTTCCATACCTTTACTTGTAAGATGTTCAAGCAGGTCCCAGGAGGCTGATGGGGTTGGTGAGGATGAGCTTTGAGGCAACAGCTAAGCAACTTAGGGGCCTCCTTTACTTTCAACACAAAGATGAGTACAACCAGCTTGCAGCATAGTTCTCTCAATAACTACAGCTAATCCAAGCTGTACTTCCCGTCAGGTTTGTGGTGGAGCCTTTCTGTGAGGGAGCTGGGAAATTTTTATTTTGTCCTGCAGAGACTCAAAGTCTTCACTTCCCCTGACCCCAGTTACGTACTGACTATAAGGGCTTGTTTGCCGCGACCTAGGGTCCGGTAAATCTCTGGTTTTCTCTTCACTATGCTTGTAGCTAATAGTGATCCTTCGGTCCCCAGTGACCGTAGCAATGTGCAGGACTTTTCCAAGCCAAACGCACTTTTCCAATAATCTTCCTTCCACTTTGCCCTTCGATTTTGCCGACTCTTATAGATAGTTCAGTCTTTCTTCCAGTGGGGCACAGCTCTGACTAGACTAAGGTGAATTAGACCACCTGTACCAGCCTCCACGTTCTGAACTGATGACAGGCTCAAACTGGAACGTCTACCTGTCCAAGGGCAGGAAAACTGACTGACAAGAAAATCACTCCCTTCCACACCCCTGCTGGGGGTGTCAGAAGTGTACATGATGTCATGAAGAGACCTTAACTGTTACCCTCCCACTCATCCTCCTGGTATTGTGTACCAGGGCTACACATTCCCCCATGGTAAACGACAGCACTCCCGGGCTGTAAAATATAAAAGAGACATTTTTGTTTATGCATGAAAACATTAACAATAACAGTAATTCGTCCCATCCGGGAGGTGAGGATATCTTGAACGTTGCAAACGATAACTTTATAAAATGAAATACAAAAATATTAAATAGCATTCAATAAATATACAGTATTCTTGTGAAGGGGCCGCCCCCAAACCTTCAACGTGGGTCCTGGGTGGGCTGCAGGACATCCAATTGCAGACCTCACTCAGTGCCACACCACACGGGTTTTTGGTTCAGAGGTAAGTCAAGGTTTCATGTGAAACCATTAAAAAGGCAACAAAGTGCAACTATTTACAGGATACAGTTTTTGGGCTGGCTCAGTCCTCAGCCTCTGAGTCCATGTTAAACGAAGACATAATAGGCAAAACACATTTATATATATAGACTTTTTACAATGTTCACACTAAATTTCTTATAACTACTGCGGATATCTAATGGTAAACTTCCCTTTTGTGATTCTCTCTGATCTACGTGGGTAAGTTCATGGTATATCAAGTTCGATCTGTCTGCTCTGCCGGTAACGGCAAACTATAGAACTGCCTTAATCTTTCTAATGATCTGGCAACCGTACTGATGGCTGGACGGTTGAGTCAACTTCACCAGGGGACCAAGTAACAACACCCCTATACCTTTCAGATGATCACCCACTAACCTATCCTATAGTAGGTTCCACAGGTTTGTGTTGGGAACTGGGTGCGAGAGTGTATAAACACGTCCTGACGGACAGATGGGTGAAAATGGGACAACACGAGGCTACAACTGGAGTAAAACTTCCTCAGAGGTGGCTGATAAAACTCAACACTGGAACAAAAATTTCACAGGGCAAGAGATGCTGCGGGGGGCGGGGCGAGGTGAGGACAAAATAGGAATTTATGCGTGCGGGGGGGAGGGGGAGGAGAGAGAGGGAAATGGTTTAGGTGTGCAGGGGCTACACTTCATAAGAGAATAAACACCTCTTAGCTAGAGAGCAGAGATAAGCTCTATATTACCTTGATTGAGGAAAGGGGTATATATGACACATTAACTTGAAAGGGTGGGGTTATGGTAAATTATATAAGATAGAGAGAGGGTATAAGGGGTTCTGGGGGAGGTGGAGGAATAAGAGGGTAGGTAGTATAATTGTTTGTATATTAATATTAATAATAATAAAAAGAATTTTAGGGGAATGATGGTTGATTGGGTGTTTACGATTATATGTGGTAGTTGATCAAATTATCAACTTCACACAGTTACGCGAGCGGTTTTATATATCATAAATATTTATTATTTAAATGTAGATTGATTTATGGGAGATAAGGGTTATATGTGTGTAGAGACACCATCAGTAATACTATGAAGACAGAGTGATATGTAGTAGAAATCACATGATGATTTGTAGCGGGGATGGTGTGTGTGATGGGTGAGAGAATTATATATTATGGTGGTGGGTGGATTTTTTGTGTGTTATAAGTTTGGAGAAATGTGCTAGAGTGAAGTGTAGGGGTGGTGCGGCGTGGGTGTGGGGTGTGGTTGGTGGTGGTTTGGGGTGAGTGAGTAGATAGCAGATTGGTTTACAATAGCGTATTAATGAGTAAACGTGAAGATAACACAAGGAATTAAGTATAAAATAATATCATTCATTTGAAATATTTTGACCACACTCATCATTGATTAGTAAGAATTTAAGTCGAACTATGCATTTTTGTTTAGTGAAATAAAGTAAATTAAATTCTAACAAACTATTCTTATAATATTAAACATGGGGGGGAGAGTTGTATTTTTTTTATTAGTTAGATAATTTAATGTAGGTTTTCTATTATATTATTTGTGGTTTAGAGCCGTTGATTTAATTTATATATATGATGTTTTGGATAGTAGTGTGGAGGTTTTAGTGATCTAGTATAGATAGGAGATATAGCTTATCTAGTTGGTGTGGTTTGTTTAAGGTATTAAGAAGAGAGTCTATTATTTCAGTTATATTCACTGCAATGTTATATAATGTGATGTTTAGTAAATATCTCAGTGAGAGTAAAGGTGTTGTTGTCAGAGAGTCATTTTTTGAGTTAGCTTAAATTTCATATTAGTTTAGTAACATAAGATTAATTAAGGAGAGACATTCTATTGTTCAATGTTTACTCAGTTGTGGTAGAGTATTTATAGTGTAGATATGTAATTGTTAAGATTTTATGGGTTTTTTAGTATATTTGTGTTTGTGTGAGTGAGATATATTTACGTGATTGTTGTATTAATGTTTTTTGTTTTAGGTCGAGATTCATTACAGGTAGTAAGGTATGAGTAGTTTGTTAGTATATGATATATATATTTATCTGAGAGTTGGTTTATGTTTTTATCTTTCTGTTTATCTCTTTTGTATGTGTTTTTTTATAGATTTTATGTTGTTTAGTTGATGTTGTATTGTTATGAGTGAGATGTATAGGTGGTTTGGTGTATGTATATGTATTTGAGAAGTTTTTTTGATGAATGGTCTATGTAGTGTTTTTAATGAGTGGTTTTTTTTTTTTGGTTTTGTTTGTGGGGTGGGTGGGGTTGGTTGGTGTTTTATAGTTTATTTTTGTTTATTAGTTGTTTGGATTGGTTTTTAATTTTTTATTGTGTTATGGTTGGTGATGTTTTATTGTTTTTGGGAAATGTTGAGGAGGTTATTGAATTAGTTAGTAATAAAATTTATTAGTTGAAGTTTGTGGATAGGGAGGGTTGGAATGTTTAAGTAGTAATTAATTTTTAAAGGATAGTGTGAATTGTGAAGGATAAATAAATTAAATATTGGGGGAAGGATATTTTTAGGTGTTGTATTTTAGTGTAGTAGGGGTGGGAATGTAGTGTTGGAGGGATTAGGATTTGATACGTAAAACATACCTTTTACGGGTGGTGAATTTGCATTAAGTATATTATTTATAGGGATATTTTACACCCGTAGCTCCTTTACCATAATTTACCCTTTCTCAATACCAAATATAAGTAAACATTAAGTCCTCTGTCCATGAACATCATGTACACTCTACACACCCACAGTTAAGGATGATTTTCTAGTCATCGTTTCCTTCCTTAGGACAGAGTAACGTTCCAAAGAGAGCTTTGACCTGTCATCAGTTCAAGGAACATGGAGGCCTGGTACAGTGTCTAATTCACCTTAGACTAGTCAACTGTGCCCCACTGGAAAAAGACTGAACTATCTATTAAAGTCGCAAATCGAAGGCAAAGTGAAGGAAGATTATTGAAATGCGTTTGGCCTTGGAAAGTCCTGCACATTCCTACCGGTCACTGGGGACCGCAAGATCACTATGAGCTACACGCCTAGTGAAGAGAAAACCAGAGATTTACCGACCCTAGACGCGCCAAACAAGCCCCATTAAAGTCAGTACGAAACTGGGGTTTTTTCCCCAAGGGGGGGAAAAAAGTTGAAGACTTTGAGTCCTGCAGGACCAACATAACAATACAGCTCCCTCACAGAAGGCTCCACCACAAACCTGACTGGGAAGTACAGCTTTGGATTAGCTGTAGTTTATTGCGAGAACTATGCTGCAAGCTGGTTGTACTCATCATTGTGTTGAAAGTAAAGGCGGCCCCTAAGTTGCTTAGCTGTTGCCTCAAAGCTCATCCTCCACCAACCCCATCAGCCTCCCTGGGACCTGCTTGAACATCTTACAAGTAAAGGTATGGAAAGACGCTGACCGTGTGAGACTGAGTTATTATTGCATGCCTGCACAATCCCTACCTAACTCCCGATCTGAGGGACCAGTCCCACCTGTAGGGAACCCGACATCTAGCTGCATCACCATCCCCTCAGAGATCTACAGCAGCGCTGGTATAAATTACCAGAAGACTACAGGTGGCGTCACGAACTGTATATAAATATCCCCTGTATATATTCCCCCAACATACGCCAGACCGCCAGGGCCACAGACCGAGCCACCGCTACCTGTGACAATCCCATAGACTTCTACGGGCTCGGCTCTGAGTACCCCCATTGCCCTGGTAACCCACAATTGTGGTGCGGGTCGACACATAACTAGCAGCGGGAGCAGCGGTGGATAGTCAGTGCTGGACAGAGGGAGGATGAATAAAGCGCTAACTATCCACAGGGAAACCTGTTTTGGCTACCAGTACAGTAGACCTGTCATTATAGTGCCCATTGCATAAAACAGCATAGTCTGATGACAGATCCGCTATAATTGTACTGCATAGCTAGCACTGAGAAATATATGATTATGAGGGATAAATGGAGATACTTTGCTACATACATTACTATATATTTCATATGCTTTTCTTGTATTGCATATTTTAGGTTTAATTTATGGTACTCTGCGAAAGTTTTAGACAAGTGTGGAAATAAATGCTGAAAAGTAAGAATGTGTTCAAAATAAAGGTGTTAATAGTTTACTTCGATCCATTAGCAAAATGTAAAGCGAATGAAGAAAATAGAAATGTAATTCAAATAAATATTTGGTGGGATCATCATTTGTCTTCAAAACAGCATCAGCTCTTCTAGGTATGCTTGTACTTGTACACAGTTTTGGAAGGAACTCTGCAAGGAGGTTTTTCCAAAAATCTTGAAGGACTAACCACAGATCTACTGTGGATGTCGTTTGCTCAAATCCTTCTATCTCTTCATGTAGTCTCAGACAGACTGGATGATGTTGAGATCAGGGCTCAGTGGAGATCATATCATCACTTCCAAGACTCCTTGTTCTTCTTTATAATGAAGAAATTTCTTAATGACATTGGCTCTATGTTTGTTCTGCTGCAGAATAAGTTTGGCGTCAATCAGATGCCTCCCTGATGGTATTGCGTGATGGATAAGTATCTGCCTGTAGTTCTCCGCCTTGATGACACCATTAATCCTAACCAGACCTCCTAAAACTTACGGGGAAACGCCACCATGCTTCACTGTTGCCTGCAGACACTCATTGTTGTACTGCTTTCTAGGTGGCATGACACAGGACTTATGGTACCTCATTCTCATTCATTGTTCCAGATGTCAAAAGCAGTCTACAGGTGGCTTCATCAGGAACTTCCTGCAAAGGTATTTTTTCTGATGAAGCCCTCTTCAGACTGTTTGGATCATTTGGAAGAATGATTGTCCGGAAAAGAAAAGATGATCGATACCATGAGTCCTGTGTCATGCCGTCAGGAAAGTGTCCTGAGATCATTCATGTGTGGGGGCTTTTCATCCAGGGGAGTGGGCTCACTCACAATTTTGCGTAAGAACATTGCTATGAATAAAAAATGGGATTTACACATCCTTCAAGAACAATGTCTCCAAATGATCTAGAAGCAATTTGCTGATGAACAATGCTTTTTCCAACATGATGGAGACCAAGTCACAAGGCAAATCATAATAACTAAGTAGCTCAAAACATTGAAAATTTGGGTGCATGGCCAGGAAAGTCACTAGATCACAATCCCATTGAAAACCTGTGGTCAATCCTCAAAAAAAAGTAAGTGGGCAAACAAAAATACAGAATTGTGGTAAACCCCAAGTACTAATTAGACAAAAATGGGCCGGTTCAGTCAGAATTTGGCCCAGAAGCTGATATCCAGGTGCCAGGGTGAGGGCAGAAGTCTTGGAAAATAAGGTTCAACCCTATAAATATGAAGTCTTCACAAAAACTTGATGTATTTAGTAATAAAAGTGTAAAAACGTATGAAATACTTATAATTATACTTCAGTAGCTGTAGAAACATCTGAGTAAGGCTGGTTTCACATTTGCGTATCTGTGCGCAGCGTTTGATCCGCATAGATCCGCATGCGTCATGCGTACATATCTTTAACATGATGTACGTATGCAGGGACATGCGTTTCGCGGTGCCTGGGAAACTCAACATGTTGCATTTTTTGAAGTGTCAAAAATCTGTCAAATATGCGCAGTCATGTGCATGCGGATGAGTGCACCAAAACAACGCATTACTGTCTATGGGAACGCATTCGTACGCAAGGACATGTTCATGGATGCGTTCGATGCGCATGCAGACTTCAGACTGCGTATGTCCAGGAACTGATGACAGCAACTGGAAATATCGAACACATGCGTATAAATAACGCAAACCATGCAGAAAACATATACAAACGCAGTGGGGTTTTTTGCGTCATGCATAAGATGATGCGGATAAAAATGCTGCCTAAACATGCGTTTGCGCATGCAGATGATACGCTGCGCACACAAATGATAATGTGAACCTAGCCTAAAAGATCTAAAAACACTACGAAAACTAAAATTTGTGTCAGTCTCAAACTTTATACATATGAACATGATGTTTGGAATAAATTGCTGCTCATACACGTCCTACAGAATATTTGACATTTTTCTTGTGTACCTTTCCTTTCTAGTGATGCCGTTTTGAAGGCAAAGTGTGATCACACCAAACATTAATTATGATTTAGATTTCTATTTTGTTCATTCACTTTGCATTTTGTTAATTTGCTAAAAGTAAATTTTAAAAACTACTATTTTGGAAAACATTCTCACTTTATTGCAGTTTTTTCAACCTCCGCCTAAAACTTTTGCATAATACCGTATGTCTTTACAAATACAGTACATAGCCATAAAAGTAAAGGGAAGAGAAATAAGAAAGCCTCTCACAGCAGTGACTTTATTTCATTACTGTAAATCAGAAAAATGATGCTTTCCAGAAGCTGCACATTCATCACAATAACAAATATCGAGTCCCCACGGGGCTCAGATCTCCGCCCTGCATCTGCCGACTGGAAATGTCTATGTGAAAGCTTGTTCATTATACTGAAAGGCTATCTTTGATTTCCATAGCTCAGATCTATTGGATGTTGATAGAGGTTATCACTTTGCTGTTGGCAATTTACTTCACTGCTGTTATTATTTTATTCTATCAATGAAATTGAGAAGCCGTTTCTTTTATTGAGCTGATACATTTCAGGCTATATAAGAAATAATGTAATTATAAGAACAGATGCTCCGTGTGGGGCAGACCTGTTCTTCCAGTGGTTTAAGCTTTTTTCTTTCTCTATGGGTAATGCTTGTGTGAAGTCTCGTTGTAGTCGTATGGTACAAGAATACAGACGTTGTTGCAGATATGACACCTACGAACTTAAAGAGAACCTGTGATCAGGACTATTTATATTAACATAAAGGTATGGTCATATTGGCGCCGTTATACTAACTCAATAGATACCGTCAATGGAGAAATCCGCAGCCTGGTTGTTGTTTAGTCATTGTTAGAAGTTTGGATTTGCTAAGCTTTCCATGCATTGGGGCAGGACTGTGTGGTGGGACTGTGAGTAGGGTCTTCTGCTGTGTCCTGGCCCTTCTGCTGCCTCTAGTGTCTTTATTTTCTTCCTTTTTTGAACATTGTGCCGTCACTGTCCTATCCGAGGGCGGCGCTTGCGCAGATTGATTTCACAGCTTGCTTCAGGAAAATGGCACCGGTAGCGGCGCATGCTCTGATCTCAATCTGCACATGCGCCGCCATCAGTGCCATCTTACTGGAAACTGTCCCTGATCAATCTGCGCATGTGCACCATTTTCCTGAAGCCCGCCCCAAGATAATCAGCTCAAGCTCCGCGCGCGGTTCGGACGGCACTTGCGCAAAGTTTAAAGCAAGAAAAAGATGAGAATCGAATCGAAGGTGCAGAGAAGATGGAGAAATAATTTCTCCATCTTCACTATTCTTCTTGTCTGCCTATATCAGACTGCATTTGGATGACATCCGAATGTGGTCCAATGTTTTGCACGCACTCATAGACTTGTATGGGTGCATGCCGTCCGATATACGCTGACAATCACAGTAAGCAGCGATCGTTTTTGTCATGACGATTCTGCATGAAAAAATAAACGCAAGTCGGCAGCTGCTCCATAATATAACTTTGGAGCTAGTGCTATCCGATGAAACATTGCATAGCACTCGTCCGAGTTACATTCTGCCTACTTGCCGGTGTGAACGAGCCTTAGGCCGGGATCACACATGCGAGGAAATCGTCCGACACTCGCATGTGAAATCCCAGCTCTGGCGCCGGCACTCGGGAGTGGAGCGAGCGGCTGCATAGAAATACATACAGCCACGCACTCCACTCCCGAGTGCCGGCGCCAGAGCTGGGATTTCACATGCGAGTGTCGGACGATTTCCTCGCATGTGTGATCCCGGCCTTAAAGTTAATATCCACCTTTTAAATATATCTCCCTTTTTGATCCTACCTATTCTAGGCTAATTTCGTTAAACTGCTTTATAGAAATCATCATTTCTTTCTCTGATACAGAGCTCCTAATTACTTGCGTCATCATGAAATTTGTAGAAGCGCTCCATGATGCTAAATCTGTGTACGTGGCATGTAGTCTGTTAATATAATCATCTACCGCTGCCATCTCCAGTTTCCAGCCTTGTTCTTCTCTTCTCGGTAGGCTCACCGCTCTGCAGACTCTTCGGGTTACGCTGCGCTCTGCCTGACCAGGACGGGGCTTTTACAATGTAAGTCTATTGCGTGTCAGAACAAGGCTCAGAACAACGCTCCATAGACTTACATTGTAAAAGAGACTCCGGCTCACGCATAGAATGACCTGGAGAGTCTGAATAGCGGTGATGTCACTGAGAAGAGGAGCAGAACGGGGCAGGATCCTGGAGAGAGCAGCAGTAGGTGAGAATATTAACATACACATTAGCATGCACATATAGACAGGTTTAGTAAAAAAAAAAAACTTCATGGGAGTGCTTCTCTAATGATACTATTAAAAAGTCACCACTAACGGGAGTTTAGGAACTTGCTGCATATCCGCTTATGTATTATTACTGGATTCAATGTAGACACAGAGTGCATGAAACTCCCCCATGCAAAAAAATCAGCTCCGACCAATCTAAAAATGTATTAACAATTATTAAACTAAGCAGTTTGAATCTTTTTAGATAAAAAAAGGCTTTAAAGAGTTATTCTTAAAACAGTTATCCAGAAATCCTGAGAATGAGTCTCCATAACTTGGGAACTGGGCAAGGCACAGCCATGTCTTGAATGGAGTCGAGTTGTACATGCTTGAGCTCTATGGAGCTGCTGGAGGTAGCTCAGCACAGTGCTCTGCTATTTTTGGAAGTCCCATAGACAATGAATGGAGCTGAAATGAAGCATGCGCACAGTCTTTGCGTTCGAGGTGGCAGTCTACAGAGCCTGTTTCCTAGATGCCGCAGCCCAATTCCAAGGATCAATGTGGTTCCAATGATCAGACCCCCAGTGATCAGTAAATTTTCCCCATCCTATGATCTTAGACCCCCCATAATCAGTAAGTTATCCCCATCCTATGATCTTAGACCCCCCCCATGATCAGTAAGTTATCCCCATCCTATGATCTTAGACCCCCCATGATCAGTAAGTTATCCCCATCCTATGATCTTAGACCCCCCATGATCAGTAAATTATCCCCATCCTATGATCTTAGACCCCCCATGATCAGTAAGTTATCCCCATCCTATGATCTTAGACCCCCCATGATCAGTAAATTATCCCCATCCTATGATCTTAGACCCCATGATCAGTAAGTTATCCCCATCCTATGGCTAGGATATGACTTACTGTTTTGAGAATCCAGTAACAATTTAATGGTATTCAAATTGAATCGTTCACTTTAAGGCATGTGTTCAGGAGTTAATATCTTTTAATATATATTGTATATTAATATTCCAAGATTTACAATAAATACTTGTCTGGCCATGAGGATTTGATGTAGAAAATACAAAGTGTGATTGAGTTCTAGATGCCAGGATCATAGTTAAATCTGGAGCAGGTTTTTGCTATGTGATCTGAGTCTGAGGACAGCACGAGGTAGGGGTTAAAACACAGATTTCAGTGATGTGTCACATGTCAGGCTGTGTGCTGTGGTTTACTTACACCTGGTGATTATCATTGTCTGGACTACATCAGCTGCAGCAGCACATGCATGCTAGTCTTACTCCGCCCCCTTCTGTGATAAGCAGCTCACTGTCTATAGAAAATATACATATAGAGCCTATTGTGGGCGGGGTTAGCTTTTTCAGCTCTCCTGCATTGCTAAATCTAAAAGTTCTGATTGTGTCAGAACGGCTGCACCCATTAAACTAAGTGATACATCGTTGGGTTCAGGCTCACTTTTCCTACATCAAGCTGCTCTCAGATGAGATAGCAAAAACCTGAGGACAGATTCCCTTTAAGTGCACTGATCATCACAGACAAGGTTTTGAAATGGGAGATATTGGGTTAAACATGTGCTTATTTTCTTCACTTAATTATTAATAGACAATATAATTATACAAAAATGATCAGAACAATAATGTGGATAGCAGTATGGGTGTTAAGTTGCTTTAGAAATGATAAACTTCACATTATGCCACTGTACTTATGAAAATTGGGATATAATTGATGTTGAGTATTATTTATTGTATATTTCCAATAACTTGATTGCACTACCAGATCTGGCCACATGGTGTGCTGTCCAGAGAAAATAGATCTCTCAGGAGAACTCAAAAGCACCATCTAGTGTTGGAAATAGTTACTGCAGCATTTTTGTGCTTAGATAAATGCACACAACACAATCCGTAGCATGAATGATACCTAACATTACAGTAGATGACCATTTAATACCTCCACACACAGCACATGCCATTCAAAGCATAAGCATCTGGTGCATTTGTTACCTCTTTGTTTTTTTTTTATTAATATGTTATGACACATGTTGGAATATATGATAAATGATAAATTTGGTATACATAAAGTTTATACTAGTTGTGCTCGCAAGAAGTTCAGGGAATGTGATTTCTTTCACTTACTCTAGATTTAAAGTAGCAAATAAAGTGACTTTTCCATTAAGGTCTTTCTTCACTTGAATAATTTCCAGACTTTGAAAACTTTCAACCAACATTGAAAAAGCCATCTGTATTCTGCACCACAATAGGCTCCACATTATACAAGACCCATTAGACTGACAACTTTTAGTAACCTTCGTGTGCTGCTCTTGGCCTTGATCCCATGTAATATAATAAATTATGTTTTTCATTTATTCATGTCCCTATTCTATGTATGTTTCAGCTAATGTAATTAAATCATAGCGAAATCTGTAACCAGCCTTGAAAGAAACCACATTTCATGAATATGTTATAGGGTGTTATTGGTTTATCATGAAGGCACACATTTTCTAAGCAGTTTACAATCGTTTTAATGTGTAAAGTAGGCCTTAAAAAGGTGTCTGACATATAAAAAGGTTATGGTAAAATGTACAACTTTTTACAGTGATGAGGTCCCATTTTGAACTATGAGTCCACCGTAGACTTTAATCACTCCTCTTAGTTAAGTGGCAGATAACTGTCCCCATATTATGTGCAACATTTATTAAAAGTGTGTGTCTATAGATAAATTTGGCTTAAATCAATCTATTTTCCTTATGTAGATTGTTGTAAAAATATTCAAGTATTAAAGTGGTATTCTCAAGTTCTTCAATAGCTTTAATTCGTTAGACTGCATAAAAATAGTTCTTTGCGATTTACTTGTTTTTTTTCTATCTGCTGCCATTCTCCTGCAATGACAGCTTTTATCTTTTTTAGTGTACAGCTGGTTTCCATGGAGCTTGGACTCCAGACCGGGAGTGCACAGTTGGTACATTCCAAGATAGGGGTTAACGCTGAACATCCCAGACAGTTCTCTCGAGCTCATTGATTTCTGTACTGCAGTTAGCTTTCCGCCACCCTTACCATTGCTTTCATGTTATGCAATTATAAATCAACAGCCCGACAGCTTTTGCAGCCGGGTTGCTAGTGTCTGCTCGCTCTGTCCCGATCTGTTTGCTTGTTAAAATGCCCTGTTACCTCTGTATGTGAATATAGTAATAGCTTTGTACACTCCAGAATAAACTGCTCATAGGTGAATGTGTTACAGTAGAATTAGTGCTGATCTTTATAGTTTTACTTAGGGCTTGCTCACACAAGAGTATAAATCAGACAAGTGCTATTCGATGTTTTATCGGATAACACTGGGACCAGTGTTCTTCTGTGGAGCAGTGCTGATGAGTATTTTTTTCCTCATGCCAATTTGGCATGAGAAAAAATCGCAGCATGCTGTGCTTTGCAGATCAAATTGGATGGTATCACAGGTGAGGAAAGGATGGAGAATATTTCTCCTTCATTCTGTGAGTCTGTGGAAATCGGGCTGTGCTCAGATGTCATCCGAGTGCAGTTTGATGATTTCTCTGCACCCATAGACTCGAATGAGTTTATTGAGCTCATATTTTGCTCTTGCTGCTTCTGAGTATGACGTGTTTGTTTGTTTTTTTATATCCGTCGTGGAGTTCCAGAGATCTCAGACTTTTTAGTTGGTGTTAATTTTCCTGATATTGACAAGAGGGCTGATCGACAACCAGCTGTCAGTGAACATGACTTTTTCAGTCATGCCCCATCGACAGAGCAACCTGAAAGAGCTTCTTTGTTGATGTTGAGTAGCTGAATTGCCGGCACCAGCGGTCAATTACCGCTTTTTTTCCGGGGATGAGTAGAACAGGCAGGTCGTTAGCAACATTTTCCCTGTTAGTTTTTAGGCCCATAGTAAAAAAAGAATTAATCTTGGATAAACCCTTTAAAAAGAAAAGATCATCAGGTATGTGTCAAGAATAAATTAAGAGTAAAAATTGGCCACTTGTGACGTAAAGACAAGTTATTTTTATGGTAAGGAAACTTAACGAAAAAGCCACCAGTGGTGTCTATATCTTTTAAAGAGGTTGTCCACTACTTTAGCATTGATGGCCGATCCTTATGATAGGTCAATGTTTGATCAGTCAGGGTCCGACACATCAGCTGCTACTGGTGTTAGAGGCAACCGCAGGCCGGATATACTCACTTGCCGAGCTTCTCCGTCTTCTGCTCGTGGGCGAGGTTCGGTACTACACATCCACCTCCTATTCAAATCAATATCAGAATACGGAGCAGCTCGGCAAGTGAGAATATCCAGGCAGCGGCTGCCGCCGACTCCGATGACAGCTGATTGGCGGGGGTGACGGGTGTTGGACCTCAATCGATCAAACATTGATGACCTTTTCTAAGGACAGGCCACCAATGCTAAAGTACTGGACAAGCTCTTTAATTATTGGACTACATCCTGTAACCGAATCCCTCACTCACTGTGTGTACTGAGTAAAACTGTCAGAATATATAGTCACAGATTCATTATTGCCTTTGCACCTGTTTTTTTGTGTAGTTTTGTTTGCAGCCAATTCCATTTGATCCTTTTTTTAGTCTATTTTATATTTGCTCACCTTATTTGTTTTGTTTTCCGCTTTGTAGCCAGAGTTTAACGATTACAGATGTTTTTGCCTCATTCATCAGTTGTGACTTTTTAAAAAGTGTAAAGCATACAAAGAAGAAGAAATCTTCAGCACTCACAGGTCATGCAAGTTTCCTCTTACCTGTATGGCTTACAGATTTTTTACACTACTCTTTGCTGTTATTGCAAAGTACTGCTGAAATAATTGGGGATGCCTCTACTGAGAGTGGCAATAACCTTTCTATGGACTTTTTAAAAAGTCACAAAATCTGGCGTAACTCCACTTCCGTGCCCTCTGGAGTGTTTTTCAGTACACCAGTATTTTAGTACATTTATTGTGCCATTTTGCAAAAAAAAGAAAGGGACTTTCAGAGATAAAAAGTTGCAAAAGCAATTCAAGACAGAAAAGACCATTTTTGTTTTTCCTACAAATTCATAACTTGCCATTTTGAAGAATTTGGCACCAAGAAATGCAAAGTAACACGACAAAAAAAATAAGGAAAAATGATTTTTAAAAAATGAATATGGGTCATTTGATAAATTTGAGATTTTTGAGGCATACAAATTAAAAATATATGAATAGAAGGTCTCCAGTATCTGTCTGTCTACATGAGTATCTTATAAGTATATCATCCACCAGAGAGTACAGTAGATGCGGTGATTCCTTATTTTATATGTTAAAAGCTATTTTTCTACTTTTAATAAGCAAATTGCCTCTTCGTAGAGGAAGAGGACTTGAAATCTATAGCGCCACCTGTTGGAAGCAGCAATCTTACAAGTCACTATTATCGACCCTTTAACAAGTCTTGCAATTTTCTACTTTTAAAAAAAGTTTATTTTTTCCCTTTTTAAAATCATCACCACTATGGGACAGCTGAGCTTTCATACCCACGAGCAAAGTAGCATGTTCACCTTCTCAAACTGTACATAGGGGCACCAGTGGAATAAAAAGCATTTGGTTTGTCTGTTTTGACAAAAATGCCAACTTACGGGTATATGGCATTCCCTCTGAAAGCTATTCAGGCTCCAATGTAAAAAAAATAGAAATAATAAAAAAAGAATCAGGTTGTATCTGCAGAATGTAGATACAATGGTTTTAAAAGGAAGTTTAATATATGCCTACATCCGGTTCCGGTTCTGGTCTCAGAGATGGTGGTCACGCTTCTGGGAGAATATTATTTTGCAAATCATCCCATCAATAAAAAGAATAATTGTGATATTAATACATTTTGTTCCTAAGAAATAAAGAAATGAGGGTTTCGCTTCCTTGATGAATGACATTGTAGAGACGCACTGACGTTAAATCCGTAATGTCCGGTGGATGCACGTCATAGTGGATAATGGATCACAATCAGGAAACGTGAAAGTGAGTTAGTGATGGTCCTATCGGCAATTTGTAGGATGGCGCAGCAGCTCGGAGTGTGGCGCCTGCGATGTACCTAATAAAAGCAGTGACTCACCAAAGCACAAAATATCCTGAGTAAATAGATAAAGGCGCGGACTGTCATACAGAGAAACATTCAGGAGCTCTATTAAGGAACTGTATTTAATTGCTCTCAGAGAGACAATGAAAAAAATAGTAATCCTGTAGATATGATAACTTTTAATGTCTAGCAAAATGAAAATAAATGATGTTACAAAGCAATCTTTCAACACTACTTCGGTGTCTTCATCAAGGTATGCTAAGACAAAGTATCTGAAGAGCATCTTTGTTATACAAAGCCTGAAGAAGAGCGTTAAGTAGTCTTGAAAGCTTATGTGTAACATTACTTATCATTATTATTATTATTAGTAGTAGTAGTAGTAGAAATAATACTAGTAGTATTATGTTGCTTCTTACTGATATCAATCTTCTTTCAAATGGCTGTCATGCTTCCAAAACCTTATATTTCCCCTTTTGTACTTTAATTTGGAACATTTGTAAAAGAGGAAATGTCACATACAGAAAAGATGCGGGGTCAGTAGCATAGCTACTGGGGGGCAGAGGGGGTCATTGCCCTGCTCTGCCTTCCTGCTGCTATGGCGTCCCTGAGCAGGCGGGGGGCCCGATGCCAGCAGTGGGCCCCCCATCAATCATCGCAAGTTCAGCTGTATCGGAATCCGGCCGATACAGCTGACCGCATTGCTGAGAGAAGGAGCGAGCGCTCCTCCCATCATTCCCCTGTCAACGTCTGATGTAGACACTGACAGCGGGTGTGATGACATCACTGCCCGGCGCTATCAGGAGGTGAGCGGGAGCAGGGAGCAGCGCAGGAACCAGGAGGAAGAGAGGTGAGTATTGGATTTTTTTTTATGGAGGTGCATCATACCTTAGAGGCCTGAGGGGGTGCATTATATTAACGTCTGCCTATGGGGGTGCTGCATTATATTAGAGACTGCCTATGGGGGGCTGCATTATATGAGAGTCTGCCTATAGGGGGGGCTGCATTATATGAGAGTCTGCCTATGGGGGCTGCATTATATTAGAGTCTGCCTATGGGGGGCTGCATTATATGAGTCTGCCTATGGAGGGTTGCATTATATTAGAGTCTGCCTATGGGGGGCTGCATTATATGAGAGTCTGCCTATGGGGGGGCTGCATTATATTAGAGTCTGCCTGGGGGGCTGCATTATATTAGAGTTTGCCTGTGGGGCTGCATTATATTTGAGTCTGCCTATGGGGACTGCCTTATATTAAAGTCTGCCTATGGGGGCTGCCTTATATTACAGTCTGCCTATGGGGGGTGCTTCCTTACATTACAGTCTACCTGTGGGAGGTGCTGCCTTACATTACAGTCTGCCTATGGGGGAGCTGCATTGTATTAGAGTTTGCCTATGGGGGGCTGCCTTATATTAAAGTCTGCCTGAGGGTGCATTATATTACAGTCTGCCTATCAGGGGCTGCCTAATATTAGAGTCTGCCTTTGGGGGCTGCCTTATATTAGTCTGCCTATGGGGGGCTGCCTTATATTAGAGTCTGCCTTTGGGGGGGCTGTCTTATATTAGTCTGCTTATGGGGGCTGCCTTATATTAAAGTCTGCCTGGGGGTGCATTATATTTCAGTCTGCCTATGGGGGCTGCCTTATATTAGAGTCTGTCTATGGGGGGGCTGCATTATACTATATAGAGTCTGCCTATAGGGGCCTGCATTATACTATATTGAGGACTATCTGGTGCATTATACTATATAGAGGCTATCTAGGGGCATTCATACAGTATGGAGATTACAGTGAGGGGGCCATCATACAGTGTTGGAGCCATCAAACAGTTTGGGGGATAGGAGTCAGTATATATACAGTGAGGGGTCATTATACTGTGTATAAGGGAGCTGTACGGGGGAGACTCGGGACATTATTAAATGTAAAGTGAGCACTTATTGTTATAGGGGAACTTAGGTTACTGTGACTGTCAAAAATGCACACAGGGCACTATTACATTCTAGGGGACAAAATGTGGGCTCTGTTTTCTAGGGCACTTGCCAGGGCCAGCGTCAGCACCCGGCACACCCGGGCAAGTGCCGGGGCCCTGAGCAGGCGGGGGGGCCCACTCACCGTCGGGCACCCCGGCCCCGTTAGCGGTGTCAGCGCCGCCACTTGGCCCCCCCACTTGCTCAGGGCCCCGGCAGCAGCCGGCGCAATACTTACCTCTCCCGCTGCCGCAGCTCCTGGCTCCAGGGGGCACCTGCGCCGGCGCTTCCTCTCTCACAGCAGCGCCGCTGAATGACGTAATCATTCAGCGGCCGGCTGTGGCAGAGAGCGCGTGGACGCCGGACAGGTGAGATGTGTGTGTGTGTGTGTGTGTGCCTGCGTGTGAGAGAGTGCTGCCTGCGGTGCTGTATGTGTGATGGTGGTGGGGGAGGCAGTGATGGTGGTGAGGAGGCAATGATGATGGGGAGACAATGATAATGGGAAGGCGATGATGATGATGATGGGGAGGAAATGATAATGGGAAGGCAATGATGATGATGATGGGGAGGCAATGATAATGGGAAGGCAATGATGAGGATGATATTAATGGGGAGGCAATGATGATGATAGGGAGGCAATGATGATGATGATGGGCAGGCAATGATGATGATGGGGAGGCAATGATGATGATAATGGGGAGTCTTTCCACAGTGACCTTTCCTGAGCCGTAACAGTGCAGAACGCAGCAGTGTAGAGGAGAGCTCCATATTTTGTATGGAGCATTATATGTGGTCCAGTATCCTGTATGGAGCATTATATTGGGTCCAGTATTCTGTATGGAGCATTATATGGGGGATGGGTGGTGACATCCTGCATGGGGTATTATATGGGTGATGAAGGGGAGACTATGTGGTGCCCATAATATTGTATGGAGGACTGTACTGTCCGGTCTGTACTGTGCGCTGTGAGGATTTGGCAGTTTTTGAGCTATTGTACAATTTACAATAGATATCAGTCATGTAATGGAAGAAGAGAAGTGTTTGGCGTTGTGCTATACCTATATTTCTCTGCAGTATCTGTGCATCATGAATCGTGGTCTGTGTTAAGGGGCCCACTGAGACTCTTTCGCCCGGGCCCATAAAAACCTGGAGCCGGCCCTGGCACTTGCACCCTGCATTACTATATTATAGAGGGTTGCTTTAGAATTTAAAGGGCGCACAGAACCACACAGCAGGGGCAGTAATGGGGACACATATGGCAGCAGCAGCTCAGTATTGGGTATCAGCAGGATGAGGAGTTTGTACAGGTTGAGAATAGATGGAGACGGTGCTGAAAATGTGAGACGTGAAATGTGTCTTTCTTGTAATCTCAGCAGCTGAGTTATGGCTAAAGAAGTTGTCATGTTGGTCTGGGCCAGATGGAAAAGACGTGAAAAGTGAACGATTCTATCAGAAAGATCATCAGTGGTAAGTCACCATCTATAACTCTGCTGTAATCTCTTATATGTTTTGTAGGACTGGTATCTACCACTGACCATATGGCGGTGATATCCATGTTGGTCTTTATATAGAGATTATTTTCAGTAACATCGCAGTCATCTCCTATATCCACTATTAGGGATTGTCACTGAGTTGTAATCAAGGTTACCTGGTTAGGGGCCCACTCAGAAGTTTCGCCCCCCCCTGAACCAAAACCCTAGCTACGCCTCTGTTCGGGGTGTATGACATCCAGCTTCTACTAAAAGAAGAAACATTTCTGTCTCTGTGCTTGAAGAATGTAAGAAACAATCACAGTACCGACAACTGGACTGCTAAACATAGGAAGATCAGAGGTTCAAATTAGTAAAATTTGTGTTGAGCGAACTTGGTCAGATAAAGTGTTATCTGACCATGCTCGTGTGTTAACTGAGTTTCTTCGGCGTGCTCGAAAAATATGTTTGAGTCCCTGCGCCTAGATGTCTAGTGGCTGTTCGACTTCCGCAACACATGCAGGGATTGTCTAACCAACAGGTAATTGCTGCATGTGTTGCGGCGGTCTAACAGTTATGAGACATGCAGCTGCGGGGACTCAAACATATTTTTCGAGCATGCAGAAGACACTCGGTTAGCACCCGAGCATGCTCTGATAACACCTTATCTGAGCACGTTTGCTAATCATTAAATATAATACTAGTTATATTGAATAATTTCCCACAAAACTAAGGAGACAAGTCAAAGTACTTAAGACTGTTTTCTGTATTAATAAATTGTAGTTTGTTTTTTTTAATGAAAACCAAATTTAATCAAAAGCTTTAAAACTTTCATTCTTTTGCGCCTGCACTGCAATTTTTCTTAAAAAAAGATTGAGAGGAACTTAAGGAAGAGACGGGCCAGTGGCATAAATTTACCCAGAAAGTTAGAATTCATTGTATAATATACAGCTCTGGCAAAAATTAAGAGACCACCACATAAAAACCCTATCATGGGCAGCCCAATCTCCAGACCTGAACCCCATTGAAAACCTCTGGAATGTGATCAAGAGGATGATGGATCGTCACAAGCCATCAAAGAAGAACTGCTTAAATTTTTGTGCCAGAAGCAGTGTGAAAGACTGGTGGCAAGCATGCCAAGACGCATGAAAGCTAGTTTTAAAAATCATGGTTATTCCACAAAATATTGATTTCAGAACTCTTCCTGAATTAAAACATTAGTATTGTTGTTGCTAAATGATTATGAACTTGTTTTCTTTGCATTATTTGAGGTCTGAAAGCACTGTTTTTTTTTTAATTTTGACCATTTTTGTCAGAAAAAAAATACAAAATTTATTGCTTGGAAATTCGGAAGTTTATAGACTAAAAGAACTATTTACATTTTACTCAAAAATATACCTATAAAGAGAAAAATCAGACAAACTGAACATTTGAAAGTGGTGTCTTGATTTTTGCCAGAGCTGTATGTTATCAGAAAGATGCTGCAGTTTATAGCTGGTGTATATTTTAGATTGTGCGCATGGGCATCCCAAAAAAGGCAAATTTTTAAAGAGTATGAATCTTAATGAATCTGGCACATCTTACTTTAGCAAACTTTTCTTGGCTGAAGAAATTCCAATCTTGATCAGATATTCTCTATATTCCAGTCTGCTATTTCTGTTGCTTTTCTCCGTGCTGCCTGCACATAGGACTCCCATGTTCAGTGTAACCGGTTCTCTATAAATTAATTGTGGATGTAATTAAATCCCAATTAAAATTTGAAGGAAAATATTGTGCCAAGAGTCTGTTGAAAAATAATAAAAAAAAATCAGTCTATAGCTGAAAAAACAAGAATACGTTTGTCTCTTTATTTCTTGAGATTTCCGTTTATTCTGCACCATCTACCACCTTAACATATCAAGCACGAGCTAAGAATCTGTATGGAAAATCCTTATTTTTCATGTTCTGAGGACAATGGGGTGATTTATGTGAGAATCGCAGGTCCACTTTAAATCCAAACCCTATTTGTTTGGGACTCGTAAGTCTTGTTTCATCCCAGCATCCGGAGGCTCGGAAAGCTGCAGGATACCGGCTTGACCACTGCGCTGAGCATATTGCTGATGTCTCCATGAATTTTATTGCTCACTTCAAGAGCACAAGATTCTCTTTCTTAGTGATGCGGCAGTACTGTAGATTACATTACATTCTTATGAAAACAACTCATGGTAGCAATAAGGAAACCACTTTGTCATTACTAAGGAAACAAACAGGAAAATAAGACATTTCACAATTCAGCGGCTGTGTCTATTCAGCTATATCTGACCAAGACAGTTATTGAGAAATCACAGATTAAAAATCAAATATTCCTGCAGCAAAGCCTGAGGGTGAGTGCAAACGTTGCGGATTCATTTGCGGATTTTTCCGCACGGATTTTGCTATTTCCGCAGGTAAAATGACCTGTGTTTCACCTGCGGATTTAGTGCGGATTTACTGTGGATTTTCTGCGTTTTTTGTGCGGATTTCCCCTGCGGTTTTACACCTGCGGATTTCTATTATGGAGCAGGTGTAAAACCGCTGCGGATTCTGCACAAAGAATTGACATGCGGATTCAAATCTGCAGCAAATCCGCGCGGAAAATTCCGCAGCATGTGCACAGCGTTTTTTTTTTTACATAGATTATAATGGTACTATACAACGCAGCAGAAACTGCTGCGGATCCGCAGTGTCAAATCTGCTGCGGATCCGCAGCAGAATCTGCAACGTGTGCACAGACCCTGAATCTAAACCCCAAAACACTCTTCACATTGCTACAATATAGCTGTCATGACTCTGTTGTCAGGTTTCCCAGAATCAGGGGCTCCTTCCCTGTCCCTAACTATAGGGGCGCACTAGCTCACCCTGTTCCCCGGATTACTTCTGATGGTGAAGACACCAGGGCCACGTACCTTGCTTTAGTGCCTGAATCCGCCCTAGTCTGTACCCTTCCTCCATCCAGGGAGGAGGTGAGTAGTAGTGTATCGTAATACACCAACCAGACTAACAAGATAATACGAGCAGGGATAATGAAAAATACCAAACATACAAATATACACACAGATATAATAGAGGTATGCACCGGGGAGTGGAGGATGGGATTAAACCAAAGTAGGAGAAGAAAGGGAATTATCACACACTCAAAACCTAGCAGCAGTCACGGATAAATCCACCAAACACCTTCTCCAATAATAACCACCAACAACTTCCAGCCATGCAACAAAGGCTATCTCTGACAATGAGTGCTAGCCAGGGCCTAGATTATATAGGAGATGGGAGTGGCTAACAGTGAACAGCTGAGAACCTTAATACAGGAAAGCTTCCAGGAGCTCTCAACTGACCAGATTAACCCCTGCACTACTAAAAGAAACTTACACCCTTTAATATGAAAGTGAAGTGCTTCTAAACAGTGGAGGAGTAGGAGAAATCAGACGCTGTTGGCTCCTCTCTGTCGTGGTAAACCCATGACAATAGCGCTATTATTTATGTGATGATTATGTAACGATGTGATATTGCTTAATGTTTAAAGGGGTTATTTAGTTGTCAACTATTTACAGGATAGCTGATAACATACTGATTGGTGGGGTCCAACCATTGGATCATGCACCAATCCTCAGTGGGGCACTTTAATCTCTCAAAATGGAGCAGGAGATTGGAAGATTGTGCACTCCTACTCCATTCTAATAGGGATAAAGTGCCCTATTCTGCAGAATAGTGCTGGTAGGAACTGTCAGAGCCCCATCGATCAACAAATTATCAATTAATCTATGGATTAATCTCTCAGTTAGCAATCAATTAATCAATAATAATATATTAAGCATTATTAGGCCACTATATGTTTGAGGGTATTTGTAGACGAAAATATTTTGAGTCCAAGTGGAATCCGACAAAACATTGGATCGCATTTGGTCAAATGTTGGGGTCGTGGGCCATGCACATGTCCAATTTTTTTCCTCAGGCAGAGACTGTCAAAGGAAAAAATCACAGAGTGTCTGAGTTTGAGCTGATATTCGGATCACACTCGGCCATGCAAGTCAATGAGTGCGTGGCAAACATCGGACTGCATTCGGATCACATCTGAGTGCAGTCCAATTTCCATGGACTGACAGAATGAAGAAGATGGATCAATGTTTTTCTCCATCTTTTTCTCATCCCAGAGAATTGGAGCACAAGATGATCACACTCTGATCAGAGTTTGATGTGAGTATTCAGCCCGATTCTGTCAGATGAGAGAATCTACAGCTGTCTGCACCTGCCCTAAAGCTATTAGCCTTTTTCAATGGTTCCTTAAAATTGAATATATGACATATCTGATTTGTAATGTTCTATAAAATATCATATTGGTCAAAATAAATCTGAGTAAACAAATGACAGTTTGAAGAAACGGTGACCCTCTCCTCTGTGGGATGTTTCTGGTATTGTGGCTCAGTTTGATTTACCTGCACGTTGATTCTAGACAAAGAACACAAAAAGGCTATTACTTGGTGACCCATCTTTATAACATCCAAAAACCTAAAAGGAATTGTCTGTTTTCAAAGACTATTGCTCTAAATGCTCAGGGCACAAAAACACAAAACAAATCTCTTATTTACCTCCCGGGCTCCAGTTCTGCCTGTTGCTGCTGTTCCAGTCTTTGTTGATGAGTTAGTACCAAAAAAAAAAAATACAAATAAAAATAAATTAATAAATAAATGTTTGTTGATGAGTTGAGGTTAGGTCACTGAGCTCAGTGGCCCGGCCAATGTATATGGAATAAGGTACTGAGCACAGTGTTTGCTGCAGTTCTGTCCATGTGACCTCACCGCTGCAGCTGATCAGCAAAGATCGGAGCAGTGGTGATAGACAACACTGGACTCCCGGAGAGTCAATAATGGCTCCTTTTCTTTTTTCTTTCCCATAGACTTTGGAGCAATAATTTTTGAACAGTACAATCCCTCTAACAGGACACAAGAAAAATGATTGTCTTCATGAAACAGTTATCAGGTAGATGGCTAAAAAAGTCCGTTCTATTGCGCTATCTTGTTCTTATTGAGATACTAAATGAAGCAATGTAAGTTTTGGAAATGTAACTCTAATTTACAAGTACCAAGAAAATGCTTCCCTAGTTTGAGGCTGCATTAATACTATGTGTATGTTATTTGCATATGTATTATGGATGATATGGTCTCAGAACAGAGCAGAACTATATTCTGTCATATTACGATGAAGATGGATGTGTACAGGTAGAGAAACAGGTTGGATATTGCTCCCTCTAGTTATACAATGCAAATGTTGGCAAATCATTGTTTTTATAGTATGGAACGAGATTCCTTGTTCGCTTATCATTAACAGCTCTAATTATTGATTCTGTGCTTGGAGTCTTCATTATGACTCCAGCCAAGAGGTGTTTGGAGAATATAGTTTTACAGGACGTGTCTTTCCTGCATTGAGCTTTGTTACATTTATTGCAGTTTGTCAAGACTCTATAAAATAGCATTACAATTAAATGGAATTTATTGCCAAGTAGTAAAGTGGAATCTACTGACAAGAACAACTAGTTCTGTGGGACTTAAAAGGGACCAAACTTTCTAACAATTCATGCACAGTTGAATGGCATCTATTGTCCATCTTGAGCTTAGAAGTATATTTTAGTTTGGTTACTGACAATAAGCCCGTAGCAAAGCCTACTACCAAACATCTCGCATAACCATACCTACCCACATTTCTGGGAGCCTGTTAGGAAAATAACAATGTTTAAAGGGAACCTGTCGTGTTGAAAATCTCTTCTGATCTGCAGGCAGGATGTTATAGAGCAGGGCTCAAGAGCTGATCAGATTCATATACATTTTGGTTAGAAAAGTTTCAGTAAAACTTGAATTTTGTTTAATGAAATCCCTGGTGTTTATATACACGAGTCTAGTGGGCGGTCCTATTAATTAATTGACAGTCTTCTGTGCATGCAGATATAGCTGTCAATCACCGAATAGGACCGCCCACTGGACTCATGTATATAAACAACAGGGATTTCAACAAGTTATACTGAATCTTTTAAAATAAACCTAGATATTATTAAACTCAATAACTTGTATGCGTAAGGTCATTGTCTTGCAAAATGTCCCATTTTTTCTTTAGATTCATGTACGGTAATTGAAATATGTCCTGACATTTTCCTTTATATATTCCTCATAAAATTCAGAATTGATTGTTCTAGTAATGATGGCACGTCTCCCTGACCTAGCATCAGTAAAACAGGCCCAAATCATGATAGTACTACAACAATGGTTCACAGATGGCATGACGTTTTCATACTGTAATGCTGTATTTTTCATTATCCAAACATTATGCTTTTCATTTAAAATAAAAAGCTGTATTTTTTCCTCATTTGTCCACAAAATATTGTTCCAGTAGTCACATTTGTCCAGGTGATCATTAGAGAACAGCAAATAAGCAGCAATGTTTTATTGGAGAACAGTTGCTTTCTCCTTCCAATATTGCCATGTACACCATTGGTGTTCAATTTCCTCCTGGTGGTGGACCAATAAACAATAAGATTAGCTAATGTGAGAAAGACCTTTTGATGCTTACAGGTTACCATGGGTTCCTTTGTGACCTCATGGACTATTATATGCCAGCCACACCTAGGGAGGGTAATATTGATCTAAAATTTTCATCATATGTACACAGTTTGTCTGACTGTAGATTGGTAGAGTCAAAACTTTTTTTTATAAGTGATATTGTAACTTTTTCCAGCCTATGGAACATCGACAATTCTTCTGATGTCCTTAAGGTACTGTCACACTAGGCAAGATGGCTAGCGATATCGCTTAAGCGACACCGATTTTATGTCGCAGAAGCGACATCGTCACCGATGTCGCTGTGTGTGACATGTAGCAGCGATATGGCCCCTGCTGGGATGTCGCTGATCGCTCATCATGAATGTTCTGAGCTGTTTTTTGATCGTTGGCGTCCTGCTGGTGAGCCTGAATTGCTGAGTTTGACACCCTTTATGAACGACGAGTGACCTCGTTGGCGACTCATGTCAGCGGCGCAGGCGGGACTAGGTTTTAACGGCCCTCAGCTCCGATTGGTGGCCACAACATCTAGTCCTTTGTGCGTTGTTGCGAGGATACTATCGTGTGTGGGGGTTTTGCGATCCTGTCAGAGTCGCTACAGCGCTTCATCTTTGCCATTTATACAAGACGTTTTTGGGATCCTGAAAAAATGAATCCGGAGCAAACGCAATAGCGGCACAGACTGGATCGCAGTAGCTGCAAAGCAGAAGGCTAGCAGGGCGCAGTATGGAACGATGCTGGAAATTCGTATGAACCAGTTGCGCTCGAGAGCAATGGAAGTGAGCGCTAATACGTCGTCTTTTATGACGCGGACGTCCAATCACAAAGCGAGAGCTGTGACATATGACTTACAGTGACCACCAGTCTGTGCTGAGGGGCATGGAAAAGGTTGCGCTCAATCACGCCTATCGAGGTCGGGATCTTTAACTATACATGCTGTGTGACACGTCCCAACGACCGCCGAGGTCGTTATACAGATCGCTGAACGCTGATGTGTCGTTTATGAGATCTTCCTGTTTGGAAGCTACTAGCGACCATATAGCGATCTACAATCGATCTCTGCCAGGTCTTGTCGTTGTCGTGATCGCTGGTGCGATCGCTTAGTGAGACAGTACCTTTAGACATCTTTGTTCAAGCCATGATACAGTTCCGTAAACATTTGTTGTAAAGATCGAACTTTAAGATATATTCTTTAAATAAAACAGGTTGCCCACTCAAATTTGATTGTCATCCCATTGATTTAAAACACCAGACCTCTATATTTTCGGCTAATCTTAAAACATTCACATACTTCTTCCACTCATAAATGTGGGACTGGATCATTCTTCTTCATAAAAGAATGACGAAGTTTAATGTTTGTAACTCATTTGAAGTGTGTGAGCCCATCTGCCAACAAGACAAACTCTTTTTACTAAAAGATTCAATTCTTTGTGGCTAGACTACAATTTTCCCCCAAAATTTGACTTATGACAAATAAATTAATGTGAATCTCAATACTGAAAAGCTTGTAATTGTTTGGAATATACACATAAGGGAGAGACGAGACAAAGAACCCCGCTGACCAAAAGAGCTTATGCACTACAGAAGAGAGAAAAAGAACCCTGCTGAATATAAGAGCTTACACTCTACGGGAGAGAGAGACTTACCAGTTACTCTGGAGATAAAGAATGACTCTCCTTTACAAACTGTGTTCCTCTGGGAGCCGCTGATATGTGATGTCCCCGGTACTGACCACCACTGTACAAGGTATGATAATCTGCTAGATGTCACAGCTGAAGGGCATTATGGGGAGGGCCATAAGAGCACAAATAAAGAAACTAGCCCACCCTCTGATGTTTCAGCAGTGTAGGAAATGGTGCCAGGAAGGTTTTTATTCTGTGAACTGCAAATCGAATCTCTAAATATTCAAATTTGCCTGAAAACGCGAATTTCGGGAAATTTGACTTGAAATCGATCCTCTGCAGATCGATTTGCTTGTCTCTAATTAACAGTCTTGGAGACATTGGTGAATATGGAAAAGCCCCTAGAGGTAACCATGTGTACTACGGAATATATTTAATTAGTCAGCACTAGTTTGAGTATTAAATGAGCGAGATTTACAAGATGTTGGGTGCGTGCAGGCTTGGACTGGCCCACAGGGAAACAGGTGAATCCTCTGGTAGGCCCCTCTGAAGGAGTGCTGATTACACTTGATTTACCATTTGCAGAAAAAGGTATAATCTAATCCTTAAACAAGGTAGCCAAATTAATATTACATAACAGTAATTGTAAATTTGTGTACTAACGACAGGACATTTTTGCATGTAGCGGAATAGTGGGCTCCAAGAATCAATGTTATTGGTGGGCCTTTGCCAACCCAGTCCGACACTGGTCTCATGTACCTCATTTATAAAGTCTTATCGACTGGCTCTACAAGGGTTCCTTTTAAATGGAGGTGGCCTTGTGTAAAATTGTGGTGCAAAGTAAGCAAACCAATAGGTGATGTAAACTTACACTACATTGTCTAAAGATACACAATTTTATTTTATGGTTTTCATTCACCGTGTTTCCTTTCACTGTAAAATTTTATCTTCGCCGCACGAAATGTTTTATCATTTAAGCAAATTGAAATTACAGCAATTACTTCATAAATGCATTTTCATGTCATTTTGCAGCCTTTATTGGTCTCTCTCTGATCACAGAACAAACAGAGCAAATTGAATAAAACTGATCAGTAGATTACACTGGTGCTTTCTATACAAATGAATAATATATTGAAGGGAACAATGTATGGCGTTCTATATGTCTATGATAGAGGGTTATTATGTGGGAATGTAGCACACAATGTGCGACACAAGCTATGGCTGCAATTGGCTGAGCCGAAGAACCGACTTTACATGGATAAAAATAAGTTTCATTTCTTAAAAACACTAAACCAAGAAATTAATGAGTAAAGATTTATTCCAGTCTCATGAAGGCATAATGTGTTGCAAGTATGTGATAACACTCTATAATTGATGGGGATGAAATTGGAACCCTAATAATTCTGAAAATGATTCAGCTGATTTAGAGCTGTGGACACTTCACTGTTTTTCTTGCTACCAGCACTGCAGGGAGTGAGTGGAAGCGCCATTGTGAAGGAAATGCAAAAAGATACAGCACTAAATCAGCATTGTGACACCTTCATTCTTAAAATTAGTTAGGGTTCCTTGTTGTTGGACCCCAACTGTACTTGCATATCCTAGTGATATCCTGTCACTTTATGAATAACCACTTAAAGTACACAGCATAAAGTTGCCAAAATTGTTTTCTGCAGTCACAGGTTCCACCTCTCAATGTGTCTGGGATGCAGTTACTGACAGCTTGGCCATCCAATCTGGTACAGGGGTGTGCTAAAGCTGTCAGTACTTTGATTGACAGCTTGGCCGTCCAATCTGGTACAGGGATGTGCTGAGCTGTCAGTGTGTTGATTGACAGCTCGACTATCTAATCTGAGACTGCGAGACGTCGGCTGTCTCCACATGTTCATTATTCCAGCTAATTGCCATGCTACTTAACTGAGCTGTGTCTCCCAGACGTACATTCAGCTTGTGAGATTTGATCTCCTGTACCTGGAGTTCTGTATGCTTGATCTGTTGCCTGACCTTGTACTTTGTTCTGACCATCTGCCTGTTCAACCACTTCTGCCCTGATCCGTTATCCTCCCGGTACTCTGACCTCGTAAAGTTACCTGACTATGCTTTTATCTCTTCCTTCTGTTTATGACGTACCCTCATGACTTCTGACCTTGGACTCCTTGACCATTCTGACTCATGACTTGGCCGTGAGAAGTGACAAGTGTCATAACAAGGAGGGTTCAGTCAGGTTAAGTCATGTTCAATCCCCCATTCATGGTTGGTTAATTTGGATGGGGTTAAGCCTTCTAAACTGGTGGGGCTTAAAGGCTAATTTTCACCTTCTCACAGAAGTTTTTATTATTTGCCTCCTAAATGCAAAGTTAAGCAACTTTCTAAATAGTCTTTCTAACATTTTCCTACAACATTATGTATTTTAAGTCTTATTTTCTAGCAAGAGTGATCTGCAACAATTATTCAAATCCATAAGAGCTTGTGTTCCTAATGACTCTCTATTCCTCCACCCTTCTCTCAGATTTACAGATAGCAGGAGGGAAGAGGAGAGAGTTACATGCAGATCTGCAGTGGAGAAAGAGGAATGTATCTAAGCTGTTATGGAGAGCAATGAAAACAGGCTAGAAATTATGGAGAAAGTACATAGAGTGGAGCTAAGTGTAGATTTCTAGCTGTGCTAATACATGTAAGAAAGCAGCACCCTTGATACCCCCAAACCTCACATCCAGCCTATATTACTGGGAGAGACACTCTTAAGTCAAAAATCTGACATGTGGATAAGGCTGCAAATTGCTCATTAGAGGATATAAAAAAGAATTAAATTGTAGACTGAAACTTAGAGCAATTTTATTAACTAAAGGTAATAGTAGCATATATTAAAAACATTGTCTCCATGTCTAAGGTGTCCATAGCCTACAATACTCTTTAGTGGATATTTATCAAAAAAATTTCACAAAAAACAGTTTTTCTTAACTTTCACCCATATTTATTTTTTTAGATTGTTTATTTCTGATATTAGTGGCCATTTCTTTCAGAAATTGTGCTTTTTTAAATCACCTGATTTATATAAAATGATAACTAAGGGACATATTTATCAGATCATTTTTTTATATTTAAAAAGGGGGGTTATAAACTATAAGTTTTGCAGGCTGAATTAATGAAATAATTAAGATGACTGTGTATAATAATTGTTAAAAAAAATCTATTTAATTATCCAATAAAACACATGTAGCGCTCGCTTCTGAGAACCATTATAATTTATAATTCCACTTAATGCAACCATTTATTTTCCACTTCCTTCCTCATTTCATCCATTGTAGCTTTTTGGTGTTCTGAAATTTTAAAGCCACGGCTTTATTGATTCCCGTTATTTGTTTCAGTACTGAACACGTCTGTAATAGATTGCAGGGCAATAAGCCATGAGTCATTTAAATTTCTTCTGAAACTTTATTAATGGCTCTTCTTTTTTATTCCATAATTTTGACATAATTTTAT
Source organism: Oophaga sylvatica (assembly GCA_033576555.1). NCBI lineage: Eukaryota > Metazoa > Chordata > Amphibia > Anura > Dendrobatidae > Oophaga > Oophaga sylvatica. The sequence continues at coordinate 595,651,662 of JARQOD010000002.1, read as the reverse complement.
TGGGTTCTAAATCAGTCTTTTTCCTAACTACATTATGCATTTACTTTGTTATAGAAAATACACCTCCGCCTGTGTCCATGTATCAGGTGGTAGCGGATCCAAGAGTCTCCTTTAATCTAGGAGCCTGAAAACCAATTTAAATTCACAAAACCCATCTCGCCATATGCTGCTTTTATTTATCATGTGAATAAAACGGATCCAACTAATACATTTTTTAAATTAAATATTCAATTTATACAGAAAACTGGCTGAGAACGTACATCAATCCATTGTCACAATGCGCCGGCATCTTAGAAACGTTTGTTTGTAGTTTGGCTTTTCATAGAAAATGCTTTATTCTGTTATCTATCTGTGGTCCGAATTCCCAACCATGTGAATCTCATCTGAAGTTATATGGAGAATGAGATGGTGGGCGCAAGGGAGTTTTTTCTTTTATTTTTCACAGTACCATCATTTTTTATTTTAGAAAATTCTACTTCCTATTGTCACGAGAGGCATTCAATACACCTCCTCAGTCTTGGCTGCTGAAAATTACTACTTCACTATTAAAATGTATACTGGACCCTCAATCAAATGATGTTTCTATCTTGTTGGGTAGCTAAATGAATGATGTGAATCAATTTATTTTAGTTTTTTTATGTGACCAATAAGGAGTCAAAAAGTTGAGGACCTTATAGATGTCAATATGGAAGGAGTGATGATATCGAAAACAGGACGGAGCTTTTTATTTTTAGACTTTTCTTGTTTGGCTTTCTCATCTCAACGTATCAACGTAAATTTTCTGATGAATTCAATTTGCATTTATTCTCAAATCTAATGTCCTTTATTATGACCTTGGGTCTCTCCAAATGAAAAGAAATATCTCTCATAGATCAGGAGAAAAGGATGAGAACTGCCTTCAGCAACCAACCGGCACCAGGGAACAGCGCGTACTGTACCGATTCTTCCCTGGCGCTGGTACCGGACACACAGACGGCACACGGATGTACTGTAACACATATACATACTGACACACGGAAAGCCCATGGACGTCACAAACGCACACACGGACACAGACCATGGATTTCACCAGTGCTGGTTTTCCTAGACAGGAAAAATGTATGGCAAGATGCAGCTCCTTCAGGTGATAACAGCTTATTGACTGGGATTTTAGATGCCAGTTACTATTTAAAAAACATGTCTTCATGAGATTTTTCCAAGAATGCATCTAAGCTAATAATAACTAAGAATAACTTGAGTGCATTCATGAGCATCAAGATCATAAATTGCTGCTCGGAAGTAAGGCTGGAGCTACCCGTGTCATAATAATCATTACAATGAATAAGAATCTTTCTAAAAATCTTATATCTCCTCATATTGTATACCTGTGTATATTATTTTCCTATGATACATTTGTATATTGTTTTGACAGCATCATCATGTCAGACATCGAAATCTTAGTTTCTTGGACTCAACATCAGACATTAACAATAGCAATAAACACATGTTATTATGGCGCTCCCCATAGTAATGCAAATGGGAATTTATTCATTTGTAAGCATTACCGAGAGACAAATTTTTTTAATATGTTTTAGTTAAATGTCCTTTTTTTCTCCTGCTTTAATGCTATTCTCTCACTCTTGGGTTTAAAATACTAACACTTTATTCAAGATGGAGAGATTCTCAGTGACATTATGGTCTGGTTAAGTGTTTGCAAAGCCATTATTTTATCCCAGAAAGAGCAGAAAGTCTATGTTTGTTTATGTAACAAGTAACTAAAATGGATGGCCTCGCTTCACCTCTATTTCAGCCATGATGGTTATTTATGCATCCGGTCAATGGCTTGCTATTGCCCCTGCTTGCATTTCTCTTGATAACTACTTGACAAAAAAAGAAACTTCCATGATGTCTTCTCACATTGATTTTCTTGTGCAAGTGAAGGTAAGACAAGAGCACAATTTGATTGCAGCAGCAGTTGCTAACAATGGTCTATTATTTATAGAGAACTGTCCTTGGTACCACACAGACACAAATTACAGCGTTCCCTCTGAAAAGGAATTTCCGTTCTTCTTCTAAATTCACTGTGATGTGCTTGACAACAGACCTGGTGCTCATTTACAGATATCCTAGGGTGAATACAAAATCCTGTTCAATTCCTTTACCGTCTTGATTCTTCACTCAGAGATCAAGCTGTTAACATTATAGAGGAAGCTTCAAAAGGATTTCCTGGTGCTTTAAAAATGCTGCGGGAAAAGATTGGCAGGGGTCTGACTCTCAGCACCCCTACTGATTAGCTGTTGAAGGGACCAGGGTATATCCCCTACACTTTTTCCCAGGTTTAGCGTCATGCTTGTACTATCGGCTAGGCCTTTTATCATGGCTGTGTTCCATTCAAGTAAATGAGACTGTGCTGCAATACCAACCTGAGTTACTAAGAATTGTACAATACCATTCTGTAGGGTGAGGTGTAAGCAAAGAATGTTGTGTGGTGCTTATTATTAAAGTGCTGTGGACTCTTCAAATAGTCGTTCGGTGGCTCTGTCCACTGATCACATATTAATAACCTATCTGAACTATAGATCATTACACTTAAAGTTCCAGAAATCCCTTTAAACACAACTGTACTAATACAATATGTATATATTAGAAGATTGGCGTGCACTCGGTCCTGTTTCAAGGTGCTGGTGGAATGGGGAACGTGATCCCTCGACCAAGGCAAGAGAGATTAACCGCACACTTTAACTTTTTCAGTCATGAAAAGCTTTTATTATTCATGAAGGCAAACGTAAACAAAAGGTTGCTGAGATATGTGCAACAAAGTTAGATGTTTCAACCCTGCTAAGGTCTTTCTCACTATGTTGTTTGGTTGTTGTGAGAAAGGGAATATTATTTCAAGAAGAGAAGACTTCAAAGAGTATGAGAATGTTACCAGTGTGATATTTAATGGGTGGTTTCTGCTTTCCGGACCTCAGCACAGACCTGTGTGTGATTATAAACAACACAGTACAGCAGAGCTGAGCTTTGTCTCGTTACAAACACATTTGAAGATTCAGTTGTCCTCTCATAGTGATTCAGATTCCATCTCACAGGCAGCCAGTGTTGAGATGGAACACAGAGCGGACAGCACTGTGAGAAAAGAGCAGCAGCTTCAAATGTGTTTGTGATGAGGCACAGTCCAACCCTGCTATACTGTGTTTGTTATAATCATACACACCTATGCCGTGAGGTGAGGAGAACAGCCTGTTAGTCATTACATGTTGCTCATTTGTAATGACCCCCTATATTTAAAATAAGCTTTGAAGGCAGATTCTTAAGGAAATCATTGTCCAACAACAGCTCATTTACATATTAAGAAAAATGTGGATTTCTCTGGAATAAGACATCGGATTGCAGATATCAAGGTATCATTTTATTCAACATTCTATGACCTGCATGCCCATATACATGACTTAGGTTGATCATACTTACTGACTTCCTTTAGGCTATGTGCACACGTTGCGGAATTGCCATGGAAATTTCCGCGGCAATTCCGCACCTCCCTGCCGCGGGAAATCCGCATATTATAGGTATGCGTATTCCCGCTAAACACTAGCGTTTTGCAAGCGGAATTAGCTTGCAGAACGCTAGCGTTTTACAAGCGATCTGACAGGTTGGTCACATGAGTCACACAAGTGTTTGACTCGTGTGACCAACTTTTTACTATTGATGCCGCCTATGTCGCATCAATAGTAAAAAGATCTAATGTTAAAATAATAAAAAAAATAATAAATAATGATATTCTCACCTTCCGGCGTCCCCGCAGCTTTCCCGCCTCTCAGCGACGCTCCCGGCAAGTTTCGTTCCCAGGAGTCCTTTGCGGCAATCATCCCGATGACGTAGCATCTCGCGAGACCGCTACGTCATCTGGGTGATCTCGCAATGCACTCCTGGGAACGCGATTGGCGGGAGCATCGCTGAGAGGCGGGAAAGCTGCGTGGGACGCCGGAAGGTGAGAATATCATTATTTTTTATTTTAATTATTGTTTTTACATGGATATGGTACCCAGGGCTTGGAGGAGAATCTCCTCTCCTCCAGACCCTGGGTACCATCCGCACATGAACCGCTTACTTTCCGCGTGGTGGGCACAGCCACATGCGGAAAGTAATTGGTTCAATGCATTCCTATGGCGGCGGAATCGCCGCGGTTCCGCAAAAAAGAATGAGCATGCTGCGGATTCTCCCGCGATGCGATTCCGCCGCGGAAAAACCCGCAGCATGTGCACAGCATTGCGGAATCTCATAGGCCTTAATGAGTTGTATTGTGTAAGCGGTTTTGCCGCGGTTTCGCGGCGTTTCCGCCGCGAAAAACCGAGGCAAAACCGCTAAAAAACCGCAACGTGTGCACATAGCCTTAAACTCTATGTTGTAGTAATGTTTGAATATAGTGTACGAATCATGATAAGCAACAGTTGAAAGCAGCTTCCGAAGAAGCATAATCTTGGCTAATAAACAGCGCTGCAGCATAGTGTTTGGGAGAGAAAAAAACAAAATTAGGTAGTGAGATATACACTGAACCTTTTACAATGCTTTAGGGGATATGTACAAAAAAAGTTTAGCTACTTTAAAAGTAGTGCCGCCTTTCCCATTAGATCCTAGAAGAATACTGTTAAGGGGTCAGCATAGGCTTATATATAACTACGCACAATTTGCCAAAGGAAACTAAAGATCCCTTATAAGACATAACTTTTATTAATTATTAAACAACGGAAATAGACCAATTAAAATCACATAATACTCAGGGAGAGAATAATATTCAATATATCACTTTTATTTGTAGGGATGCAATATGCTTCACTTAGTGACAGTCTGTACCATCTCTCAGTGTGTGAAAGGCATTGAGCTTATGAGAGGGCTCGTGCATACAGTAACTGGCTATCTGCCACTAAACATCCTTTCCAGGACTTATTATGGACATAAATACCACTGTAATCTATTCACTTAGCTACTCATATACTGCATCACTGCTCTCTGTCCGTACTGCTTATTATATTAATCTGCACTAGTCAATGCCAACCATACACATAGGTGCTTACATTGAAACTCAATAGTAGTCTATCTATTAGTCAGTTAACCCTTACAGCATATTGCTATCTTTTACTGCCTATTGTAACTGGATTGTTCCCTATCTAGTATATGCAGTTTAAAATTGAACAGCCATTAGCCTCTTCGACAGGTTTCGCCACATTGGCGTCATCAGGGGAATGAGGATATAATGAGCTGGCAAGTAGATAGTTTGATTTTTTAAGGCCTTGGTTGTGACAAAAATCACCCAATCCCTCCTTGTTTCCCACTTGTCCCAATCAAAAATAACAACACTCTGGCTCTTCACTCATATCCAATGTGACAACTTACTTTTCTCCTTCGCCTCATTGGGGGACACACAGACCGTGGGTGTTATGCTGCTGCCACTAGGAGGACACTAAGCAATACACAAAAGATTAACTCCTCCTCCTGCAGTATACACCTCCTGTTGGCTCAATCCTGAACCAGTTCTTGCTTAGTGTCTGTAGGAGGCACTAGGGTCTGCTCTCAGACCCCACTTTTTTTTCTGATTTTTTTCTGATTTAAACCTTTTATTATTTTTACTTTCTTCACGCACGGATGGTCGATGGGACTTGTACGAAAAGTCACGATCTCCCAAAAACCAACAACAGGCGGCATCGTGCGAGTGTCGCCTCCACGTACCCCTCCTGCCACGCTACCATGGGGCGACAGATCCCTGACACGGGCCGCTCTCCCCATGAGATATCCCACGAGGTAGATGACGGATTCGCGTGACACCTTTGATTGAATATCCCGCTCACCTCTCCTGAAGCGGTGGCGGTCTGATGCATGAAAGATCCCTCTCCACCCTCCTAATGAAAGGGGTTGGTGGATTGAGGAAGTACGGCCATAAATGCTGTAATCCTGCGGTCTCCATCTTCGCCCCCCGCAGTGAGTATATCAGGAGAGCGATGTTGCCTCATGTCGCCGCGACCGCTTTAGCTTCGCATCGCGGCCGCAGCGGTGTTGCGCCGCGCCGCTAGCGCTACAGTCGCGCCGCTACCGCTATATTCACGCTGCGGCCACGGCCTTAAATATACTCCCCGCCTTCGGCTCCGGGGTAGGCCGCAAAAAATTTAGGCCCCGGCTTCGGGCCGGCATAGGCCGCATCTTCTAAATTTAGTCCCCGGCTTCAGGCCGGGATAGGCCTCAAGGGAAGGGGCGGGCCAAACGGCTCCGCCCATCTCTAACGCTATTGGCCAGCGTTAGATCACATGGGTCTCTCTCCTGGGTCCTCCCTCTCTCCTCCCACTGCCTCTGGCGCTTCTCGTACCACACGAGAAGCGCTGCTATAATCTCGGGCGCCATCTTTTTGGTGGAGCAGCGCTGGCAGACGCTGTTCTCCTTCCCTGCACAGGACCTGGGTAAGTGCACGCTGCGACTAGGTCGGCACAGCGATTAACCCTTCTACTGCAGCAGGCTCCAAAAATTGCAGAAAATATGTCGCAATCAAAGGACGCTAAAAAGGCTAAAAACTACACTGTAGTATATGCCACCTGCATTGCATGCAACGCTTCACTGCCGTCAAAGCATGGTTCCCAATTCTGTACAACATGTGCCCAAGAGCCCACTGCTTCTGCCGCTCAGGAGCCCCCTACTACCGATCAGGAGTCTCTGCCTATTCCTGATCCCATTGAGCCAGGTCATTCAGGATGGCCAGAATTTCTGGCGCATTCCATGGATTCTCTGACTAGGGCCTTGGATACTTTCCGCGGCTCCTCTTCTTCCCAGGGCGTCCTTTTTCCAGAAAGGGGCCCGTTAGCCTTCAGAGAGACCTCATCCGACAGGGGCCGACCCTCGGCGTCCGCAAAGCGGTCGTCCAGAAAACGCCGCCATAATGCGTCTCCCAATCCATCCAGCGGTTCGGCATCGGCGAGCTCAGGCTCTCGCTCCCCCTCGCCCAGATATCGTAGTGATCATGATTCCGAATACGAGTCGGACATTGGTGATGACCCCAACTCGCCAGAATTTCAGGAATCGTTAGATTCTCTCATTGAGGCAATTAATAAAATCCTCAAACTAGATGAAGAACCCGGGTCTCAACCAAATCACGCTATCTCTTTCAAAAGAGCTAAACGTACTCACAAGGTGTTTAGTAATCACCCTGAATTTACGGAAATTGTCCAGGGACAGAGGGAGCGTCCAGACAAACGTTTTTCAGGGCTGAAGTCTCTGAAAGCTCGTTACCCATTTTCAGCAACTGTAGCGAAAGAGTGGACTGAATCCCCAGTGGTAGATCCCCCAGTATCTCGCCTATCTTCAAAAACCCTGCTCTCTGTGTCAGATAGTTCATCCATTAGGAACCCGTCTGACAAACAAATTGACAACCTCGCAAAATCAATTTTTGAGGCGGCTGGAGCCTCTCTCTCTCCCTCCTTTGCGGCCACCTGGGTAGCAAGGGCTATGGTGGCTTGGGTTGAGGACCTAGTTAAAACAACTAGCGATATCTCCCTTTCACCCGAGGCACGTAATCTGGCCTATCAGATTACTCGGGCAGGTGACTACATGGTTCATGCGTCCCTAGATGCAGCTCATTGCGCTGCACTCACAGCAGCCAATGCTATCGCTATTCGGAGGTCCCTCTGGCTCCGAGAGTGGCATGCAGATGCTGCTTCAAAGAGAACTTTGACTTCGCTGCCTTATCTTTCAGGACGTCTTTTTGGAGACCTTCTTGATCAAATTATTTCTGACGCCACTGGGGGCAAGAGCAAATTTCTTCCTCAGCGCAGAATCAATCGACCTTTTCAGTATCAATACCAAGGTCGTTCCCGGCCATTTCGTAGCTCCTTTAATTGGTCCTCCACCTCGACCTCGTCTCGAGCACCCCGTCCATCTCGCAGAGATAGGGGCTCGCAACCATCGTCCAGGTCCTCTCAGCCCTGGAGAAACAGATTTTCTCAGGCGGGAAATAGGAGCTCCTCTTCTCGCAAACAGTCTTCCCAATGACTCCTTACCAAGGACGGGGGACCCAAACAAGGTAAGCGGCTGCCTACTCTTGTTTCGCGAGGTCTGGGGGTCGGTCATTCAGGACCGGTGGGTCCTCGATCTTGTACACTCCGGCTACAAGATCGAATTCTTGTCCCTCCCCCAACACGTTTCTTTCAGTCACGTCCCCCCAAGTCCAAGGATTTCATAGTCCCCCTCCTCCAGGCTCTGGACATACTTCGTTCCAGCGGCGTCATTGTCCCAGTCCCTCACAGGGAAAGATTCAAAGGGTTTTACTCAAACCTCTTTGTGGTTCCCAAGAAGGACGGCTCCTTGCGTCCTATTCTAGACCTAAAATTACTAAACAAGTTTATCAGAATCCGTCATTTCAGGATGGAATCCCTCCGTTCTGTGGTCGCATCTCTAGAAAGGAAAGAATACTTGGCGTCTATAGACATCAAGGATGCGTATCTACACATTCCAATTTTCAGAGGTCATCAAAAGTTTCTGCGTTTTGCTGTCGGAGAGGATCATTTTCAATTTGCCGCTCTGCCTTTCGGTCTCGCAACCGCCCCCAGAGTGTTCACAAAGGTCATGGCGGCCGCCATGTCAATTTTACACTCTCGGGGTGTGGTAGTCCTCCCGTATCTGGACGACCTACTCATCAAAGGTCCGTCTTTTCAGGCCTGCGCAGAAAGTGTCGAGATCACTATCGACACCCTTTCTCACTTGGGCTGGCTAATCAATTTGGACAAGTCTCTTCCCATTCCGTCTCAGAAGATTCCTTTTCTGGGAATGATTCTGGACACCTTCCAAGGGTTGGTATCTCTCCCTCCAGAGAAGATCAACTCTCTGAGACGGGGAGTACTCCTGTTGTTTCTAGGCCACTCTCTGCGGAGCGCGATGAAGGTCCTGGGGAAAATGGTAGCGTCCATCGAGGCAGTACCATTCGCTCAGTTCCACCTTCGTCCTCTTCAACAGGAGCTAATATCACTTTGGGACAGGAACCCTGCGTCTTTAGGTCGCCACTTCCGTCTGTCTCCCACAGTCAGAAGCTCCTTAAAATGGTGGACAAAGGCTTCATCTCTGAATCAGGGAAAATCCTTTCTGCCGATCCATTGGCTGGTGGTGACCACCGATGCCAGTCTCCTCGGATGGGGAGCAGTGTTCCTCCATCACACGGCTCAAGGCCGATGGTCTCTATCAGAGACCCGTCTTCCGATCAACATCCTGGAGATCAGAGCTATCAAGTTAGCTCTCGTGCAGTTCCATCATCTACTGGCCGGACGTCCCATCCGGATTCAGTCAGACAACGCCACGGCCGTGGCGTATATCAACCGCCAGGGGGGCACTCGGAGCAGAACAGCTATGCTCGAGGTATCGCACATCCTGCGCTGGGCCGAGGCAAACCGCTCGCCCATCTCCGCGGTTCACATCCCGGGAGTGGACAATTGGGAGGCCGACTTCCTCAGTCGCCAAGGCTTAGACTCAGGGGAATGGTCCCTTCACCCGGAAATGTTTCAACTAATTTGCCAGCGTTGGGGAATTCCGGATGTGGATCTCATGGCATCCAGATTGAATGCCAAAGTTCAGACTTTCATAAGTCGATCACGCGATCCATTAGCCATCGGCTCGGATGCGCTAGTTCTCCCTTGGAGTCAATTTCACCTTCCTTACATCTTCCCACCTCTTCCGTTAATCCCCAGGGTGATTCGGAAGATCAAAGCGGAAGGCGTTCCTCTCATTCTGGTCGCTCCGGACTGGCCTCGCCGTCCGTGGTATGCGGAACTAGTGCGTCTTGTCGCAGACGTTCCCTGGAGATCACCAGATCGTCCGGACCTTCTTTCACAGGGTCCAATTTACCATCACAATTCGAAAGCGCTGAATTTGACGGTATGGCCATTGAAGCCTGGATCTTAAGTCAGGCTGGTTTCTCTAACAACGTGGTTTCAACAATGATCAATGCCAGGAAGCTGGCTTCCGCACGCATTTATCATTGAGTCTGGAAGACATTTTTTTCTTGGTGTAAAGACAAGGGTCGTTCCCCTTTGGTTTTTTCTATCCCTTCCATTCTAGAGTTTCTTCAAACAGAAATGGATTCAGGGTTAGCTCTCTCCTCTCTCAAGGGACAGATTTCTGCGTTGTCCGTCCTTTTCCAACGACGGATCGCATCTAAGTCTCAGGTCAGGACCTTTATCCAGGGAGTGTCACATCTTGTTCCGCCCTACAAGAGGCCTTTAGAGCCTTGGGACCTTAATTTGGTCCTCAGTGCCTTACAGGAATCACCCTTCGAACCTTTGTCTGAAGTGTCCGTATCGCTTCTCTCCTGGAAGGTTGTCTTCCTAGTGGCGATTACCTCTATCAGTTTGGTATCGGAGTTGGCAGCCTTATCTTGTAAATCTCCTTTCCTTATTTTTCACCAGGACAAGGTTGTTCTTAGAACGTCTCCTTCTTTCACGCCTAAGGTCGTTTCGGATTTTCACATCAATGAGGAGATAGTTTTGCCTTCGTTCTGTCCGGCGCCGATTCACCGTACTGAAAAAGCTCTTCACACCCTGGATTTGGTGAGAGCTCTCCGAAGGTATATTTCAAGAACGGCGCCTTTCCGAAAATCGGACGCTCTGTTTGTGCTTCCGGAAGGACGCAGACAGGGTCTTCCTGCTTCCAAGGCCACGTTAGCCAGATGGATTCGCTCTGCAATCCAAGAGGCGTATCGTGTTAAAGGTCAGCCTATCCCGGCTGGGATTAAGGCACACTCCACTCGATCTGTGGGGGCCTCCTGGGCCATTCGGCACCAGGCTTCGGCACAGCAAGTGTGCAAGGCTGCGACTTGGTCCAGTCTTCATACTTTCGTCAAGCATTATCAAATTCATGCTCACGTTTCTTCAGATGCGGCACTTGGCAGGCAAATTCTGCAATCAGCTGTTGCGCATCTGTAAGTTGACGTTAACCAGTTAAGCGTTTTGTATGCATAAGTTTTCACGAGGCTCCATCTGTTGATGGTTTCCCACCCAGCGACTGCTTTGGGACGTCCCACGGTCTGTGTGTCCCCCAATGAGGCGAAGGAGAAAAGGAGATTTTTGTGTACTCACCGTAAAATCCTTTTCTCCGAGACGCTCATTGGGGGACACAGCTCCCACCCTTGTTTAATTTGAAGCCTCGTTGTATATTTGTAACTAGTTATTTGATTTGTGACATATTGCACTCTGTTATGAGCTCCTACTGCTTTGGCACCGAACTGGTTCAGGATTGAACCAACAGGAGGTGTATACTGCAGGAGGAGGAGTTAATCTTTTGTGCTTAATGTATTGCTTAGTGTCCTCCTAGTGGCAGCAGCATAACACCCACGGTCTGTGTGTCCCCCAATGAGCGTCTCGGAGAAAAGGATTTTACGGTGAGTACACAAAAATCTCCTTTTTGTGGGCGTTATTAGTTCACTGCCAATACTAGACACATACCACTCTTCAGCATGAGTCATCTCCTGGTAATTTCCTGCACTCTAACCAATAGATGACTGCTGCCATAGTGTCATCTTACCTCATCCTATCAGCGCCACATCCGTCCTCCATGATTGTGAAGACCTGTCAGCTGCATCTGCCTAGTCTAACTGTAGAGCGTGCACCAGCTCGATATGAGGAATCCTCGCTTTTGCGCAGTGCATCCTCGTTCCCTTCTGCATGCTATTATGCAGTACATAAGTGCGCGCCTCCCCGATTTCAGGAGAGCGCTTGCGCAATCTCTTTTTCCCAAGACATCAGCATTCACGTAAAGGGACTTAAGGTACTGCCACACTAAACAATCCCGCTAGCGATCACGATAACGACGCATACTAATGCGATCACTAGCGGGATTGTTTCTATATCGCTAGTAGCAGCCTATTTTAGCGATGTCGTTAAGGACGCTATCGCGGTTAGCGATCTCCTTAACGACTTTAGCGGTACAAAAGTACCGCTAAATCGCTAACAAAAGGTGCTACACTCAGCGATATATACTTACCAGCGGGGCGCCGACGATAAAAATAGGGTTCGGAACGATGAGAACGACGAGCGAGATCACAGCAGGATCTCAGCAGGGGCCACGTCGCTGGTAGATGCCGCACACAACAACATCGCTAACGGGATCGCTAAATAGTGACGTTTTTTATCGATCCCGTTAGCGATGTTGTTTAGTGTGGCATACCCTTTAGTGGTACCTACCCTTCTGTGTACCAAAACTACAAAGGAGGTCTAATATATGTGTCAATGAACTCAATATTATTCAAAATGTTTGATGTTCAGGGTTATGTACTAGGATTAAATGTGTTCATTTATATCTTACATAGGCAGCGGGTGGGGGTGAGGATAGAGGGGAAAAAGGAAAGAGAAAGCATATTAAATACTCATTAAACTCATCAGAATTTATAGATTGATGTATTTTTAGGGGAGGTTACCCATAATTCTACTCTTACTTCCCGTATCTTCCATATTGCTATTCTATAATTATGGATATATTTATTTATTTCACCAAAATGCAACTAATTACCAGATATAAAATAAATACAACTAATAAATTGTTCATCTGTCTATAACCCTTTCTATCACTACCTTGTCAGTTAACCAATTTTGCTCTCTAATTATAATATACTCATACATAATAGTATAGACTATCTAAAAAATGATCTTTTAATCCATACATGTCATATCAATCAATAGTATGCAGGTAAGTATTCATTTGTCAAAAAGAAATGTAAATTATTATTATTTTATTATTATTATACATTTTTATAGCGCCATTTATTCCATGGCGCTTTACAGGTGAAGAGGGGCAAATATAGACAAGTACAGTAAACATGAGCAATACAAGGCACACACAAGTACAGAAGGAGAGAGGACCCTGCCCGCAAGGGCTCACAGTCTACAGGGATGGGTGAGGATACACTAGGAGAGGGTAGAGCTGGTCGTGCGATGGTTCAGTAGACTGATGATCACTGCAGGTTGTAGGCTTGTCGGAAGAGGTGTCAGAGTTGTCAATTCTCAACAGCACAGTTATACAGTTAGTGCTCCCTGAAGAATCATAAAAATGCAGTAAAGTTTAAACCTTCATTCAGGTCCATTGGGCTTCATGAGTTAAGACCAAATATCCACTTTGTCTCCTCTTGTAGAAGGAGTCTGTCCAAATCGCCCTTTCTAGGGCCCAAAGTCACATGTCTAATCCCCCATATTTTTAAATCTAATGGGTCTCTTGTATGCCAAGTTTTCATATGGATCAATAAGGGGATATCTAACTATGTACTGATGGAAATAACATGTTTGGATATCCTCCTTCTGAGTTCCTGCAGTGTTTTCCCAACATACAATTTTGGGCAGGGGCACATGATGGCGTAAATAACCCCATTCGTTTTACAATTTATGCGGTCTTTAATGTAGTAATTCCTAACATCGTGAGGGTTCAAAAAGCCTTTCATCTTTGGTAAAAACTTACAAAAGCTACAGGATCCACAGAGATTTGATCCCTCTTCATCATTTTCCTGGGCAAAATGGCTATGTTCAGATGTTTTTTTAGGTTTTTCCCTCTCCAGTATGTACCGTAATACTGGGATCCAGAATGGGCCAGTATCTTCATATTGTCTTCAGAGCACTATCTGCTTGCTCATCAAAAGCTCATCATATGTACCCACAAACCTAATGATTTTATCCACTGGTTTCTTTTGTGCACTACTCAAAAGGGCCTCATAATCAGTTTTTTTTAGCACTAAAAGCTTTTTGGATGACTTTATTTGGGTATCCTCTTGAGGTGAAACTCTTAAAAAGCTTTACTTTCCTGTCCAAATGTTTGGTCATCTGAGCAATTACACTGTGTGTAATGTATGTAGTACAGTTCATATAGCGTCTTGTGCTTGGGTGCGATGAAAATACATGAGACACAGGTTTGATATAGAAAGTCTTGTATTACTTCATACAAGTTGGCAAAAATAGTCACACAGTTTGCAGACACAGAAGCAGGAGACACAGCAGGCCAGAGTAATCTAAGCTCAGCAATCACTCTCCACAACAGGTTCAGGATCTTCTTCTCTGTTACCGTAAGTCCATGCAAACGTGGGTCTTTCAAAGAGCAGGGTTCAGAGTCCACAAGTGCTTCAGAGTTCCTCAGTAGGAATAGCTGGAGTACAAGGTCCAAGGCTTTAGGAGTCAGGTCACAGGTTCACTGCAGGCTAGATTCTGAAGCACTGATTGCTCAGCTGTGGCTGCTTAAGAAGCAAAAGGAGAGAATCAGGGCGGGAACATGCAAGCTGGAAACTCCATTTTGACTGAGGGCAAGATAGCTGCAGCAAGACAGAAAGTAAAATGGCTGACGAACAAACTGAGTTTCAGGAACATGTACACAGAACCTTACATTACTCCCCCCTTAGGGACAGCCTCCGGATGACCTCAGGCCAGGCTTGTGTGGGTACCTCTGATGAAACTGACGGAGCAAGCGAGGAGCATTAACGTTATTGACTGGTTCCCATGAGTTGTCCTCCACTGGGTAGCCCTGCCATTTAATCAGATATTGTAACTGATTTCTATACAACCTGGAATCTAAAATCCTTTCCACCACAAATTCTTCCTGACCATCGACTAGCACTGGGTCAGGGCAAGGAGAAGAACGTCCAGGAAACGTATTGGGTGTCGCAGCCTTTAGTAGGGATACATGAAAGACAGGGTGAATTCTCATAGTTCTGGGCAGTTGAAGACGACAAGCAACGGCACTTATAATTTTACTGATTTTATAGGGTCCAATGTACTTATGTCCCAACTTAGACGATGGAATCCTTAACTTAAGATTTCTGGTTGACAGCCAGACCAAGTCTCCTACCTTGAAAGCTGGTGCAGGTTTACGAAATTTATCTGCTGCTTTCTTGTACCTTTCCTGAGCCGATTCCAGATTCTCCTTTAGAAGATCCATATTCTTCTGTAAAGACGTGATTCTTTCAGCCACTGCTGGTAAAGGCGTTTCTATGGGAAATCGTGGTAGAATGTTAGGATGATAACCTAGATTAGAGTAAAAAGGAGACTGCTTAGTGGAGGCACTCTGAGAGTTGTTATACGAGAACTCAGCTAATGGAAGTAGATCCACCCAATCATCCTGTAGGTGGCAGATAAAGCAGCGGAGATACTGCTCCAGGGTTTGATTGGTTCGTTCGGTCTGTCCATTAGTCTGGGGATGAAAAGCAGAAGAAAGGTTTACTTTAATGTCCAATGCTGCACAGAAATTTTGCCAAAACCTAGAAGTGAATTGCACCCCTCGATCCGAAATAACCTCATCCGGTACTCCATGTAAGCGAAACACATCTTTAATCATCAAATCTGATGTCTGTTTTGCAGTGGGTAAGCCGACACAAGGGATAAAATGAGCTGCCTTTGTTAGACGGTCAACCACCACTAGAATGGTGTTCTTCCCTTGAGAGGTTGGTAACTCCACAATGAAGTCCATAGAAATGGATCCCCACGGGCGGGACGGGGTGGGAAGAGGCTGTAACAGACCAGTTGGTGAGGAGCGAGGTGTTTTGCATCTTGCACAGACTTCACATGAAGTGACATAGTTTAAAACATCCTTCCTGCAAGTGGGCCACCAAAAGAAACGAGAGAGAAATTCCTGTGTCTTTAGAATTCCTCTATGCCCAGCTATCTTGGAATCGTGAATGAGTTGCAATACTCTCAATCTGACTGTTTCAGGAATATACAGGCGTTGTCCCTGAATCCACACACCATTCTTAAAGACAAGACTTACGTCCCTTGGGGGTTGTGCCAAAAAGGAATCCGCATGGTATGCTTCCTTGATGTCCTTAAGTAGGTCTTGATTATGAATTACTCCTAGGAATCTAGAGTCAGGAAGAATAGTCTTAGGAGGAGTAATTGGACGTGTCTCTGCTGAGTAAATCCTAGAGAGTGCATCAGCCTTTCCATTGCGCAATCCTGGTCTATAAGAAATGATAAAATTAAATTGGTTTAAGAAAAGATTCCAGCGAGCCTGGCGAGGAGTCAGGCACTTAGCCGACCTGATAAACTCAAGGTTACGATGGTCTGTCAGGACGACTATTTGCTGTGCAGCTCCCTGAAGAAGGTGTCTCCATTCTTTGAAGGCGGCAATAATGGCCAACAACTCTCTATTGCCCACATCGTAGTTCCTCTCAGCCGAAGACAACTGCTGGGAAAAGAAGGCACAGGGATGCAAGACATTCTTCTCACCTGTTCTCTGAGAGAGTATAGCTCCAACGGCACAGTCTGAAGCATCCACCTCTATTATGAAGGCAAGCTCGAGGTTGGGATGTACTAGGATAGGTGCAGTGGTAAATTTATCTTTTAGACGGGAAAATGCTTCCTGGGCTTGGGGAGTCCAGGAGAACCTAGACTCTTTCCGGGTAAGTTGGGTGATAGGTGACACTACCTCAGAGAAATTTCTAATGAAACATCTATAGAAGTTGGCAAACCCGATGAAGCGCTGTACCTCCTTCACATTTCTAGGACTTGGCCAATCCTTGATGGCTTGGGTTTTGCTTCCATCCATACTAATTCCTTGTGTAGACAGTACATACCCCAGAAATTGAATTTCGGTCCTATGGAATTCACACTTTTCAAGTTTGATGTAAAGATGATTTTGTCTTAGACGTTCCAAGACCATTCTCACATGTCCATGATGTTCCTCTGTGGAGTTAGAAAAAATTAGAATATCATCCAAATAAATTACCACGAATGTATCTAGGAGATCCCTGAAGATGTCATTCACCAAGTGTTGGAAAATGGCTGGGGCGGTACTCAGACCAAAAGGCATAACTAGATATTCAAAGTGTCCATAGCGTGACCTGAATGCAGTCTTCCATTCATCCCCAGGTCTAATACGGACTAAGTTATAGGCCCCACGAAGATCTAGTTTAGAGAAAATTTTGGCATGTCGCACTCTCTCCAATAACTCAGGGATTAAAGGCAATGGATAACGGTTTCTAATAGTAACCTTATTGAGTTCCCTATAGTCTACGCATGGTCTCAGAGATCCATCTTTCTTCTTTACAAAGAAGATGGGTGCACCTGCAGGAGATGAAGAGGGGCGTATGAAGCCCTTGGCTAGATTTTCGTCTATGTAATCCTTTAAAGCCTTTAGCTCGGGCCCCGCCAGGGGGTAGATCTTACCAAAAGGTATCTCTGCTCCAGGCAATAATTCAATTGGACAATCATATGGACGGTGAGGAGGAAGCTGGTCAGCGTTCTTCTTGTCACATAAATCCACATAGTCCTGGTATACAGCTGGTAGTTCAGGGACTGACATGGTTCCTTTAGGAACAGAGCAAGCTGAAACTTTTGGACTCATCTGTTTCTCTGGAAAGTGTAATTCCTTGGTCTCCCAGTTAATGGTAGGATTCTGAGCCTGCAGCCATGGTAGCCCTAGAATAATGGGAAAGTGGGGAGAAGAGATAAGCATAAAGGACAGTTTCTCTTGATGATCTTTACCCATAAGAACCCTCAAAGGCTCTGTTTCCTGATCCACTGGTCCAGAGGTCAGCAGGGAGCCATCCACAGTTTCCATCTGTACTGGAGTAGCCTTCTTCACTGAACGTATCCCCTGTTTCAGAGCAAAGGAGACATCCATAAAATTTCCACTTGCCCCTGAGTCGATCATAGCAGAGCTAGACACCCAAGCTGAGTCAACCCAGAGTTTGATGGAAAGAAAGCAATGAGAATTGTTTTTCTTACAACTCAGCTGGGACACCACTGAGGAAACTTGAAAAATGGCAGCGTTTACACAGTCAACGTCCTCAGAGGTAACGGAGTTTAAGTCCGAGAAATCAAGATCTGTTGCTGCAGATCTCTCTGGAGCCTGAGGCTCGGACCTGACAGATCCCCTCTCGCAACACTCACAATGAATGAGTGCTGCAGTAGTCTTACGAGAACGGCTGGGGCAGTTTATAATGAAGTGCCCTGACTTACCACAATAGAAACATAGATTCTCCTTAAAACGATGTTCCTTGCGTGCATCACTAACCCGTCGTTGTAAAGAGTCTACCTGCATGGGTTCAGGTTCAGGTTCCCGTGTAATCCTACTCAAAGGTTCCTTAGCTGGAGAGGAAGGTAGGAAAAGGTTAGTGCGATTGCTTTCGAACCATCTCTCTTGCCTGCGTTCAGTCAGACGAGTATCAATACGGATGCAGTAGTTAATAAAGTCACCTAACGCAGTGGGAGGATCGGCACGAGCAAGTTCATCCTTAATCAGTGGAGATAACCCCTTTCGAAAAATAGATTTTTTGGCGGAACTGTCCCAGGTGATATCAAGGGCCCATCTCCTGAAATCCAAGGCATATTCAGCTACCGAGTGCTTACCTTGGCGCAAAGCTAACATGGCTGCTTCAGCTGTTGCACCTCGATTGGGGTCATCAAACACCTGCCCCATGGCTGAAATAAAAGCATCAAGGTGATTCAAACAATCATCCTCAGTCTCAATCAGAGGGTTTGCCCACATCAAAGCCTTGTTGGTAAGCAACATAATTATAGTAAGCACCTTAGATCGTTCAGTGGGAAATTGTGAAGCATGTGCAGAAAAAAAAAGATTGCATTGATTAATAAATCCCCTGAATTTCTCACGTTCACCGCCAAAACGAAAAGGGGGCAACTTGGGAATCCCAGAACTCGGGGCTACGGCAGGAGCCTGGACTCGCTCTTCTAGAACCTCAATCCTGGCTCGCAAATCCTGGGCAGTCTGTCCAAACACTTGCAAATTGTGATTAGTGAGGTCCTGTAGGCTTGAAAAACGGGTCTTTATATTCTGCAAATCTGCAAGGATATTATCAGTCACTCCGCAAAGTTCCTTTATGCGGGCCTCCATTTTCCAGATCTTTTAAGACAGGAGTACTGGAAGAAGAGGAGAGGAGAAAAAAAAAAAACAATAGTGTTTACCTGTGGTAACACTGCAGAGAGAAAAAAAATTAAGGGAACTGCTCACCTGGAATGGTTGTGAGAAGTCACAACCACTATCATCACAGAAAGTTCACCCGGACATCTGATATCCACAGTTACAGCAGACAAAAAAAGAGAAAAGAAAAAAAAAAACAATAGTGTTTACCTGTGGTAACACTGCAGAAAAAAAAACACTTAAGGGAATTGCTCACCTGGAATGGTTGTGAGAAGTCACAACCACTGTCATCACAGAAAGTACAACCGGACATCCGATATCCACAGTTACAGCAGACACAGCCTTTCCAGACCCAGCAGACACTAACGTTTTGGCTTCAGAATCTTGTAATGTATGTAGTACAGTTCATATAGCGTCTTGTGCTTGGGTGCGATGAAAATACATGAGACACAGGTTTGATATAGAAAGTCTTGTATTACTTCATACAAGTTGGCAAAAATAGTCACACAGTTTGCAGACACAGAAGCAGGAGACACAGCAGGCCAGAGTAATCTAAGCTCAGCAATCACTCTCCACAACAGGTTCAGGATCTTCTTCTCTGTTACCGTAAGTCCATGCAAACGTGGGTCTTTCAAAGAGCAGGGTTCAGAGTCCACAAGTGCTTCAGAGTTCCTCAGTAGGAATAGCTGGAGTACAAGGTCCAAGGCTTTAGGAGTCAGGTCACAGGTTCACTGCAGGCTAGATTCTGAAGCACTGATTGCTCAGCTGTGGCTGCTTAAGAAGCAAAAGGAGAGAATCAGGGCGGGAACATGCAAGCTGGAAACTCCATTTTGACTGAGGGCAAGATAGCTGCAGCAAGACAGAAAGTAAAATGGCTGACGAACAAACTGAGTTTCAGGAACATGTACACAGAACCTTACATTGTGCTCTTAAATATTGTCCTACAGGAATACCTGCCCTTAAAGTTGGAGGATGCTAGCTACTCCAGTGCCGCAAATTGTTGGTTGCAGTTGGTTTACTGTAGATCTTTATATGTATACCACCATCCCAATCAATTGATATGATGAGGTTTAGGAAGTTAATATTCCTCTTGCCAATTTCATGAGTGAAAAACATGCCTATGTCATTGTTATTAAGAATCAATACCAAATCCTTAAACAAACTGATATCTCCATCCCACAAAATCAACATGTCATCGATATACCTTCCCCAAAACAAAATGTGACTGGTAAAGAAAGATAAATCCTCGCCAAAAATTATTGTGTCTTCCCACCACATAAAAAAAAGATTTTCAAAAGTTAGTGCACAAGAAGTGTCCGTGGTGGAGACCCGTATCTGATGTTATAAGGCAGCGCGAAAGGTAAAATAATTATGCGTTAGTATGAATTGCAGTAAATTGAGGAGGAAGGCACTATGTTGTTTAAGTTGTCTGTCCCTTGTGCTTAAAAATAGGATACTGCCCGCAGGCTCAAATCGTGTTTTATATTAATGTAGAGTGCCTCCACATCCAAACTTACAAGATTAGTAGCGTCCAACACTGTTATTCCACTTAGCTTTTGAACCATATCTTTAGTGAGTCTCACAAAACAGGGTAGCATAAAGACAAAGGGGGAAAGGAGTTCACCTAAGTACCAGATGGCTCCCTCCATCAACGAGTTATTCCTGGATACGATGGTCCTGCCTGGCACTGGTCTGATATTTTTATGCACTTTAAGCACTAGTGGTTGTTTTTTTTCTTTCTTTCTTTGCAGAGATTTGATCATTGACTACTGAAGCCAATCCAATCGCTAGACAAAGCTCTTGGTTGTTTTTTTTACTTTAGGGCATGCTGCTTGTTTTTTTTTTTTTTTTAATTTTGTTATGAACGAGACTTTTAATCTTCATCTTTTTATCACTGTGGCTTCTTTGGTCCAAAATTCTGAGCTGAATAATTTCTTGATGTTTCTTTACAGAGGAGGAAGCTTTGTTTTTCTAATAGAGACTTAAAATAATAGGCTATGTTTTTTCCAACGCGGCTCCGATACCCAGGCTGGTTGGTGTTAAAATTTTCACATTATTCATTTTTAACGTTAACATATGATGTCTTTATACCTTTTTTCAGTAAGGGGCATTATCCGAAGCGATTGAACGTGATCCTATATATTTTATATTCTGAATTCAAAGTGAGAAGTGTCTGACTAGGGAGAATTTATACTTTTATATAATAACAGTTTTTTGGCGATTTTGCTTTGGGCCTTTCAGCTGCCTCTAGGTATACATGAATATTTGAAGTGTTTTATCTGGAATAATGTTGTAGAAATGATTGAAAAATGAAGCAAAACAAAACAAAAGCAGGGCCATCCAGGACTGAGGATTTGTATCGCTTACAATTTTCTATATAAACTTTATTTTTCTTTGTGTGCTAAATATTATTTTACAGATTGTGCAGAGTTATTTACATCCACCATTTTCAACTGACAGATTGAAGAAGAAGTACTAGGAATGTAAAATTTTAGCTATTCTTTTAATCACAGTGAACCATTCCCTGATTTGACTCTATGGTCCATGAAGATGAAGACCAAACTTGTAGTAGAACAATTTATCTTCTTCTGTTGGGCTCAACCTTTCTACATGCATTGCAACATTACTAAATAAGAGGAGGGGGATACATATTAGGTGGCTATCTGTCTCTCGTTTAGCCGGCATCAATCTCAGTTGGCTCCTACATAGACAGGAGCGCCCCTGTGTTTTCTATGAGAGAGAGCCACCATCAGACATGTCTAGTTGCTACTTTTCTCCTGGAGACAATAAGATTGGCTTTCAAAATCAGATATGCCTAATCTTTTCCTGCAGTTTTTACGAACCACTTCTGTGTGTGTAGACCCCACATCCACAGTGCTCTGATCAGTATTGCATGTTGCTGATCAGAGTCCGTCTTAAAATTTAGGTAAATGTCTTATTTTCTCTTCAATTTTAACTCCAAAAGTCCAATATTATACCTTCACTTTCATGCCGTGCCGTGTATTTGATCACATATGGAGTATTGCTGCAATAAGGAGAAAATGGGTAACAAATGGGTAACATTGTCTCTCACTGCCCATTGTGAAAATGAAAATTTCAGAGCAACATTTGTTGTAAAAAATGAAGAGTTGACAAACCCCATGAATGTGGTTCAGAATACTTCAAATGGTGCGGTTTTTAAAATGCTACCACTTTTGGAGTTTTCTGAAATATAGGCTTCCCAAAGTCACTTTGAAACTGAATTGGTCTGCAAAAACTCAAATTTTATAAATTTTGCCCCAAAAAATGAAAAATTATTGCTAAACTGTTTTATCCCTTTTGACATCTTAAAAAAAAAAAACACAGGCAGCATGAATTGGAGTCTCTCTACACGATTGCAGCCAGGTATATATTAATTTCTGAAGTGCCCGAGCATAGTGTGAAGAACGGAGGCTATGGGGCAAGACCTGGCCTGAGAAGTCAGCTGAGGGCACACCAGATTAGTCTCATCTCTCACTATAGTTCCTGGTCAGATCTTGAAACTATGATGTCTCTGAAACGCTGGAGTGTTTCAGTGAAAAACATACTTGGCTGCAATTGTGCAGCCGCACTTTGATTCATGCTACCTATGGTTTGAGCAGCATAAATTGACTGACAGGTTCCCTTTAACTATTTAGTATAGTATGACTGTAATAAGTAGAGATGAGTGGATCGACCCACAGAGTATCAAGTTTGGGTCGACTTTTCTGAAATTTGCGTTTTCACACAAATTGAAAAACTTTGAAACTCGATTTACGGTTGGCAAAAAAAATTGGCCACCACCATTTTCCACACTGCTGAAGCATTAGAGAGCATCCAACCTCATTTATATGGTTGCAAGGGCCTCACATAATTGTTCTCTAGCTATGACATCTTAAGGATTATCATACCTTGTACAGTGGTGTTCAGTACAGCAGAGTCATTTTCCATGTACAGAATTACTGGGTATGTCTCTCTCTCTCTTGAAAGCTCTTATAGTCAGTGGAGACCTCTCTATCTTTTTCCTCTCCCTCTCTCCCATGTGTATTTTCCAAGAATTTACAATCTGTGACACTAGCCACTACTCAATGTGACGCTAGTCACTATTCACGGACTTGCCGTGATGCAGAATAATCAACAGGTCCAGGATCAGTAACAAGAGGACTTGTGAAAGACAAGAGCGTACTTGGGTCAGAGTCCAAGATCAAAGTATCAGGAAGGTAGCAGATCAAGACAAAGGCATAAGTCAAACGGATGGTCAAAGATAAATCCAAAGTTGGAAACAGAGATCAGAATGCAAATCAGAGCACAGAGCAAACACACATACCACTTGAGCAAAACTACAATTGGCAATGGTCTGACCATTGTCAGAGTGCTAAATAGCCCTGTAGTCACCCAGAACGGATGACACCTGGGGGAGAACCCACAGAACCAGCCAGATAGGACAGCTGAGCTGTCATTCACAAGACTCACACCTCTGCCTCAGATTGGGTGGTAGAGCTGTCACTCACAATCCTGACAGCTCAGCAAGCCCTCGATCCCATAGTGTGGCGGAGCTGTCATTCACAGCAGCCATAGGACATCATGAGTGTTGAAATCGTAATACAAGCTTTAAAGTATTGAGAACCATGCAAATTTATTAACCGCAAGTCAAACATTTTTAGAAAATTCAGTTGATTACCTTGAAGTTCAAAAAATCTGCTTATCTCTTGTTTTAAACATAATATTTAATATTTTAAAAATTGCTAATTTTTCACATTTTCATAAACACAACCTAATTTTTCCACCACCATGAGGTACAAATTATCACTAAAAAATACATTTTGTAATCACCAAGATTGGAAGAAACATGCCAGAGTTATTAACATTTAAAGGGACAGCTGTCAGATTTTAATAATGAGGCTCCGTCAGGAAAGTGAAAACTGGATTCAGTGTTAAGAGGTTAAGGTTTGTTCGCTATTCTTTTTAACACTTTTTTGACAAGTTGGAATGGTAATTCCCAGTCATAAATATATTTATTAATTTCCAGAGAGATGGCAACATACAGAGTTCTAAGGAAAGATGCTGCAGAATCTTTGATGGGAAATACAACTATTCACCAAAACTGACATGTCAAGATTGGCAACAGGTCGTCTTAAACTTTCATCACTGTTGAAGCTACAAAAAAAAAATTCTGTTCTACAGATGAGTACAGAATAAAGTTTGATACATTTTCTAGATTTACTTTTTGGCAAAAAGGACTGGTAATTTTGTATTATTAAGTTCAAGTGAAGGCTAATAAATGCTCTACTGAGAAAAAAAAATTATCTATAAGAAGATGCCTACTGACTGTAAAGAAAACCCTCAGGATATATTCGTCGTCCAAAAATACGGCCTAATGTAACCCCACTTATGGAATGCTAATTACTGTATACATCATACTCATCTTAATTGGCGCAGATTCTATGTAACCTACAAAGCAAATACACCTCACATGGGAAGGTGAACTTGGAAAGCAAACTATTTTGTCTTCACTATTCCAGAGATTCTGCTGCTAACGGTGGAATAAATTATGCAAAGTAAGTATCATACCTAACATTAAACATCTGAAGGAGTCAAGGGCTGCTCTTGAAATGCATGCCTCTAAAAGACTGCTACTTCAAAGACTGCATGATCAAAGTCTACAAAAATTCTCAAAGGACACCCAAATATATGCAGAGGGGGACTGTCTCCAGTGCTAACAATGAGTGTTTAGTTATTTGCTATGTGGTTGTTATATAATACTTTATTACGCCCTGGAAATGTCTTAATTTTACTGTGACAGTTTGGCTGCTCCACCGAACGTTCCATATTTCACAGTGTGTGCTGCACGTGATTTCATGTTGGGGAGGGGGAGAAAGAAAAGAAGGATAAAAGAGTTTGACTTAATTCAATAATTCATGGCAAGGCGATGTGTCATAGTGAAAACCACATAGGGAAAGAAATTAAATAGATTTGTAAGTTTCCAATCGGACAAATTCTTCCAAAATTTGAGATGACGTAATTAAAACCATATATTATGTCATCTTAAAGTTCCGTCCGAAGCTCAATCTCTGTAAGAAAAAAAAATTACGGCATGCCATTTAATTCTTCGAGTCATTGCGGCACTGACAGCCGCATTACAAAGGCTACAAGACGGTGCTTTGTTCTTTAAAGATAAGTATTTATATTCCCACCATGAAACCGCATGTAGCGGCAGACATGAATGATACGTGCTTTGTGTGAAGAAATGTTTAATTGCAGCTGGATTAGACCGGCCGATGGTGCCTGGACCTTGATAAAACGTTTAGTGAGGTTGTTAGGATATGATACCATTGTGTCACCGGCTGTCCTTCAGTGTTTAGCTGCCGTCTTTGTTCTAAAAGGGCTATTTACCTAATTTATCAGACAAATAAAGCCACAGCTTGGACTGAGGATGGCTAATGTGTACTCTATGTTTTGCCTTCATCAAAGTTTTACAACAGTATAAAAGCTAAAAATGCTAATTACTGTAAAGTCTGTTCTAAAGGCTGAGTGCTATGGGTCCCTCACATGAGATCTCATGGACTGCGTTAAGTCTTTCAATCATATATCTGAAATTAACCTTTACTATAAGGTGATTATGTAAAGAGCAATTTTATAACTGATCTGAATGGAGCTTGCCAATGGTCATAATTTTGCTGAGAAACATGGCATTCTGCATAAAGTTAAAGGGAACCTGTCACCATGTTTGGCCGATATGAGTTATGACCACCTTTCAGGCCTCATATTTACAGTATTCTGTAATTATGTATATCTGCCCCCAACTCGATCTGCAAGAGAACAAAAAGAGCTTTTATTCTACTCCGGTCGATAGGTGTTGATGTATTTGGTCCGGCACCTCCCATCTTCTTATGATTGCCTTCCTTCTTCTTGCTTCATGTAGATGACACGTCCCTGCATCATCCACAAAGTCTCTTCATCATCATGCTCTTGCGCAGGCGTACTTCTCTGCATTGTTAAGGGCATAGCCAAGTAACGCAGTGCACAGTCGCCAGGAAAGATCAAAGAGCCCCGGGCATGCACATTGCAATACTTTGCTCTGCCCACAACAGTTCAGAGAAGTACGCCTGTGCAGGAGTGCGATGCCGGGGAGACTGTGTGGATGATGCAGGAATGCGTTATCTGCACAAAGTAGGAAGGAGGACGGCATTGCAAGAAGAAGGGAGGCACCGGACCAAGACCACCGCCTCGCAAATGAGTATATTAAAAGTTATTTTTCTTTTACAAGTCGGGTTGCTGTATATCAGCCCTGAAAGATGTTGGCCGTATCTCATATAGGCCAAACCTGGTGACAGGTTCACTTTAAAGATTCTCCACCACTTTTACAAGTAGTACTATTCAGCCATCCTTAATAATAAACCCTAATATTCTTAGAATCAATCATTATAGCCTCAAAAAATGTAGCAAGCACCAACTGAATATTCTTTCTGCTAACAAATTCATTTCAGGTTATCGCTCCTTTCTTGTATAATGTCCCCCATCCTGGCCTCTTTCTTTAAATGGAACTTGTCATGTAAAAAAAACTACTAATAAATTAACATGCAGATCTGAGATTAATCTGCAGATTAATAGCACTATGAAACATTAATGCTGAGCCAGCCTGCTGTCAATCAGTGTCGGGGCATGGTTACAGCTACCACTCACTGAAGCCACATCGGCCCAGCCCTATGACTGAAAGCCCAAGGCTTGCCAGGAGGAATAAAGTTTGTTTCCTCCCAAAAGTGGAGGTCTCAGCGTGGCAGCCAGACAGCTTCAGAACACTAGCAATCTGCAGATAAAATGATATCTGTAGATTAATAGCATATTTACATGTCAAATTCCCTTTAATAATGTCCCACATCCTGTTCTTTTTCTTTAAATTTCTCCTCCATCTTTGTCCCTTTCTGTAATAATGTCCCTATCCTGATCATTTCCTTTAATAATATCCCCTATCCTGACCCCTTTCTTGAATAATCTCCTACATATTGGCCCCCATCTTGTAATAATGTCCTCCATCCTGTAAAAATATTCCCAAACCTGGTGCTCTTCTCCAACACATTTAGAAAAAAGAAAGATTATTTTACATATCGCCACTCCACAGAATCATCTTTATCCTCCATAACTGGTGCAGTGGGGTGGGATGGAACATGGTATGTTGAGGTCACTTGATTCACTGGTGGCCTGTATAGTTATTGTGGTGCAAGGAACCCCAAGGTTCTCTGCGCCGCAATACTTTTCAACTGAATGTGCGTCTGAGGACAAACATTTAGCTGAAAATAGCACAGGCATCAATGGGCCTTCTTTCTCTATGGACCTTGACTTGGTTGCACCCACCCTATGATTATTGACGTCACCGCACGAACACTGCCGGAAAAAGCCGAAGACTGCCGTGTGCAGTGAATACTGCCGGCAGTTAATGAGCGGCCCCGGAAGTGGATGCAGCCGGGAGACAGCGGGATGGGAGGAGAGTCGCTGGTCAGGAAAGCATAATTCTAATGGCCCTTATCTGTAAAGTTCAAGTTCGGGGTTCGGACGCAAGTTTGCATCATCTCCGGCCCTGAACTCGAAGTTTACAAAAAAAATTTGGGCGAACCTGGTAAATTTACGAGGTACCTCAGAAAAAAAGTCACTGCAGTTCATCAGGCTGCTCACAGTTAAGTGTATGAACGCAATTTCAATGACCAGCAGTGACCTCTATTACGTCACCGCTCGTGACCCCTTCCCAGGCTATTAATATCAACTCACAGCTGTCTGTTTGCCTTTGCTAGTATGAATTTATAAGGGGACGCTACATAATTTTTTTTCTGGGGTCTCCATAAATTTAACAGGAAAGGCTACGTAAACAGCTGTGAGCTTTTATTAATAGACTGGGAACCTTATTGGGTATTGCCTTTGCCCCAGCTGTGAGCTTTCCCTCCGCTGGTTACAAAAATTGCACAGGAGCCCACGTTGTTTGTTTAATTTAATTCTTTATTTTATACAGGAGTGATACAGTGGGTGCTGAATACAACTGACATCATTGTCTCCTGGTCTCGCTGAGAACTGTGCAACCAGGAGACAATGATGAGAGTTGCCTTCAGCAGCCAGCCGGCACCTGGGAACAGTGCGAGCTGTACCGCTTCTTCCCAGTCACTGGTATGTGTCACTCTGATCATACATGGATGTCATCCATGTGTCATCAGTGTGCATCTGTGGGGCATGCATGTTGTCTGTGGTTCGCATAAAAAACTGACATGTCTGCGGGTTCTTCACACGGACACAAAGTCTGTGTCAAAAACCAGACATGTGCGCACGACCATTCAATGCAATGGATGTGCATGTGTTCATATTTGTGGTTCTTATAAAAGAGACCGCTTACAGACATACAAAAAGGGGAATTAAGTCTGTGTCTGATCAGTAACAAGGGAATATACCTCAGGAGTGAAATTGTTAAACAGATTTGCAGATATATTACTTTACCATAGTCATTACTTCTCTTTCCAACATAATTTGATCTCCCCCACTTTCTGCCATAGAGGAGGTGTTTTATTTAATTTTCCTGGTTAACAAGATTAAATACTGTTACCGAGAGCGCACGCTTCAGACCAGCAATTTATACCGCAACAATATGGGAACGGCGCGGTTTCCAGCAGGTTATCAATACTGCGCCTGTTCTGTGCTCTGTTATTTACAGGGTATGAGGCTAAGTAAACACTACCCACAGTGGGGGTTTCTATTAGTTGTTGCCTGATAAAGGTTTTCCATTTAAAGATGCTATAAATTCCAATTTAATTCTGTATTATTTCTTATGTCGCACAATGTGAAGTGCATCGAAAAAGAATTGTGTTCTGCTGAAAAGTATTATGAAAATTGCAACAATAGAAATATTTCCGTATCATGGAAAATATGAGTTTACACCTACAAATATAGATATTTAGAGGGTCATTAACAGGGTTGTCTAGTTAGAAAAACAATTTGCATATACCAGTATTAGAAGATTCGACGTTAATAGAGAAACTGCAGCTGCTCACATCCTTTATCTATTAGCTAGAATAGAAACTTATTTGGAAGATCTTTATTTAAAAGAAACCTGTCATATTATTCATGCTGCCCAAACTACAGGTAGCAAAAATCAGATACTGGTTCCCTCATTATGTGCATGGTTTACAAGGAAAAGCTGTAGGGTTTCAGAGAAAGACATACATATCTCCCACCAATCCCAGATCCAATGGGACAGTCCCGAATTAGGGGAGATCACCCGCTGTCCCGGCCCCCTGGAGATAAGGACTGGGTCCCATCTTCACCTTTGTTCTTACACTAGTCTGCGATATGGTGGTCACGATGACACTACTAAATTGCATCTGCATCTGCAGAGCCACAAACAACTCAGACCGGAGCAGCTCAACAGGAAAACAGTGTTCATGTACAACAAATGGGAGAAAAAAATGGCACCAACTCTGAAAAACTGCCACTTATTTATGCCTCATGAGAAAGCACAAAGACACCGGTCAAAAAAGGAATGCGGGTGCACACCAGAAAAAAAGATTAAACACCATTCGTGTAAATTGTTCTTGTGTTTCATTTCTTTAAAATGTTGCGAGAGAATGATTAGGACACTTCATGGGACAATGGCCATTTCGCACAGTCTGTGCTCAACGGGTCCTGTCCTAATCATTCTCTCTCTGCAACATTTTATAAAAATGAAATAAAAAAACATTTTACACGGATGGTGAGTGCCAACTTTTTATTTTTCTGGTCAACAGGAAAACAACACTAGGTATGTTTTAAAATTAATTCAGTCAGTCCTGTGTTTGGGGAGCACGATGGGGGGATACTGTGAGGGTACTATACTTTCTGAGGACACTGGAGGCAGTATACTGAGTTTATGGGCATTGTGGGAACATGGACCAGGAGAAAAAAGCACCACTGTACGATATGCACACTAGAACTCAATTTATAAGTGGAAATACAAAAGACCATATACAGTATATATGTAAATCTCTGTGCCCACCAACCATAACCATGAATCATGTCAATAATTATTAATAAACCGACACTCACAGGTGTCTATCAAGCATCGGAAGAGTGAGCAATGTGATAAACTAACTTCCATATAAAGACCCTATAGCCCAAAATGAAAGAATTGAGGGTCTAACACTTATTATATAGCATAGGTTAGCATTAGAGAATCAATCACAAAGGAGATTAGTCTCAAGCTAAAATTAGCATAAGGTACAGTTGTGCTCAAAACTTGACATACCCCAGCAGAATTTTTCCTTTCTTGGCGTTTTTTCAGAGAACATGAATGATAACACCAAAACGTTTTCTCCACTCATGGTTAGTGGTTGGGTGAAGCCATTTATTGTCAAACTACTGTGTTTGGGAAAGCCGATGGCTGTGGGCCGATATTTATAGACTGGGAAGGGGGTAATACCCATGGAGCTTCCCAGACTTTTAATATCAGCTCACAGCTGTATAGTTAGCCTTTACTGGTTATTAAAATGAGGAACCCTAAAAAAAATGATGTAGGGTCCCCCTATAATTAATAACCAGCAAAGGCTATGCAGACAGCTGCAGGCTGATATTAATAGCCTAGGAAGGGGCCATGGATACTCCCCCTCCCCAGGTTAAAAACATCTAGCTTTCAGCCGCTCTAGAAAAGGCACATTTCTAAGATGCGCCAATTCTGGCACTTAGCCTTGCTCTTCCCACTTGCCCTGTAGTGATGGCAAGTGGGGTGATAGTTGGGGGTTTGATGTAACCTTTGTATTGTCAAGTGACATCAAGCCCCGAGGTTAGTAATGGAGAGGCGTCAATAAGATGCCCACATTACTAACCCCATAGTCACATTGTAAGAAAACACAGACACCCTCAAAAAAGTCCTTTAATTGAAAGAATAACACATACTCCTTTAATAATCTTAATGAAATCATACTGACGACCCCGCCCATTCCCCCGATGCCCTCGCCATCTTAAAAAGAGTTAAAAAAAAGCAAACAACAGTATTCCTCACCTTTCCGCAGAGATGCTGCTAATCCATTTGTCCCACGACGGGTCTAGCTCTGCTACATCTAGATGGCAGGCTGCATGGTTGCATGATGCGACCATACAGCCTGTCATTCAGAAGAGAGACTGAGCAGCGTGTGCTCAGTGACTCCCTGTAAACTCCTATTTCCTATCAGAGCGCACCGTGAGCTTGAGAAAGTTCTCCTGCTCGCTCTGCCGTCAGACATGTCCTGGGAGTTCACAGTCAATGAATGAACTCACTTCACCTTTCTGACGTCAATGTGAGCACCGTGGGAAAATTTGTGAAAAATCCGATTTTACTCATATGACACTTGCACTACACTCGTGTGACTCTCATCAGCGAGACTCAGATCGATTTTTCATACGTTTAGTGTGACTCTGGCCTTAAGCTGAGACTAAGCGAGATAAGCCATATTGAACAGTAATGGAGTTGTCCACCATTTAAAAAAAAAAATCCAACAACAGAAAATGCTATTAAATATAAAGAAACTCTGTATTTGTTGTGGTGGTCTTTGATGGTCACTGTTTACTTAGTGATACCTCTACATATGGCTAAAGCCAATGGTTGGCTGCAATAATAGCATAAATGTATAGTATGTCCACCAGACTGGTGGTGATGGTAGGTAGTGGGGAATTAGCTGATGATAATTTAATGTTATTTATCATTTCTCATTTTATATCATTCCCTGAAATTAGATAATAATAATGTTTGGTAATTAAATTACAACTGTTGTAAAGATTAATTAGGACACATATTTGTCTTCAATTGTCTTTACTTTATAATAATATTAAATAATATTAGTTTCATTATTATTTAAAATTAAAATTACTACTAATAGAAGTTCATTTATCAAACTCTATACCATCCATACTCCTGGTTTGTTTTACTTTCAAGCAGTTTTCGAATGTGGCACAGCTGGAGGTCAGAAAGATTTTATATATATTTTCAGAGCTTTTTCTTATAATAGATGGAGAATTAATGGTTAATGGTATTCGGGTGATGTCTTAGGCCGGGTTCACATTAGCGTATGTGTGCGCTGCGTATACCTGCGTACCAATCCGCATGTGTCTTGCGGTCATATCTTTAACAAGGTGCACGCAGGGACATGCGTTTGCGTAGGCATGCGTCATTTCGTTGTGTCCGACAAACGCAACATGTTGCATTTTTTAAGCGTCAAAAATCCATCAAATATGCGCAGTCATGTGCATGTGGATGAGTGCATCAAAACAACGCATTACTGTCTATGGGAACGCATTGGTATGCAAGGACATGATTACAGCACCTGAAAATATCGAACGCATGCGCATAAACAACGCAAACGCATGCAAAAATGCATAGAAACGCGTACACACGCAGCGTTTTTTTGGCATCAAGCGTAAGATGATGCGGATAAAAAACGCTGCGTAAACATGTGTTTGCATGCGTTTTGGCATGCGTTTGCGCATGCAGATGATACGCTGCGCACAGAGACGCTAATGTGAACGTAGCCTTACCTGTGGCTCTCCACCTGTGCCAGAAAAGTAAACTTCCAGGATGCCCTGACAAACACAGGCAAGCAGAGAGTTAAAGTTTTTCCACAGCTGGAGAGTCACAGGTTGGAGGATACCACTTCCCTAGATGAAAGGAAGTTCTATCAGATAAAGCATGAGGAAGCTCATGAGTCCAAGGGTATTCAGTCTCTGCCCACCAAGTTAGACAGCAGCTTGAATGGATCAATGTGAGATCTTTTCAGGGAGGAGGGACACTGAGGAGCCGGCAATCAGGCTAGATAGGTGGAGATTCATCAGCAGGGAGGAGGGACACTGGAAATTTCAATCAGCAGGGAGGAGGGTTGCTGAGGATCTGTCAATCAGAGAAGGTGGACCGAGATTGAGTTAAAACTTATAAACGTTTACTCAGAAATTCTAACATGATTTTTATAAGCAAATACAGTATCCTTATTAGGTCTAAGAGATGGATTTAGTAATGTATGCAGTTTGTATTGTGTCATCTAGTGACAGATCTTCTATTTATCTGTTTATTTCATCTATCAATGTCTGTCCGTCTGTCTATCGAATCTATGTACTGCATTGTGTGTCTATCTATCCTCCTTCTCCACTTCTATATAAATAAGCAGTATGGAGGTTTCTCAGTTCTGACTGTTGTATTTGAAAGTTAATTTGTAACATGTAATCACAATTTTGCACTTGGTTTACTTCTTATATGTGGGAGATTTGGAGAGAAGGATTTATATGCCATGACCAATTATAGTCTTTCCAGTCTTCCATTTGTAAATTCTTAAACAACCCATCTCTGATCGATTCTAATTGATTTTACCTGTCTGCAGTGATCCAGCTGTGAGATTTTCCCCTGGAGCTGTCACTAGGATGAAAAAAAAAAGTATTTCTAATCGGCAGTGTCAAGCCTCGTAGTGACAAAATTATAGTTTGTTTTCAGCTAATTTTAGAGGATTAATGTAATTGCACATCACCATAGACAGGCCACCATACAGGAAACTAAGCTGTGGGTCGGCTTCTATTGGTTTTAAGGGTTTGACACATTTTGCCAGCAGGAAACATAAATAATTTTGATGTACAAATTCAGTTTTCTTTTTACTGTTTCTAAATATGACCCACATAAAAAGCTAAATAAATGACTGGCAGAAATAAATCACTGACATATTTGTAAAAAGAGAGATACACTGTTACATTCTATGCCAAAGAGTTTTCATAAATTATCTAAAACAAAACAATTAATGGGGTGGTGTAAGGAGATGAACAAATGAGAGATTTCCACAGTTTGAGTGTCAGCAAGCAGGCAGCGCCATTTGCAGGCCAAATCATAGAATCATAGAATCATAGAATGGTAGAGTTGGAAGGGACCTCCTGGGCCTTCTGTTCCAACCTACTGCTCAAAGCAGGATTCACTAAATCATCCCAGACAGATGTCTGTCCAGCCCCTGTTTGAAGACTTACATTGAAGGAGAACTCACCACCTCTCGTGGCAGCCTGTTCCACTCATTAGTCACCCTCACTGTCAAAAAGTTTTTTCTAATATCTAATCTGTGTCTCCTCCCATTCAGTTTCATCCCATTGCTTCTAGTCTTCCCTTGTGCAAATGAGAATAAAGATGATCCTTCTACAATGTGACAGCCCTTGAGATATTTGTAGACAGCTATAAAGTCTCCTCTCAGTCTTCTTTTTTGCAAGCTAAACATTCCCAAATCCTGCAACCGTTCCTCATAGGACATGGTTTGCAGACCGGTCACCATTCTGGTCGCTTTTCTCTGTTCTTGCTCCAGTTTGTTGATGTCTTTTTTAAAATGTGGTGCCCAAAACTGGACACAGTATTCTAGATGAGGTCTGACCAAAGAAGAGAGTAGAGGGCAATAATGACCTCACGTGATCTAGATTGTATGCTTCTGTTAATACATCCCAGAATGGTATTTGCCTTTTTGCTGCTGTATCACACTGTTGACTCATGTACAGTCTGTGATCTATTAGTATACCCAAGTCTTTTTCACATGTGCTGTTGCTTAGCCCTATTCCTCCCATTCTGTATATGTTTTTTTTTTCATTTTTATTGCCCAGATGTATTACTTTGCATTTTTCCCTGTTAAAACCATTCTGTTAGTTGCTGCCCACTGCTCCATTTTGTTTATATCATTTTGAATCCTCTCTCTCTTCTCTAGTATTAGCTATCCCTCCTAACTTTGTGTCATCAGCAAATTTAATCAGTTTACCCTCAATTCTTTATCTAAATCATTGATAAAGATGTAGGACAATTATGTAGGACAAGAAAAAATGCAAGAACTGCATCACCAGGAACTGTAGGATGAAGTACATGGTTCCTGAGGGGAAGAGATTTGAGGAGACACCAGGTTAGGTAACAGCTGTGGTGAAGTTAATAACTATGAAAGGCCCAGGAGGGCAGAGAAGGAGAGGAGTTGGCACCTGGACCAGATGTGCAGCGCAGCAGAATTGGCCTATAGCCACCATTATGAGTAACCAGATCTGAGTGAGGAACCAAGTGACCACAACCGACTAACCAAATCTGAGTGAGGAACGAAGTAACCACAACCGAGTAACCAGATCCAGAGCTGAGTGACCAGAAACGGAGATGAGAAACCAGAGCTGGGAGACCCGAGCCAGATGCACAAAGACAAGAAAGAGGGAGATGAGTAGGCTGCCAAAGAGGGACTTTCCTGTGAGCCATAACTACTGGTGTAGACGTACAGTACAAAGGGGACAAGGGCCGTACTTCAGGGGACTACAGCGGCCAACACAACGGGTATGCAAATTGACTGATAGATAAAGGAATCGCAGCCTAACGGCGTAGCATCGTAGACTCTAGGTCTATGACACCCCAGACGATAATAGTCATTCACTTGTAACAGAACACCACTGCGCAAACAGAAGTGTGTTAATTCTCAGTATAGCCGAATTGTTGTATTCTCATTGTATAGTAATTTACTGTATTTCCATTTTTTGCTTTAGCCTCTGATATTGTTCCGTAGGCACCTCATATACCTGTGTTAATCAAATAAATATCTATTGGTTAAGTTGCTACTGATTCCTCATTGTCTTCGCTGTTGTTTCCACATACCTGTTTACAGAGGATCTGACAATATGACAAATTGGTTGTCCACTTTAGTCATTGCCTTTTTAGGGGGTTTCTTTGAAATTAAGCCTGTATTATTGGATCTCCATCGATCAGCTTTAACCTGTGGGGGAACCCAGGAGCAAGTGTATATCTTCCATACAGTGCCCCCACAGGAGAACTGAAGCATTGAACATTTCTGAGAAGTGCTGTCTGTGAAATGACTGAATCTGACGGTTTATCTGCAGTGAGAGATCCTAGTATCAACTCTCCACTCTGCCATAGAAATGAGGGCAGTGAACAGGGAAGCCTCCATGATTTTAAGTTGGGTGGACTGGAATGTAGAACCTGTTACTCCCAGCATCTTCTTGCTGGAGATTACCAAGATAATGAAATATTTAGTTAATCTAATTAAAATTGTGCTGTCCTGATTAAATTTTGTGAAGTTCCTGGTATCTGTATGAGAAAAACCATTGTACTGAAAAATTCTGCAAGTCAACGTGTTAGCTTGCATGGTGACCACATCTTATGTAGAAATCTAAAGAACAGAAGAACCACCCACTGAGAAATCAATTTTTGGAATCTGATTCAATATTTACTTGGCTCCTGTTTTTTGTCTATTTTTTTGTGTGCTTTACGCCTATTATCCCACTCAATTTTTATTCTGTTTGTTCCAATTTTTTAAGTGTATTTTATATGTGCTCATCTAACCTGGGTTTTTTCTTTTCCCGCTTTTTGGGCTGAGTATAGCAATTCCAGAAGTTTTCTCCAGATTCAAAATTTGGTGCAGTTTTATTCCAGTCCCCCACTGAAATATTTTTTAGTGCGTCAGTATAATAACACAATTTTTGCACAATCTTATGTTGAAAAGTTCAAGATAAAAAAGACTATTTTTTTATTTTGTGCCAAATTCATGTATGTGTGCCATTTTGAAGAATTTTGAAGTGAAAAACGACAACGAATGCCACAAGATAAAACACAAAAGTGACTTTAAAAATATGCAAATGATGAATCAGGGCCATGGTGTTCTTTATTCACAAAATGGTTCAAATTTGCTGGAATTGGGCACTGAGCGCGCTGACTGCTCATATTATTGAGTAAGGGTATGTTTCCACAGTCAGGAAACCATCAGTATTAGCTGCGGATTGAACGCTGTGTCCTACCGCAGCCTTTAATCCACAGCGGCCATATGTTCCAGCATAGTGGAGGGGATTTATGAAATCCCATCTCTACTATGCGTCTGATTATGCAGTGACACACCCGCTAAACCGGACATGCGGCGCATCTTTTTAGACCGCAGCATGTCTATTTACCTTGCGGTGACGCTCCGTTGCCGCAAGGTAAATAACACAATTCTATGTATACCGTGCGTCAATTCCAGATGTGTTCAATGAACACATCCAGATTCAATGCACGTACAGAAGGGGACGGGGCTTTGGGCAGAGCGGGCTTTCCGCTCCGTCCAAAGCGCAGACAATCCGGTACGTGGATGAAGTAGATAGAGTTCTGGATGAACTTATTAGTTGTGCTGAATATTCGTGATTATGTAGAAACCTGTTATGATACAAATATACGCAATATCAGATGATATTAATTATTTTTCCCAAGGTCCCATCCTCCAGAACATTCTGCACACAACCTTGATCATAGATAGCAGCCAAGGTGTATAAGTGCATGTAATGTTCAGTGTGCTGCTCATATATCAATCTGAACAAATAGAAAATTTCAGGATATGATATTTATAGTTCTGATCTATGACATGTACACTCTGTGTGGATTTGCTCATCTTAAAAAAGCACTCCTTCTCCCATCAAAGGTTTTAAACTCTTAATATATTGCAATCATCATATTATGCAGCACTGTGTTCTTACAATTGCTCCGTCCACTTCTACCAACTTAATTCTTCTCTTTTCCATTAGGTCTATGACATCACGTGATTAAAAACTGACTAGCTGAATCCTTCTTAGAAACAGGAGGTCAATTTTCCCTGTATGAGTCATGAGTCACTGCAGAAGTCTATGACAGAGGAGGAGGGAGCAGTTGGGCCAGGAGTTGAAGAGGGGGATGATAAATGCAGGGACAAGAGACTTCCTGTTTCTACAAAGAACAGAGAAAAGAGAAGAATTATCTGGGTAGAAAGGCAAAATGAGCAATTGTAAGTACACATTGTTGCATAATATAATGACTGCAATATATTAGGATATAAACTTTGATGGGAGCTCTTCTTTAAATACAAATAGTACTATACAAAACCTGAGATCTCCTGCCTTGACGTAAAAGTACCACTTGTCCTTTTGACTTTACAAAGTTTTTGACAAAGGGAAATAACTCTATGCCCTTAGAGAAGCCATAGAGAACAAAAAAAACTGTAAAGCACAGCGTGTGTTAGTCCTGCTGAGATACTAGAGAGCCTCTTGTGATAACAGATAATCATCAACAGATTGCTTAATGTTATGATGAGCTCGGAATTCATACACACAGACTTACATTTCATTTAATCCACTCAGCAGTTACAAGAGTCGGAATATGATTGGTTGCGGAGATATAATTATCACTATGTTCTGCAAAATAATTATAACAATTATGCTGCACTCTTAAACTACTGAAAAGCCTGTATCCTCAGATTAACCTAGGTAGTCTGGTGTGACTGGAGATCAGTCATTATTTCACTACATTTTATATAGAGGAAATATTGACCTTTGCAATTCTGACCCTTCTGCTTGGCCTCTATGAGTTGCCCATTAGTTTTAGGGTGCATTTGTCTAATATTTGTGATACCTCATAATCCCAACAGTTGAGTCCTCCTTTAGGCCTCTTTCACACATCCGGCGGGCCTAAACGGCGCCCGCATTTTTACCGCAGCCCGCTGTGAAAGCTTACACTTCCGGCGCCCAAAATGCGGTTTTTTGCCGGATGGTTTCTGATGCTTGGAGAGATAAGAAACCATCCGGCAAAAAAAAAAAAACGTTGCATGCAGCGTTTTGTCCGGCCGCCGCAATGTACATTTGCGCCGCATCCGGACAAAACCGCATGCAACGCATTGACATGCGGCGCCATGCGGCGCTAATGCATGTCAATGCGAAAAAAGCCGCATGCGCCGCATCAGATTTTCAGATGCGGCGCTGCGGGAAAATGCCGGGGGCGCCGCAAGGGGAAAAACGGATGTGTGAAACCAGCCTTAGGGTGTACAAGTGGTATCCATTTTTTTCACTCTTAGCACTCTTACCTATGACATTCAAATGTCCATGATATTTCACCGACCGAGTGGTCTGCCAAAATCATGGGGCCATATCTGATTTTGAATAAGAAATGGGCCGTGTTATTAAGCGATTAATCCCATTGTATTCTTGTTGTAGAGTGCTATAGTTTACATATGCCCCTAGATCAATAGTGATTGTGGTGTTACAAGGAGAGGGATCTCTCACTCATTAAGGACCTTGGAATGATCAATAGGATTCACCCTTTTAAACATTCTGCCCTAAGGTCTAAGTAAGTCTTCCGCAAGAAATTCACACTTTTAAAAAAGATGTATAAAAATACAGTAAACAAAGTGATAGTTTAAAATGTTTTAGAAAGTACAATTTATTGAGTAAAAAGCCCCAGATTAGTAAAGATTCGAGACATATGTTGTATTCCTTTTGTAACAATCCGTACATTAAATTATTATCGTATGCATGAGTGTAAAAAGAAGTCTTTCAAAACAAAATATTAGATTTTCAGAACTACCATGGGCGTACCCACCGTGGGGCAGGGGGGGCAGGTGCCCCTCCCTAGAAGCAGGGGCACACAATGAAAGAGAGTGGAGAGAGCAGCACAATGCTGGCTCCCTCTGTCACAGGTTGCAGAGCCTGTCTGAGTGCGCAGTGCACGGTGCTGCTGTCTCACAAGAGGAGCTCCTTCCTTCCTTCCTGGCTGCAGCAGCTGTAGTTTCACTTTCTCCCTGCAGGCTCTGGTTGTCTCAGCCACACTGGGTCCTAGTGCCCTCTGTGTGTAGACACTGGACACTTCCTGCTCCTGCCTCAGCCACTGCCTGCAAGCTTCATGGTAAGAGGGGATGGAATTTATTAAATTCATTCTGCTCAGGCATGTCATGGTCACTGTGGGGGAATGTGAGAGGATGGGGGTACAGTGGGGGAGGGGTACAGGGCACTGGGGTGAATGTAAGAGGATGGGGTATTGTGGGGCTAATGCACTGGGGGGGTTAATGTGAGAGGATGGGGGTATTGTGGGGGGTACAGGGCACTGGGGGTGAATGTAAGAGGATGGGGTATTGTGGGGGCTAGGGCACTGGGGGGGTTAATGTGAGAGGATGGGGGTATTTTGGGGGAGGGGTACAGGGCACTGGGGTGAATGTAAGAGTATGGGGTATTGTGGGGGCTAGGGCACTGGGTGGTTAATGTGAGAGGATGGGGCATTGTGGGGGCTAGGGCACTGGGGGGGTTAATGTGAGAGGATGGGGGTATTGTGGGTGCTGAAGTGGGGGAGGGGCAACAGGGCACAGAGAGTGAATGTGAGAGGATGGGGTATTGTGGGGGAGGGGATACAGGGCACTGGTTGGTGAATGTGAGAGGATGGGGATATTGTGGGGGCTGGCGCACAGGGGTTGATGTGAGAGGATGGGGCATTGTGGGGGCTAGGGCACTGGGGGGGTTAATGTGAGAGGATGGGGGTATTGTGGGTGCTGAAGTGGGGGAGGGGCAACAGGGCACAGAGAGTGAATGTGAGAGGATGGGGTATTGTGGGGGAGGGGATACAGGGCACTTGTTGGTGAATGTGAGAGGATGGGGATATTGTGGGGGCTGGCGCACAGGGGTTGATGTGAGAGGATGGGGCATTGTGGGGACTAGGGCACTGGGGGGGTTAATGTGAGAGGATGGGGGTATTGTGGGTGCTGAAGTGGGGGAGGGGCAACAGGGCACAGAGAGTGAATGTGAGAGGATGGGGTATTGTGGGGGAGGGGATACAGGGCACTGGTTGGTGAATGTGAGAGGATGGGGATATTGTGGGGGCTGGCGCACAGGGGTTGATGTGAGAGGATGGGGTATTGTGAGGGAGAGTGGACAGGTCACTGGGGTTGAATGTAAGAGGATGGGGGTATTGTAGGGCTAGGGCACTGGGGGTTTACTGTGAGAGGATGGGGGTATTGTGGGGGCTGAAGTGGGGAGGGGCAACAGAGCACTGAGGGGTGCATGTGAGAGGATGGGGGTATTGTGGGGTCAGTGGGACAGAACACTAAGGGGTGCATGTGAGATGATGGGCTGTTGGGGTGTGGGTGGGGGACAGGGGAGGTAGGGGGCTTTTTTTTACTTGTGAGCTCCTTAATACTTTAATAATAGATTAATATTTCAGTATTATTATAACAAGGGCATAGACAGACGGCCGTATAACTCATGCGAGGATCGCACTGCAATCCTCGGACTTGCTGGTACCGCTCCTGACATGAGCGTGACTGCCATGTATAATATATGGTATATACAGTGTAGTGTCGCATACACTGCTGTATTATACAATATACAACAGTTCTAATGCTCCATACCTAATATGCAGGATAATGTACAGTGTATATGATGTTACCTGTATAAGATGCGACATTGGCTTGCCCCCCCCCCCCTAGTTTTGATCCTGGGTACGCCCATGAGAACTACTGAAAAGATTTCTACACTTAGGATCAGATGGGGGTCATCCAGAAAATCAAGAGGAGGAACAACCGCACTCAAAGAGTCTTATAGGTTGCAAAAAGAAATGTGGGTTTATTTCATGTACAAAGAATGTTCACCACAGAGAAGAAAATAAGTCAAAACAAGTTATGAAGGGCCTTGAGTGGCCTTGTCAATCTCACTATTTCAACCCCATAGAAAGCCTTTTGAGGGATTTGAAAACTCCTTGTAGATGATGTCCTTGGTGGGATTTAAGCCCTGGATCCCAGAGTTGCAAAGCAACAATGCTAACCACTGAAACACCATGCTGCCCCATACGTCACATAGGATATGCTGGGGCTGAGTCATATACATCCCAGGAGATGCTGGGGCATATATTTCTCAGGAGACACTAGGGCATAGACATCACAGGAGACATTGAAGCATATACAGTGGGGAAAAAAGTGTTTAGTCAGCCACCAATTGTGCAAGTTCTCCCACATAAAAAGATGAGCGAGGCCTGTAATTGACATCATAGGTAGACCATAACTATGAGAGTCAAAATGAGAAAACAAATCCAGAAAATCACCTTGTCTGATTTGGTAAGATTTATTTTGCAAATTATGGTGGAAAATAAGTATTTGGTCACCTAAAAACAGATACAAAAGGTTCCCTATGCATTGGAACAAAAATTATAAAGCACAACTCAAAAATCAATATAATCAAACAACATCCCTTTAGAGGACAATTAAGCACTCATAGGAATAACAAGAGTTTTCAAGCGAAAAATCTCAATTTTATTGACAGCTATAAATACAGAGCATCACTGCTAAATTAGCAGGTGACACAGGGCAACAATTACAACACAATGCACCTAAACATTAAAATATTTATATGTACCACATTCAATTAAGCACAGGAATATCAATATGAAGCGAAATATTGTTCAAATGTAACCAATAAAGGTAATATTACTCAGTGAGTGAACAAGAAGATAATACTATAAAGTGCACTTGTGCTGAAATACACAGACTAATAAATCTGCTATTAGCTACAAACAAAGTGCATCAGTGCTACAATACATATTGCAAATGAATCCGCTATAAGTACTAAATAAAGTGCACAAGTGCTCTGAAACATATGGCAATAAGCCTACTGCACTACCTAATACATAGGGTACTAAATAACATAAGGTGCCAAAATAATACTGAGAACTTACATGAATATAAAGTCACGCTGCACTGGCCTGCCGCCCCTACACGCGTTATGCCGCAACTTCTTCAGGAGGCGTGGCCTAACTACGATCTAGAATTAGTATTTATAACACAGGCATCCAATGAAAAGTGCCTATAGTCCAATGACGTATATACATTAGCACGTGTGCACTAAGAACCTGATTACATCCTAGGGTGACTCATGCTATTGAAGTTCGGAGACTGCCGGTGCATGCACAATTGTGTCCCCACTCACAACAGGAAGCTGACCTTCGGCGCTCCCGGAACGCAAGCAGGTCTCGCTGCTAAGCAGCGGGACCCACTTCCGGACTACTTGAACGCGTCAGGTAACTTCGAGAGGGAACAGAACTGGGCATGCGCACGCTATCAGACTGATAACCTCCAATGTTGTTGGATTATACCTAAAAACATGCAAGATTTCTTGCTCTCACAGACCTGTAACTTCTTCTTTAAGGGGCTCCTCTGTCCTCCACTCATTACCTGTAGTAATGGCACCTGTTTGAATTTGTTATCAGTATAAAAGACACCTGTCCACAACCTCAAACAGTCACAATCCAAACTGCACTGTGGTGAAGACCAAAGAGCTGTCGAAGGACACAAGAAACAAAATTGTAGCCCTGCACCAGGCTGGGAAGACTGAATCTGCTATAGGCAAGCAGCATGTTCTGATGAAATCAACTGTGGGAGCAGTAATAAGAAAATGCAAGACATACAAAACCACTGATAATCTCCCTCGATCTGGGGCTCCACACAAGATCTCACCCCATGGTGTCAAAATGATCACAAGAACGTTGAGCAAAAATCCCAAAACCACATAGGAAGACCTAGTGAATTACCTGCATACAGCTGGGACCTCCGTAACAAAGGCTACCATCAGTAACACAATAAACCATCAGGGACTCAGATCCTGCAGTGCCAGACGTGTCCCTCTGCTTAAGCCAGTACATATCCAGGCCCGTCTGAAGTTTGCTAGCGAGCATTTGGAGTATCCAGAAGAGTATTGGGAGAATGTCATATGGTCTGATGAAACCAAAGTAGAACTGTTTGGTAGAAACAAAACTCGTCATGTTTGGAGGAGACAGAATGCTGAGTTGCATCCAAAGAACACCATACCTACTGTGAAGCATGGGGGTGGCAACAAGATGCTTTGAGGCTGTTTCTCTGCAAAGGGACCAGGACGACTGATCCGTGTACATGAAAGAATGAATGGGGCCATGTATCATGAGATTTTGAGTGCAAACCTCCTTCCATCAACAAGGGCATTGAAGGTGAAACATGGATGGGTCTTTCAGCATGATAATGATCCCAAGCACACCTCCAGGGAAACGAAGGTGTGGCTTCTTAAGAAGTATATGAAGATCCTGGAGTTGCCTAGCCAATCTCAAGATCTCAACCCCATAGAAAGCCTTTTGACGGATTTGAAAGTCCGTGTTGATCAGTGACAGGCCCAAAACATCACTGCTCTAGAGGAGATCAGCATGGAGGAATCGGCCAATAAACCACCAACAGTGTGTGCAAACCTTGTGAAGACTTACAGAAAACGTTTGACCTCTGTCATTGCCAAAAAGGATATATAACTAAATATTCAGATGAACTTTTGTTAATGACCAAATACTTATTTTCCACCATAATTTGCAAAATAAATCTTGCCAAATCAGAGAAGTTGATTTAGTGGATTTGTTTTCTCATTTTGAGTCTCATAGTTGTGGTCTAACTATGATGTCAATTACAGGCCTCTCTCATCTTTTTAAGTGGGAGAAGTTGCACAATTGGTAGCTGATTAAATTTTTTCCCCACTGTACATCACAGGAGAAGCTGGAGGCACATACTTCACAGGAGGAGCACGTACATCGCAGGAAACACCGGAGGCATGTACATCACAGGAGATGCCAGGGGCACATACATCAAAGTAGACGCCAAGGGCACATACATCACAGGAGACTCTGGGGGCACATACATCACAGGAGATGCCAGGGGCACATATGGAGTGCCCCACCAGGGCCGTGGGGTACTCGGTACTGGGCCGGGCAGTTCTTAAAGGGGAAGTCACAACAGCAGTGACCCGGTCCGTGGCCCTGGGCGTCCAATAAAATTGTCAAAGATGATGGCGAGGGTAATTTGCAGGAGAATTAGTTTGTGATGCCACCCGTGGGGGTTTGGCTATATATGGCCAATGCTGCGGTTCAGGTCCACTGGGGCAGATGGTGATGCAGCAGAGATGTTACTGCTCTCCACGGGTAGAGCTAGGCCCCAGGGCAGATATAACAGGCTGTTCAGGTGGTGGTGAACGTTGAGATGCAGAGAGTAAGAAAGGGACACAGAAAAGTGCAGTTTTCTTTACCTTTTACTTCTTGGTAAGTGAAAATGCAATCTGGGGTACTAGTTACAGATGATAGCAGGAG
Organism: Oophaga sylvatica; assembly: GCA_033576555.1. NCBI lineage: Eukaryota > Metazoa > Chordata > Amphibia > Anura > Dendrobatidae > Oophaga > Oophaga sylvatica. The sequence goes on along the minus strand of JARQOD010000002.1, from coordinate 595,606,943 downwards.
TCCGGCTTGCCTGGAAGCATTCAGGGGATCCACCCTGTCAGGTGGGGTTAGAGGCCTTCCTTCTGCGCTCTCTTTTCTCGTCCCTGCTACCTGTAGCTAAGCTGCAACCCTTTCCTGCGTGTTGGCTTTAACCTGTATGGCAAACAGCGTGAGTCTATCAAAGGCATTGTCTGTTCACTAGGAGCCCTGGGCTCTTGGTCTGCTGCGGTGCCTCCAGGTGTTCGGTGTGGTCAAGGAGCTTGTAGTCCCCTGCCCTCCAGTTTCGGCTGTCGGGGTGTACAGCACCCACAAAGCCCAAGACTCTGGCATCCTTTTTATCAGCGCTCTGCTCTGGGATCAGCTCTAACGCAGCTGCAATTCCCAGAGCCCTTGTCTCCGCTCCTCTCTCTTCCCTCACCTCAGGCCAACTGACTCTTTCCAGAACAATCTCTTCACCTCAGCACTAACTTCTCCCACCAACTGCCACTCCCTTAAGCTTCACCCCTTTTGGTCTGTGTTGGATGCTGTGTATTACCTCACATGGGGACCTCTTCCTGCTTCCAGGCATGACATCACCACCCTGTAGAGGGAGGCAATGTCACCGTGGACACTGGACTCTGGGGTGCCACACATACATCACAGGAGATGCCAGGGGCACATATGGAGTGCCCCACCAGGGCCGTGGGGTACTCGGTACTGGGCCGGGCAGTTCTTAAAGGGGAAGTCACAACAGCAGTGACCCGGTCCGTGGCCCTGGGCGTCCAATAAAATTGTCAAAGATGATGGCGAGGGTAATTTGCAGGAGAATTAGTTTGTGATGCCACCCGTGGGGGTTTGGCTATATATGGCCAATGCTGCGGTTCAGGTCCACTGGGGCAGATGGTGATGCAGCAGAGATGTTACTGCTCTCCACGGGTAGAGCTAGGCCCCAGGGCAGATATAACAGGCTGTTCAGGTGGTGGTGAACGTTGAGATGCAGAGAGTAAGAAAGGGACACAGAAAAGTGCAGTTTTCTTTACCTTTTACTTCTTGGTAAGTGAAAATGCAATCTGGGGTACTAGTTACAGATGATAGCAGGAGTCCGGCTTGCCTGGAAGCATTCAGGGGATCCACCCTGTCAGGTGGGGTTAGAGGCCTTCCTTCTGCGCTCTCTTTTCTCGTCCCTGCTACCTGTAGCTAAGCTGCAACCCTTTCCTGCGTGTTGGCTTTAACCTGTATGGCAAACAGCGTGAGTCTATCAAAGGCATTGTCTGTTCACTAGGAGCCCTGGGCTCTTGGTCTGCTGCGGTGCCTCCAGGTGTTCGGTGTGGTCAAGGAGCTTGTAGTCCCCTGCCCTCCAGTTTCGGCTGTCGGGGTGTACAGCACCCACAAAGCCCAAGACTCTGGCATCCTTTTTATCAGCGCTCTGCTCTGGGATCAGCTCAACGCAGCTGCAATTCCCAGAGCCCTTGTCTCCGCTCCTCTCTCTTCCCTCACCTCAGGCCAACTGACTCTTTCCAGAACAATCTCTTCACCTCAGCACTAACTTCTCCCACCAACTGCCACTCCTTAAGCTTCACCCCTTTTGGTCTGTGTTGGATGCTGTGTATTACCTCACATGGGGACCTCTTCCTGCTTCCAGGCATGACATCACCACCCTGTAGAGGGAGGCAATGTCACCGTGGACACTGGACTCTGGGGTGCCACACATACATCACAGGAGATGCCAGGGGCACATACATCACATGAGATTCTGGGAAAACACAGACATCACAAGAGACACTGATAGCATATACATTTCAGGAGGAGCTGGATGCACATACATCACAGGAAATGCCGGAGTATATACATCACAGGAGACACCAGGGCACTTATATCACAAGAGACGCTGAGGGCATATGCATTACAGGACATGCCGGGGCACATACATTACTGATGTTTCTGGGAGCATATACATCAAATGAGATACTGGTGCATATACATCAATGGAGACACTGGAACATATACATTACAGGAGACGTGGGGGCATATACATTACGGGACATGCTGGAGCATGTATATTTTGGGAGGGGCTTGGAGCATCTACACAGGAGGGGCTGGGGGCATATACATCACAGGAGGGGCTGGGAAAATATACATGTCAGGATGGTCTGCATGTATATATACATCATATGAGGGGCTGGGGGAATATATACATCCCAGGAGACATTGGGACATATACATCACAGGAGGGGTTGGGGACATATACATCACAGGAGATGCGCAGGCACATATATCACAGGAAGGGTTGGGGCATATTCATAACAGGAGACGCTGGGGCATATACATCACAGGAGGAGCTGGGACTGCCGAATTGTCATTGGTGGGACTGGAGCACAGACTGCGCTGACTCTGACCGCTAATGATGTCCACATGCTAGCACATGTCCTGGACATTAACCTTCATTGCACGCGCATCAGCGTTCATTAGTGACCACCGCGTGTGTGTGGACTGAGTGTCAGGAGCAATTAAATGGCCGGCGGATGGCACCCTAAATAGCCTTCCAAACAGTACTGTATAATGCTCCCCATATAGCCCTTCAAATAGTATAGTGGCCCCACATAGCATTCTAGACAGTATAATGGCCCCCATATAGCCATCCAAACAGTATGAAGGCTCCCACATAGCTCTCAATTCAGTATAATGGCCCAGAATAATATACTTAGTGATTTAAAGAAAAAAAACTCCTTACTTCTCTCCATTCCCCTGCTGCTCTGGTTTCTGCAGTGTGTGATCTGAAGCTCTGCACAGCTGGTGTAATGTAATTACATCATTGGCCCCACTGTGCTCAGATGCACAGGGAGAAAGATGGAGGAGGGTTGTTGACTGCTCCCCATTTCATCATTGCTTTCAACTATATCTGCATCCAGGATACAGATACAGTTAGGCCGGAGTCAGACACAACGTATAAAAAAATTGGTCCGATTCTCTCGGCCGAGAGTCGCACAAATGTTCTCCGTATGGTGATCCGTATGTAATCCGTTTTCAATGCGATGATGCGATTTCCTCGCATCTAAGTATCCGTGTGTCATCCGTATGGCTTTACATTTCTCACTGATTTTCCTCATTGAATTTAATGGCTCAATGGGCTGAAATTAGGAAAATGGGAGTGTATTTCTTGCAAGTCACACTGATGGTCCGTGTGGTGTGTGATTTTTTTTTTCTTACACCCATAGACTTGCATTGGCGAGACTCGGCCGATATACAGTTAGGTCCATATATATTTGGACAGAGACAACATTTATTTAATTTTGGTTCTAGACATTACCACAATGAATTGTAAGCAAAACAATTCAGATGCAGTTGAAGTTCAGACTTTCAGCTTTCACTTGAGGGTATCCACATTAAAATTGGATGAAGGGTTTAGGAGTTTCAGCTCCTTAACATGTGCCACCCTGTTTTTAAAGGGACCAAAAGTAATTGGACAATTGACTCCAAGGCTATTTCATGGACAGGTGTGGGCAATCCCTTCATTATATCATTCTCAATTAAGCAGATAAAAGGGCTGGTGTTGATTTGAGGTGTGGTGTTTGCATTTGGAAGGTTTAGCTGTGAAGGAAACATGCGGTCAAAGGAGCTCTCCATGCAGGTGAAACAAGCCATCCTTAAGCTGCAAAAACAGAAAAAACCCATCCGAGAAATTGCTACAACATTAGGAGTGGCAAAATCTACAGTTTGGTACATCCTGAGAAAGAAAGAAAGCACTGGTGAATTCATCAATGCAAAAAGACCTGGGCACCCACGGAAGACAACAGTGGTGGATGATCGCAGAATACTCTCCATGGTGAAGAGAATCCCCTTCACAATAGCCAACCAAGTGAACAACACTCTCCAGGAGGTAGGCGTATCAATATCCAAATCTACCATAAAGAGAAGACTGCATGAAAGTAAATACAGAGGTTCACTGCACGGTGCAAGCCACTCATAAGCATCAAGAATAAAAAGGCTAGACTGGACTTTGCTAAAAAACATCTAAAAAAGCCAGCACAGTTCTGGAAGAACATTCTTTGGACTGATGAAACCAAGATCAACCTCTACCAGAATGCTGGAAAGAGAAAAGTATGGCGAAGGCATGGTACAGCTCATGATCCAAAGCATACCACATCATCTGTAAAACACGGCGGAGGCAGTGTGATGGCTTGGGCATGCATGGCTGCCAGTGGCACTGGGTCACTAGTGTTTATTGATGATGTGACACAGGACAGAAGCAGCCGAATGAATTCTGAGGTATTCAGAGCCATACTGTGTGCTCAGATCCAGCCAAATGCAGCCAAACTGATTGGTCGTCGTTTCATACTACAGATGGACAATGACCCAAAACATAAAGCCAAAGCAACCCAGGAGTTTATTAAAGCAAAGAAGTGGAATATTCTTGAATGGCCAAGTCAGTCACCTGATCTCAACCCAATTGAACATGCATTTCACTTGTTAAAGACTAAACTTCAGACAGAAAGGGCCACAAACAACAGCAACTGAAAACCACCGCAGTAAAGGCCTGGCAGAGCATCAAAAAGGAGGAAACACAGCGTCTGGTGATGTCCATGAGTTCAAGACTTCAGGCAGTCATTGCCAACAAAGGGTTTTCAACCAAGTACTAGAAATGAACATTTTATTTACAATTATTTAATCTGTCCAATTACTTTTGGTCCCTTTAAAAACAGGGTGGCACATGTTAAGGAGCTGAAACTCCTAAACCCTTCATCCAATTTTAATGTGGATACCCTCAAATGAAAGCTGAAAGTCTGAACTTCAACTGCATCTGAATTGTTTTGTTTACAATTCATTGTGGTAATGTCTAGAACCAAAATTAAATAAATGTTGTCTCTGTCCAAATATATATGGACCTAACTGTATGCGTACATTTGCTTCTCTGCACGTAGAATACGCCGGTGAAAAAAAAAGTTGATGTGAGCTGCCCCATAGATTAACAGTGGTCCGAGTGCTATGAGATGTTTTCTCGCATAGCACTCGTCCGTATTCAATGCTAGTGTGACTCCGGCCTTAAAAGTGTGAAACCAGCACTGGGCCCCCAGACTCACGGGCCCCATAGCAGCCGCATGGTCTGCTCTTATTAGCACTACTTTAGATAGATAGATAGATAGATATAATAGATAGATAATATATACTTTAGATAGATACAATAGATAGATAATAGATACTGTAGATAGATGCTATAGATAGACGATAGATAGATATCGAGCACAGTAGTTGAATGTTATTTCTAACCATTAAAGAATAATAGATTTACAATTAGAGCATGGCATTGAAATGCTATAAGCAAAGTCTATCTAGTCATTGTAGATAATGAGGTGCAAATCACATGCGCATAATTAGTTCATACTGACGTAAATGTAATCAGCGCAAAAGATGAAATAAATCTAATAGTTTAGCAAATTTGCTGTGGTTGGAAATAAAGAGACATAACATAAAATTAGTCTGCTGATTGTTCTGGAATATAGTTGCCCTGGCTTTGTAGATCATTTTACTTATACCCATCCCTCAAAAGATCAAGAGAGTTGAGATGTGAAGATGGTGCTGGACTGTCCATCACCGGCAGTACGTTGTTCTCTGTTTCTTGCACCAATTGTTCGAACACTGTCCGTACGGGACGGCATGTAATTGTAGAGTGGTAAGCTTTCTGCTTCATTGTCAGCTCTGAAAATTTGTCTATTAAAGCCCTTGTACTCATCGGCCAAACCCATCAACCCACAGAATTGGTTTGTAATATTTATGGAAGACACCAAATTCTAAGCAGTATCTCCAATGGTATACTCTTACGTAGTTGTACACCTTGATCTTCAGTCACTTTTCTATCCTGTTATATTTAGTATGTGGATAAGTTTTTATATAGTCTAAGGGCGACCTTACAAAAATGGGAGAAAGTCCGCTAAATATAATGATTTCAGGAGGACCGATATGTGTATGAGGGACTCCAAACTAACACATGTATGCTTGACTGAGCAGAAGTTAGGGAAGAAAAAGTGTCCAAAAACTACTGAAAATGTATATTGGCAATGTTAAAGGGAATCTGTCACCAGTTTTTGCCACCTAAACTAAGAGCAGCAAAATGTAGAGAAAGAGACCCTTATTCAGCGATGTGCAATTTACTGGGCTGCTTGCTGTAGCTTTGATAAAATGACTGTTTTATAAGCAGTAGATTATTACTAGAGGACTAGTAAACCTGATGCCATGCAGTCCTCAATATTTATGAGCTCTGTGTAATCCCACCCCCACCACTGATTGGTAGCAGAAGTGTACACAGGAAGCTGCCAATCAGTGGTGTGGGCGGGTGTGAAGGACGGCCCCCGTCCTTCCACGTCACCAATGTGACGTAACTCCACAGTCACAGCTCTCTGACGCCCCCTTTGTCTCTCAGGTCAGTAAAGGAACTGCACCTAGAGCAAATGGCCGCCGGGGAGGGTGTCCTGTTACCCACTGGGTATTCTAAGATTCGTGATCAGAGTAAAAGCATCAGCCCAAGATTAATTTTATGGTTTAATTGCCTTAAGGGCGCACTAGATAATTACAGAAATATACAGTAAGCTATACAACGGAATTACAATGGATTTGCAGTCAGAGTAAAATACAACAATAATGGTACAAGGCTTAGAGGTATTAGCTAGAGGTCAATATTACCAGGTTGTAGGGACATGTGGAGGCAGGGGGCTCTGCAATCCACAGGTGAAAGTCTTAGTTGCTGGACAGTCCCCCAAAACGTGTGCCGCTGCTCCCTTGGCAGGTCTGTCCCTTGTTGCTTCTTACTGCTGTGAGAATGGAACTGGTCTGCCCATAGCTCACAGTTCTTAAACCTGCCAGGTCCCTCCCTCGGTGTCTGAGGGTGGGCTGACAATCTCCACCCTTAGCTCCCTGCAGATTTTATTACCAATATCTAGCAAAAGGGGTTAACTTTCTCCAGGACGATCGGATCAGGACACCAGAGGTACCAGCGAATGCAGTATGTTTTGCCTGTCGCATGGATATCAAACCTGGCCCGATTGGGTCATTGTGGATGACCAATCTCTATATCTCAGCCCCCAAGCCATCACCGACTCGGGAGTTGCACCATCAAATGCCCGAGGTCCGCAGGGTCACACAGATATTTTTATGAGAATGTACCTACAAAGATGTGCTCATAATTCATAATCCTAGAATGGAGCCTTCATGTCTGGGATATACAATAGATGTGTTTTCTGTGTCTAGCTGAAAGGTATAGTCTAATTGAAGCCCCCAGGCATCTCATTACCATGCTAACAAACCTTACTATTCACCATGCTGGCTTGGCTCTGTTTTGGGGTCTTAACTCATTACCATACTACAGACCATGCCATTCAAACATGGGCCTGAATTACTTAGCATACTAAAAGCCCTTTTTATTCACAGTGGCCATCAAACCCTGTCGTATTAAATATGCCAGCAGGCCCTGGGGCCAGAGGCAGTTAGTAGCCTGTGGCTCTGTGAACAGACAAAATGGAGGCTGGTATAGGCCCTATCCAAGATGGTGGCTGTCCCTACCTCACAGCGGGGTTATACACAGCTCGGCATTCAGAGAACTGCTAGATATGTAGCAGTTAAAACAGCAATTGTATAAAAACTACAGCAAGCAGTAAAGTAAGTGAATCATTATTAGAATCATGGTCTCTGCCCCTTCATTATGTTGCTAATAGATTGGGTAACTGAAACCTGATAAAGATCATGTGCTTTATGTCGGGGTTCAGTTAGAGGTGATGTGTGGAGGGGTGCAAGGCCTGTTAGAGGTGGTGTGTGTTGGGGGACAAGGCCAGTTAGAGGTAGTTTTGGGTAGTGGGGGGGGCAAGGCCAGTTAGATGTGGTGTGTGGTGGTGAGCAAGGCCAGTTAAAGGTGGTATGTGGTGGGGGCAAAGCCAGTTAGAAGTAGTATTTGGGTAGTGGGGGGCAAGGTCAGTTAGAAGTAGTGTGTGGTGGTGAGCAAGGCCTGTTAGAGGTGGTATGTAGTGGGGGGCAAAGCCAGTTACAGGTATTATGTGGTGAGGGGCAAGGCCAGTTAGAGGTGGTATGTGGTGAGGGGCAAGGCCAGTTAGAGGTGGTATGTGGTGGGGGGGCAAGGCCAGTTAGAGGTGGTATGTGGTGGGGGGGCAAGGCCAGTTAGAGGTGGTATGTGGTGGGGGGGCAAGGCCAGTTAGAGGTATTATGTGTTAGGGGTCGAGTTCCCGCTCCTGCACAAGGGGAATCTCGAGCTATCCCCGCTGCGGTCTCCAATCTGTCTCCGGCCGCAGTGGAACCTGCTCAGCGGAGACGTCGGTCCCAGCGTCTCGCTCAGTCTAGTACTGTGCAGAGGATAACTGCTGCCTCTCCAGGTCCTGCCATTGTAGCCAGTGCAGGTCAGCGGCAAGCAGACTCAGTTGGGACTAAGTCCTGTGTTTTCCTTTCTGAGCATGCCCAGGGTAAGATCTCTCATAGGAGATCAGGGGTCACATGCTCAGCTACTGCAGCAGCTAATATTGGTCCACCAGGAAGGTCCTGAAACTACATGTGTTCTTGTATAGTTTCTCATTGGTCCTTTTCTGGTCGGTCCTGTAGTTGCTACTATAAAAGGGTGGCATGGCCGTGCCGCCATGCGCTAGTGTCAATTGCATTATGTGCTTTGCGCCAGTGTGATCTTGCACGCATGTGGTTAGGGCTCGGCTGAAATAAGCCCCTAGAATACCGGCACCTCCAGTGAGGAGATTGTATGCACGTGTTTAGGGCTTGGCTGAAATAAGCCCCTAGAATACCGGCTTCTCCGGTGAGGAGGTTGTCTGATTGCGTTGCTGATTGCATTACCACGGACTGCTGTCCGCACAGCAGTTGTCTGTGCATCCCTGTGAAGTTAACAGGACACAGTCCATATCTCTGCGGCTCTACCTTAGCGACTCTGTGGTGTAACAGAGTTCGCTTATACCGCCATATAGTGCCACAGTATCTATATTTGCGACTCTGTGAAGTAACAGAGTTCGCCTATACCGCCATCTTGCTAGCACCCACTATTTATATTTATCTGGTGCGTTCCGCAGATCCTAACAGTATGTGGTGGGGAAAGGCCAGTTAGAGGTGGTATTTGGTAGTAGCAAGGCCAGTTAGAGGTGGTATGTGGTGGGGGCAAGGCCAGTTAGAGGTGGTATGATGGTGGGGGGGCAAGGATCCTCTGTGTGGAGGTGGTATCAAAATCTTATTTAGTTATGGTCAGGATACGGATTGTACAGGACAGTGTCTAGCTACTTCTCTGTTTCATTTTATATGAAGAAGCGTAAATCTACTTATTCTTCTGTGGCGAAGTCTTCATCACCGTCTAGACACATTGGTCTCATCCACTTGTTTTTAGCAATAGTCAAAATAACCTTATTTCAGCATTAACAACTGTTCAATACACACAATGTCCTGAACATTCCCGAAATGAAGAGACAATGTGGCCGGTGTGACAATAATAGGATTAAGCTCACGCAGATTGTGAAGGTATTGGCCGTGCTTCACTCCGTCAATAGTAATGTGATATAAAGTATAAAGTAAATCGGCTGGAGGTGTACAGTTTAATAGATATGTCTGTGTTCTTCTAATAAGAAATCCTTTCTCCTGCTCCTTTAACTGTGGAAGAAACTTCACAACATCTACACTGATCATTAAGCTCGAACTTTTTAAAGGGAATTTACATTCAGTAAATGGCCAAGTGTTAGTCATGTTTTTGTGTTTAATTTATTTATTTTTTATTTGGTAACATTTTTTTTTACATCTTAATCTGTATTACAAAAAATATATATATAAATCTTGTAATTTTCAAACGGGGACTATTTACAAGGGCGTTTATGATCATCCTATAAGTTGTATTTATTTATTAATTTTGGAAATATTCAGGTCTTTGTGTGTATTGATGTGTATAGTTGTATTGTGTGAATAGTTGTTAATGCTGGAGTACATTTATTTTGAGTATGGTATTTGTTAAAAAAGTTGATGAGGCCAATTTGCCTAGATAGTAGTGATAACTTTACTTTTTTTTTTGAAAGCCCGAGATCGTTCTCACCACCTGAGTGTGCTTAAAAAGTGACTAATAGTGCCACGAAAAAAGTGTACTTGTATGCGGAGAAGGGCACCAAAACCATTCCCTGTCCCTTTGAGCCAGAAACGCCACATCGAGGGTCGAAGACATCTGCCCGGGCTTCAAACCAAGCAAGAACTAGGAGCCATCAACTGTCAACTCTTCAAGGAAAGGGGGGAATCAGGGTTAAAGGGGGAGCAGAACCTTATGGTCACATACACCTCCCCCAGGACTTATCAGAGGGAACCCATAAGGGAAACCGCATCCAACAAATCCAAGTGACATTCTTGAAAAAGTGAAACATACAAAACCGTGAACTGCCAGATCCCCTAAATACAAGCAGGTTGAGAGCAAAGCAATGGACTCTGCTGAAGTGGCTTCTATGAGCCCTGATCTAAATCTATCAAACCTCTGTGATAGGAGCTGAAGCCTGCAGTGTAGAGAAGATAGCTTCACACCTGGGAAACAAGGGGCCACAATTCAGAAGTAGAAAAACAAAGCAACATCTGATTTTTATCGACCAATGTGGATTTTTCTTACATTGACAGAAGATAGAAATGTGTTATGTTTCGGTAGCTGAGGAGTGCAGGCAAAAAAGGCAATACACCAGAGCAGTTGGAATCTATGAGATTGCAGTACCCTGACTAACCACAACAACTAGAGGCAGCCGTGGAGCGTTCCTACGTTGGTCCTAGATGCCTCGTCACAGCCTGAAAACTAACTACACCTAAAGATAGATATAGGAAAGCTATCTGCCCCGGAGCAGAACCCCAAAGATAATAGAAAGCCCCCAAACATGTAATGGCGGTTAGACAAGAAGAAATACTGACACAGAAGGAAAATAGTATGAGCAAACGTTGGGGCCCAAACTAACTAAATAGAAAAGGATAGGAAGGGTCTTACTGCAATCCCAGAAAACCCTGAAAAGCACCAACTCTACTAATTTCAAAAACACCTGAGATCACACGACCTCTACCACCTAAATTAGTTCTCTGGTGTAACAAAATCAAAACAGCAGCCACTGAAAAAACTGGAAAAAGCAAAAGTACAAACATCAGTGGCTGAACTAAACTGAGAGGGCAAAAGCCCCCGGGGGGGACCCTGAAGGCCCCCACAGAAGTGCAGGACAAAAAGCAAAAATCAAGCACAAAAACAAAAAGAGGAAAATGTCTTATCTGTTAGCAGGAGATGCAGACACGACACAGCAGGCTACAAGGGAAACAGGAATCATGGAGTGAGACCAGAACAATTGATCACCGGCAACCCTGATGGAAAGTGACTCCCTTATATAAGACCAGTCAGTA
>JARQOD010000002.1:595502328-595595497 GCA_033576555.1 Oophaga sylvatica | reverse complement strand
TACAATATTACAGATACGGAAGCAAAATTAAAACACATGTTTTTGCCTGAGGAATGGGATAAATTTAAAGACCATATGATTCGTGTACAGAAACTTTGTCAAGAATTGGAGGAAACAAAACGCCGCAAATGGCAAAGAGAAGTCGAGGACGACCAGTTGGGGAATGGATACAATTGGCAAAAAGAAGGATATAAACTTACCAAGCAAAAGTAGTGCAATGTTGGCCGTAAATCTGCTAAACAAGATATCCAGGTTTTCATACACAGTAATTTATATACAATTGTAATCGTTTTTTTTAAACTATTATTGCTAATGTATCAATGACAAATAATAATATCCGTAATTGATGCACCTTTACATGTCCGGCATGTGCACTTGTCAAAATTCTTGAGAAAGGTCACATCTTGAACCAAAACGTTGCCACATGGGTTAATGGATGGATGGATGGATGGATGGATAGATAGATAGATAGATAGATAGATAGATAGATAGATAGATAGATAGATAGATAGATAGATAGGCACAGTAGACAGATCATGTTATTTATATTCTGATCTCTTCGACAGAGTCTATAGAAACTTGAATGGGATTCGTCTTTTTCTTGCAATAATTCTATTATTTTTTATGCCTAACCTCAATGAAACATTTGTAAATGTCAGTCTCTGGCTCTGTTCCCTGTTTCACAATTACCCATGAACTTTATCCACATATCATTACAGATGACTGTGGCCGTGGTGCTGCCACTTTCTCCTTTGTACTTTTGCTACCAAAACCTTGCTGATTTAAGGAAAGGATCCTGGTAGATCACAATAATTGATAGATGGCAGAGAAGGTTTTGAGTATATGTGCTGCCTACAAATGACGTCCCCCATCGCTTCGAGAACCATCCATCTTTCTGTTCAATTTATCTGCCCAAGTAACTCCGCTTAACACAAACTTCAGTCTTTCCATTACTGCTAATAAAGAAATCTGAATTCTTCAATGTGACCTTCAACTTCATCCCTTCAAATCCTAAAACTTCAATTTCAATTCACTTGGCAAACAAATTATCCAGAATACCTGACAGTACATATTATGAGAAACTTAACAAACCTATGGAAATGGAACTCCCCGAAACCAATCAGACCATTAGAGAAATGTTGTAAGAATGTGGATTAAGTGTTCATGGTTGTGTTTGGATAGCAGTGGCCGAGTGTCTTACTTCTCGACTCCATACTGTGAAAAAGTATTTGTCCCATTTCAGGTGTCCTATGTTTTTGTTAATTTGTTTATTTTATTATCACTTAATTTATTCAATACCTTAGATCAATAACTTTTTATTTCTCTCCTTACAACTGTTAGGATGTCTACTTTCATAATACCCAGATGAACAGTTATTCCCAAAAAAGTTATCCCCTATCTTTGTGATAAGGGAGTAAATTGCTGATTGCTTTGGAACCAAAATAGCTAAATATCCCCTAGCCATAAGGTAGAGGATAACTTGCTGATCACTGATTGTCCTACCGCTGAGACCACCAGTGATTCTAAAGGTACTGCCACACTAAACAATCCCGCTAGCGATAGCGATAAAGACGCATACTAATGCGATCGCTAGCGGGATTGTTTTTATATCGCTAAGTGCGGCTCAACTTAGCGATGTCGTTAGGACGCTATCGCGGTTAGCGATCTTCTTAACGACTTTAGCGGTACAAAAGTACCGCTAAATCGCTAAGAAAAGGTGCCACAATTAGCGATATATACTTACCTGCGGGGCGCCGACGATCTAAATAGGGTCCGGAACGATGTCAGCGACGAGCGAGATCACAGCAGGGGCCTCGTCGCTGACAGATGCCGCACACAACAACATCGCTAACGGGATCGCTAAATAGTGACGTTTTTTAGCGATCCCGTTAGCGATGTTGTTTAGTGTGGCATACCCTTAAGAATGGGGCACTAGAGCTCCAAAAATGGGACTCTGCAGATCATTGCCTTAACTGCAGTTGTGCATACTCAACATCCACTCCATTCACTGTCCATGAGACTGCCATAAATATTGGAGCATTGTTTCTGGCTTTCTATAGCAGTCCCAAAGATAATAACTGAAGTGGAGGACACGCATGTGTAAGGAGGAAGACCGGGCTGCGGGTACCTGTACCGAGCCGAGTCCAGAACTGTTGAGGCTGCCTCCCATGTTGCCTGGGGGGAAGGAATGAGGGACCAGACCAACCTCATGACCTGGGTGGGAGGGGCGTCAGCGCGCAGCAGAGTGAACAGCATGCTCCGCCTCCTGAGCACAAGCACTGCGAAAGGCTTCATTTGTCAGCTCCCCTCATCACCAGCGGAGCCGAAAGGTGCCGTGCACACAGACACTGAGTACTGCACATGTGTGGAGGAGAGAAGGCCGAGTACCGGACACTCGTTTGTGGCCTTCCCTGCCATTTGCTGGACGCCAGCCCATGTTTAACTCTGAGAGGTCTGCGGCCTGGCTTGCTTTGGCCACACAAGTTCATGGACTAGGGGCTCAGCGGAAGGTACCGGATACCAACCGCTGCCGCCAGAAGATGGATAAAAGTTCAAAGGACCCCCTCTGTGGACACCTTTCCGGCCGTTGCCGGTGCGGCATCCCCTGCAGGATCATCTGTGGTGAAGGAACATAAAGGACACCATAAGTTTAATAACGGAACTGCTATTGTTCTCCACTTGTTATTCTTATTATCTACCCTTTAGCCATTTATCTCCCTGCGAGGAGTTCATACCCTGTTTTATTAAACTGTTAAATTTGTTAACTCTTGCTCTTCCGTCTGTCTGTCACTGCATCCCGCAACCTGCTTACACATGCACGCCTCCATTCAAGATGGACGTCGTTATGACCCCCGAGGGGTGGAGTTTTGGCTGCGTAGGTCCAAGACAGATCAGACGGGCAAGGGCCGGCGGGTGGTGTTAAGCAGCGTGCCGGGCTGTGCTATGTGCCCGGTTCAGTGCTTGCGGGATTTTTGGGAACTCCGTCCTAGCCTCTGTTGTGTCACGCTGATGGAGGTAGTTTGTCTCGTTACCAGTTTTGTGCCATTTTTAAGAGGTCTATTCGATCTTTAGACCTTGATGATTCCCGTTTTGCTTCTCACTCGTTTCACATTGGGGTGGCAACGGAAGCGGCGGTGGGGGTTTGGGTTCGGTGTCTATCCAACGGATTGGAGGTTGGAGGTCTAATCGGTATCGTAGTTATATTAGGCCTTAATTTTATTAAGAGGAGTGGGTGTTACTTGGGGGGGGTGAGTAGTAACTTGACCCCATGGTATTTAGGTGGCAGTATTTTAACCTTGTTTTCTCATTTCAGGTGTCGGGCCCTTGCTGGTGTGGATTTTCGGTCGCTCCTTCGTTTACTGGGGAGCGCAGCGCACGGACGTCCGGAGCGAAGGGCGTCAATTGGGCTTCTCCAGGACCAGGGCGGTGGTGCTATGGCTTGGTTTTAGGGGGATGGAGTGGAGAAGGGTCCTGCATGAAATGTATGGTTGCGCCCGGTTAGACCGTGCTCCTGACAATTTGGTTCTTCATGTGGGGGGGAATGATTTGGCGGTCCGGCCTTTTCGGGAATTGGTGAGAGACATTAAGCAAGATTGCTTGCAGATGTGGTTGTTGTATGCAGGACTTACTATTGTCTGGTCTGATATCGTTCCGCGCAGGCGGTGGCGCACAATGAGGTCTTTGGCTAAGGTTAACAAGGCCAGGATAAAGGTCAATAGGGCGGTGTCTGCTTTCATGGTTAGGAAGGGGGGTGTGTCTGTACGGCATTTCGATCTTGAAAAGGGTGAGGGCGACTTCTGGTTGGCGACAGGATCCATTTAAATGCGGTTGGTTCCGATATTTGGGCACTCGGTCTTCAGGAAGGCATCGAGAGGGCCATGGCATTGCGGTTTGGGGGGTCTCGGGTCCTTGAGGTGTTCAAGGCCCATCGTTGTGGCGGTTCGGGGGGGTCCTTGAAGTCAGTTGGAAATTGGTTTTGGGGGACTCAGTGGTTTGGGTCTCCTTCGTCTGAAGTGATGTTGATGGTGATCTAGCGAAAGGTGGATGGGGAGTTCTGACAAGAGTGGACGGATCCCCAAGGAGTTTTGTGAACAGCATATCCTGGTGTGTTGGTGCTCCCGAGCCTGGGGGTAATGGCTGGGAGCAAGATGATGGGTTGTTGTTCACAGGAACTTTGGGTTAATTCACCAGGATCTCGTGGCTTCAAGGACTCCTCCTCACGGTTCAATTATTGTAATGCTATGTGTTTATGGTATTTGGTTAATAATGTTTTTGTGTTGTAGCCTTCCGGGGGGTTTAGCTCTAGGATCGCTGTCTGGGTAGACAGAATGGCACGGAAACAGTTCATTCAGACAGCAGTTTGGTGAAAACTGGCCGCAACCAGTTTTATTAAAGTCCACAGCACACAGATAAAAACAAATCATAAACAGAAAACCTGGGCTTGTCTAGCCACTAAATTACACTTAGATAGATGGCCCTCTCTATCCGGGACCCAGACTCTACCAGTCTGTGCCCAAAACAACACATATCACATATGTTACCAGTATGGAGTTTCACAGACACTCCTCTTTATGTCCGAAGGCAACTCCAATGTCCAGACTTGAGAGAGGTCACCTCCTATTCAGTCGCTATTCGCACGGATTCTCACTGCGACTACTCCTGTGTCCGGGGTACTTCCTGCACCCAGACTGAGATAGCTCACACTCTTAGAGACTGCTTCCTTGTGCCAGGACACCTCCCTGTGTCCGGGCTAAAGACAGCTCCCACACTCTTGGAGACACCTTCTGTGTCTGGACCCCTTGTCCAGACTGAATGAGCTCTCTGACTGTGCTCCCAAGCACCTACTTCTGGCTTCCTAATCAACACCTGAGTGGATTCAGGTCTGAGCTGCAAGCGTGTACTGAATGGCAGGTGTAGTGACCTTTCTTTACCACCAGGTTTACAAAGCCACACATTTCGCTCATACCAGTCAGCAAGGTACTTAGGTGAAATATACACCTCATTCACCACATATTCCTTCACTGTCTCACATATCCCCTCCCTCTTCTCCAGACCGGAGGGCTGGTCATCCAGACCGGAGGGCTGGTCAACAATCCAACAGAGACAGTGAACTCTGGACCAGTCATGGCCCTCATCAGCTTCATCCTCACCACTGTCATAGCCAACATCAGTTTTCTCTTCATCTGAAGCATCCGCACTACCCTGTACCCTCCCAGGCCTATACTCTCTGCGGGCCTCGGGTATCCTGCACGGTTTCATCTTGACTTTAGTGCCAGCCTCAGTCTCGGTATAGTGGCTCACCAGATAAGTACGACCAGGCACGTCAGAACAGCTCTGCTGATTCTTCCTCAGAAACTTTCGTACCTCCTGTTTTTGGGCACTGACCCTGTGTCACCAACTGTCACAGGAGGTATAGGGGTTTTCTCTAATTCCCCCTGAACTTTCTTTAGCACATCTACTTTCTTAAATATCAGTTGATTCATAAATTCTACCTCACAGAACCCAAGCGCCTCTGTCATGGTCTCTGACCATTCCGAGCCACACTGTTCAAACGATTGGCACTGTAGAGGGAGCTGATCGTTTTTCTTGGTCGGTACACAATTTATCCTCTTCTGGTACAGGCTCACTTTGCATAAGACTCAGAGCTCTTACTTCTTTCTCCAGGAGATCCTCATGGCTACGCATCTTCTCCTGTAGTTGTTGGACGTCCTTTACGTCTTCGGCCCTTTCTTCAGGCTCTTCTGGTAGGACATGCTCAGAAGCCCTACCATCAGTCTTCTTTTCCACCACGTTCTGCATCCCATCTGAGCTCCCGTGTATCTGCAGCGGCAACGGAGCGACACATCGACCCTCCCACTCACTGGGACGTGGTTCAAGTGTAGACTCCATGAAAATGCGCCTGAGCTCACCAAGGCCAACCCGAGGTCTCAAAATCTCATCTTGGGATTTATCCAGATCCTTTGGGTCGCTCGGGAACTCCGATGGCGCAGCGGGCGCCGAACTTCCGGCCCGAGCTTCGCGAGTCGCAGCCACGGATCCGGACAGTACACCGTCCACGCCGCTGTCTCCAGCAGAAACATATTCCGGGGCAGAGTCATTCCCCACATCTTCAGTCTTGTTCCTCACAGCTTCACTTGAGACATCAGCCTCTGGTGAGGCACCTGGCCTGGTGTCCACCACTTCCATGGCTTTCTCCACCTCTGCAGCATCACCTTCCGAGTCCTTGGCCTGATGCAGATCCACACCATACATTGATAACTTCTCATTTTCAACAGCATCCACTTGTGCTGTGTTCAGTTTCAGAGTCCTGTCTTTCACCTTAGTCTTCGCCAGGGAACCGGCCAACGGTACAACATCTTCAGATGCCATCCTCCGTCCGACTGCAAGGTCAGCCTCAGCCTTCCTCTCAGGACTCTCAATCTCCTCTGCTACCATGCCTTCCTCACTTGCACTGGTTGCTTTATTGTCATCAGATGACTCACTATCACCACCACTATCCCTGTCTGACCCCCTTTTCTCAGCCACATCTGGCTCACTTCCAGGGTTAGACACTTCATTTTCATTCACATCCGGCTCACTGTCAGGGTTATACAATTCATTCTCATTCACATCTTGATCTGGAACCTTAGTTAACATGTCATCCACAACATTAACTTCACCATCTGGTCCCTGGTTTCCCTCAGGTGGTCCCTCAAGTATGTGACTATGTGATAACCCCAGCACTATACTTCCATATAGCTCAGATACCAGGAGCTGACTTACGACCTCTCCCTGGACTTCAGTGTCCCTATACAATAGGTCATTGTTCATGGCAGCATGAGGAAACCTCTCCTCAGAGTCAGGCTCCTGGGAAACCTCATTTAGAACAATCATATTTTCCTGTGCTGTTTTAAGAGAGGGTTCTCGCCACTGCTCACTCTCAAAACCGTCACAGGACACAGGCAAGTCAGGGACACTCGGTTCCCGAGAACCACCATCCTCGTCTCCCAACATCACCTGCAAAGGAATTTCATCACTACCACAGTCATCATTATTATCAACATCATTATCATGACTATGATCAGTATTATCATCACTATCATTATCAGCATCCTCATCATGGTCATCATCATTATCATGATCATCATTATCATTATCAATATTATCATGGTCATCATCATTATCACATAAGTTTAACGGCCCACTAGCATTGTGTTCCGCCCCTCGGGACTGCGCACCCTCAGTAGGAGCTTCATCACACTGTCCATCAGAAACATTTTTCCCCCAGAGATCCTTAGACCGGGGAAAATCATTACCCAATATAACGGGGTGCACCAGGGTCTTCACTACCCCTACTTCATATGAAACCTCCCCGAGTTTGGGGACCAAGTCCACGGCAGTCTCTGGGTAGACTTTGGTGTCTTCATGGATGTACACCACACTCAGGTGCTTATCAGGGATGAAGTCCCTATCACTCAGGCTGTCACATACGGAAGTCACTGGACTCTCTGAGTCCAAGAGGGCCTGTGCTGGGCAGTCACTTACAACCACCGGGGACCCCTGTGGTCCAGTCTCTTCGGCTGAGGTGGACACACACACAGGCTCTGCGCAGGGAGAGAGGGATCTGCCAACATCACAACACATAGGCTCCCCCTCTATTGGACAGTTGGCTGCAATTTCACGCCAGCTCCAACACTGTCCATCACACTCTCCCACCCACATGTCCCCTCGGGCCTGAACCCGCTTATCAGCATACCCCATGTCCCCAACAGCTGGAACGCTCTTACCGCGAGAGTTCAGCGTCCGGGAACTCCGAAGTGATGACCTCTCAGACGGCTGTACCTCAGGAGGACGTGCTTGGGTGTAGCGGTCCACTATCACCTTTTCAACTCCATAATCAGGCCTGCTGACTGCAGACTCCCAACTGTATCTCCAGTCACGAACTCTCCTGGCACGGGCTGCAACCGTAACACCCAGCCGGGTAAGAATCGCCGCTTTCAACTTTGCATAGTCTTCGCTGTCCTGCTTGCTCAGGTCAGCCCAGACTTTTTGGGGTTCCCCAATCAGATAGGGTACGACCACCATGGCCCATTCAGATAGTGGCAGATTCTCCTTCTCTGCCAGTCTCTCAAACCTAGTAAGATATACCTCCACATCATCACGAGGTGTCATTTTTCTCAAGGACCGTCTTACCGCCTTCTTTATAGCGGACAACGCCGGTGCCTTCACAACATTACTTCGGGACGCGGCACCGAAATCCTTTTTTGGTGCTGTCATCTGCTCAACAAATAACCGGTTATTCTCCTGCTGCTGCAGGAATTGCTGCTGGGCCTGCTGCATGCGCTGCTGGTGCTGCAGGCGCTGCTGGTGCTGCAGGCGCTGCTGCTCCATGCTCTGCTGCATGCTTCGCTGGGCCTGCACCAGGTACTCAACGAGTTCCTCCATACTGCCGGACTCATCTGTCTCAATCACAGCAGTCTTATGTTGCACATTAACTTGCGCCATTTGTTCAAACAGCGCCTCCATGCTGTCATCCATGCTGTCAGACTTCTCTGTCTTCACAACTGTAGTCTTCACTGAAGACATACACACTACACAGCTTTTTTTTTTTTTTTTTTTTTTCCACAGAAAAATTCAGCCTTGCTGTGCAAACACTTTTTTTTTTTTTTCCTTTGCAAAGTCTATTAGGGCTACTGTCTCTTTAAGACTGCTCCACAAACTTTTCTTTTGCTGCTGCACATTCCACAGTCATTTTCACAACAAGTTCAGCTTTGCTGTGCATACATTTTCTTTCTGCAGACCCTATCAGGGCCACTGTCTCTCCAAGACTGCTCCAAACAGACGTTTCTGCTGACACACACATTTTTTTTTTTCTGCTGCTATTTCAATAGACTTCACCTTTAATGCTGTCTCTCGCCACTGTGCTGCATGCACACTCCAGCACTAACTGTACCAGGCCCTGCGCTGCCCCAGCATTCTCCGCCAATTGTAGCCTTCCGGGGGTTTAGCTCTAGGATCGCTGTCTGGGTAGACAGAATGGCACGGAAACAGTTCATTCAGACAGCAGTTTGGTGAAAACTGGCCGCAACCAGTTTTATTAAAGTCCACAGCACACAGATAAAAACAAATCATAAACAGAAAACCTGGGCTTGTCTAGCCACTAAATTACACTTAGATAGATGGCCCTCTCTATCCGGGACCCAGACTCTACCAGTCTGTGCCCAAAACAACACATATCACATATGTTACCAGTATGGAGTTTCACAGACACTCCTCTTTATGTCCGAAGGCAACTCCAATGTCCAGACTTGAGAGAGGTCACCTCCTATTCAGTCGCTATTCGCACGGATTCTCACTGCGACTACTCCTGTGTCCGGGTACTTCCTGCACCCAGACTGAGATAGCTCACACTCTTAGAGACTGCTTCCTTGTGCCAGGACACCTCCCTGTGTCCGGGCTAAAGACAGCTCCCACACTCTTGGAGACACCTTCTGTGTCTGGACCCCTTGTCCAGACTGAATGAGCTCTCTGACTGTGCTCCCAAGCACCTACTTCTGGCTTCCTAATCAACACCTGAGTGGATTCAGGTCTGAGCTGCAAGCGTGTACTGAATGGCAGGTGTAGTGACCTTTCTTTACCACCAGGTTTACAAAGCCACACATTTCGCTCATACCAGTCAGCAAGGTACTTAGGTGAAATATACACCTCATTCACCACATATTCCTTCACTGTCTCACAGTGTATTTAATAAAAGGCTGCTGTGGCCATATAAATTCCAAAGAACTTAGGTCTACTTGTCTTAAGTGAGTGGCGTAAAGGGGTGTCATTACAGTGGGGTGGTATGGGTGTTGTGATATCTTGACTCCCCAACAGGTAAACAACTAGACAATACCAACGTCAGGAAACCATAGGTATAAACAGGATAACTGCAGGGTACAAGGTAAACCACTTTCACTGTTATCATTAAAAATTTGTTACGGGTGTCAGCCAGGACTTTTGAAGCTTCTGGTTTTGTTGGCGCTTTTCAGTGATTAGTAATAGTTTTTTTTTTACAAGGGAAGAGAAATTTTAGCTTCATGCAAAATCGACACTAAAGACCCAAAACCGTCTTGTGCCGTTTAAAGCACAATTTGTCTTATGTGGCAGTCGGTTTCTTGTTCATTAGGGTTAAGACTGATTGCAATCTTTGCACCCCCTCTAGTTCTATAGCTGTCACACTGCATATAATAGCGCCACAAAGTCCGATATCACAATTTCTTTATACAATAACAGCCTAGGACTTTAAAAAGAAATGTGGAAATGTGAACATCCCCAGTGTATGACATTACCATTTATCAAGCCTGTATGAATGCCATCCTGCCTTGTATGCGGGTGCTACTACACAATTCTATGGAGCCGCGGAGCTGCACGTTGTGGAGTTTTTCTGCGAATCACCTGTACTCGCTGTACATCCGTAACAATTACTGGTGAACCTGGTGGCCAAGATCTGCTACGTGGAATAACATCCTTAGAAATCCAAAGAGATTAATTAAATCAATCAGGTTTGTTCACAGTTATACTTATTATCAAGTTTGAATTAACTTCGTAGAAAATGTGTTTTCCGAGTCTTGTAGGTTTTCTTTGTATAAAGTGAAGAGCATTAAACTGTGATCATTTGTATTTCTATGAGAACACTCCTCAGCAATTATCTCGCTGCTTTACGAATGGGGCGTAATCACAGATGACATTGTTCATTCCAAGTGTGGTTAATTGTTTAAAGGAGAGCTGCAATTATCGGAACAGAAAGCCCACTCAGCTGTACTACAAGAAGTGCAGGGTCATCCGTTCTCGCCCCATGGTGCTTCGGAAATACTTATCTCTGATTTAAGATATTACAGTTAGGTCACATCCCCGGGATGTGGAGAGGGTCGGACGTGAAGTTCCGCTCATGATTGCGAGAGTGGACTAGCATGAATAGGATTGCTGATGATCATTTTTCTACACATCTAATAGATGTAATGTCTCTTATGCCTGGTATTGTCGTATAATATATGTTTACGGTGCTCAGCATAAATGAGTACACCCCAACAGATT
The DNA here is from genome assembly GCA_033576555.1 of Oophaga sylvatica. NCBI lineage: Eukaryota > Metazoa > Chordata > Amphibia > Anura > Dendrobatidae > Oophaga > Oophaga sylvatica. The sequence continues at coordinate 595,584,445 of JARQOD010000002.1, read as the reverse complement.
TTTCAGAATCAATATTTTTTATGGTATACCATAATACAAAATCCTTCCACAAATGTGGGCTATTGATTGCAAACAAGATTTATTATTTTGCACATTAAAAAAAAATATTTCCCTGACAAGTGCATTTGAGACCATATTGCAAAAATGAGTACACCCCAATGAAAGTCATAGGAGCAAAGCTAAAGTTTAGACTCCAAAATTCCAATTAACAACAATTCATCCACAGTTAACTCTAATTATTCATTAATCAGCTGTCCAGCAGACAGTTGACTATTAAAGGGCACTACTTAAAGGGAATTCGTCATCAGGTTTTTGTTCTTTAATCTGAGAGCAGCATAATGTAGGGGCAGTGAGCCTGATTCCAGGGATGTGTCACTTATTAGACTGTGTGCTGTACTTTCAATACAATCAGTGTTTTATCAGCAGGAGATTATTAGTGTCTGACAACATGTCTCATGCAGGCCAGTCACGCTAATATGTGTAACCCCGCCCCCACCACTGATTGACAGCTTCCTGTGCACACTTGAATTGTCAAAAAACTGCCAGTCAGTTGTGTGGGTGGGTTATACACAGCCCACAAGTCTTAGCTCTGCTAAATGTACAGCAGACAAAGCAGGGATTCTATAAAAACTGCACCAAGCAGTCAAGTAAGTGATACATCCTAGGAATCAAGCTCTCTGTTCCTACATTATACTGCTATCGGATGCCATAGCAAAAACCTGCTGACAAATTCTCTTTAACAAACAAAACCTTCCCATTTCATGCCGTCAGCAATGACACCACGTAAAACAGAAATGTCACAAGACCTAAGAAAGAAAATAAATTATTTACACAAGAATGGTAAAAGCTACAAGATTAGCAAAGTTTGTCAGTCAGAATACTGTAGTAAAAGTGATACAACTGGAGCGCCCACCAAGGCAGTGGGGATACTTGGTACCGGGCCGCTTCTTAAAGGGGCAGTGTCATGGCAGCAGTGACCCGATCAGTGGCCCTGGGCGTCCAATAAAAGGGGTATTTACAAGGGAATAAAGTTTATAGTAAAGTGTTCGTGACGTCACCTGTGGTACTTGGCAATAAAAGATGTTAGCTGACGCTGCAGATTCAGTCTTCTGGGACAGTTGTTGATGCAGCAGAGTTGGTGTAGCCCTCCACAGGCAGGGCTATGTCCCAGGGCAGCTGTAGTATGTTCAAGATAGTAATGATGTAGTATTTGGCAAGGAATGTAGCAGTGCCAAGTGGGTGTTGCAGGAAGAACTTGAAAGGACACAGTCAGGTGCAGTTTCCAAAGCTTTACTCACAGTTCTGCAGGTAAAGTGTCCAGGGCACTGGCTACAGATGGTGCTGGAGATCTGAATGCCTGGAAACACTTTGGATTCCACCTTGCCAGGAGGATTTAGAGGCCTTCCTGCTGCACTCTCTGTTCCTGGCCTTTGCTGCTTATAGCTAAGCTGCGGCCCTCTTTGTGTTGTTTTTCCAACCTGTATAGCAGGCAGAGTGAGCCTATCAAGGGTCTCGTCTCTTCTCACTAGCAACCCTGACTCTTGTGTTACTGCTGTGCTGGCAGGTATCAGTATGAACAGAGAACTTGCAATTCTCTGTTCTCCAGATGTGACTGTCAGGCTTGGAGTCCCCAACTGGTCCAGGACTCTGGCGTCCATTTTTATCAGAGCTCTGCTCAGGGTGTGCTGTAACATTCAGCTCATTTCCCATGAGCTTCTCTCCACACATCCTCTCTCATCCCTGTCTACAGATGGACTCCCCTAACTCCTCACCAAGCCAGAATATTCCAAAGAAGCTCCCCTGAAATCAGGTGTTAGAGCTCCCCCTTCTGGTCTGGAGTAGAAAAAAGTGTTGTATGCTGTGTGTTACCTGGCAAGGGGTTTCCTCTTTGTTTCCAGACACGGCATCACCCCCCGTTAAGGAAGCAACGCCACTGTGGCAACCGGACTCCTGGGGTGCCACACAACCATTGAACAAAATGGAACTGCAACCATCTCACAGGGCCATCCAGGATGACCCCAGAAGTTAGCACCTAAGCAGGAGCTTCTTCTGATGAGAAGGGTGGAAGAAAATTGAATTGCAAGTTTACTGCAGTTAACTAGAGAAGTAGAAACCCAAACTGGGGTGTGTTTCCATTGACACAATATGGTTTACACTACAGAGGAATGGCAGGAATGGGTGTTGTTCATGAAGGAAACCTCTCCTAAAGCCCATGCCCAAAAAAAAGTCCACTAACAATTTACCAGGGCCCATGCTAAAAAATATGAAGACTACTGAGGCTCTGTATTCTGGAGTGATGAGACCACGATAAATGTTTTTAGAACTGATGGCTTCAAAACTATGATGAGGAGTAGAGATGAGTGGATCCGTTGAAATTTGAAATCGTCTACTGCACCAAATTTTCCCCCATAACTTGATTTGTGGAGAATAGATTAGCACATTTCAATATAGGAAAGCTTGTAAGATACACGTTGGGAAGAGGAGAGTTAAGGCCCCGTCACACATAACGAGATCGCTAGCGAGATCGTTGATACGTCACGGGTTTTGTGACCCAACAACGATTTCGCTAGCGATCTTGTTACGTCTGACAGGTAGCAACGATCAGGCCCCTGCTTTGAGATCGCTGATCGTTACAAAGCTTCCTGGACCATTCCTGGGTCGTTGCGCTCCCGCTGGGCAGTGTGCACCGCTGTATTTGACACCTAACCAACGACCTCGTTAGCAATTCAGAACTGAGACACGTAGGCGTGCATAAATTGGACTTTTCTGCTCCCCTCGTCCCCGATTGGTGGTCGCTACAGCGTTCTCATTTCCCGCTGTGCATAAAGAAAGCAACAGAATAGCGATTCCATCCTTTGTTTCTGACCTCGTGCTGGATTGCAGATCTTAGCAGAATTCTCCTTGTTGTTTGGAGTCACAGCCGAAGAACACTGCAATCCACAAACCAGAACACTTGTCAGGAACAAAGCCCAGATGAATGGATACAGAGTCACAGCTGAAGAACGCTGCTACGATCCGAACCAGAACACAAACAGGAACAAAGGGACGGAATTGCTACAACGTGGCTTTACTTTAAACCTGCCGCCCAATCAGAACGCAGTAGCGTCCACCAATCGGAGATGATTGGTGACACAGTACAGCCCCTATCAAGGTGTGGATCGTTGAAATAGCTGCTGTGTGAAAGCGTCCCAACGAGCAACGAGATCGTTAGTTAGATCGCTGGGGCGGCCGAAATCGTTGGGAAGATCTGCATGTTTGACAGCTCCCCAACGATCACGATACGGCTCTCCAGCGATCTCAAAATCGTGACGTAATAACGATCTCGCTAGCGATCTCGTTATGTGTGACGGGGCCTTTAGCGAATCCTGATGACCATAAGATCTTACACGCTACAGGATAAATTAGCACATTTCAATACTGGAAAGCTTGTAATTGCTTGTAAGATACACGTTGGGAAGAGGAGAGTGAGAGAACCCTGATGTCCATAAGATCTTACACTCTACATGAGAGTGAGCTCGTACCCAGTGACTCAGTAGATGGAAAATGACTTCGCTGTACAAAGTGTGCTCCACTGAGAACCGCTGATCTGTGATGGCCCCGGTATTGACCACCATTGTATAAGGTGTGATAATCTGCCCGATGTCATAGCTGCCGGGCATTATGAGGAGACCTGCAGGGCCATACAAATGGCATTAGCCTGTATAATGCTTCAGCAGTGTAGAACATAATGAAGCGCACTATGCACTTTATGCTATTAGGAAGGATCTATGTGGCACCAAATATATTTGGTAGTTATTTGGTTCCAATTATATGTTAATAATATTATTATGGTCAATGATCAGGGTGTTGGTGCCTCCTTGTGGTGAGACATTTTGTTGCTCTTTTATTGTATACACTGGTTTTTAAATGGTATTTCAATAAAAATTTTATTTTTAATATTTTTTGAATCTCTTCTTGTCTCTATCTGACTATTGTCTTTTAGAGTGAGGTATATATGATTATTTGAAGAGTTATTTACGTATGTTCTGGATTTTGGGGTGTCAAACTCAATCCTGTTTAAGTATCATGAGAGCACTAGAGATAGCAGCAGATTGTCTTGTTTGTAACAGAAACCACAACGCGTGTTTCCTGATTATTTTCTTGGATCAAACATCGAGTTTTGGCATCTTGGGGTAAGGTTGCCTGGACCTGATCAAAAGCTGGGACTTCCTACAAGCTCCTAAGCTCCCTGTTAACCCTTGCTCTAGCTAGCCCCTGCAGGACTTGCTGTGCTGAATGAGTACAAGCATATTAATAAAGTGAACCAATGAAAAGCTTCATCAAAAGATTATTTAATTTCCTAAAGTTACCATGCACTTTCGGTGCCCGTCGCGGTATAGTTCGAGAATCACAATGAATCCACAATGTGATACCGCACAGGGAACAATTAGTTCTCCTGCATCAATCAATCAGATGTTTCTCCCAGTGGCTGACTGCCAAGGGGGAACGTCTACAGAGTGAGGATATCGTTTTATTTCAGAATCGGATGTAGATCTACAGTACAGCCTGTTATTCTTCTCTATTCAGTTTGGTGGCAAAGAAATGAGGAAATGCAAATAAGCGTCGGTTATTTTGCAATCAGCTACGATATCATTACATGTGAAACGAATTCAGAACCCCTGTAAGAAGTGTTTAGTGAAACTGTGAATTCCCTGTAGCTATCAAATTGTATAATTCATACAATATGTAGAAATTTGGCACTTCGGGATTGTTAGAAGAGATCTATATTTATTCGTCTTGACAAAAATCTGAGAAATCATGACAATTTACTTTGTACTATAATAACATTGGTCTCCACATAGTAAAACCATATAATAGAAAAGTGATGAAGGGATTTACTATGTAACAATATAAAAATATATTAATTTCCTGGTCATGTGTGGTCAAATATTGATTGACATATATAAAAAAGGAATTCTGGCACCATCATTGAACTCTCCCTTCCGACCAGTGGACACACAGGAAAAAAACATACTCAACAGGACATCTTGTGAGTGAGTAGTAACATGGCGGGCTTCACTTAGCAAAAGGAAGAATAATCGCACTCACCGTCCTTAAAACATCTTCTCTTTTGTTGAAAAAGTTAAAATATAGGGTTGCAGTGGGTGAATGGAATATTTTCAGGATGACGGCCATTTCTCACCTCCTTTAACCGATCCTAGTTCTCAGCGTAGGATCCTGTCTACAGTACCGAGCGGTAAGCACAGAATAGAGTCAGTGTTGTGAACTGGCATTGACAGTATGTAAGCGTGGCTGCAGTGTCCGTGCGGAGCTGCTAATTGAGTTCATGGCTGTTAATCGAGATATGACAATCACCAGCTCTCCACCACAACACTGCAGCTGCCCTCACATTGAGTCATTACCAGCTCACAATGCCGGCTCCTGTCTGCGGCGGCCGCTCGCTATTGTGCTGCAGACGGGAGCCAGCGATGAGTGCCAGCAGTGACTCTATGTGACGTCGGCTGCAGTGTCAGTGCACAGCCAATGTTTGAGTTCAGGCTGTGCCGATTTCGCTATGTCAATCAGGATGTGACAGTGCTCAGTATGCAAATTGAGGGGGCATAATGTCCACCAAGTACTTGACCATGCTAGGGATGCTCCAACCCCCTCATGTGCATACAAAATAAATAGTTTATTAATGGCAACTAAATCACTAAAAACAATAATACAGGTTTGACATTTCTAGAGACTAAGTCCCATGCCATATAAGTGGGTTAGTTGGGGTTGCCACACTTCCTGTAAGTGTTGATTATAATAGTAGCCTGATTGCACAAAACTAAAGTGATTAGTTGTAGCTATAATTATTGATATTTTTCCTTCACTTGGGGAAAAAAAATTAACTTTGGTGCGCCACATTAAAATTGCAATTGCAAAAGGAGCTGCCAGCAGCGGATTTTGAGGATTTGGCAAAGTGCACTCAGTGCAGCAGGACATTCCTCAAGCAACCTTTAAAAACCTCACTGATAGTAGGCAAGGAAAGCAAGTGCCTTTATTTCTGTGCCTGGCATTCATTCTTAATACTGGGTAAATCAAGATGTTTTTAAAATTTTTTTCATCTTTTTCAACATTTGCATATGCTTACCATGTTCAGCCATCCTGTGATTTCCATAATTTCACGAGTTTTCCTTCTTAGTGCTGCATCTTTTTATTTAGCAATCCTGTTATATTTGTTCACATATTACGCCTAGTTTACTATGTAATGTGATGAGGAACAGCTTTGAAACTGTTGTACAATTGTCTACTGTATTGTCTACACTTTTACCAAATTGTGAGTCACCTACAGAGGACCTGTCTGCAGGATATTCAATGGGATATACTAAAGGTATGAGTGTAAAGTCCCTTTAATGCTTATTACATTCATTCATATACATTCGCAGAATTTTGTTGGGGCACATTCTGACGCCATATAAACGAAAAGTGGGAGCTCTTCTAGAGGGTCAGTACTGGATCTTCAGGGAAAATTATAGGCAAAAGAAGTTTTGCGGTTTAAAAAAGAAAGTACAAGTTGGATAACACCTTTAACCCCTTAACCCCAGAGCTTTTTTCGGTTTTGTGTTTCGTTTTTCACTCCCCTTCTTCCAGAGCCATAACTTTTTTATTTTTTTTCGTCAATATAGTCATGTGAGGGCTTATTTTTTGTGAGACTAGTTGTACTTTTGAACAACACCATTGGTTTTACCATGTCATGTACTAGAAAATGGAAAAAATTGCAGGTGCAGTAAAATTGCAAAAAACAGTGCAATCCCACACTTGTTTTTTGTTTGGCTTTTTTACTAGGTTCACTAAATGCTAAAATTGATCTTCCATTATGATTCTCCAGGTCATTAGGAGTTCATAGACACCAAACATGTCTAGGTTCTTTTATATTTAAGTGGTGAAAAAAAATTCCAAACTTTGTTAAAAAAAAAATTGCGCCATTTTCCAAGACCGGTAGCGTCTCCATTTTTCGTGATCTCGGGTTGGATGAAGGCTTATTTTTTGCGCACCGAGCTGATGTTTTTAATTATACCATTTTGGTGCAGATACAATATTTTGATCGCCCGTTATTAATACATTTTAATGCAATGTCACTGCGACCAAAAGAAACGTAATTATGGTGTTTTTAATTTTTTTCTCGCTATGCCGTTTAGCGATCAGGTTAGTACTTTTATTTTATTGATAGATCGGATAATTCTGAACGTGGCGATACCAAATATGTGTAGGTTTCATTTTATTTTTATTGTTTTATTTTGAATGGGGCGAAAGTGGGGTGATTTAAAGTTTTATATATTTTTTATTTTTTTATATTTTTAAAAACATTTATTTTTTACTTTTGGCATGCTTCAATAGTCTCCATGGGAGACTTGAAGCTGCCACTACCCTATCGGCTCTGCTACATAGAGGCGATGATTAGATCACCTCTATATAGCAGATTTACTCGCTTGCTATGAGCGCTGACCACTGGGTGGCGTTCACAGCAAGCCAACACTGACAACCATTGAAGTATCCAGGAGACCTCCGGTTGTCATGCCAACACACCGGTGACCCGCGATCATGTGATGCGGGTCACCTGTGAGCGTATTTCCGGAGCCATTGCCGGAAGCACTTGTTAAATCGTGATTCCACCCACGGCTATTGGAGGCACATATCAGCTGTTCAAAACAGCTGACATGTCCCTGGAAAAAATGTGGGCACAGCGGCAGAGCTCACATCAAAGGGAGGGAGTCTGACATCGATGTAAATGTACGCCCGATGTCGGAAAGCGGTTAAAAAGAATCTGTCAGCAATAATTCACTCCGCAAACTATGCACATGTAGCTCTGTCAAAGACAAGTCCAACAATACCATTACAGGGCCAGTTTATTCCTTCATTACTGACAAATCAGTGTTTGAATTGATATGCAAATGAGGCTGAAGAGCTATGGTAGATCTGAAGCCTCTTTCACTCACTCAGTTCTAATCCCTGTTGAGTGCAGTCCAGTGGGCGGTCCTATCAGTGACTGACAGCTTTCTTTGTATCAGGGTATGTGCACACGTTGCAGATTGGTCTGCAGAATTTTCTGCACAGACTGCATCTCTTGGCAGAAACCGCAGGTCAAAATCCACGCAGTTTTTATCCTTTTTTTGTCCTTTCTATCTGCAGATTTACTGCAGTTTTTGTGCGGATTTCCCTTCCCCTGCGTTTTGAGACCTGCGGATTCCTATAATGGAGCAGGTCTCAAAACGCTGTAGATCTGCACAAAAGAAGTGACATGCTGCAGTTTTAAATCCGCACCAAATCTGCACTGAAAAATCTGCAGCATGTGCACTGCGTTTTGTGATTTCCATTAACTAGAATGGTACTGTACATTACTTAGAAAACCAGGCACAAAAAACAAATGTCCTAAAATAAAATAAATAAAAAATTTTTTTGCAAAAATTGCATGAAAGTAGCAATAATTACGTTACTTGCAGTTCTGCTGCGGATCCACAGGGCAAAATCCGCTGCGGATCTGCAACAGAATCTGCAACATATGCACATACCCTTAGTGTGCATACAGAGACACCTGTCTGTCACTGATAGGATCGGCCGCCCACTGGACCAGAAGTCCCAGAACGAGGTCTAAATGATTAAATCTGGTATACTGTACCTCTTCTCACTGTACTATATAATATATATCATTCTGCTCAGCTCCCCCTGCTCTATAACTTATTGCCTGCAGATTGGACTGAATTTTCATGAAGACAGGTTCTCACTAACACCCTGGCTGTTATGCACTTTGTACATGTAACGCTCCTGTCCCAGATCTGTGCCGTGCGTCCCTCACCCTGGACCGTTGGACTCTGTTGTTCTCCATGTGGGGCTTTTCAGATGGCCCAGCGATATCCCATTTGAGCATCTGCCCAGGCCTATATAATGCTCAACAAGACACACACCTGAGTCTTGGTATTAAGACTTCAGTTTTCCTATGACTTTGATTTTCCCTATTTGCCTTGACCTGTTCAGCTGTTGTCTGTGGTCTCCTGGATGTTTCCTGCCTGCCTGCAGTTTCCAGCATCCCAGCTGCCTCTCTGCGGTTTCCTTGACATCTCCTGGTTGCCTGCAGTTCTAGTATTCCAGCTACCCGTGTCCTGCTTGCCTCATTCCTTTGCTGTTTCCCATGGCCTGTGTGACCACCTGAATCTTGGGCTTGGAGGATTGACCTCACCAGATGGGCCTAACAGAACAGTATATGTTGCAGTGTATATCAAAGAAGAAAAGTAAAAATCAATTTCCTATATGCTAATTAGTTTCATACTAGTTGAGAGGATGCTAGTTTCCCCAGACTTGTTGTCTCAGTAATCATGAGCGTGATAACATGATTTATAAGAGACAATTTTCTGCAAGTCTTCCACATGCATGCAACTTCCATAATTTCATGTCAGTGCACAGTGAAGTAGTGAATCCGGGTGTATGTACCCCAACATCACTGCACACTGACATAAAATAATAATGAAAGTCACTGATGGGGCAGCATGGTGGCTGAGTGGTTAGCATTGCAGCCTTGCAGTGCTGGGGTCCTGGGTTGGGTCAAATCCCACCAAGGACAACATCTGCAAGGAGTTTGTATGCTCTCCCCTTGTTTGTGTGGGTTTCCTCTGGGTTCTCCGGTTTCCTCCCACATTCCAAAGACATACTGATAGGGAATTTAGATTGTGAGCCCCATCGAGGACAATGCCAGTAATGTCTGTAAAGCACTGTGGAATTAATGGCGCTGTATAAATGAGTAAAATAAAAAAAATAAATGCCCACAAGGGTGCGGTAAGATGATTCGTTCTTTTTTGTCATGTACTGCATTCATTCACATTCTGGCAGTGTGGTGGCCATGGGGACCTGTCAGGTTCCCTTTAATGAACTTTTTTCCCTCCTACAAAATCAAGGATCAACTGTGAGTGAAATTATTGAAAAGTGGAAAGGTTTAGTAACAACAACAACTAAATTGTAGGTCACAAAAATTTACTGAACGGAGTTGCCATGTGAAGGGATTGGTCTTGACCCTTTGGTTTCATTGAAGTGGAATCTTAATGCTTTAGCATTCCAAGACATTTTATACAATTGTAGCTTTGGGAGCAGTTTGATGAAGACTCTTTTCTGTTCCCCATGACTTTGCCTCAGTGCACAAAGCACGACCAATGAAGGCATGGTTGTAGTAGTTCGGTCGTACAGAGGTCTGACTTCAACCATACTTCAAGACCTCTTAGATGCCCTAGATTGGACATTGCATACCAGGCCCTCCCATCCAACATCAGTGTTTGACCTCCAAATGCTCTTCTGGAAGAATGCGCGAAAATTGCCTCAAAATTTTGTAGAAATCCTTCCCAGAAGAGTGGAGGCTGTTAAAGCTGCAAACAGACCAGCTCCATATTAATGCCTATGGATTTAGGATGGGAGGTCATGAAAGCTCCTGTAGGTGTTATGTGGAGGCATTCCAATACTTTTGACCATATAGTGCACATTGTTTTGTTTTTACAGTATTATTCCGTTTCCTTTATAGTTTTGGCATGAACTTCTAGAAGATCAATGAATATTATACAAGAAGAGAATTATTACCATCTATACTGAAGATATTGAATTGAAATAATTTGGAATTCATCGAATTGTATCCTGTAGTTTTCTGATCCGCTAGGCGAAATATTATATTCCTACAGACAAAGGCTTACTATTATGTAATAATGAATTCATGGTTTTGAATGATAAAACCTGTAGGCAGGCTTTGTTTAATCCCAGTCACGGAAAGCAACAGTGTATTACGTTACGAGTCCCATTGGTGGGTTGCATTACGAAAACCTTCTTTTACAAAACTTTGCATAGTGGTGAAGATAAAATAATAGGATGCAACTTTTCAAAGAGCTGATTACATTAAAGAAAGATGTATCACTCTCAGACAAACTGCTTGAATTCTTTCATCCCAGTCAGTGGCGGTATATCAAGATTAATTCCTCCGTTCCTATGTAACAGCTTGTGTTTATGGAAGCCGTTGTTAAAACATATTGTTTATCGTGAAAACAAGAGATGTCCATTAAGAGAAATGCAAATGAAATATTAATGAGAGCGTCTCGAATGTGCAGCTTCAATGACTTCTCGGTATTCTTGGAGTACCTGTATTTAGGAGAAATCTACTTTCTGGAAAGGTTAGACGAGTACACGCATTTCCTACTTAGGGATAAATATTAAAGGAACAAATTGACCTATGAATATTTATCAAGTCACTAGAATCTCTTAATTAAAGGCCATGTTTGTTTTTATACATTGCTCTAAGCTAAGTATGGTTTCATTTATTAAAGGTTTTTAGGTTATCAAAAAGGAAAACCACAAAAAAAGGAAACTTTGTACTTACTGCTGCCTTTGCTTGCAGAATATGAATCACTTTTATAATAATTTAGTATTAGATTTGTGTGACGCTATCCCAGAATTTTCCTACGAGGGCTCAGGTGTTCAGGACGTCTATTTGTTCTTAAGTCTAGCTTGTAATTTATTATCATATGACAATTTTTTTTATTACACTACCTGTGCTCGAAATATATTCTGTATTTCCAAGCCATTTTAAACTTTAGAATCACATTTGCTGAACCTTCAAAACTACAGTATAAAATTACATGTATAACAATTGCCATCAAAAGAATGAGCATTAGTGTTTGAGCATCTTCCTATGGAACCCTTTCACAACATATGACTTCTATACACTGTACATCATATGCTGTGTCTCCCCCTTTGATGCAGGCTCCGGCCCTGAGCCCGCATCTTTTCTGGCACATGACAGCTCAGTCACTGACAGCGGCATTTAACATTATCGCCCCGGAAGCGCGTCTCAAACCCCATCCATCGGCGCCCCTGTCACATGATCACGGTGCTCCGTTGGGTTGGCATGATAAACGGGGGGGTCTACAGGAGACCTCCGTGGTTGTCATTGCCGATCTGCTATGAGTGGCGCCCCATGGCCGGTGTTCTTAGCCGATAAGCATTCCTGCTACACATAGTCGGACTGAAGCCCTGCTCTGTTCAGCACAAGCAATCAGAAGATCACAGCTTCAAGTCTCCTATGGATACTATTGAAGCAGGGAAAAAGTGTTAAAAAAAATTATATGGACAAACTTTCGAAGCAAGCTTTGTTTTGTTTTTTTGCCTCAAAAATACAATATTCATTGAGGTCCTCAGGGTCCTTTTTTAAAGTAGCCGAAACACAATCTGACACTGAAGAAAACACATTGGCCCTGATTCATTGAAGCTTTTACCCAGAATTCTGACATAAAAAGCTTTAAAACATTGCACAGTTTTTGTGAGGGTGCTCAAAAAAGTTGCAGCTTTTGGCATTTTTAAGTCATTTTTCCTCAGCTCTGACAAAGTGGTGATTTTGATGAATCTGGGCCATTGCATTTTTTAGTTTGTTAAAGTGCCAGCTTTTTTTTAAGCTAATGTGATCGGTAATTATACAGTTTGGAGAGTTATGTGGGGTCCTCACACTGTGTTTTGAGGATTATGTAGGGGGTAATTATACAGTTTTGAGGGCTATGTGGCGGACTATTATAACGTTTGAAGGGCAAGTGGCAGCCATTATACTGTTTGCAGACCAGTATACAGTGTGAAGAATTTTGTGGGGCCCATCATATTGTGTGTGAAGTTGTGTGGGGGCCATTGTACTGTGTGGAGGGTTGTGGGGGCTATTATACTGTATGTGGGCCATTAGACAGTGTGTAGGGTTGTGCTGAGTCCTTTATATTGTGTGCAGGGTTCTGAGGGGATCATTATACTGTGTTGAGGGTTGTGTTTTGAGGGTTATGTAGGGGGCAGTTATACATGGGTTATATGGGGGATACAGTTTTGAGGGCTATGTGGCAGGCTATTATACCGTTTGAAGGGCAAGTGGGAGCCATTATACTCTTTGCAGATCATTATAAAGTATGAAGAATTGTGTGGGGCCCATGATACTACGTGCAGGGTTGTGTGAAGACAATCATACTGTGTGGAGAACATTGGGGAGGTATCTTAATGTGTGGGAACACTAAGGGGCTTTAATAGAGGCAAAATCGCTTTGCAAGGGCTCCAAATGTTGTGAGATATGCTCTTCTATGATGCCGCTGAATACTATTTTTTTTTTTTTTTGGAGGGAGGGCTTATTAGGACTTTTACTGTTGAACCCCATGATTTCTATGTACACCCCTGCATCGGGGGATGCTCTTGTTATGTTTCTCAGTTCAGAAAAAAAAAGGATTGGTGGTCACTGAGAGGTTAAATTGTTTCCTATAGAAGTTGGTATGTTGATTCTTAAGCTATACTCAATGGGAACTGGGAAAATCTCTGTTCCAATAATACAATCCTGCTGGAGTATATTCATAGCTCTGCCAGCAGCCATATACTGATACAAGAGCTGGAAATATTGCTTATCGGAGCCCAGAGGACTAAAATAATGAAACAGTGAATGAGTTGTCATGTTGGCAAATGTGTTATTTCTTGTTGAATGTTCAGGAGTTATTTTACTTTCAACTTTTGAATAGGTGCATTGTAGTATAGATCACAGTATATATAATATATACACACTATATATGTATAAGATAGATAAGATATGGCATTATTTGTTTTTAAATCATGGACAATTACTGGTAGAATATTATCCCGCACTCTATATTGTCAGCATGAATTTGTCTCCGTGAATGGGAGTGATCTATCAATTGTGATAAAACATGAGGCCATACTGCATGCATATGACATAATGACTGATATTAGATTTATTGCATGCATTAAAAAGTCTGTGCTAGAATAAAATAAACTGCAAAGCAAAACAATAAAGCAGATTTTATGATGCAGATATGTTTTTCTAGTGAATGTTTTTAATTAAATATGATCAATGAAGTTAACAGCTTTGGTTTTAGAATGTGCTTGAAAATACTACTATTAAGTGCTGTATCAGATAATATTGCTGAATGTATCTTCGGGGTTTTTTTCATCCATAGAACAACCTGGTCCAAAACTGGATGTAATTTATTAACATTTCTTGCATTTTGACATTGCATTCTTTTTTATACTTAAAGAGTAACCATTGTTTTCATTTTTAACTCATAAATCGATAGTACACATGAAAATAAGCAATTTTGCAATATATCTTATCAGAGAGAATTGCTTCTTTCTCTGCCAAAATTGATCAGTCATTATCAAAATTCTCAATTAACAGGTAAAATTTGTATTCTGTGAAGACATTTTTTCCTATTACTGAGATAGGAAATGTCAGCTGCTACTGGTGTCACTAGTATTGGTGAGATTCTATCTAGATAGGAGGGAGAAGGAGGAGAGTGGTTCTGAGTCTCTAGCTCTTTCCTCCTCCCATCTACATAGAATTGTATGCGTAGCAACTGCCATCTCCCATCTCAGTAATAGGAAAATCTGTCTTCACTGAATACAGATTTTACCTGTGAATTGAGAATTTTGATAATGACTGATCAGTTGGGTCAGATAAAGAAGCAGGTCTCTCTGATAAGATATATTGCAAAGTTGCTTATTTTCATATGTACTATTAATTTATGAAATTAAAATTAAAACGACAGTTGCTTTTTAAAAGCCTCTTAGCTAGTGATGGACGAACCCGTGGTACATACCGAACACCTAGTGTCCATGCACAGTCCTGAACATGGACTTCTCCAGGAAGTCCATGTTACTGCTTGGGTACAGCACCCCGAACATCGGCTGTTTCCCACGCTGTTATTTTTGTGACAGCATGAGAAACACCTGTTGCTCTAATCGGCAGTAAGATTGTTACCGCCGATCAGAGAGCTGTGGTTTCCATGCTATCAGATGACATTATATGAGCCAGCAGCTGTGACGGGTCACAAAAAAGGGAACCGCTGGTCACAGGCATCGGTTGATGAGTGTACTACTCCCATCAGAGTACTGCTGCTGTCACTGATAGCATCAAGATCAGGCGAGGCTGAAAAAAGAATTCATCAGCCGGCATCTGTGCAATAAATAAATAAAAATTACTTGGGTTCTCTTCTATTTTTGATAACCAGCACAGGCAAAAAAAAACAGCTGCGTGCTGCAACCCTCAACTGTCAGCTTTATATTGGCTTCTCATCAAGAATAGAGGGGTCCCAAGCCGTTTTTTTTAATTATTTAAGTAAATAATAAAAAAAAAGCGTGGAGTCCCCCCTATTTTTGACAACCAGTGAAGCTAAAGCAGACAGCTGGGGCTTGGTATTCTCAGACTAGGAACGGGCCATGGATATTGGCCCTACTCAGCCTAAAAATAGCAGCTCACAGCTGCCCCAGAAAAGGCACAACTAATATATGTGCCAAATCTGATGCTTTACCTGGATCTTCCTACTTTCCCTGGTGCGTTGGCAAGTGAGGTAATAGGTTGGGGGTTGATGTCAGTTGTTTTATGGCTGCTGACATCAAGCCAGGGGTTAGTAATGAAGAGGCTTCTATAAAACATTATACTTTATGGATGACAATAGGGTGCATTATATTTTATGAATGACTATAGACTGTACATTATACTTTATGGATGACTATGAGGGTGCATTATACTTTATGGATGACTATGGAGGTGCATTATACTTTATAGATGACAATGGGGTACATTATATTTTATGGATCACTATAGGTGTCACGCTGTCTAATGATATGAATACAATGTCAGTAAACTATTTATACAGGAACCACACTCTATACAACATATAGTTTAGCAACATCAGAATGTAAGTATAAAATAGATTTACCTGACACGATATCTGCAGAACTTAGGGAAAATCTTGAGGACTAGATGTGCAGAAACGATTTCTGTTTACTTCAGGGTTAATCTTGAGGACTTGATGAGCTGTAACAGGAAAGAGGAGGACCGGGGTCTAACCTGACCCTACACTGGGGTCCTAACTAATCCCTTACCTTGGAGGTACTGATAATGGTTCAGAGGTCCAAGTCTCCAGCCTAACCCTGTCTCCTATCAGACCCTGAACCCTGTAATCAGTCCTAAGAAGGATCCTGATTACCACCAAAGGGATATGGGCTGATCTCAGCTAAATATACAGATAAGACATATAAGACAGACAGGATAGCACTCACTTGCATACACACTCAAACACCGAAGGAACATAAATGGTCTGGGAAATAAACTCTAAGCAAGTTGAGCTTAAAACAACTAAGGAGCTCTCAACTTAAGTCAATACAGATTCATTCCTATCTGTGGACTGAATGAAGGATTTCACTGGCAACTCCCAAAGCAGACAACCAGGAATTTAAAGGAAACCAATCAACAAATAATCAATTGCAGCCAGGAGAAACTGCACCCAGTCCCAGCACCGAGCACAGACAGAATTAACTCCCTAGCTGCCAAACACAAAGAAACAGCAACTCAGCTGTGAGAAGTCAAAATGTGCAACCGCGACGATCTTCGTGGCAATGCACACATGACAGTACCCCCCCTTCTACGAGGGGCCTCCGGACCCTCAGGGCCAGGCCTGCCCGGGTGAGTTCTGTGGAAGGTCCGAACCAAACGATCTGCGTTAACATCAGACGCAGGGACCCACGTCCTCTCCTCCGGACCATACCCCTTCCAATGCACCAAGTACTGAAGGGACCGGCGATTCAGACGTGAGTCAATGATTTTTGATACTTGAAATTCCAAGTTGCCATTGACCAACACTGGAGGAGGAGGTAGAGGTGACGATATGACTGGTGCCACATACCTTTTAAGTAATGACTTGTGGAACACATTATGAATTTTAAACGTAGGAGGGAGTTCCAGACGAAATGCCACAGGATTAATTATGGAACTGATCCTGTACGGCCCGATGAATCTGGGACCCAGTTTCCAGGAGGGCACTTTAAGTTTTATATTCCTGGTAGACAACCATACCAGATCGTTCACATTCAGATCTGGACCAGAAACTCTCCTCCTATCAGCCATACGTTTGTAACAGTTCCCCATCGCACTCAGATTATTCAATACACCTCTCCACACAGAAGCAAGTGACGACGAGAAACGCTCCTCCTCAGGAACCCCAGAAGGCCCCGCCCCATTGAAAGTACAAAACTGGGGATGAAAACCATATGCCCCAAAAAACGGGGACTTACCAGTGGACTCGTTCCGCCTGTTGTTAAGAGCGAACTCTGCCAGAGGCAAGAAAGAAGACCAGTCCTCTTGGTTCTCCGAGACAAAACACCGGAGATATGTCTCTAAACTCTGATTCAGACGCTCTGTCTGACCATTGGTCTGCGGATGAAAAGCCGAGGAAAACGACAATTGCATCCCCCGACGTAAACAAAATGCCCTCCAAAATTTGGACACAAACTGAGACCCCCTATCTGACACCACATCAGAAGGCAACCCATGAAGTCTCACGATCTCCCTAATGAACACCTGCGCCAGAGTTTTAGTATTAGGGAGTGCAGGAAGAGCAACGAAATGTGCCATCTTACTGAACCTGTCAACAACCACCAGTATGACAGTATTCCCTGACGACGGAGGAAGGTCCGTAATGAAGTCCATAGATAAATGAGTCCATGGACGCTCCGGAAGTTTCAAGGGTAAAAGGGTCCCAGACGGATGGGTATGAGGGGTTTTAGAGCGAGCACAAACCCCACAGGACGCGACAAAAGTTATAACATCTTTATTAGCGTTAGGCCACCAAAATCGGTGAGAAAGGAGATCTAAAGTAGCCTTACTCCCTGGATGTCCTGCTAAAGCAGAATTATGATGTGCCTCAATAACCTTTTGTCTCAACTGATTCGGGACAAACAGTCTCCCTGGAGGTCCTGCAGGGGCGTCCCCCTGAGCCTCTAACACCTCCTCCTCAAGCTCAGAACATACAGCCGACACTACCACCCCCTCCTGAAGGATAGGAATCGGGTAATCCGTTTTCCCGGCCCCTGGGAAACTGCGAGACAAGGCATCAGCCTTTACATTCTTAGACCCCGGGTGATAAGTGACGACAAAATTAAACCTGGTAAAAAACAACGACCATCGAGCTTGTCTGGAATTCAGACGCTTAGCGGATTCTAAATACAGCAGGTTCTTGTGATCAGTAATAACGGTGACCGGGTGGACTGCCCCCTCCAAAAAGTGACGCCATTCTTCAAAAGCCAATTTAATGGCCAAAAGTTCCCTATTGCCGATATCATAATTCCTTTCGGCGGACGACAATTTCTTAGAAAAGAAAGCGCACGGATGCCATTTACCAGGGGACGGACCCTGGGACAATATAGCACCCACCCCTACGTCAGACGCGTCCACCTCAACAATGAACGGCTGAGATACATCTGGTTGGATGAGAACGGGTGCCGAAGCAAAACATCTCTTCAAAGAGGAAAAGGCTTGGCAAGCCTTGTCCGACCACCTAGAAAAATCCGTCCCTTTTCTCGTCATGTCAGTGAGAGGTTTGACGACAGACGAGAAATTACAAATAAATTTCCGGTAGTAATTAGCAAACCCCAAAAAACGCTGCAGAGCCTTAAGATCCCCTGGCTGATCCCATTCAAGCACTGCTCTCACCTTTTCAGGGTCCATCCGGAAACCGGAGGCTGACACCAAAAAACCCAAAAACTGAAGTTCCTGTACGGCAAAAACACACTTCTCCAGTTTGGCGTATAGTTTATTGTCTCGCAAGATCTGCAACACCTGTCTCACATGCTCCTGGTGAGACACAAGATCTGGCGAGTAAATTAAAATGTCATCCAAATATACGACCACAAACAGCCCCACAAGGTGACGAAAAATGTCATTAACAAAATGTTGGAATACTGCTGGTGCAGTAGTCAGACCAAAAGGCATGACCAGGTTTTCATAATGTCCCTCCAGCGTGTTAAACGCCGTTTTCCACTCATCCCCCTCTTTTATCCTAATCAGATTATACGCCCCCCTGAGATCCAATTTAGAGAACCATTTGGCGCCAACAATTTGATTGAAGAGATCAGGAATAAGAGGGAGTGGATACGGATCTCGAACAGTAATCCGATTAAGTTCGCGGAAATCCAAGCAAGGGCGTAGGCCTCCATCTTTTTTCTTCACAAAGAAGAACCCCGCGGCCACAGGGGAAGATGAAGGTCTAATATGCCCTTTGGCCAGACTTTCAGAAATATAATCTTTCATAGCCTGCCTTTCAGGACCAGAAAGATTATACAACCTAGCTTTAGGCAACTTAGCATCAGGAAGTAGATTAATAGAGCAGTCATACACGCGATGAGGAGGCAACTCCCGACACCCCTCCTCAGAGAAAACATCCCCAAAATCCTCCAAAAAAGGAGGCAATGTACTAGGCACGACCGCACTGATGACTGTGTTCATGCAGTTGCTTTTGCAAAACTCACCCCATTGGCTTATCTCTCTGGACTGCCAATTAATCACAGGGTTATGATTAACCAGCCAAGGAAGTCCCAACACAATGGGAGTAGGTAGACCCTCCAACACATAACAAGATAATTGTTCCCTATGTATTGCCCCTACCCGAAGGTCAATGTTATGAACCTCATGAACAAAGCTACCTTGGCCGAGAGGCCTGGCGTCAATGGAGAAAATAGGGATCGGTTTGACCAATACACTCAGATGCATACCTTGAGCCTGAGCAAACTGAGCGTCAACCAGATTATCCCCGGAACCACTATCCAGAAGAACAGACAATCTCTTCACTCTAGTACCAACCACCACCTCCACTGGTACAAGGAACTGAGAAGAACCGGTGGATGAAATACATACTCCCAGGTTGTCGTCCCCACACAACCTGGGATTAGCAGTTTTCCGTCGACTTTTTACTTAACAAGACACGGGATGGACATTCTCCAACAAAATGTCCCTCTTTCCCGCAAAAAAAACACCTTCTAGTCCTGCGGCGTGCCGCCAATCCCCTACTACGAAAAGATGTCCCTCCCAACTGCATAGGTTCATCCGAACAGACAAGGGGAACCTCAACATAAGGGACTTTAGTAGTAGGTGGAGTAACAACAGGGAGTGGAGTTACCTCACCCCTCTTCCAAAGCCGTCTATCAGTACGGATAGCTAGGGCCATAGCAGCCTCCAGAGAAGGAGGAGACTCATACTGAGCCAAAACGTCTTTTAATTTGTCAGAAAGCCCATGACAAAACTGGCTTCTAAGAGCTGGGTCATTCCACTGAGTATCCGTGGCCCATCTACGAAACTCAGAAGCAAATTCCTCCGCCGGACGATCTCCCTGCTGTATCTTACGTAATTTGGTCTCAGCAAGAGAGACCCGATCTGGGTCATCATATACCAATCCCAGGGCAGTAAAAAATTGATCTACAGACTGTAGAGCCGGGATCCCGGAGGAAGGGATAATGCCCAGGATTGAGGGTCCCCTTGAAGAAGTGAGGTAACAATTCCCACTCTCTGCTCATCACTCCCTGATGATCGCGGCCGAAGCCGAAAATACAATTTACATGCCTCCCGGAAGGTAAAAAATTTGTCTCGCCCACCAGTGAACCTATCTGGGAGAGCTACTTTAGGTTCAACTCTGGTTTGCTCCAGGGGAGACAAAACTTTGGACTTAATGTCCGTCAGCTCCATGGATAATCCCTGCAACTGCAGAGCCAGCTGGGCTACTGGATCCATGGTAACTAGAGATAATTTTTATGGCCAGTGAAAATGTCACGCTGTCTAATGATATGAATACAATGTCAGTAAACTATTTATACAGGAACCACACTCTATACAACATATAGTTTAGCAACATCAGAATGTAAGTATAAAATAGATTTACCTGACACGATATCTGCAGAACTTAGGGTAAATCTTGAGGACTAGATGTGCAGAAACGATTTCTGTTTACTTCAGGGTTAATCTTGAGGACTTGATGAGCTGTAACAGGAAAGAGGAGGACCGGGGTCTAACCTGACCCTACACTGGGGTCCTAACTAATCCCTTACCTTGGAGGTACTGATAATGGTTCAGAGGTCCAAGTCTCCAGCCTAACCCTGTCTCCTATCAGACCCTGAACCCTGTAATCAGTCCTAAGAAGGATCCTGATTACCACCAAAGGGATATGGGCTGATCTCAGCTAAATACACAGATAAGACATATAAGACAGACAGGATAGCACTCACTTGCATACACACTCAAACACCGAAGGAACATAAATGGTCTGGGAAATAAACTCTAAGCAAGTTGAGCTTAAAACAACTAAGGAGCTCTCAACTTAAGTCAATACAGATTCATTCCTATCTGTGGACTGAATGAAGGATTTCACTGGCAACTCCCAAAGCAGACAACCAGGAATTTAAAGAAAACCAATCAACAAATAATCAATTGCAGCCGGAGAAACTGCACCCAGTCCCAGCACCGAGCACAGACAGAATTAACTCCCTAGCTGCCAAACACAAAGAAACAGCAACTCAGCTGTGAGAAGTCAAAATGTGCAACCGCGACGATCTTCGTGGCAATGCACACATGACAATAGGTTGTGCATTATACTTCATGTATGACTATGGAACTTGATTGGGGTTGCTTATCCACCATCCGGCTATAATAATTTGCAACCTTTCATCAATTTTTCTCTGTCATGCGCATCCAAGGAGATTAGATTCTGTGCCACAGGTTGTAAACTTCTTGATTATGTTGTGCACCACGGACAAAGGAACATCAAGATCTCTTGAGATTGGCTTGTAACCTTGAGATTGTTGATATTTTTCAATAATTCTGGTTCTCAAGTCCTCAGACAGTTCTCTTCTCTTTCTGTTCTGCATGTTTAGTGTGGCACACACACACACAATTCAAAGATTGAGTCAAGTTCTACTTGTGAGTTTGAACGAGCATCACATGAGGTAAACAAAGTTGTTTATCCACAATTTTGGAAAGGTGCCAACAATTTTGAAGGCTTTGTGTGAAATTATGTCCAATTTGCCTTTTTTATCAGTTTTTTTGTGTTTTTCCAATACACACAAAGGAACCAAACATGTGTATAACAAAATGTGTAATTGGAATAAATTTCTGAGTAAAATATTTAATTTTCTGTGTGTGACTGTGTATATATATATATATATATAATATATATATATATATATATACAGCTGTGCTGAAAAGTTTACATACCCCGGCAAAATTTTTGCTTTCTTGGCCTTTTCTCAGAGAATATGAATGATACCACCAAACTTTTATCTCCACTCATGGTTAGTGGTTGGGTACCGTGTGTGCCCCCTCTAACATCAATGACAGCTTGAATTCTTTTGTGGTAGTTGTGGATGAGGTTCTTTATTTTCTCAGATGTTAAAGCTGCCCACTCTTCTTGACAAAAAGCCTCCAGTTCCCGTAAATTCCTGGGCTGTCTAGCATGAACTGCGCGCTTGAGATCTCCCCAGAGTGGCTCAATGATATTGAGGTCAGGGGACTGAGATGGCCACTCCAGAACCTTCACTTTGTTCTGCTGTAGCCAATGGCAGGTCGACTTGGCCTTGTGTTTTGGATCGTTGTCATGTTGGAACGTCCAAGTACGTCCCATGCGCAGCTTCCGGGCTGATGATTGCAAATTTGGTTATAACGTGTTGCATTCATCTTTCCTTCAACTTTGACCAACTTTCCTGTGCTTTTGTAGCTCACACATCCCCAAAACATCATTGATCCACCTCTGTGCTTTACAGTAGGAATGGTGCTCCTTTCATCATAAGCCTTGTTGACCTCTCTCTAAATGTAACGTTTATGGTTGCGGCCAAAAAGTTTAATTTTGGTCTCATCACTCCAAATTACCTTGTTCCAGAAGTTTTGAGGCTTGTCTCTGTGCTGTTTTGCGTATTGTAGGCAAGACACTTTGTGTCATTTGTGCAGTAATGACTTTATGCTGGCGAACTCGACCATGCAACCCATATTCTTCAAGTGCCTCCTTATTGTGCATCTTGAAACAGCCAGACCGTTAGTTTTCAGAGAGTCCAGTATTTCAGCTGATGTTATTTGTGGGTTTTTCTTTGCGTCCGGAACAATTTTCTGGCAAATGTGGATGAAATTTTTGTTGGTCTACCTGACCATTGGATTTGTTTTTACAGAGCCCCTGATTTTCCATTTGTTAATCACAGTTTGAACGCAGCTGACTGGCATTATCAAGTCCTTGGATATCTTTTTGTATCCCTTTACTGTTTTATACATTTCAACTACCTTTTCCTGTAGATCCGTTGACAATTATTTTGCTTTCCCCATGACTCACAATCCATACACACAAGAAGAAAAGGTAGCACACTGTAGCTGTATATCAGCTATAGCGCTACAGTGTGCTACCTTTTCTTCTTGTATGTATATGAGTTGGTGACTCTAGGTTTAGCACCTGTTCACACTGAATCTAAGTTTGGATGTGCCGGTCAGTTTTTTGATATGTATTCATTTACCTTCTGCCTGAGCACTCCACCTGGTGGTCACAGGCCTTTTAATTACAGCAGGTTCATCACCCCTCCACAGAGATGTAGATTTTAGTCTGAAAAGAGGATTCATAGGTTCCCATGCAGACAGACTTTTCTAAAGCGAGGATAGGCATTAGTTAGGGACCTGATATACGAGAAGAGCCTTGACGTGGCTATCAGGCTCACATAATTTGGCCATCTTATGCGCTAAGACTTCTCAATTTTTCATATTTCTAAGGTAATGATGTAATTCATTTTTCATATTTTTCATATTTCGTGTTTGCAAGCTATAGCGCTACAGTGTGCTACCTTTTCTTCTTGTATGTATATGAGTTGGTGACTCTAGGTTTAGCACCTGTTCACACTGAATCTAAGTTTGGATGTGCCGGTCAGTTTTTTGATATGTAATCACAATCCATACACGTCAGTGGCTGGATGAAAGATGCAAGAGTCTGTCTGGATCCCAGAAACTCTCTTAGCTTTTATGCACACACACTGATTACAAGTAAACAAGTCACAGGTGAGGATGTTACCTTAAGTAGCCATTCAAACCCATTCAGTCCTATATCACCAGGGTATGCGAACTTTTGATCATGATCATTTTGATGTTTTGGATTGTCATTATGATTGAAAAAGAGAAAACACAGTAGTTTGACAATAAATGGCTTCACCCAACCACTAACCATGAGTGAAGAAAAAGTTTTGGTGTTATCATTCATATTCTATGGCTGGTCCAAACAATGAAAGCAATTGTTACCATCCACCTTTTGTGTCTCCCATTTTTCCTCATAGATTGTAAGCTTGCGAGCAGGACCCTCATTCCTCTTGGTATCTACTTTGATCTGTGTTTATTGTTATGCTGTAATGTCTATTGTCTGTACAAGTCCCCTCTATAATGTAAAGTGCTGCGGAATATATTGGCGCTATAGAAATAAAATTATTATTGAGGCAATTTGCATATTAAAATTTCCCAGAGGAGTATTGCACGGCGAATAAGCCTCCTTACCTCGACACGCCAGAGCTGGTATGTCACTCTCCACAAGGAGTAACCTTACCCCCCAGACCCCAGTCCAGAGCCTCTCATCTAGCCAAATCAGATCTCTCCTACTTTGCACTGACGAGGACCAACAGTCCGAAACACCGTGTCTGCAAATGGAGATTCTGATTTGGCTTTTATCCTAAGTCATATTACAAGACTCGTTAAAGGGTTGATTGTGACTTGTAGGATCGCTACTTCCAATAGGTGGCGCTATAGAGTACAAGTCCTCTTTGTTTGAAGAGGCAATTTGCATATTACTATTATATTCTCTGAAAAAAGGCCAAGAAAGTAAACATTCTGCCGGGGTATGTAAACTTTTGAGCACAGCTGTGTATATATATATATATATATATATATATATAAAACTTCCTTCTCAGCCCCTAATGGGGATGGTCTTTTTTTCTCATTTCTCATTCTCTGGTCCTCTACCAGAGGACTGGGAGTTTGAGGGTTCTGCGCAGGATCTTAGTTGTTCCCAGCATTGCGCTGTTCCGGACAGAGAGTTCAGATGTTGCTCCTGGGATATATATACAGTGTATATATATATATATATATATATATATATATATATATATATATACATTACTGGAGTAAGATTTCTGGTAATTAAATGAGGAGTATTTGACTGCAACACTCCCTGTCGTGAACATTACCATTCTTCATTAATCAGGCCCATAGTCCACATATAACAAGTTCATTATTTACTCTAAAGTTCCCAGCTATTATCCAATAACAATGCTCTATGGTAGGAGTAGAAATCCATGGGTACAACTACTACAACTATTATTGCAAAGCACCATTGAGATGCAAAACATCACTGGCAAGTGCTATGTCAAACATTTGCCTGTGGCATGATATTAATCGGGTTAGTTTCATGCCAGTCAGTATAGGCTGCAACAAGGATTTTGTATAGCTACTGCAAGGAACAATGTCCACGTGGTGGTGTATAACAGATGCAATAAGCAGAGATATTCTGGCATATAGAGAAAACCTGTAAGTAAATTGTTGGCAGAAGAGCAGAAAAGATGCATTAAGAGATGTGTAAGCACTACAGTAGTTACAAAGGTTACAATGAGCAAGATACAGAGCTTCAAATACAGGTCCACCAAAGGCAAGAGCAGCTTGTAGACAGCTATACTTTTCTATAATGAATTAGTTACATTTATGTTTAAAAAGTTCTGCATTCCTTTCTTTTCCTGCATCTTTTACTCTTTGAGTCTTTTGTATGTATATAAAGGGAACTTGCTACATGTAGCTAATTAATTCCTGGGATTATTGCAGGTTCAGCAGTGGGTTTGTGGGCTACTCTCTCTCTTCCTCTTTTTTTTTTTTCTTTTTTCCTCTTTTTCGCTCTCTTTCCTCCTTCTCTCTCTCTTTCCTCTTTTCCTTTCTTTTCTCCTTCATTCTTTTACTCTTTCCAACTCTCTTTCCTCTTTCCTTCTTCACTCTCCTTCTCTCTCCTTTCCCTCACTCGGTTCTTTCCCCTCTCTCTCTCTTTTCCTCTCTCCTTTTCTTATGTCTTTCCTTCCCCTTCTCTGTTCTTTCCCTCTCTGTCATTTCCCTCTCTCTCTCCATTCCCTGTCTCTTTTCCCTCTCTCTCCTTTCTCTCTTTTTCCTTTCCCTTCTCACCTTTCCCTCTCTCTTTATCTATCTCCTTTCCCTTTCTCTCCTTTCCCTCTCTCTCCTTTCCCACTCTCACCTTTCCATCTCTCTTTCTCTCTCCTTTCCCTCTCTCTTTTCCCTCTCTCTCATTTCCCTCTCTCTCTCCTATCTCTCTCCTTTCTCTCTTCTTACCCTTTCTCCTTCCCCTCTTTTTCCTTTCCCTCTCTCTTTCTCTCTCCTTTCCCTCTCTCCTTTCCCTCTCTCTCATTTCCCTCTCTCTCCTTTCTCCTTTCCCTCTCTCCTTCCCCTCTTTTTCCTTTCCCTCTCTCTCCTTTCCCTCTCTCCCTTTCCTCTCTTCTTTCCCCCTCTCTCCTTTCCCTCTCTCCCTTTCCTCTCTCCTTTCCTCCTCTCTCTCCTTTCCCTCTCTCCCTCCTTTCTCTCTCTCCTTTCCCTCTCTCTCTTCCTCTCTCTCCCTTCCCTCTCTCCTTTCCCTCTTTCTCTCTCCTTTTCCACTCTTTCATTTCCCTCTCTCTCCTTTCCCTTTCTCTCCTTTCCCTCTCTCCTTTCCCTCTATCTCTCCTTCCCTCTCTCTCCTGTCTCTCTTTTCCTTCTTTCTCCCCCGTTTCCCTCTCTCCCTATAAGTGCAATGTGAGCTAATAGTGACCACTCACTGACTAGGCTGCAGCTCCACCTTACTGTATATGAACAGTGGAAGACAAAAATAGCAACCTCATATTAGAAGATTACAAAAATGTAGGGTTCTGAAGCACAGACAAGTTTTGAAGGATCTGTACCTAAGGATCTAAAACAAATGTTTATTTTTTCCTTTAAAACTCCTGAATATTTTAGCTGTAAAACCATAACAGTAATTCTACAAAACAGATGTGTGAGATCAGTAAAAGGCAAATATGTACAGTACAAACTGTCCCAGCTTTAAAAACAGAGGAAATAATGCGCATATATGAGATACTGTATATTATTCTATTCATATTGAATTAATGTGCAAAGCAAAATCACAACCACAGTCCATGCAAATACGGCAGAAAAGGCTGAATCGCATATTTCCTGATTTGTAATTCATTGGCTGATATACACTTGTATGCAAGAATTGTTTGTTTGTTTTGTTTTTTTTGGTTGGGAAAAAGTAGTCAGAGAATCCCATAAAGTGTGATGAAGGCACGCGGGATATTTCTCCTATCCTGTATTTATATGGTTAGTATTTTAGAGATTTTTCGTGGCTGAGGCTGTTTGCTTACCGTTATCATAGTGATGTCACACAAGGATACTTGGCTTTTAACGTCAACGTGATGTTACATAAGTGAAGTCAGTGAAGAGGAATGTAATCTGCTCTACTGAAAGCTTTTAGTAGAATCCCACTGCTAAGTGACAGCTGCAGATTGGTTTCAGGAATGGAGATAGCCGTATATAAAGAGAAGGGGGAGTATGGATATGTAGCGCTGCTCACTTTCCTAGACTTGGAGTTGCGAGTTTGCCATTTTGGAGCATCTATGGTTTTCCTTAGGACCGCATGGAATCTGGAGATTTCTAGGAGTAATGCAGATTTTCAGAAACACTATGTAATAGTTTGGGAAACAAGTTAGACTGTAGTATTTTATACTCAGCTGCTAACGTCACTTATTTATTAGTTATCAGTGATTTCTAAGAGAATACAGCATTTTTAGTGTAGCCTCTTGATTATTACTTTTAGCCCTTTGAGATTTTTTTTTGTGGAGGTGGGATGGGTGTAAAGAATCCCTCCTCCTCCCATCATCGATTCTATCTTCTTAATATTTTGCAGTCATCATATTATATAGCACTGTGTACTTACAATTGCTCATTTGCTTTTCTTACCAGTAAATTCTTCTCTTTTCACTGCTCTTTCTGTTGTCCCTGCATAAATAATTCCCCTCTTAAAATGCTGACCCTGCTTGTAGTGATAACACCAACATTCCCATATGGCTCTCCTCCTCCCGCCGTGCCGTGGACTTACTCACCACCCCGGCCGTGCGGCGTGGTCCCCATCGTGTCTCCCTGTCTCCTGCAAGCTTTCCCATTCTTAAGGGGGTAGTGCACACTTGCAAACATGCCCCAGCCTGGTCCTTGTGCGGCCAGGTCCTCCTGTCCTGAACCCAGATCCCTGATCTTTGTGCAGCCAGATCCTGAACTCCTGGTCCTTGTGTGGTCAGGGGCTCTACCTAAACCCTGGTCCTTGGGCGGCCAAGTCCTCCAGTCCTGAACCCGAACCCCTGGTCCTTGTGTGGTCAGGTGCTGAACCCGAACCTCTGATCCTTGTGCAGCCAGGTCCTCCAGTCCTGAACCAAAACCCCTAGTCCTTGTGCTGCCAGGTCCTCCAGTCCTGAACCCAAACCCCTGGTCCTTGTGCAGCCAGGTCCTGAACCTGAACCCCTGGTCCTTGTGCTGCCAGGCCCTCTAGTCCTGAAACCAAACCCCTGGTCCTTGTGCGGCCAGGTCCCGAACCTGAACCCCTGGTCCTTGTGCAGCCAGGTCCTGAACCTGAACCCCTGGTTCTTGTGCTGTCAGGCCCTCCAGTCCTGAACCAGAACCCTGGTCCTTGTGCGGCCATGTCCTGAACCTGAACCATGGTACTTGTGCGGTCAGGTCCTGAACCACTGATCCTTGTGCAGCCAGGTCCTGAATCTGAACCCCTGGTCCTTGTGTGGCCAGGTCCTGAACTCTGAAGCTGCTCTGGCAGTCCCTGAACTTTAAAGCAACTCTGGCGGAAACTGAACCAGTTTGTGCGTTTTCCAGGCAGTTATACCAGTCTAAAATCCAGCCATGTCTATGACTCCGTGTCAGTGTCTGTTCTGCCTGAGGATCCAGAACTGATGTAGTCTGAATGGATCCCGAGGCCATGTCCACCATGTGCGCCACCCGCGTGAGTAACAAGGCTGCTCACTCCTCCCCTCTGCCAGAGATTTTTGCAGTGACTCATGAGTCATACAGAGAAAATTGACTGTTTCTACATAGAGCTTTGAAGGATTCAGCTAGTCAGTTTTTAATCACGTGATGTCATAGACCTAATGGAAAAGAGAAGAGTTAACTGGGTAGAGAGGCAAAATGAGCAAAAGTAAGTAGGCAGTAAGGTAATTATTTTTTTCAGTAGATCTTTGACATCACCTGTTTCTTTTCTTGCATTTATCATCCCCCTCTTCAACTCCTGACCGAGCTGCTCAGCCTTAGCCCTGCCATGGACTTTTGCAGTGACTCATGACTCAAGCAGGGAAATTTCACCCCTGTTTCTACATAGAGATTAGAAGGATTAAGATAGTCAGTTTTTATCACGTGATATCATGGATCTAATGGAAAAGAAAAGAATTAACCAGGTAGAAAGGCAAAATGAGCAATTGTATGTGCACAGTGCTATAGAATATAATGACTGCAATGTATTAAGAAGATAAAAATTTTGATGTCAGTGCTACTCTAGTTTGCCTGCATATGAATGTTAATGTAATTTATATTGTTAATAAGCCTAATATAGAGCCGTAATATCTACAATGAGTATGTTCTACTTTTCTGTAAGTGTGAATTGTCAGTAAGCAAGCCCGGCTGTTCCTGATTCATTTGTGATACTTTACCTGAATGACAAGTAGATTTGCCTTCCAGCCTTAGTTTAATAAGATGATTTGTATTACACACAAGAATTTGTTCTGTTTCATCACTATGAAAACCAATATTATCTGCTTTGTAATGTTAGATCAGTGAGTATTGCTGATAGGTGCAATTACTAAAGCACTAAACAATGTTCAAGTCACTGGGTAAGCAATAAGCGAATTAGGATGAATAGAATGATGACCTCTAATTTTATTGATTGCTAGAAAAAAAAATCTGCAAGAAGAACAGGAATATACAAAGCTCATGTAATAGCAAATACATTTACGAAATCGCAGTGTATTATGCCTAGCGCAGTAATGAGTGATACACATGGAGGAATTTATAGCGGATCGGTTACCAGAATTCACAATACAAATTGCATAAATTGTTAAATAGACCTGGACCTGGTGATACTGGTGTACTAACCGTGAAAATCCATTTCACAATGGCTGTATAATCCTTTCTGTAAGTTTCCTCACTTCATATTAACATTTATTTAAGTGAATGCCTTTAGCTAACAAGGGTCTAAGAGGTAATGTTCTCCTTATGGACAGTGACATACCGGCTCTGGCATGCCAAGGTAAGGAGGCTTATTCGCGGTGGAGTGCTCCGCTGGGAAATTTAATATGCAAATTGCCTCTTCAGAGAGGAAGAGGATTAGAACTCTATAGCGCCACCTGTTGGAAGTAGCAATCCTACAAGTCATTATTGGCCCTTTAATGAGTCTTGCAATATGACTTTGGATAAGACATGGTTACCAGAGGTAGATTTGATGAGCAAAACAGAGGATTTTTCTATGCCTTTATAATATCATTGCTAGTGATTCTGTTGACAATTATCGCAATTTAGTTGCCAAGGTTAATTGTAATAGTAAAATATTCTCTAGCATTGTTCCCATCGCCCACAATCTCCATCTTAAAACAACTTAAATTGACATAAATTACAAGATTATTCATTGGAGTGGGAGGATGAAGGTCTGGCATTGATAGGTTCTAGGAATGGATGGTATTAGAAAGTTTCTCATAAGATGATCTTTTGTGAACGTCTGTTCTGACCACATATATATGAGGGTCACAATTGGTTTTCTTGCAACATTGACAATAATATAATATTTTAACTTTCGAAAAGAACTGCAAGTGCCCTGCTTGTAACATACGCTTGTGTTGTGTTGCATTTAGTATAAAATACTATTATAAAATGCGCTTGTGTTGCGTTGCATTTAGTATAAAATACTATTATAAAATGCGCTTGTGTTGCATTGCATTTAGTATAGGATATGTTATGTCTCAGCTGGTGATGTGGACTAACTGATGACATTGGTGCAACAAAAATGTCCAGATAGAAATAGTCAGGAGCAGATATATCATTGAAGTAGAAAGAAGAAAAAATTGCGGTACTCACCATGTAGAGTTAAATTTCAAAGTTTTTTTTATTTCATCTGTGTGATAAAAACATTGAACAGGATGTGCAGGCTAGGGTGGCATGCCAGGAGTGAGAGTGGACGACGGCCATTTCGCGTTTGATCGCTTCAAAGGAACCTGTTGTGTCAGAATGGCAACAGCAGTCATATAATTGTAATGGACAAGGAAGCTGAGCTGATTTACACAACAACATGGCAGAGTTGACTCAGTGATATAAGAGAGCTGAGTTTGTCACAGAGTTCAGTGCAGAGTTGGCAGAAGGACAGCAGAATTGACTTAGGTGTGTTGCAGGGGTGAGTTTGTCACAGAGTCCAAAGCAGAACTGATAGCAGTATGACAGTGTTGAGTCTGCTATAGAGTATGCAGAGCTGGCAGCCATATAACAAGGTGCCTAGTTATATAGCAGGGCTTGGTTTGACACAGTATCAAAAGCAGAATTAGTTACCCAGTGATGTAGCATGGTTGGGTGTGTAAAAAGAGAAGATATAGCAAATTTGCCCTGCAATATACTGTATCAAAGCTGGACTTGTCTGGATGTTAATGCAGAGCTGGCACAGAGAAGTAGTCCACGGTACTGTGGTAGTAGTGTTTAAGGTAGTAATACCTGAATACTCAAGCATTGTGCAGCCCCCTGAGACAGACTGACGCTTAGGTGTGTCACTCTCTGATGGCAGCATCATAAGGTCAACAGTAGTGATCGGAGCTCAATTCCGATTTCTGCTGCTAGAGACGGATGATGACTATGATATATAGACAGCATCTACAGCATGTCAGGAAAGCTCAGTTCTCAACTCTACTGTAGATTTGCATGGGAGAATGTAATGGCTAGGAATTGGACAGGTTTCCAGAATTTTTTGATGACCACTCGATTTACAAAAAAATCAAGGACATGTGAACATCCCTAGAGCATTTACTCATTACCGTCTAGCTGTAAAATTCATGAATAAATCATGTATGTGAAATGCAAACACATGACTGTGGCCTTTGGCCCATGAGTGCATGTATGATTTAAAGGGACAGAGATCTTGATTTCTTGATTAGCTGGCTAATGGTCTTTGGCCTTTTCTCTTGTATATCCTTGTAGATCCCTTACATATAGTCTTAGACTCAACATGCCCTGAGGGATCTATCCTCCCTTATATTTCCTGGTCCTCTGTCCTTCCTAAAAACTTCTTCATCCTATTGACTTGTTTAAGAATGATTGTGCCTGTTTGATCTATATTCGACCTGCCCCCACCATCAGTGAAGTTTATACCTTCCTGCCATGGTTTAATATGAGTGACAGACAATCCTGTAGACTCCACACCTCAAAGTACCATGAACGCAAATTTCTCCTGGGTCATCCCTCTGATTTTGATTGGTGGTCATATGCGCAACTTATCCGCTAAGAAACTCTACTGCTAATTCCATGGGGTGCATTTGCCTAATATTCTGCCCCATATACTGTACCTTTAGATCATACCCAGAGACATGGATTATAACAATACTTACATTTCCATATAGGTATGCAGCATTTCTGTAGCAAATACTTTAAGATGATGAAGTGATGTCTTTCATCAAAGACAAACATGGGAAATTACTCTCTATTAGGCTAGAATAACAAGGTCTTCCATCATACGACTGACACTCACGTACAGCTATTAGGTGGAATGGCCATTTAACACCAAGTCAATGAAACGTCTCCGCTCTTATTTAATAAGGTCGTGAGATAGGCTGCTTCATTTGCATTTTAGTGTTGCATCTAGTCCAGCCGCAAGGGGGAAAAGCATAGAGAATGCAGGGATATAAGCTCAGACTACATAGGGATCCTGCTGTTTCGGTTTTTGTATTCTAAAAAGGATCCATCATTATAACGGATGTAACTGTTATTGAAACGTGATACAGGATATATCAGCAGTCATTGTATGACTTTATCTGCCGTACACTATATTTAACAGGATTTAACATTAGTATTTTAACATTTAATTTTAACAGGATTTAACATTAGTAATTACTATTTATAAGATTTCAGGGATGACACATCTCAGTTGTTTAACATGGAAAGGTGTCTAATAGTGATGAGCGAATGTGCTAACAAACAGGCAGTCCCTGCATGTGTTGCGACTGTCGAACAGCCGCGAGACATACAGCCGCATGCACTCAAATTTTTCCTTGTACGCCGAAGACACTCGGTTACCACCCGTGCTTGTTCGGAAAACAACTCATCAGAGCACGTTCCCTCATTACTAGTGTCTAAATGATAATTTAATGCTGGAATTATAGTTTGAATGAATAGCTACAACTCTCTACAGTGAACCTGATAAAAACCAAAACTTCAAAAACCCCATGGGGCAGATGCTAATTGCCCCCTGTTGGGGGAAAACTTCCTTCCCTACACAATATTTGGCAATCAGTCTACAGTAGTTCCTGGATCAATGTTCCATCTTGTCACGGTTATAGACCTAGGTGTAAAAAGATCATTATACAAATCTCCGTACTGTCCCCTAATATGTTTGTACATTGTAATAAGGTCTTTGTTTTTCAAACTGAATAAACACAAGTTCCATAACCGGTCTTCATACTGCAGTCCCCCATTCCTTTAAAGCACCAGTCCAACTTTTTTTTTTTACTTTTCCACTGAAGTGGTGCTAATAATCAGAGTTCCCTGCCCTAATGTTATACTCATCAGCCACTGTTTTCATTTGTTTTGGTACCACTCGGATTGCCCTCTGTAGTTCGTGACCTGCCGGATCGCTCCATTGTTTGTTGTCCCTACTCAATGTAAGTTTATGAGACCAGAATGAAGCCAGAAGAAGACATTGAGAGCTTGTAACTGCAACCTCTTACTTTTGGTGAGTCAGAACTTGAAGATGTGGTCACAAGATGGTGGCACGGAGCACGAATGGCACAAGGAACAGCTGAAGACAGCATCTGATGAGTATAATCCTAGGGTCAGATAAATTAGATTAATGGCACCACTCCAGCAGTTAAATAAACAAAAAACACTGGTGCGGTGCTTTAATAACCTTGATTGATCTTCTCTTCACCCGCTCTAATTCCTCTTGTCTTATACACTGGAGTCAAAGCTATACACAGTATTCAGTATATTAGAATATGTGTTACATCAATGGGTCCTCTAGGCTCCACCACACAGTCATGGATTCTCCATGTGCTATGGTATTTGCCATTTTTAGGTGAGAATATCTACGAAATTCAACGTGAGACATTAAAAAAGAGGTTCTCCAGAAAAAATAACCTAACTACTATTAACCTTCTCAGATAATTATTATGTCAGTGGACGCTGCCCGGGTCGGCCACAGCCAATTATCTGAGCTACTTTGGCTTCCTTATTTGTCTTCTTCCATCTTCATTGAGGACTTTTTGTAGATATTGTTTTTTTCCCAGGCTAAAGATCATATTATCCTTCCTGCACAGAATGGCCCATGGACCTTATAATCTGCCAGGCTCGAATAGTATATTTTGTGGGAATGGGAGATCCATAGAAATAATTGGAGCTTGTGTATCCTTACTTACATTTAATAAGTAGATATTTTTAGTATTTTAATTTTATATGAGGGAAATCTTGAAGTTGTCATGGGATAAAGGTCTCGTGAAAACAGTGCCACATTTAGTGCCTTCAAAATTGACCTAATATCCTTAACACTCCTAGAAATGAAAGCACATATGAACTCCATTTGTGACATTGTACTCTATGTATCCATTGAGGGTTCCACTTGAATACAATTTTTAGGTATTTAGACAGAACCTCTTGATACATTGCATAAATGCAGTGTGAACACGACCTTACGCTATAGAAAATGCCCCAAAGTATGAGAGATGAAGGAAAATGTCAGGAAATGTTTTCAGTATACACAGCAACCCTAAAGCTACTTTCACACATCAGTTTTTTTGCATCAGGCGTGATCCGGCCTTTTTTTGAAAAACCGGATCCGTTTATTTCTACCGCCAGATCCGTTTTTTTCTCATTGACTCATATTAGCGCCGCATCGCGCCGCATGGCCTCCCGTTTCTTTCGGATCCGGCAAAAATTTTCATTCCGGCGTCTGGAAAAGACGTCTCTAATAATGTTTTTTGTATGCGGCAAAAAAAACAGGCAGCGCCGGTGCTTCCAGCTTTTTGCTACAATGGAAGTCTATGCGTGCCGGATCAGGAAAAATACGGATCCGGTCACCGGACTCCGTTTTTTCCACTCTGAGCTTGCTGGAACTATTCATATAGATTTTTTTGGTCTCTCACTCTCTCTCTCTTTCCAGAACTGCATTTCTCAAGGTTCAAAAGTTCAGGCCGCATCCGTCAAAACAACTGATCCGTCGCGTCAGTTTTTTGCAATCTGCGCTGGATCCGTCTTTTTTCAACTTTGACGGATTGTGCCTGATTGTAAAAACCTGATGACTGAAAGTAGCCTTATCAGTAGAATGCTGAACCACAGCAAGTCACCATAATATTCTGATATTCTGTGTTACTCATAGGACCAATAGATGAAATCAGCATTTTGTCTCGCACATGTGCCGACCCCTTAGTGTATAAAGGAAAGAACATTTTGCTTAAGTTTGTAAGCAGCAGGGATTTGTCCATTTTAGGCAGCAAATAAATTTAAAGTCACTTATTATGGATGACTCAAGCAAACTGTTTTTCCTAAAAACGTCATAAATCCACCTCCAGTTTTAAGATTTATATGGAGAGCATGAGGTTCGTGGTTTTCGATTATTATTTATAACTAGTGATTTGCTTTCTGGTCTGGATAAGAGATTCAATGGGATTTAGAGAAGGAAAATTGTGAATATTATTAAATACTGTATAAAAAAAAGTGACAAATCCATATTTAATCCAAATTATAACGGCAGTGTGTTATATGGTTGACTATCTTGTACACCAAAATTTAAATTGAAGACCCAAAAGTAGCTAGTATCAATACATGAAACACTCCATCTGTCATCAATGTAATGAAGGTAAAAATGCCCATGCCAACCCTTGGTGTTCTTTACTGTATGGAACTCCATAAAAAAAGAAAAAAATTAGGTATTATGTTTCCTTCTAATACAATAAGTCCATAATACTTTTGGGATGATCCCCTATCTTGTATTATTACCGACTGCCCAATTTCAGCATTGTAAAGTACTGAAATCCCTTCAGGATTACATGCCATTGAATGAAGAGCGAGAGTCAACATACTTAGCTCATTCTGGTCTTGTGCCAGATGCCCATTTAGAGGGGTTTTTGCCACTGTATGGATATGGCATATCTGCAGAAAGTAATATAAATGTCTGATTGAAATTCAAGCCGAGGCTGCTGCTTACAGGAGATCAGTTGAACTGTACATATGAGTTTCCTACTGAAATGTATGAGAAATACGGAGAACCAAAATTATGATCTTTTGACTACATTGACTTTCATAATACAAAAGTCTTATTCTTCTCCAGATGTGTAGTTTGTGCTTTTGTGGGTAATCTCACAGTGTTCTGGTTACTTTTATTGAAGGGAAATCAAATGTTGAGCTTAATAAGGGCTCGCTCCCACTTGCGATGAAATAGGATGAATACAATAAAATAAAAAATCGGATTACATTCGGACTATTGTAATTCAGTGATTCAGTGCTCATATGCAATTTTTTTGTCAGCTCGGATCAGATTGCGATAAGACTGATAAAAAATCGCAGCATGCTGTGACCGGATGTGAATTTCAATTAGCAATCGCCAATAAAACTCAATGGGAGCGAGAAAAAAATCACCCAGCAATCGTATCATGCAAGTTCCATCCAATTTGTAGACACCCATCTCCTTGAATACTCTACATTTCATCAACCGTTTACAGTAAAATCACAGTGTGACAAGTTAGAATAGAATAGATAGATTACATATCTATACATAGAATCGATAGATATAAAGATGCCGGTGACATATATAATTAGTACAGTGTGTGTGTAGCTTACTGTACATGTATTTAATTAAAAAATAAATACATTTCTGAAAAAAAAATGGCACGGGATCCCCTGAAATTTTATTAAGCAGCAGAGGGAAAGCGGACAGCTGGGGGCAGATATTTGTAGCCTAGGAAGGTTGTAATATATATGGATCTTCCAGCCTATTAATATCAGCTCGCAGCTGTATACTAAGTCTCTATAATTAATAACCAGCAAAAGCTAGGCCTACAGCTGATAGCTGATATTGATAGGCTAGGAAGGGGATATGGGCCAGCTCCCAGACTAAAAACATCAGCTCTTAGCCTCCCCAGAAATGGCACATCCATAAAATGTGCCAATTCTGCCTCATAGCCTCGCTCTTTCCACTTGCCCTGGTGCATTTAGAAGTGGGGGTTATAGTATTGGGGTTGATGTCAGCTTTGTATTGGCAGCTGAAATTAAGCCCAGAGGTTAGTAATGGAGAGGCGTCTTTACTAACCCCTGTGCTTGATTTCAGCTGCCAATACAAAGCTGACGTCAATGACAATACTATTACCCCACTTGCCAATGCACCAGGCGTAGGCTATTAATATCAGCCAGCAGCTGTTTGCCTAGCCTTAGCTGTTAATTATAGGTGGACCTATTTTTTGGGGGGTCCCCCATTTTAATAACCATTAAAGGCTTAGTATACAGCTGTGAGTTTATATTAATAGCCAGGGAAGCTCCATGTTTATTGCCCCCTTTCCAGACTCTAAAAATCTGTCCCCAGCTGTCTGCTTTCCATCTGCTGGGTAATAAAGTTTTAAGAAATTCCACACTGTTTTTGTCAGAAATGTATTTATTAATCCAATACATGTACAGTAATTACAGTGATTATATATTTCACACACATATTTCTATATAACTCTATCTATCTGTATCTATCTGCAACTATGTATCTATATCTATCTGTATCTATATAATATATATATATATATATATTATATATATATATATATATATACAGTATATATTGAAGAATATTCCCTTTGTTAAAGTATCTTCAAATTACATAGGGAATTACTATACGTAAAAGCTATTGTTAAAATCGCATTGCATACAGATAACATTCTCATGTCATTCAGATGCTAGGTGATAAGAATCGCATGACACTTGCATTACAGTCATCCAACTTTTCTGGATCAAAATCGGACGGATTTTTAAAGTGCTATTATGTCTCCGGCCTAAAAGTGATGTATTCTCTGTACAGCACTGTGATATATTTTCACATTATATCAATAATATGAAATAAAGGTTAAAACGGATTCCTCAAAATAAAACTTACTATTTTACAGAAGTTAGCATTCAATTAATTTTACCAACCATTTTTGAGCACTACATTCTAGTACTTTTTGGGCCTAGCCATTTTTCAGCTTTTGAGAACAAATAGAACGACATTTACTTCTATTATCATCAGGAAGCACGCGTTGCTTTTCAGGCCAGCAGACTGGCTCAAGATTTCATGTGTTGGCCTTGAGTTTCATTGTGTGCCTTTTTCATCTCAAAATTACCATTCAAGATGACCTTGTTAATGTTATTTGAGAGTTAAATTCAATGCTGCTTTCTTCCTAAAAGAAAAACTTGTTTAATGCTAAAAATAGATTAATGCACCCTTTTTTTTTAAATCAAAATTAACCATCAATGACATAGATTATATTTAAAAGGCACTTACCACTTGCTCAAAAAATTTAGTCATATACATTGTAAAACTTCCTGAGCTGCCCTGATTCTGCCTCTATTTTCCGTTTTGCTCTGCATCACTTTATTGCAGAGATCTTCGCTTATGTAGCTTTTGGAGCACACTACAGTCATGGCCAAAAGTTTTGAGAATGACACAAATATTATATTTTCACATGATCTGCTGCCCTCTGTTTTTTTTGTGTGTTTTGACAGATGTTTTTATCACAGACAGAAATATAATTGCAAACATATGAGTAACAAAAGCTTATATTGACAGTTAGAATGAGTTAATGCAGCAAGTCAATATTTGCAGTGTTGACCCTTCTTCTTCAGGACCTCTGCAATTCTCCCTGGCATGCTCTCAATCAACTTCTGGACCAAATCCTGACTGATAGCAGTCCATTCTTGCACAATCAATGCTTTTATTTTATCAGAATTTTTAGGTTTTTGTTTGTCCACCCGTCTCTTGATGATTGACCACAAGTTCTCAATGGGATTAAGATCTGGGGAGTTTCCAGGCCATGGACCCAAAATCTCTATGTTTTGTTCCCTGAGCCATTTAGTTATCACCTTTGCTTTATGGCAAGGTGCTCCATCATGCTGGAAAAGGCATTGTTGATCATCACCAAACTGCTCTTGGAGGGTTGGGAAAAGTTGCTCTTGGAGGACATTCTGGTACCATGCTTTATTCATGGGTGTGTTTTTAGGCAAGACTGTGAGAGAGCCGATTCCCTTGGCTGAGAAGCAACCCCACACATGAATGGTTTCAGGATGCTTAACAGTTGGCATGAGACAAGACTGGTGGTAGCACTCACCTTGTGTAAGGTTCTGTGTACATGTTCCTGAAACTCAGTTTGTTCGTCAGCCATTTTACTTTCTGTCTTGCTGCAGCTATCTTGCCCTCAGTCAAAATGGAGTTTCCAGCTTGCATGTTCCCGCCCTGATTCTCTCCTTTTGCTTCTTAAGCAGCCACAGCTGAGCAATCAGTGCTTCAGAATCTAGCCTGCAGTGAACCTGTGACCTGACTCCTAAAGCCTTGGACCTTGTACTCCAGCTATTCCTACTGAGGAACTCTGAAGCACTTGTGGACTCTGAACCCTGCTCTTTGAAAGACCCACGTTTGCATGGACTTATGGTAACAGAGAAGAGATCCTGAACCTGTTGTGGAGAGTGATTGCTGAGCTTAAGTTACTCTGGCCTGCTGTGTCTCCTGCTTCTGTGTCTGCAAACTGTGTGACTATTTTTGCCAACTTGTATGAAGTAATACAAGACTTTCTATATCAAACCTGTGTCTCATGTATTTTCATCGCACCCAAGCACAAGACGCTATATGAACTGTACTACATACATTACAAGATTCTGAAGCCAAAACGTTAGTGTCTGCTGGGTCTGGAAAGGCTGTGTCTGCTGTAACTGTGGATATCAGATGTCCGGTTGTACTTTCTGTGATGACAGTGTGTCAAGATCCCGTCTGGGTTGGAGCCGATGTTACTGCAAACACTAGGGAAAGCAGAGGCAGGTAGCGTAGTCAGATGGCAGCCGGAGGTCGGTACACAGGAAAGGCAGTTCGGTAACAGAGGAGCAGGCAGATAACGTAGTCAGAAGGCAGGCCGAGGTCGGTTCACAGGAGAGCAGTGTTTGTAGCAATGGATCAGGCGGAGAGCGTAGTCAGAAGGCAGGCCGAGGTCGGTTCACAGGAGAGCAGTGTTTGTAGCAATGGATCAGGAGGAAACGCTTGACTAAAGGCTTGGAGCTCAATAATCTCGCAATGACACACCCACAGGGCCAGGTTTATATAGGGTGTGTAATTGGCAATCAGAGGCCCAATCAAGAGAGCACTAGGTGTAGCCAATCAGGAAGAACAGTCAATGGTATCTGGATTCAGCAAGGAACTTTGCAGCCAGCAGAATAGCTCAGATGGTAGAGCTGCTGGCCAGTGGACAAGAGGTACTGGGTTCGACTCCTGACAGTACTCCCCTCCTTCCAGGATGGCCTCTGGACATCTCAGGAGCTGGCTTATCCGGGTACCTCTGATGAAAGGCTCTTGTTAGTCTAGGAGCATGGACGTTCTCCCTTGGTTCCCATGAATTTTCCTCTGGTCCGTAACCCTTCCACTGCACCAGATACTGCAGTTTACCTCTGAATTTTCGGGAGTCCAGAATCTTATCCACAATGTATTCTTCTTCACCACGGATCCTTTCTGGTGGAGGAGGTGGCTGAATTCTTCCTGGAAACGGGTTTTCACAGAAGGGTTTGAGCAAGGATATGTGAAACACTGGATGAATCTTTAGATTGTTGGGAAGTTTTAAACGAAAAGCAACCTGGTTAATTTTTGCAGAAATTTGAAAAGGTCCAATGAATTTCTGACCCAATTTGGAGGATGGCACATGTGTCTTAAGGTTTTTAGTGGACAGCCAAACTTTGTCTCCAACCTGAAGAGCAGGGGGCACTCTCCGATGTTTATCCGCTGCTTCCTTATATTCTTCCTGGGTCTTGAGCAATATCTCTGATAATTCCTTCTGGGATTCCTGTAATTTTGTAAGCCTGTCATTAACAGCAGGAATGGGAGTGTTCACTGGCAGATTAGGGATAAATACTGGATGTACTCCATAATTAGCAAAAAATGGGGTTTGAGATGTAGCGCTATGTATGGAGTTGTTGTAGGCAAACTCTGCTGTTGGTAAATAGTCCACCCAGTTATCCTGAAGATAGGAAATGAAGCAACGGAGGTATTGCTCCAAAGTCTGGTTCGTTCTCTCCGTCTGGCCATTGGACTGAGGATGGAAAGCGGTAGAAAGATTCACCGTGACTCCCAAGGCTGTACAGAAACTCTTCCAAAATTTTGATGTAAACTGAACGCCTCTGTCAGACACCACGCTGTCAGGAATTCCATGTAACCTGAATACCTCTTTGATCATCAGTTCTGCAGTTTTTTCAGCAGTAGGAATTCCTTCAGTTGGAATAAAGTGGGCCATTTTTGTGAGTCGGTCCACTATGACAAGGATGACGGTCATCTGTTTGGAAGGGGGTAGTTCCACAATAAAATCCATGGAAATAGATCCCCAAGGCCTGGATGGAACTGGGAGTGGTTGTAAGAGTCCTAGAGGAGACGATCGTGGGGTCTTGTTTCGTGCGCATGTTAAACAGGTTGAAACATATTTCCTCACGTCCTTCCTACAATTAGGCCACCAAAAGAAACGAAGTAGTAAGTCTTGTGTTTTTGCAACTCCAGGATGTCCTGCCAGTTTAGAATCATGGACACTTTTGAGGACTTCAAGGCGAGAAGATTCAGGTACATATATTTGGTGTTTCTGCATCCAAAACCCCTCTTTGAATGAAAGATCGACGTCTTCCGAAGGATGATTAAGGAAAGAGTCCTCTTGATATCCATCTTTAATTCTATTACATAGTCCTTTAGAGTGCAATATTCCCAAAAAATTTTTAGGGCCTAGAATTGTATCATCATTACTAGACCTCTCCTGAGGTTCCGAACACATCCTGGACAGGGCGTCAGCCTTGCCATTTCTTGAACCAGGCCGGTAAGAGATTATAAAATTGAATCTTGAGAAAAATAAGGCCCATCGTGCTTGTCTTGCAGA
Organism: Oophaga sylvatica; assembly: GCA_033576555.1. Lineage (NCBI taxonomy): Eukaryota > Metazoa > Chordata > Amphibia > Anura > Dendrobatidae > Oophaga > Oophaga sylvatica. The sequence continues at coordinate 595,542,199 of JARQOD010000002.1, read as the reverse complement.
CAATCTTTTTGCTGTACGGAGGAATTCAAGATTCTTGTGGTCCGTGAGAACAGTCACAGGGTGATTGGCACCTTCCAGAAGATGTCTCCACTCGGAGAAGGCAACTTTAATGGCTAACAGTTCTTTATTACCAATGTCGTAGTTCTTTTCTGCAGATGACATGGTGTGGGAAAGAAACGCACATGGGTGAAGTTGCATCTTGTCCCCAACTCGCTGAGACAGAATGGCTCCCACTGCAGAGTCCGAGGCGTCCACTTCGACAGTAAATGGCAATTCAGGATTTGGGTGTACTAACAATGGAGCAGACGTAAAAAGAGTTTTCAACTTGTCAAAAGCCTCCTGTGCCTCCGGAGACCAGAAAAATGCTTTGGTCTTTTTTGTTAGTGTAGTAATTGGTAGTATGATCCGTGAAAAGTTCTTTATAAATTTTCGGTAAAAATTTGCAAATCCTATGAAACGCTGGACGTCTTTTAAATTTCTTGGAACAGGCCAGTCTACTACAGCATTGATTTTGCCGGGATCCATGCTCAGACCTTCTGGGGAGATGATATATCCAGAAATTGGATACTGGTTTGTTCAAACTCACATTTTTCAAGTTTAATGTAGAGATGGTTCTCCTGTAGTCGTTCCAAGACTAACTGGACGTGCCTGCGATGCTCTTCCAAGGTGTCTGAAAATATAAGAATGTCATCGAGATAAGCCACAACGAATTGGTCCAAGAAATCTCGAAATACATCATTAATAAAATGTTGAAAGGTGGCTGGGGCATTGCTAAGGCCAAAGGTCATAACAAGAGATTCAAAATGTCCATATCTCGTTCTGAAGGCGGTCTTCCACTCATCTCCTGGGCGAATCCGTATGAGGTTGTAAGCCCCTTAAGATCCAGCTTCGTAAAGATTTTCGCAGAACGGAGTCTCTCAAATAGTTCAGGAATCAAGGGTAGCGGGTAGCGATTCTTGACAGTGATATTATTCATCTCTCTGTAGTCAATACATGGCCGCAGAGTGGAGTCTTTCTTTTCAACAAAGAACAGGGGTGCCCCAGCTGGAGATGTGGAAGGTCGAATAAAGCCTTTCTCTAAATTTTCATCCAGGAACTTTCTTAATACCTTCAATTTAGGTTCGGAAAGATTGTAAATCCGTCCAAATGGAATGGTTGCTCCTGGCAGCAATTCAATGGGACAGTCGTAAGGACGGTGAGGAGGTAATTGATCTGCTTTCTTCTTACTGCAGACATCAGAGAACTGCTGATATTGAGGTGGTAGTTTCTCTTCCTTCTCATGCGAAATCTCAGAGATTTGGACTTGTTGGAGAACAGGGGGTTCCTTATGACAATTATTCTTACAGTAGTCAGATGGAAAGGTGATGGTCCTTGATGCCCAGTTGATAGAAGGGTTATGGACTGAAAACCAGGGGATCCCTAGAATAACCGGAAATTTCGGAGATGAAATAAGGTGGAAACTGACAGCTTCATGATGATCCGGGTCGATACAAATCTCCAGTTCGATTGTCTCATGCGTGACAGGTCCAGAAGACAAAGGTGATCCATCCACAGTTTCCATTTCAATTGGTGTGGATTTGGTCCTACTGGAAATATTATTATCACGTGTAAATTTTAAGTCCATAAAATTTCCTCCTGCTCCCGAATCCAACAGGGCAGAGCATTGTATTTTTTGGGTGCCCATTACAACCTGAATGGGGATTACAAAATGAGATGATGTGGTATGTATTTTGTCTATTTCTGGCGTTACTGATGAGATAGTCTGCAAGATGGAATCCGACTGCTGAGAAAGGTCCGTATTGCTGGCAGACCTGTTGTTGGTAAAGGCTATAGTCCTTTTGTTAGGACAGTTGATGGCATAGTGTCCAGGGTCCCCACAATAGAGGCAGAGATGTTCTGCACGTCGCCTCTCCTTCTCCTGTGCAGAGAGTGGTCTTCGGATGACGTCGATCTGCATCGGTTCAGACACAACTTGCGTCTTTTCTTGGTGGTCTGATGCTGAAAATGAGAAGCCAGGGCTATTCCCAAGTGCTCGCAGTCTCTCCTTTCTCCTTTCAGTAAGTCTCTGGTCAATCCGGATACATAGTTGAATAAAGTCCTCCAACTGGTCAGGTGTCTCAACCCTGGCAAGCTCGTCTTTCACTGGTTCTGATAGCCCTCGTCGAAATTGACTTCTCTGGGCCGCTGGATTCCAGGTGGTGTCGGCCACCCAGCGACGGAACTCCGATGTATATTCCGCAACAGAGCGACGTCCTTGGCGCAAATTATGTAATTTGGTTTCTGCTGTGGCACAGCGGTTTGGGTCATCAAAAACTTGATTCATAGCTGCGGTGAAGGCTTCCAGGTCATTAAGGAGGTCATAGTCCTTTTCTACATAAGGTGAAGCCCAAGCAAGAGCTTCATCCGTCAGGAGATTTATCATGAAAAAAACTTTCTTCCTCTCACTGGTAAAGGGAGCAGGTTGCATCTGGAAGTATATGCGGCATTGATTGAGGAATCCTCGGTACTGCTTGCGATCCCCACTGAACTTTGCAGGCAGCGGCAGCCGCGCGTTTGATTCAGACCCTGAATTGCGCACGTCCAGAAGTTGTTTTTGTAGCTCAATTACTTCCTGTTGTATCGCCGTGAAATCAGTTTGTAACTTGGCATATTTTCCTTGAGAGTCAGTACAAAAACTTTGAAGCTCCGTAACTTGCCGTCTCAGGGTGTTCACAGCGGACTCCATTTTGACGCGAGATTATTCTGTCAAGATCCCGTCTGGGTTGGAGCCGATGTTACTGCAAACACTAGGGAAAGCAGAGGCAGGTAGCGTAGTCAGATGGCAGCCGGAGGTCGGTACACAGGAAAGGCAGTTCGGTAACAGAGGAGCAGGCAGATAACGTAGTCAGAAGGCAGGCCGAGGTCGGTTCACAGGAGAGCAGTGTTTGTAGCAATGGATCAGGCGGAGAGCGTAGTCAGAAGGCAGGCCGAGGTCGGTTCACAGGAGAGCAGTGTTTGTAGCAATGGATCAGGAGGAAACTCTTGACTAAAGGCTTGGAACTCAATAATCTCGCAATGACACACCGACAGGGCCAGGTTTATATAGGGTGTGTAATTGGCAATCAGAGGCCCAATCAAGAGAGCACTAGGTGTAGCCAATCAGGAAGAACAGTCAATGGTATCTGGATTCAGCAAGGAACTTTGCAGCCAGCAGAATAGCTCAGATGGTAGAGCTGCTGGCCAGTGGACAAGAGGTACTGGGTTCGACTCCTGACACAGTGGTTGTGACTTCTCACAACCATTCCAGGTGAGCAATTCCCTTAAGTGTTTTTTTTTTCTCTGCAGTGTTACCACAGGTAAACACTATTGTTTTTTTTTTTTTTTTCTTTTCTCTTTTTTGTCTGCTGTAACTGTGGATATCAGATGTCCGGGTAAACTTTCTGTGATGATAGTGGTTGTGACTTCTCACAACCATTCCAGGTGAGCAGTTCCCTTAATTTTTTTTTTCTCTGCAGTGTTACCACAGGTAAACACTATTGTTTTTTTTTCTCCTCTCCTCTTCTTCCAGTACTCCTGTCTTAAAAGATCTGGAAAATGGACGCCCGCATAAAGGAACTTTGCGGAGTGACTGATAATATCCTTGCAGATTTGCAGAATATAAAGACCCGTTTTTCAAGCCTACAGGACCTCACTAATCACAATTTGCAAGTGTTTGGACAGACTGCCCAGGATTTGCGAGCCAGGATTGAGGTTCTAGAAGAGCGAGTCCAGGCTCCTGCCGTAGCCCCGAGTTCTGGGATTCCCAAGTTGCCCCCTTTTCGTTTTGGCGGTGAACGTGAGAAATTCAGGGGATTTATTAATCAATGCAATCTTTTTTTTTCTGCACATGCTTCACAATTTCCCACTGAACGATCTAAGGTGCTTACTATAATTATGTTGCTTACCAACAAGGCTTTGATGTGGGCAAACCCTCTGATTGAGACTGAGGATAATTGTTTGAATCACCTTGATGCTTTTATTTCAGCCATGGGGCAGGTGTTTGATGACCCCAATCGAGGTGCAACAGCTGAAGCAGCCATGTTAGCTTTGCGCCAAGGTAAGCACTCGGTAGCTGAATATGCCTTGGATTTCAGGAGATGGGCCCTTGATACCACCTGGGACAGTTCCGCCAAAAAATCTATTTTTCGAAAGGGGTTATCTCCACTGATTAAGGATGAACTTGCTCGTGCCGACCCTCCCACTGCGTTAGGTGACTTTATTAACTACTGCATCCGTATTGATACTCGTCTGACTGAACGCAGGCAAGAGAGATGGTTCGAAAGCAATCGCACTAACCTTTTCCTACCTTCCTCTCCAGCTAAGGAACCTTTGAGTAGGATTACACGGGAACCTGAACCTGAACCCATGCAGGTAGACTCTTTACAACGACGGGTTAGTGATGCACGCAAGGAACATCGTTTTAAGGAGAATCTATGTTTATATTGTGGTAAGTCAGGGCACTTCATTATAAACTGCCCCAGCCGTTCTCGTAAGACTACTGCAGCACTCATTCATTGTGAGTGTTGCGAGAGGGGATCTGTCAGGTCCGAGCCTCAGGCTCCAGAGAGATCTGCAGCAACAGATCTTGATTTCTCGGACTTAAACTCCGTTACCTCTGAGGACGTTGACTGTGTAAACGCTGCCATTTTTCAAGTTTCCTCAGCGGTTGTCCCAGCTGAGTTGTAAGAAAAACAATTCTCATTGCTGTCTTTCCATCAAACTCTGGGTTGACTCAGCTTGGGTGTCTAGCTCTGCTATGATCGACTCAGGGGCAAGTGGAAATTTTATGGATGTCTCCTTTGCTCTGAAACAGGGGATACGTTCAGTGAAGAAGGCTACTCCAGTACAGATGGAAACTGTGGATGGCTCCCTGCTGACCTCTGGACCAGTGGATCAGGAAACAGAGCCTTTGAGGGTTCTTATGGGTAAAGATCATCAAGAGAAACTGTCCTTTATGCTTATCTCTTCTCCCCACTTTCCCATTATTCTAGGGCTACCATGGCTGCAGGCTCAGAATCCTACCATTAACTGGGAGACCAAGGAATTACACTTTCCAGAGAAACAGATGAGTCCAAAAGTTTCAGCTTGCTCTGTTCCTAAAGGAACCATGTCAGTCCCTGAACTACCAGCTGTATACCAGGACTATGTGGATTTATGTGACAAGAAGAACGCTGACCAGCTTCCTCCTCACCGTCCATATGATTGTCCAATTGAATTATTGCCTGGAGCAGAGATACCTTTTGGTAAGATCTACCCCCTGGCGGGGCCCGAGCTAAAGGCTTTAAAGGATTACATAGACGAAAATCTAGCCAAGGGCTTCATACGCCCCTCTTCATCTCCTGCAGGTGCACCCATCTTCTTTGTAAAGAAGAAAGATGGATCTCTGAGACCATGCGTAGACTATAGGGAACTCAATAAGGTTACTATTAGAAACCGTTATCCATTGCCTTTAATCCCTGGGTTATTGGAGAGAGTGCGACATGCCAAAATTTTCTCTAAACTAGATCTTCGTGGGGCCTATAACTTAGTCCGTATTAGACCTGGGGATGAATGGAAGACTGCATTCAGGTCACGCTATGGACACTTTGAATATCTAGTTATGCCTTTTGGTCTGAGTACCGCCCCAGCCACTTTCCAACACTTGGTGAATGACATCTTCAGGGATCTCCTAGATACATTCGTGGTAATTTATTTGGATGATATTCTAATTTTTTCTAACTCCACAGAGGAACATCATGGACATGTGAGAATGGTCTTGGAACGTCTAAGACAAAATCATCTTTACATCAAACTTGAAAAGTGTGAATTCCATAGGACCGAAATTCAATTTCTGGGGTATGTACTGTCTACACAAGGAATTAGTATGGATGGAAGCAAAACCCAAGCCATCAAGGATTGGCCAAGTCCTAGAAATGTGAAGGAGGTACAGCGCTTCATCGGGTTTGCCAACTTCTATAGACGTTTCATTAGAAATTTCTCTGAGGTAGTGTCACCTATCACCCAACTTACCCGGAAAGAGTCTAGGTTCTCCTGGACTCCCCAAGCCCAGGAAGCATTTTCCCGTCTAAAAGATACATTTACCACTGCACCTATCCTAGTACATCCCAACCCCGAGCTTGCCTTCATAATAGAGGTGGATGCTTCAGACTGTGCCGTTGGAGCTATACTCTCTCAGAGAACAGGTGAGAAGAATGTCTTGCATCCCTGTGCCTTCTTTTCCCAGCAGTTGTCTTCTGCTGAGAGGAACTACGATGTGGGCAATAGAGAGTTGTTGGCCATTATTGCCGCCTTCAAAGAATGGAGACACCTTCTTCAGGGAGCTGCACAGCAAATAGTCGTCCTGACAGACCATCGTAACCTTGAGTTTATCAGGTCGGCTAAGTGCCTGACTCCTCGCCAGGCTCGCTGGAATCTTTTCTTAAACCAATTTAATTTTATCATTTCTTATAGACCAGGATCGCGCAATGGAAAGGCTGATGCACTCTCTAGGATTTACTCAGCAGAGACACGTCCAATTACTTCTCCTAAGACTATTCTTCCTGACTCTAGATTCCTAGGAGTAATTCATAATCAAGACCTACTTAAGGACATCAAGGAAGCATACCATGCGGATTCCTTTTTGGCACAACCCCCAAGGGACGTAAGTCTTGTCTTTAAGAATGGTGTGTGGATTCAGGGACAACGCCTGTATATTCCTGAAACAGTCAGATTGAGAGTATTGCAACTCATTCACGATTCCAAGATAGCTGGGCATAGAGGAATTCTAAAGACACAGGAATTTCTCTCTCGTTTCTTTTGGTGGCCCACTTGCAGGAAGGATGTTTTAAACTATGTCACTTCATGTGAAGTCTGTGCAAGATGCAAAACACCTCGCTCCTCACCAACTGGTCTGTTATAGCCTTTTCCCACCCCGTCCCGCCCGTGGGGATCCATTTCTATGGACTTCATTGTGGAGTTACCAACCTCTCAAGGGAAGAACACCATTCTAGTGGTGGTTGACCGTCTAACAAAGGCAGCTCATTTTATCCCTTGTGTCGGCTTACCCACTGCAAAACAGACATCAGATTTGATGATTAAAGATGTGTTTCGCTTACATGGAGTACCGGATGAGGTTATTTCGGATCAAGGGGTGCAATTCACTTCTAGGTTTTGGCAAAATTTCTGTGCAGCATTGGACATTAAAGTAAACCTTTCTTCTGCTTTTCATCCCCAGACTAATGGACAGACCGAACGAACCAATCAAACCCTGGAGCAGTATCTCCGCTGCTTTATCTGCCACCTACAGGATGATTGGGTGGATCTACTTCCATTAGCTGAGTTCTCGTATAACAACTCTCAGAGTGCCTCCACTAAGCAGTCTCCTTTTTACTCTAATCTAGGTTATCATCCTAACATTCTACCACGATTTCCCATATATACGCCTTTACCAGCAGTGGCTGAAAGAATCACGTCTTTACAGAAGAATATGGATCTTCTAAAGGAGAATCTGGAATCGGCTCAGGAAAGGTACAAGAAAGCAGCAGATAAATTTCGTAAACCTACACCAGCTTTCAAGGTAGGAGACTTGGTCTGGCTGTCAACCAGAAATCTTAAGTTAAGGATTCCATCGTCTAAGTTGGGACATAAGTACATTGGACCCTATAAAATCAGTAAAATTATAAGTGCCGTTGCTTGTCGTCTTCAACTGCCCAGAACTATGAGAATTCACCCTGTCTTTCATGTATCCCTACTAAAGGCTGCGACACCCAATACGTTTCCTGGACGTTCTTCTCCTTGCCCTGACCCAGTGCTAGTCGATGGTCAGGAAGAATTTGTGGTGGAAAGGATTTTAGATTCCAGGTTGTATAGAAATCAGTTACAATATCTGATTAAATGGCAGGGCTACCCAGTGGAGGACAACTCATGGGAACCAGTCAATAACGTTAATGCTCCTCGCTTGCTCCGTCAGTTTCATCAGAGGTACCCACACAAGCCTGGCCTGAGGTCATCCGGAGGTTGTCCCTAAGGGGGGAGTAATGTAAGGTTCTGTGTACATGTTCCTGAAACTCAGTTTGTTCGTCAGCCATTTTACTTTCTGTCTTGCTGCAGCTATCTTGCCCTCAGTCAAAATGGAGTTTCCAGCTTGCATGTTCCCGCCCTGATTCTCTCCTTTTGCTTCTTAAGCAGCCACAGCTGAGCAATCAGTGCTTCAGAATCTAGCCTGCAGTGAACCTGTGACCTGACTCCTAAAGCCTTGGACCTTGTACTCCAGCTATTCCTACTGAGGAACTCTGAAGCACTTGTGGACTCTGAACCCTGCTCTTTGAAAGACCCACGTTTGCATGGACTTATGGTAACAGAGAAGAGATCCTGAACCTGTTGTGGAGAGTGATTGCTGAGCTTAAGTTACTCTGGCCTGCTGTGTCTCCTGCTTCTGTGTCTGCAAACTGTGTGACTATTTTTGCCAACTTGTATGAAGTAATACAAGACTTTCTATATCAAACCTGTGTCTCATGTATTTTCATCGCACCCAAGCACAAGACGCTATATGAACTGTACTACATACATTACACCTTGTCTTCTCCGAATAAGGCGTTTTCCTGATGTCCCAAACAATCGAAAAGGGGATTCATCAGAGAAAATAACTTTACCCCAGTCCTCAGCAGTCCACTGCCTGTACCTTTTGCAGAATATCAGTCTGTCCATGATGTTTTTTCTGGAGAGAAGTGGCTTCTTTGCTGCCCTCCTTGAGACCAGGCCTTGCTCCAAGAGTCTCCGCCTCACAGTGCGTGCAGATGCACTCACACCTGCCTGCTGCCATTCCTGAGCAAGCTCTGCACTGCTGGTAGCCCGATCCCGCAGCTGAAACACTTTTAAGAGACGGTCCTGGCGCTTGCTGGTCTTTCTTGGGCACCCTGGAGCCTTTTTGGCAACAATGGAACCTCTCTCCTTGAAGTTCTTGATGATGCGATAGATTGTTGACTGAGGTGCAATCTTTCTAGCTGCGATACTCTTCCCTGTTAGGCCATTTTTGTGCATTGCAATGATGACTGCACATGTTTCTTTAGAGATAACCATGGTTAACAGAAGAGAAACAATGATGCCAAGCACCAGCCTCCTTTTAAAGTGTCCAGTGGTGTCATTCTTACTTAATCATGACAGATTGATCTCCAGCCATGTCCTCATCAACACCCACACCTGTGTTAATGGAGCAATCACTGAAAAGAGGTTAGCTGGTCCTTTTAAGGCAGGGCTGCAATGATGTTGAAATGTGTTTTGGGGGATAAAGTTCATTTTCTAGCCAAATATTGACTTTGCAAGTAATTGCTGTTAAGCTGATCACTCTTTATAACATTCTGGAGTATATGCAAATTGCCATTAGAAAAAGTGAAGCAGTAGACTTTGTAAAAATTAATATTTGTGTCATTCTCAAAACTTTTGGCCATGACTGTAGGTGAAATCTCTACTTACCGCTCAACTGGTCGTTTCTACAGGACTACCATCCGAAACAATGAACCAGAGGAAGGAAGGCATTCCAAAGCAGGTTCAAAACTGAGAAGTCATGTCAAGGACCAAATCAGAAAACAAGCTGGTGGTCCACATTTTAAAAAGGATATTCAAAAGTTAGAGTCAGTTCAAAGGCGGGCAACTATTAGCTAGGCCTCTTATATGATGAGAAGTTGGAAAAGTTGGGATACGCCTCAAAGGAGATCTCATTTATATGTATAAATATATATCTGGTCAGTACAAAGAACTAGCGCATGACTTATTCCTTCAAAAGACCATTCTGAGGACCAGGAGGCACTGGAAGAAAGGCAATTCAAGCAGCAAAATAGGAAAGGGTTCTTTACAGTTAGAGCAGTCATACTTGCCGACCACAAGAGGTAGTAATGGGCAACACTGTAACAGCTTTAAAAAAAAAGGGCTGGATGATTTCCTTAAGACACATAACAATGGGTATTATAGTTAATTTAGTGACAAAATGTACAATTGGTGGAGAAGGGTTGATCTTGATGGACCTAGGTCTTTTTTCATCCTAAGTAACTATGTCAAAATACAAGCTGGGGTCAGAGCCCAGGAAATACAAAACAGAACACAGGATCCAAGTCAGAGAGCCTGGGCCACTAGCTGAACACTAACTAATAACTGGCAGCTAGGGACTGTCCGCTAGGGCTTATATAGAAGGGAGCCCGCCTATCGCTCCCAGCAAAAAGCTACTACTCGGCCAGATCACTGCAGCAAAACACAAGTGAATAGCGAAGGAGGAAAAAATCTCAGCAATCAAACCTAGACACCTACACGCTGCGTCCAGTGGTAACTGTAGTGTTAGAGCGGCGCAGCCTAGTGACCAGAGCAGGAGCTAGAGCAGCATACTCAGACTTGGATGAGACCGTGTGAATGGCAGCGTTTGGGAGGGGTAAAGCTTACACCCCCAGAAGAGACTCTTTAATATTCAGTTGGTCTACAAGCACATACTGATAGACAGAGGAAACAAATGTGAATATCTCTTCAATTGAGTGATGTAGTGCAAAACAGAATAGAATGGCGGAATCAGAGGAACGCAGGGATTTTTACCAGGTATTTAAAGCAAGTGACAGGTATTCTTTAAATCCATGTTGCACCCCAACTACCCACACTTTATTTTGGGTACAGATGGAAAACAAAGGAAGATAAGAAAAATGGAGAAAGAAGGAGGAAACCCTACTATTCTGGTAAAGCATGATTTTATTCTTCCTCTTCACTTTCTCAAATTATAAAAACTGAGGTAAAAATAGCAACTCTGACACTTTTAGGCGAGCCGATAATCGGTAAAGCAACGTTCATAAGAATACTTGGTTCCAATCTGTGTAAAAAAGCTGGTGAGCACCTGACAAACTATCAAAACGATCAGCGTGCAACAATCAAACTCACCACTGTCGGCAGCACATCGTCCTGTGTAAACAGGCAGTGCGCTGCCGACAACATTATACTGTATGGGGACCGATTGTTATGACTAAGATTTGCAGATAGTTTAAAACACGTCAGCGATAATTGTGACATAAATGTGCTCTACAATGGTCTTTTCTTAACATGGACTAAAATTGGAGTTGAAATATTTTTCCTTTTTCCAGTGCTTGGATTTTGCCTGCTTTTTTCAAGTCAAATAATTTGCAGTACCCAATGGTATAAGGTCATTTACAAGAGATTCTAGGGCAGTAAAATGTTATTAGAAATCCATATACAGTAGAAGAATTTCTCTAACTTGAAGCACCATAGGGAGTACCATCAATTTTATTAAAGCTATCCCGTCTGCACTGGGAAGCAGGCGAGGACTCCATATCATTATTTTTATCTAAGAATTCTCAATAAGGGGAGACTGAGGACTCTCAATTCTAAATATTTTTCTATCTACTGGCTAACACGGTACAAAGATATACATCTTTACTGTATCAATAAGGGGAGATAATTTAATGAAATAAAGCCATGCAGGTTTTTTTGGAAATGGGATTCCTAGTAAATGAAACTTGTCAACCAGATGTAGATTCGCCAAAATAGCAGAATGTAACTCCACATAAGAAGGAAGAATAGTGATTGCTGATCCAAGTTCCTGGTATACTCAGATGACATGCTCCACATCAAAGACATCACTGAGATACAGAAGAATGTCAGCTCTGTACCAGAGTTTCTCCTGAAAAGCAAAAAATAAGGGGATGCTACCAAATTTCAACTGCTAGGGCTTCAATAAAGAATGCAAACAAAAATGGAGAAAGAGTACACCTTCGAGCCTTCTGCAACCTTATCTTTGAGAAGTTGTGAAGTTTAACCTTTGATCCGAGACATATAATCTTGACACTGTCATGGATCACAGGGGGGACACCCTCTCCTCTTCTCTCAGTCCCTTTCTCCTTCTTCAGACTTTTCTCCTCTTTCCTCGCTGCCATCCCTCTCTATGCTTCTTTCCCTATCATTCTTTCTTTCCCCTCCCTCATCTCTGACACATCCATTTTCTTCCTCTTCCTCTTCTTCTATCTCTTCCTCTCCAACTCTCAAATCTTCTTCTTCATCTTCTTCTACTTCTCCCCCTCCATCTTTCTCCTCTCTCTCTCCTCCATCTTTCTCTCCTTTCCCCCTCTCACTCTTCTCTCCCTCCCCTCCTTCACTTTCTCCTCTCTCCCCTCCACCTCTCTCCCCTCCATCTCTCCCCCTCCTCTTTCCCTCTCTCCTCCCACACCACACCCTTTTGATCTTTCTCCTCCTTCCTTTTCCTCCCTTTCTCCTCCCACACCACACCCACCTGCTCGTGCTCGCTCTCCTCCTTCCTCCTCCTCTCAGGTACATCCCACCGCTTCTCACACCTCCCTTCTCTTCCTCTTTTTTCTACTTCGTTATCAACTGGGTCAACGCCCAATCAAAGCAATGTGGTGTCCCTGTATTCAGTGCCTCCAGCACAGGGCACCCTGTCTATCCCAAGCACAGTACAAACATTGCCAGTCATTATATCAGGAGAAGAAAGTGCAAATCTCCCTACACAAAACGCTGCAGTTAGGCCCCAGACACAACAGCTAGCAGAGCCCACAGCCAGGGTTTCACAGGGGGGAGGTGTAGCTACAGACACAAATGAGGAACCTCAGTGCCGAGCAGGGCTGCCAGCATGGAACCATGACACTGATCCACCGCAGCCTCAGTGTCACGCTGTCACTGTATACAGGAGGTCCGGGGTCTATGCTGACCCTAAGCTGGGGCCCTGACTAATCCCTCTACCTGGAGGTACTGTTGATGGTACAGAGGTCCAGGCCGCCAGCGTAACCCTATCTCCTGTGAATCCCTGACCCTCAGTAATCCAGTCCTGAGAAGGACCCTGATCACCACCACAGGGGACGGGAAGGTAGATGCCTACACACAGTATAAGACGAACGAGACAGAACAAGGGGTAAAACAAAAGACCACCTTGCATACAAAACTCACTCTACAACTACAGAGGGAACACCAACGGGTAAGGAGATAAACAATAAAGTGAGGAGGGAGAAAACCACACCAGGTACTCTTCACTTCAGACTTCACAATACCACGATCCGCTCTGCTGGTCTGCATGAATGCTTTCACGGACACTTCCCTAGCAGACTGGCAGGTATTTGAAGGAATCCCATTACTGCAGCATTAATTGCAGCTGGGCGAGGCTGGCCTCGTCTAGCACAGAGAGAGGGAGAATTAACTCCCTCACTGCCGAAAAACACCAAGCACCAGAAACTCAGCTGTGAGAAGTCAGGTTGTGTAATCGCGACGATCTTCGTGGCGACACACCCGTGACAGTACCCCCCCTTCTACGAGGGGCCTCCGGACCCTCAGGGCCAGGTTTATCTGGGTGAGTAGTGTGGAAGGCCCGAATTAATCGGTCTGCGTTAATATCCGACGCAGGAACCCACGTCCTCTCCTCAGGACCATACCCCCTCCAATGAACCAGGTACTGAAGGGACCGGCGATTCAGACGTGAATCGATGATTTTCGACACCTGAAACTCCAAGTTACCACTGACCACCACAGGAGGAGGAGGTAAAGTTGATGGTATCACCGGCGCCACATACCTCTTAAGCAACGATCTGTGGAACACATTGTGAATTTTAAATGTAGGAGGGAGGTCAAGACGGAATGCCACCGGATTAATTATAGAACTGATCTTGTATGGCCCGATGAACCTGGGACCCAGTTTCCAGGAGGGAACCTTAAGTTTTATATTCTTGGTAGACAACCATACCCGATCGTTCACACTTAGGTCCGGACCAGACACTCTCCTCCTATCAGCCATACGTTTGTATCGGTTCCCCATAGTACTCAGATTATTCAGCACTCCTCTCCACACAGAAGCAAGTGACGACGAAAATCGTTCCTCCTCAGGAACCCCAGAAGAGCCCCCCTATTGAAAGTACAAAACTGGGGGTGAAAACCATATGCCCCAAAAAACGGGGACTTACCAGTGGACTCGCTGCGCCTATTATTAAGAGCAAACTCCGCCAGAGGCAAGAAAGAAGCCCAGTCCTCCTAGTTCTCTGACACAAAACACCGGAGATATGTCTCCAAGCTCTGGTTCAGACGCTCTGTCTGACCATTGGTCTGCGGATGAAAAGCCGATGAAAATGACAACTGCATCCCCCACCGTGTACAAAATGCCTTCCAGAATTTGGACACAAACTGAGACCCCCGATCTGACACCACATCGGAGGGTACCCCGTGAAGTCTCACAATCTCCCCAATGAACACCTGCGCAAGAGTTTTAGCATTAGGAAGAGCAGGAAGAGCGATAAAATGTGCCATCTTGCTGAACCTGTCCACTACAACGAGTATGACTGTTTTACCCGAAGGTGGCGGGAGGTCCGTAATGAAGTCCATAGACAGATGAGTCCACGGACGCTCCGGGATCTTCAAAGGTAAGAGGGCCCCAGACGGACGGGTATGTGGGATCTTAGAGCGCGCACAAACCCCACAGGACGCGACAAAAGTTACCACCTCCCTATGCAAGTTAGGCCACCAAAACCGGCGCGAGTGGAGATCCACAGTTGCTTTACTCCCTGGGTGTCCTGCCAAAGCTGAATTATGGTGTGCCTCGATCACCTTTTGACGCAACTGATCAGGAACAAACAGTCTCCCTGGAGGTCCAACAGGGGCGTCCCCCTGAGCCTCCAATACCTCCTCCTCAAGCTCAGAGCATACTGCCGACACCACCACCCCCTCCTGAAGGATAGGAACCGGGTCATCCGTCTTCCCAGCCCCAGGGAAACTGCGAGATAAGGCATCCGCCTTTACATTTTTTGACCCAGGACGATATGTGACGACAAAATTAAACCTGGTGAAAAACAACGACCACCTAGCTTGTCTGGGATTCAGACGTTTTGCGGACTTTAAATATAGCAGGTTCTTGTGATCGGTAATGACGGTGACCGGGTGTACTCCCCCTCCAAAAAATGACGCCACTCCTCGAAAGCTAACTTAATGGCCAAGAGTTCCCTATTGCCGACATCATAATTTCTCTCAGCGGACGACAATTTTTTAGAGAAGAAGGCGCACGGATGCCACTTACCAGGGGACGGACCTTGAGACAATACCGCTCCCACCCCTACCTCAGAAGCGTCTACCTCCACAATGAACGGCTGTGACGCATCTGGTTGAATGAGTATGGGTGCCAAGGCAAAACATTTTTTCAAGGAGGAAAACGCTTGACAAGCCTTGTCAGACCACCTTGAAAAATCCGTCCCTTTTTTAGTCATGTCTGTGAGAGGTTTAACTATGGACGAGAAATTACGAATAAATTTCCGGTAGTAGTTAGCAAACCCCAGGAAACGTTGTAATGCCTTAAGATCCTCTGGCAGATCCCACTCAAGAACTGCCCGCACTTTCCCAGGGTCCATACGAAAACCGGATGCTGACACCAGGAATCCTAAAAACTGAAGTTCCTGTACGGCGAACACATACTTTTCCCATTTGGCGTACAGTTTATTATCCCACAAGATCTGCAACACCTGCCTAACATGCTCCTGATGAGACACAAGATCCGGCGAGTAAATTAAGATGTCATCCAGATATATGACAACAAACTGTCCCACCAGGCGGCGAAAGATGTCATTAACAAAATGTTGAAACACCGCCGGGGCATTAGTCAGACCGAATGGCATGACAAGGTTCTCATAATGCCCCTCCGGAGTGTTAAACGCCGTCTTCCACTCATCCCCCTCCTTCATCCTAATCAGATTATACGCCCCCCTGAGATCCAACTTAGAGAACCATTTGGCGCCCACGATCTGATTGAAGAGATCGGGAATAAGTGGGAGCGGATACGGATCTCGGACCGTAATCCGATTAAGCTCACGGAAATCCAGGCAAGGGCGTAGGCCTCCATCTTTCTTCTTCACAAAGAAGAACCCCGCGGCCACCGGGGAAGATGAAGGTCTAATATGCCCCTTAGCCAGACTCTCCGAAATATAATCCTTCATGGCCTGCCTCTCAGGACCAGAAAGGTTATACAACCTAGATTTCGGTAACTTGGCCTCAGGGAGCAATTTTACAGAACAGTCATACGCGCGATGAGGAGGTAGTTCCTGACACCCTTTCTCTGAGAATACATCCTCAAAATCCGCCAGAAATGGAGGTAAGGCCCTAGGCGCGACCGCACCGATGACCGTGTTCATGCAGTTTTTATTACAGAATTCACTCCACTGGCTTATCTCTCTGGATTGCCAATTAATAACCGGGTTATGCTTAGTTAGCCAAGGAAGGCCCAACACTATAGGAGTGGGAAGACCCTTCAACACATAACACGACAACAATTCTTTATGTATCGCCCCCACTCGAAGATCTATGTTATGCACGGCTTGCAAAAAACTACCTTGACCGAGAGGCCTGGCGTCGATCGAGAATATGGAGATGGGTTTAGCCAATACACTCAGTCGCATACCTTGAACCTGGGCAAACTGAGCGTCCACCAGATTAGCCCCGGCCCCACTATCCAGAAGAACAGATATCCTCTCAGTTCTCGTACCCACCACCACCTCCGCCGGTACGAGAAATTGAGACGGACCTGGGGACGAAATACTTACTCCCAGATTGTCGTCCACCACACAACCTGGGATCAATAGTTTTCCGGTGACTTCTCACTCTGCAAAGGACGGGATGGACACCCCCCAATAAAAAGTCCCTTTCTCCCGCAGAAGAAACACCTTCCTGTCTTGCGGCACACTTCCGATCCCCTCCCTCGGAATGATGTCCCTCCTAACTGCATAGGCTCCTCTGGACTGATCAGGGGAACCTCCATATAAGGGGACCTAGTAGAAGGTGGAGTCATCACAGGGGGCAGAGTTACCCCGCACCTCTACCGAAGCCGTCTGCCGATGCGAATAGCAAGGGCCATAGCGTCTTCCAGTGACGTGGGAGGGTCATACTGTGCCAGCACATCCTTTAATTTGTCAGATAAGCCTTGACAAAACTGGCTCCTAAGAGCCGGGTCGTTCCACTGTGTGTCCGTGGCCCACCTACGGAACTCCGAACAGAATTCCTCCGCCGGACGATCTCCCTGCTGTATCTTACGTAACTTAGATTCAGCAAGGGAGACCCAATCCGGGTCATCATATACAAGACCCAGAGCTGCGAAAAACCTATCCACTGACTGGAGAGCCGGGGAGCCCGGGGAAGCGAGAACGCCCATGATTGGGGGTCCCCTTGTAGGAGAGAGATGACAATTCCCACCCTTTGATCTTCACTCCCCGATGACCGAGGTCGCAGCCGAAAGTACAATTTACATGCCTCCCGGAAAGCAAAAAACTTGTCCCGCCCTCCAGTGAACCTGTCTGGGAGAGCTACTTTAGGTTCAGGTCCGGCTTGCTCCAGGGGGTACAAAACCTTGGACTTAACGTCCGCCAGCTCCATGGACAAACTCTGCAACTGTCGAGCTAGACTGGCTACTGGATCCATGGTGGCTGGAGAGAATCTTTAGTATGGTCGGTGAAAATGTCACGCTGTCACTGTATACAGGAGGTCCGGGGTCTATGCTGACCCTAAGCTGGGGCCCTGACTAATCCCTCTACCTGGAGGTACTGTTGATGGTACAGAGGTCCAGGCCGCCAGCGTAACCCTATCTCCTGTGAATCCCTGACCCTCAGTAATCCAGTCCTGAGAAGGACCCTGATCACCACCACAGGGGACGGGAAGGTAGATGCCTACACACAGTATAAGACGAACGAGACAGAACAAGGGGTAAAACAAAAGACCACCTTGCATACAAAACTCACTCTACAACTACAGAGGGAACACCAACGGTAAGGAGATAAACAATAAAGTGAGGAGGGAGAAAACCACACCAGGTACTCTTCACTTCAGACTTCACAATACCACGATCCGCTCTGCTGGTCTGCATGAATGCTTTCACCGACACTTCCCTAGCAGACTGGCAGGTATTTGAAGGAATCCCATTACTGCAGCATTAATTGCAGCTGGGCGAGGTTGGCCTCGTCTAGCACAGAGAGAGGGAGAATTAACTCCCTCACTGCCGAAAAACACCAAGCACCAGAAACTCAGCTGTGAGAAGTCAGGTTGTGTAATCGCGACGATCTTCGTGGCGACACACCCGTGACACTCAGCAAGGAAGAGGGAAATCCCCATGCAGCAAGACAACTTTTAAGCCCAAATCTCACCCAGTATATGCACCAAGCACACCATGTCACTTCTCATCTGATGAAGATGAAGACACAACGTCATACATGCTGCCCAATACTAGGGAAGAAAACCCACAAACACCAAGAGAGCAGGGACAGGTAGAGGCACCATCCTATGAGCCCTTCATCCCAAGCCAGGTGATCAGTATGCTGCCAGACCCAGGGATACACCCCATGCCATTTTGCAAAAAAATGCAGCAGATCCAGCGAACGTATGCAGCAGCCTGGATTGATCTCTGGACCGTAATGGAAATAAAAGCAGGTGATGCATTCTGGCCAATTATGAGAGAAAACTTCAAGCTTCCATCAGAGTTAGATGCGTATGCCTGGGAGACAGGACCAAAGCTAATTGAGCAGCTCAGAGAATGGGCCAAAAGCAGACTGACAGGACAAACTCTCAGCCTACATGACATGAGTCAAGACAAGACAGAGTCTGTGGAGAAGTTCCATGACAGAGTGATGCAAGTGTTTCAAGATTTGGGCCTCATTACCCATGATCAGACACACAGACGGATGTTAGCACAGGCTTTTGTGCATGGACTGAGAGAACCAATCAGGAAACCACTGGTAGTAGCCAGGCCTGAGTACACGTCAATAGCAATGGATACCCCGCTCGCAGAAGCAAAAAGGATTGAGTCCCGCCGGGACAGAAGGGATGTCCAGTGTTACAACTGTGGCGAGTTTGGTCATTTCCGGAACCGGTGCAGAACACTGACTTCGCCCAGAAGAAGAAGAAACACAGAAAGCAGTGAAAAACCCCGTCCATAGGACAGGAGCATGCCAAGTCCACAGGGAACCCCACCAGTGGGACCAATATCCTGAGAGTGGATGGCGTAGTCAGATCTTTTCTTGTGGAACTCCGCAACCTCACCTATCTATCAGAATCTTCTGCGTCCTGCATGGGAATTGATGGTCAAGTCAGATATTTCCAGATTATGAAGCCCCTGAGCGTGTGGACTCAGCCAGAACACTCCATCATGTCCCAGTTTGTTGTGTCAAAGACCTGCACCCTCAACCTATTGGGAGTGGACCTACTGCAGAAGCTGAAAGCGACCAGAGTGTTCCAGGAAGATGGGACCATGACACTTTCTTCACCCCTGGCCCAAGAAGAAACAGGAACAACCACACTGCAGACCTATCACAGGAGGTGCTGGACATAGTACCAGAAAAGCCACTCCATCACCCAGAGTCAAGATGTCTCTGACCAACTGAAGGTCTAAGTGAACTCGCCTAAGAAGACGGCCTGAGAACTTTGACATTGGCCAGGATATTCAACTCAAGAAGGACCCTACTCGCTTCATGGAATGGCAACACCTCATCCGGCTCCAACGCCAGAGGTTCATCTTTTGCAAACACCAGGAGGTGCCCCCTGCAATCAACCAGTTCACCCAGGCCCTAGACCGGCAAAAGGCCACTCAGCTCTTCAAACTTGTGCACAAATACTGACCTGAGACCGAGCTGGAGAAAAAGAAACTACTGATGGCCCGTGCTGAGAAAAAAGAAGCCGGTGAAGGAGACGTCCCAACAAGAAGACCCCCTGTGACCAGAGCAGGTGCTAACACAGTGACTGCCTTGGTGGAGAACAAGAAAGCCAGCTGGTCGTCATCTCTCATGATGTGGATCCTAGTAGGCGGCTTGTTTTCCCGCCAGCTCTGTGCCGGGAGATGGGAGTCCCCTGCCGCATAGTGAAGGACAGGGCCAAACTGGGCTGCCTCGCCCATCGGAATCAATCCCAGCTTTCCACAGTGAAGAAAAAGACTGTAAACCCCACTGAGTTTAGAATGGTGCAAGGCCTGGAGGCCGTGAAAGAGGCTACGGTATTTGAAACCCCAACAGTGCTGAACCGTCACACTCTGCTCTCAAAAGTCCCAGTCACCGCAACGGTATTCACGGTGATCAACCTGGCCAGTGCCTTCTTCAGTATTTCCCCTCCACCTGAAGGCCTGCCTTCATGCACCAGTGCAGTGCATATGGGCAGTGTTGCCTCAAGGTGCTCAGAACAAGCCCTTCAAGTTTCACCAAGACAATGTCCTCCATCCTCGTCAACTGGATTGCAGAATATGCAAGAGTCACTCTTCTACAACACGTGGATGACCTTCTCTTTTGTGTGGTTGACATCGATACCTGCACAGTCCATTCCTTGTCTCTCCTACTCTACCTGGAAGAACAGCAACGCAAGGTCTGGAAGAACAAAGTCCAGTGATGTCAGAAGCAAGTTACATCCCTGGGACACTGTATTGCCCACCAGACGAAACACCTGTCAAATGACTGGAAGACCACTGTGGAGAAGATGGCTCCCCAACAACTCAGAAAATGCTGCAGGCCTTCCCTGGTCTAGTGTCGTATTGCAGAACCTGGATCCCTGATGCCTCAGTCCTAATGCAGCCTCTGTGCGCTTGCATCAACGCAACCCCGCTCCTTCTATCGGACGCAGCCTTCAACTCATTCAGGAGATTGGAAGAACTCCACAGTCTCAGCGCCAATACCAGGCCTACCTGACTACGAGAAGTCTTTCCGTCTACCTGATGGAAGAAAGAAGGTCATGCTACTGGAGTCCTGGCATGGATTCACGGGGGAAAACAGAGACTTTTAGGCTGCCTCTCAGCCCGCTTGGATCCAGTTGCAAGAGGAGCACCCTCCTGCTTGATGGCAATATCTGCAGCACACACCTTCCTGGACAAGGTTGCTGACATCACTCTTGGACAGCCACTGGAAACTCTCACTCCACACGACATCTTGGCAATCCTCAATCAAGCTCAATCAACAATAATCTCCCCACCGCCAGGCATCTTTGTGGCGCCTCTATCGCCTTTGTCTCATAATGTCACCGTCTCCAGACCTACAGTCCTCATCCCGGCCACTCTACTCCCACTCCCAAGGGGGGATACAATATGGACTTTCCAGAACAAAATTTACAGAATTTATCCTCTACTTGGATGGCTCCAGATTTGCAGATGATGAAGAAGTTTCCATACAGGAAGTGCAGTGACCAGCAATCAAGAAATCCTGTGGTCCTGAAGTCTGTCACCTAGCCTGTCAGCCCAGGAAGCAGAACTGATAGCGCTGACGAAGGCCTGCCAGATGGCAGAAGGCAAGACTGCAAACATCTACACTGACTACAGGTGCTCGCATGGCATAGCACACGACTTTGGGCCCATCTGGGCTGCAAGGGACTTCATCACAGCAAACGGGACAACCGTGAAGCACCATGGAGCCTTCAGGGACCTGCTGGGTGTACTCCAATTTCCAAAATGGTGGTAATTTGAAATATCAAAGTACATGGAAAACTGAGAACAGAAGAGGCGTGAGGCAATAACATGGCGGACATGGCAGCCAAAGAAGCGGCCAAAGGAAGACAACATGGAGAAGTGGGAGAGGTCGTAGAGCCAGACAGCTACTACATGACAACTGAAGACAAGAAACCTGACAAAAAGACGTCCTGGGATCTGCTCAAGAAGTTGCAAGACCAAGCTCCAACAGGAGAAGAAGAGCTGAATGCGAAAAAAGCAACACGTGAAGAAGGAAGGCTATCAATAATGGACTTCAAACCCTGCCTACCACAAAGTATGCACCCTATGGTGGTCCAATGGGCACATGGACCCACACCCACATATCAAAGACACAGATGAATGATCTGATTGGTGCTTACTGGTTCGCTTCAAGGATCTCCACCCTAACAGCCAAATTCACCAGCAGCTGTCTGACCTGCGGCAAATGCAAGCCTGGACGTGTGGAAGAAAGTCCCCCTCACCTCATCTGGCAAGACCACTCTACCAGCTTCAGAGGATCCAGATAGACCACATCCAGATATTGCCAAGTGAAGGATTCAAATACGCCATTGTGGTCAAAGAAGTGTTTTCAAGATGGACAGAAGCCTTCCAAGTCAGCAAAGACTACTGCAAAGAAGCTACTTTCGGAAAATAGTGTGCAGATACGGGGTTCCAGAAATGATAGAAAGTGATCAGGGACCCGCATTCACAGCAAATCTGACACAAGAGATCTGGTTAGCAGTAGGGTCAGATTTAGGCCTACACACTCCTTACCACCCCCAGAGCAGCGGGAAGTTAGGAAGACTGAACGGAACACTCTGCTGCCCGACTAATACACCTATCTCCCCGTTATTCCCCAGCCTCTCCTCTCTGCCAAGCCCTTCATTGGCTTCCTATCGTCCAGAGGCTCCAGTTCAAAACCCTAACTATGACCTACAAAGCCATCCACAATCTGTCTCCTCCATACATCTGTGACATGGTCTCCTGGTACATACCCACACGCAACCTTCGATCCTCACAAGACCTCCTCCTCTACTTCCCTCTTATCTTTTCTTCCCACCACCGCATTCAAGACTTCTCCCGTGCCTCTCCCATACTCTGGAACTCTCTACCCCAACACATCAGACTTGCGCCTACCATGGAAACCTTCAAAAAGAACCTGAAGACCCACCTCTTCTGACAAGCCTACAACCTGCAGTGATCATCAGTCTACTGAACCACCGCACGACCAGCTCTACCCTCTTCTAGTGTATCCTCACCCATCCCTGTAGACTGTGAGCTCTTGCGGGCAGGGTCCTCTCTCCTTCTGTACTTGTGTGTGCCTTGTATTGCTCATGTTTACTGTACTTGTCTATATTTGCCCCTCTTCACATGTAAAGCGCCATGGAACAAATGGCGCTATAAAAATTTATAATAATAATAACACTTAAGAATAGGATGCTAAAAATTGCCCAAGAGACACGCAAACCATGGCATGACACACTCCCAATTGCACTGTTTAGCGTAAGGCACACTCCCAGAGACCCAGAAAAGCTGTCACCATGCGAAATTTTGTTTGGGTCTAGTCCCAAGTTAGGTGCATTCTTCCCTCAGCAGCAGAATATGCAAAATGATATCTTGTTTGCTTATGTAATTGAATTGGTCAAAAACTAATGTCCATTCTCGAGTTTTTCTCTTTACTGCCAGATCCAGACTCAGTGTCCGGTACGCACTCCTTGAAAGCCAGGAGACTGGGTGTTGGTGAAAGAAAAAAAAAAAAAGGTTGGAAATGAGAACACTCGATCACAGATTTGATGGTCCTGTCCAAGAGTCCCAGATGACACCAACCTCTGTGAAACTAGAGGGAAAGCCTGCTTGGATCCACGTATCGCATTGCAAGGAAGCTCCTGTACCAGGAGAGACACCTAAGCCATGAAGGATGTCGTGGATGCTCTGACTGACCAGACAGATGACCTACCTGATGAAGAATACACACGTTTTTCTGAACATGCAGTTGAATAAAGAGACTATGATTGCAAACACATGAACCCCTGCTAGGGACAGTCCTCCTGACCGCCCATTTGCAAAAAGTCTGTATCGGTAGGGGAGGCATGTACTAGGCATATCTCAACCCGTCGGCAGCACAAAAGAGTTGCAGCGCTTTGGGACAGGAGCAGGTTTTTAGGGCAAGTGGTATCTAAGGGGGGACTGTCATGGAAATATATATGTATTCCATATATTCAAAGTATATTCATATATATGCATTCACAGTTAGATAGATCTCACTTGCTAAAAATCCTGTGCTCACACATATCTATGCAAAAGCTGATGCCAGCTATAATCAGTCGTTTTAAGGCGACCCTGGCCTTCATAAGAAACAAGAACAGAAAGTCTTAATAGAGATCTATTGTTTTCTTTACTAGTCATGCAAGAAAGCTAGGGCAAAGAACAAAAACAATAAATCTGCAACTTCAGCCCTTTTATCATAATTATCATACTTACACTAGAACAGCCAATAATCTAGCAGCTTTTAATTGTATGTTAATTGACTAACCAGCCCCTTTTTGTAAACGTATAAAACCTTGAATGAATAATAAACTGGGGTCTTGACGAACTGTTATACTGACACTTCCGTGTGGACAGTCCTCATTTCGTTCTGAGCGCTCAAAAAGACATTTAATAGAAAATTGGGAACAGCACCAGTAAACACTTCAGGATAGATTTATCCTAATAAAATTTCCATAACAACAGTACTTTCCCAGGATGAGTATTTATTGTGCTTTAGATGTTACAGACATTTCTTGACCTATTGAGTAAATTAGTTTTTACATTGCGTGTTTGAGTGATTATTTTTTTACATGCATTTTAATCATGTTTTTATGCTGCTTTGATTTTGATACTTCCGTTTGTTTGGCTTCGAAAAAACTTTTTTGATCTAGTCATGTGTGGATTACACGTGTTTTTAATTAATCTTTGCAGCGGTAACACACTACAAGCCCATTTGTATTTCTTACCTGCGGCTTGTCTGTATCTGAAGCAATTCAGTTCTATGAGGAAAGTCTAAAAACATATAAAACTCAGTGTAACCGTCAAAACTTTCTTTTGCACACACAAACTTCCATTGGCTTGCAAAGCTCAAGAAAAAAATTACTAAATCAAAACTAGATGGTATCGTTGCCCAGCAGATCTTCATAAGATATTTCCCTCTATCTCCAATAAATGCTGGAGATGTGAAAATGCTGAAGGCACTATGCTTCATATCTGGTGGGAATGCCCTCAGATAAGTGGCCTCTGGAGAAAAGTCTTTGATGTTCACAAACACATCACAGGGGAATCATTCTCTAGAACTCCCCAGATCGGACTTCTTTCTATGACACCAGGGTCTTTTAAATTTATCAAAAGAGGATTGCTGAGACACTGTTTATCCGCCACTAGAACAGTAAGTACAGACCATGATGTCCAGACTAGCTAGTGGGCTCTTGTCAGAACTCAACAGCTTCATATATGTATATAGTGTATGATGTTGTTGAGTTTAGGTCAGGAGACCACAGATGATTTGTACATTGTGCTGAGTACTCGGGCTGTGACTGTCAGACGTGTGACACTGGCCTTGGTTCAAGCAATTTATAAAAAAGTGACAATAGGAAATTCCAGTTTACCCGTATTTAACGCATTTGTCTACATCTGCAATTTACAATAAATGTGCCTTTGCTGCTTTAATTAATATTAACCTTTTTATCTATTTTTCATGTTTGTTTAGTTTAATTTCCTTGTTTATACACGCGGCAGTTGACATCTTAATGATTGCTTAGGGAACAGCGTAGTCAGCATGTTTTTAATAGCTGCCATTAGACCACTGCACTCAGTGTTTTCCATCTCATGTCTGCAGAAATATTTCTGTTTCCAGTACTAAATGAATGTGGTAAGAACTTGATTGTCAGGTGTAACAGGCATTTTCATCCGAGTCTTTCACTTTCCCTGCTGTCAAAGTTTACTTTCACATTGATGTCACTTATACGTAGAAATACACAGCATATTACTTTTACACCTCATATTACTGTCATGGTTTACTGGGTTCTTGGATCAGGTAGTCGCGGGGTTAACTTGGTTGGCCTCTTTCTGGGTCCTGGGAGGCTTTTTATAGCCTCACTGTGAAGCCAGCCTTTGTCGTTTATACTCTGACCTTTGGCTGAGTGTGTCTGACCCTGTGCTTGTGCCAGTGCTTTGTGCCTGTGCTACATTTTATGCTTGCTTGGTTCTGATTTGGCTGTGTCCCTGTTACGAGTTTTGCCTGTCCCTTTTGTTACTTTGTTGCTCTGTCTGTGTGTGACCCCTTGGCTGTGTTCTGGTTATTCTCTGCCTGCTCCTTTTGTACTTCGTCGCCCTCTATGTGTATGACCTGGCTATCCTGACTATCCATTCTGTCTATGCCCCTTGGTAACTTTATTTCGTAGTTACCCTTCTAGGAGTTTTCCTTTACCTCCTAGATCTCTGGAGCTTAGGCCACGCCCCTAGGCAGTCACGTGCCTGCAGGTCCTTCGGCCTGAAACATTCTCTACCTGATACTGCTGCCTCTGAGAGACGTGTGCTGGCTCCGCCCCTTGGCAGTCACATGGTGCGGAAGGTCCTGTGTCCTCAGAAGCACACATCTTCTCTGCTGCGGTTCTACTATACAGGTATCGTTGTGCACAGTTTGTTCACTTAGGACACACGCACTGGCTCAGTGAGCAAGTGCAGTGCGGTGTGCCTGACAATTACTTTCTGCAGCTCCGTATGGAATATATTATGTTCCCTCTTTTGTAGCTTGGTGGTTTAGATATTGGGACATACAGGCAGTGGTGGCAAAGGGGGCAGTTGCCCTAGCTGCCAAATTCTGTGGGGGCACAAAATTTCGTGCTCCTCCCTACGGTCAATATAATTTTGAAAGGCAGGGCCAGCCCCTATGGCATCTTCACTGAGCGGCTGTTATGTTTTGGTAGCTGAGGAGAGCAGGCAAAAAACGGCAATACACCAGAGAGGTTGGAATCTACTGGATTGCAGTACCCTGACTGACCACCACAACTAAAGGCAGCCGTGGAGCGTACCTACGTTGGTCCTAGACGCCTCGTCACAGCCTGAGAAGCTAACTACACCTAAAGATAGAAAGAGGAAAACTATCTGCCCGGAGCAGATCCCAAAGAACATAGGAAGCCCCCAAACATGTAATGGCGGTGAGACAAGAGGAAATACAGACACAGACAGAAAATAGTATGAGCAAACGTTGGGGCCCAAACTTCCTAGACAGAAAAGGATAGGAAGGACACTTACTGCAATCCCAAAAAACCCTAAAAAGTACCAACACTACTAATTACAAAAACACCTGAGATCACACGACCTCTACCACCTAAATTAGTTCTCTGGTGTAACAAAACTAAGCCGCAGCCACTGAAAAAACTGGAAAAGGCAAATGAACAAATAACAGAGGCTCAGATAAACTGAGAGGAGCACAAGCCCCCAGGAGGGGACCTGGCTGACCTCCACAAGAGTGCAGGAAACAATGCAAAAAGCAAGCACAGAAATAAAAACAGAAAATGTCTTATCTGAGAGCAGGAGAAGAGGCAAAACTCAGCAGGCTTCCAAGTGAACCAGGAACAACAGCAGTTAGACAAGAACAATTGATCACCGGCAACCCTGATGGGAGGGAACCTCCCTTATATAGGACCAGTCTGTAACTCCTGATTGCCAATCTTCACTAAATGGTTCAGCACTGTCTGCAACCACCAGAGGGAGCTTCTGCTCAGAACTCATCTCCAACACATTCACAACAGTACCCCCCCCTTGAGGAGGGGTCACCGAACCCTCACTTGGGCAACCAGGTCGGTCAGGATGAGCTCTGTGATACGCACGGATCAGTCTCCTAGCATGGATGTCCGAAGCAAACACCCAAGAATTGTCCTCCAGAACATAACCTCTCCACTTAACCAAATACTGGAGTTTCCGTCTAGAAAAACGAGAATCCAATATTTTCTCAACCACATACTCCAGATTGCCCTCAACCAAAACAGGGTCAGGAGGCGCAGCTGTTATGATTTGGTAGCTGAGGAGAGCAGGCAAAAAAAAGGAAATACACCAGAGCAGTTGGAAACTATGAGATTGCAGTACCCTGACTAACCACCACAACTAGAGGCAGCCGTGGAGCGTTCCTACGTTGGTCCTAGACGCCTCGTCACAGCCTGAGAACTAACTACACCTAAAGATAGAAAGAGGAAAGCTATCTGCCCCGGAGCAGATCCCCAAAGAACATAGAAAGCCCCCAAACATGTAATGGCGGTTAGACAAGAAGAAATACTGACACAGACAGAAAATAGTATGAGCAAACGTTGGGGTCCAAACTTACTAAATAGAAAAGGATAGGAAGGGCACTTACTGCAATCCCAAAAAACCCTGAAAAGTACCAACTCTACTAATTTCAAAAACACCTGAGATCACACGACCTCTACCACCTAAATTAGTTCTCTGGTGTAACCAAAAACAAAACAGCAGCCACTGAAAAAACTGGAAAAAGCAAATGTACAAACATCAGTGGCTGAACTGAACTGAGAGGCAAAAGCCCCCAGAGGGGACCCTGAAGGCCCCCACAGAAGTGCAGTACAAAATGCAAAAATCAAGCACAAAAAACAAAAAGAAGAAAATGTCTTATCTGTTAGCAGGAGATTCAGACACGACACAGCAGGCTACCAAGGAAACAGGAATCAAGGATTGAGACCAGAACAATTGATCACCGGCAACCCTGATGGGAAGGTGACTCCCTTATATAAGACCAGTCAGTAACACCTGATTCCCAATCCTCACAATCTTCACTGGACAGTCCAGTACCGTTTGTAACCACCAGAGGGAGCTTCTGCTCAGAACTCATTTCCAGCCTATTCACAACACGCAGCCATAGGAACCACTGGCTCGACAAACCTCTTCAATAAGAACTTGTGGAACACGTTATGGATCTTAAATGTCCCTGGAAGAAGTAAACGAAAGGAAACAGGATTAAGAATCTCCATGATCTTATAAGGTCCAATGAATCTAGGCTTAAACTTAGGAGATGCAACTCTCATAGGAATATTTCTTGAGGACAACCAGACCAAGTTCCCCACTTCAAACCGAGGACCATCAGTCCTATGCCGGTTGGCAAACCGCTGGGCCCTTTCCTGAGAGAGGGACAACCTCTCCACTACCTGGTCCCAAATCTGCTGCATACGCTCCACAACAGAGTCAACACCCGGACAGACAGAAGCCTCCGTCTGTCCCGAAGAAAATCGAGGGTGAAACCCAAAATTGCAGAAAAATGGAGACATCAAAGTGGCAGAGCTAGCCCTATTATTAAGAGCAAACTCAGCCAAAGGCAAAAAAGAGACCCAGTCATCCTGATCAGCAGACACAAAGCATCTCAGATAAGTCTCCAATGTCTGGTTTGTTCTCTCAGTTTGTCCATTGGTCTGAGGATGAAAAACCGAGGAGAAAGACAATTGAACACCAAGTTTAGAACAAAAAGTCCTCCAAAATCTGGAAACAAACTGGACTCCTCTGTCAGACACAATGTTCTCAGGAATGCCGTGTAACCGAACCACGTGCTGAAGGAACAAAGGCACCAATTCAGAGGAGGAAGGCAACTTAGGTAATGGCACAAGATGTATCATTTTGGAAAACCTATCACAAATCACCCAAATAACGGTCATTTTCTGAGAAACAGGGAGGTCGGAAATGAAATCCATAGAGATATGGGTCCATGGTCTCTTGGGCACAGGCAATGGCATCAACAAACCACTAGAGCGAGAGCAAGGCTTGGAGCGAGAGCAAGTCCCACAGGACTGCACAAATTCCTTGACGTCACGAGACAAAGTAGGCCACCAAAAGGACCGACTAACCAAGTCTCTGGTACCAAAAACTCCGGGATGACCGGCCAACGCGGAACAATGAATCTCAGACATCACACTCTTTTTCCACCGGTCTGGGACAAACAATTTCCCAATAGGGCAGCGCTCGGGTTTATCCTCCTGACACCCTTCCAGAGCCAGTCTCAAATTGGGCGAGATGGCGGAAAGAACTACACCCTCTTTCAAAATAACAGCAGGATCAGATAACTCAGGAGAGTCCTTAAGGAAACTCCTCGATAGGGCATCCGCCTTAACATTCTTAGTGCCAGGAAGAAAGGAAACCGCAAAATTAAAACGTGTGAAAAACAAGGCCCACCTGGCCTGTCTAGGATTAAGTCGCTTGGCTGATTCCAGATAAACTAGATTCTTATGGTCCGTGAGGACCACCACCTGATGTTTGGCTCCCTCCAGCCAATGTCTCCACTCTTCAAAAGCCCACTTCATGGCCAATAACTCCCGATTACCCACGTCATAATTACGTTCAGTTGGAGAAAATTTTCGAGAGAAAAAGGCACAAGGGTTACTTTTAGAGGTCTCTGGATCTCTTTGGGACAAAACGGCACCTGCCCCAATTTCAGAGGCATCAACCTCCACCTGAAATGGCAGAGAAACATCAGGCTGCCATAGAATAGGAGCAGAAGTGAATCTCTGCTTAAGTTCCTGAAACGCAGAGACTGCCTCAGGAGGCCAATTCACCACATCAGAACCCTTTTTGGTCAAAGTAGTCAATGGTTTAACAATAACAGAGAAATTACCAATAAATTTACAATAAAAATTGGCAAAACCCAAGAATCTCTGAAGAGCCTTTAATGAAGTAGGTTGGACCCAATCACAGATGGCTTGAACCTTGACCGGGTCCATTTCAATAACCGATGGGGACAAAATGAATCCCAGAAATGAGATCCTCTGTACGCCAAAAAGACACTTTGATCCCTTCACATACAGAGCATTCTCTCTCAAAATCTGGAACACAGTCCGAACATGTTTCACATGAGAGTCCCAGTCATTGGAAAAAATCAAGATATCATCCAAATAAACAATCAGAAATTTATCCACAAAATCCCTGAAAATGTCATTCATGAAGGACTGGAAGACAGAAGGAGCATTAGTGAGCCCAAAGGGCATCACTAGGTACTCAAAATGCCCCTCTGGGGTATTGAATGCCGTCTTCCATTCATCCCCGTGCTTAATGCGAATAAGGTTATACGCCCCCCCTGAGGTCAAGCTTTGTAAACCAAGTAGCACTTTTTACCCTGGAAAACAGGTCAGAA
The DNA here is from genome assembly GCA_033576555.1 of Oophaga sylvatica. Classification (NCBI taxonomy): domain Eukaryota; kingdom Metazoa; phylum Chordata; class Amphibia; order Anura; family Dendrobatidae; genus Oophaga; species Oophaga sylvatica. The sequence goes on along the minus strand of JARQOD010000002.1, from coordinate 595,511,600 downwards.
ATCAAGGGTAACGGATATTGATATTTCACAGTGATATTGTTCAAGAGACAATAATCAATACACGGCCTTAATGAACCATCCTTTTTGGCCACAAAGAAAAAACCGGCACCCAAGGGTGAAGAGGATGGTCTGATATGACCCTTCTCCAATGACTCTTTGATATAAGACCGCATAGCGTCATGTTCAGGTACAGACAAGTTAAAAAGGCGACCTTTAAGGAATTTACTACCAGGCACTAATTCAATAGCGCAGTCATAGCTCCTATGGGGGGGCAAGGATGCAGATTTACTTTCGCTAAACACATCAGAAAAATCAGTCAAAAAGTCAGGAACATCCTGAGCCTGGGGAGAGGCAGAAAAAACAGGAGTGTTGGCATTAACACATTGGCAGCGTCAACTGGTTACAGACACAGATTTCCAATCCAAAACAGGATTATGAGACTGTAACCAAGGGAAACCTAGTACAATAATGTCATGCAGATTATACAGCACCAAAAATTTGCAACTCTCCTGATGATCAGGTTCAACCCTCATTATCACCTGAGTAGAGAACTGGGGTTTATTCTCAGCCAAAGGGGTAGAATCAATCCCCAGTAGGGGAATAGACTTCCTTAGGGGTATCAAGGGAAACCCACAACGTTTAGCAAAATCAAAATCCATCAGGTTAATAGCTGCTCCCGAGTCAACAAAAGCCTGAGCAGAAAATGTGGACAGGGAGCAAATCAGGGTAACAGTCAACAGAAATTTAGTCTGAACACTACCCAAGACAACTGAGCGTGCAAAACGTCTTCCCCGCTTAGGGCAGACTGAAATAGCATGAGAGGCTTCACCACAGTAGAAACATAACCCATTGCGTTTTCGAAACTCATGACGCTGTGCCCCAGAATCCACTCCATCACACTGCATGGGTTCAGAAGCTGGTTCACAAGGCAACACTATTCCACGCATACCTCTACGCTCACGCAAACGTCTGTCAATTTGAATCGCTAATGACATAGAATCATTGAGACCAGAGGGAGCAGGGAAACCCACCATAACATCTTTTACATTCTCTGACAGACCCTTCCAAAAAAGGGCTGCCAAAGCATCATCATTCCATTTGGTCAGGACTGCCCACTTATGAAATTTTTGACAGTATAACTCAGCGTCCTCAAGCCCCTGATTTAATGCCAACAAGGTTTTTTCAGCTTGATCAGTGACATTAGGTTCATCGTACAATAACCCAGAGCCAGAAAAAATGCATCGACATTACTCAAAACAGGGTCCCCGGGTGTCAGGGAAAAAGCCCAATCCTGAGGATCGCCGCGCAGGAGAGAGATGACAATTTGAACCTGCTGCGCTGCGTTCCCTGAGGACTTAGGTTTTAAGGCAAAAAACAACTTACAGTTATTTTTGAAATTCAGAAATTTAGCTCGATCCCCTAAAAACAAATCTGGCATGGGAATCCTAGGTTCCACAACAGGCAACCCTGCAAGATAGATAGCAATACTCCGAACTTCAGTGGCAAGCTGATCCACACGGCCAGACAACTGTGCAAGCTCCATTGAGAGAAAAAAAAATCCTCCTCAGCAATCTCTGACAACTCTGACAATCTTTTTTTTTTCCACACTATTTTTCCCTTCTGTGAGTACCATATAATTTTCAGTTAGGCCGGTGATACTGTTATGTTTTGGTAGCTGAGGAGAGCAGGCAAAAAACGGCAATACACCAGAGAGGTTGGAATCTACTGGATTACAGTACCCTGACTAACCACCACAACTAAAGGCAGCCGTGGAGCGTACCTACATTGGTCCTAGACGCCTCGTCACAGCCTGAGAAGCTAACTACACCTAAAGATAGAAAGAGGAAAACTATCTGCCCCGGAGCAGATCCCCAAAGAACATAGGAAGCCCCCAAACATGTAATGGCGGTGAGACAAGAGGAAATACAGACAGACAGAAAATAGTATGAGCAAACGTTGGGGCCCAAACTTCCTAGACAGAAAAGGATAGGAAGGACACTTACTGCAATCCCAAAAAACCCTAAAAAGTACCAACACTACTAATTACAAAAACACCCGAGATCACACGACCTCTACCACCTAAATTAGTTCTCTGGTGTAACAAAACTAAGCCGCAGCCACTGAAAAAACTGGAAAAGGCAAATGAACAAATAACAGAGGCTCAGATAAACTGAGAGGAGCACAAGCCCCCAGGAGGGGACCTGGCTGACCTCCACAAGAGTGCAGGAAACAATGCAAAAAGCAAGCACAGAAATAAAAACAGAAAATGTCTTATCTGAGAGCAGGAGAAGAGGCAAAACTCAGCAGGCTTCCAAGTGAACCAGGAACAACAGCAGTTAGACAAGAACAATTGATCACCGGCAACCCTGATGGGAGGGAACCTCCCTTATATAGGACCAGTCTGTAACTCCTGATTGTCAATCTTCACTAAATGGTTCAGCACTGTCTGCAACCACCAGAGGGAGCTTCTGCTCAGAACTCATTTCCAACACATTCACAACAGTGGCCTTCAAGTGGCATTTCTAGTAGCAGTATACCAGAGCAGTGAGTTCTCGGCATCCAGCGAATGCTAGCTTCATGCAGAGTAAGGCAGCCCACTTGCAGTTCCTATGGCTTCTGCTCTCTGATACTAACTGAAAATACAAAACACTCTGTATAATGATTACTGTATTTTTCAGACTATAAGACGCACTGGGCCATAAGATGCACCCTAAATTTTCAGGAGAAAAATGGGGAAAATAATTTAATACATTAAATGGAGGGTCAGCCTTACAGTCGAATTCAGCTTACCAGCGAGGGGCGGTGGTGGTGATGGAGTGAGGTCACAGGAGGTGTTAGCAGGTGCGACCCTGCGGAGTGATGCTGCCAGTCCCATCCCAGGCTGGTAGAAGGGGGTGTTCGGCTGTGCTCGGACATAATGGGAGGTGCGAGGGCTCCACCAACATTTTGTGAAAGCCCGGAGCCTTCCCACTCCCTTGATTTAAATGCGGTGGATACCGGGAAAATGGCTGCCGGAGGCGGCACATGTGCAGATAGAGATCTCACCTCTTGAGATCTTAATCTCCAGAGGCGGACATTTTCCCAAAGTCCACCACATTGAAATCATGGAAGTGCGGGACCTGAGGGCTTTCACAAAATGTTGGTGTAGTGCCCGCATCGCCCAGTACCGCCGATCACCCCTTCTTACCAGCCTGGAATTCACAGAATCAACCCGCAGCATCGCACCTTCAAACATGCCCTCCTCCCAGTGAAGTGCAGCATTGCCTGCAGTATCGACCAACTCCTACCGCCTGTAAGCTACATTCAGTCTAAAAGAAGGACCCCATTTCCCAACAAAAAAAAAAATTCTGAAAAAAGTGCGTCTTATAGTCTGAAACAACACTTTGTCATCTCAATTGCTATCTATTCATCTCGATGAGTTTTTATGTCGGACAAAAAAGTCCTGCATGAAGAACTTTTTCTACCTTTCTAAAAACTTGCAAAAAATAGATCCCAAGAGAACCCGTTATTAATCAGTGAGGTAATTCTATTTCCGTTTGTTCTTTTAAACGGAACAGACAATCGGAATGTATGTAAATGTGGACGGAGCCTTTAATTACATCAATGTTTTCTTACAATACAATATATGTGATTGGGGAACATGGGACACAAATACTGGACTCGTGGAAAGGACTAAAGTCTACAAGTTGAGGGGCAAAAAAAAAATACTTACTTTATCTAAGGCACTTGCAATCCATACCACTCTGCTTCTTACTGGCATCCCATGTCAGGATATATTTAACCACATGAAGCACATTTTGAGTAAATTTATTAACTGCAGGTAAGATGATGATCACTACATATCAAAATTCTCCTGAAGTATTTGCTGAACCTGTCTTAAAAATTATTTGGCTTAGACATATGCCAATACGGTGCTTTTTGCCATTATTCTAGCCAGTATGTGTCAGCATTTATTTTTTCTAATTAGAACTATTCCAAAATAAGAGTCCGAATGTATATATGTATATTGCTGCTCCGTAAACCACATATGGCACCTGACAAAGCCTTTATAGAATAACAAGGAGGCCACTCTGATTCATACTTGGTAGCTGCACGTTCTCCATCCACCACCATTCAGGGCTCCATACATGCTGCTCTGCTGACTTCATTAACAATAAAAGCCATTTGAAGGTAAAAAGTGAAGATACTTTAAAACTATAATTATAATCAAAATCTTTATTCTTTTATGCTAAAAATTGCTTCCATTATGCCTTTTGATAAACAATTGATTTTAAAATTATTTCACATAGGTGCATACGGTTGCCCCCTGTATAGTCAGACAAGCTCCAAGTAAGTTGTTTTGCCTAAAGGCTACACCTTTGGAGATTAATTTTTTTATTTTAAAATTGTTTCCCAAATACAAAGTTAGGCAACTTTATTAATAGTTATTATTAAAAATGTTCTACTGTTGAGCAAATACCCTGCAGTAAGTAAGTAGGTAAGTAAATATTACATGTAACTCACATAGGGTACTTGGTTAACACTATTTTGATCAAAACATAAAAGCCATCCCACCGTGACAAGGTGCACCCATTCAGGATGGTTCTTTCTCTAGTATTTCCCCTTTCTATGTGCTATCAGGCCTCAATAGATGGGTGAAATGATAACCCAGGAAAGGAAAGGAGTGACCCACCAGCAGGGAAACGAATATGAGGACTAGTACTCGCAGTATACAGGTCCTTCTCAAAAAATTAGCATATAGTGCTAAATTTCATTATTTTCCATAATGTAATGATTACAATTAAACTTTCATATATTTTAGATTCATTACACACCAACTGAAATTTGTCAGGTCTTTTATTGTTTTAATATTGATGATTTTGGCATACAACTCCTGATAACCCAAAAAACCTGTCTCAAAAAATTAGCATATCAAGAAAAGGTTCTCTAAACGACCTATTACCCTAATCTTCTGAATCAACTAATTAACTCTAAACACATGCAAAAGATTCCTGAGGCTTTTAAAAACTCCCTGCCTGGTTCATTACTCAAAACCCCCATCATGGGTAAGACTAGCGACCTGACTGATGTCAAGAAGGCCATCATTGACACCCTCAAGCAAGAGGGTAAGACCCAGAAATAAATTTCTCAACAAATAGGCTGTTCCCAGAGTGCTGTATCAAGGCACCTCAATGGGAAGTCTGTTGGAAGGAAACAATGTGGCAGAAAACGCTGTACAACGAGAAGAGGTGACCGGACCCTGAGGAAGATTGTGGAGAAGGACCGATTCCAGACCTTGGGGGACCTGAGGAAGCAGTGGACTGAGTCTGGTGTAGAAACATCCAGAGCCACCGTGCACAGGCATGTGCAGGAAATGGGCTACAGGTGCCGCATTCCCCAGGTAAAGCCACTTTTGAACCATAAACAGCGGCAGAAGCACCTGACCTGGGCTACAGAGAAGCAGCACTGGACTGTTGCTAAGTGGTCCCAAGTACTTTTTTCTGATGAAAGCAAATTTTGCATGTCATTCGGAAATCAAGGTGCCAGAGTCTGGAGGAAGACTGGGGAGAAGGAAATGCCAAAATGCCTGAAGTCCAGTGTCAAGTACCCACAGTCAGTGATGATGTTGGTCCACTGTGTTTCATCAAGGGCAGGGTCAATGCAGCTAGCTATCAGGAGATTTTGGAGCACTTCATGCTTCCATCGGTTGAAATGCTTTATGGAGATGAAGATTTCATTTTTCAGCACGACCTGGCACCTGCTCACAGTGCCAAAACCACTGGTAAATGGTTTACTGACCATGGTATTACTGTGCTCAATTGGCCTGCCAACTCTCCTGACCTGAACCCCATAGAGAATCTGTGGGATATTGTGAAGAGAAAGTTGAGAGACGCAAGACCCAACACTCTGGATGAGCTTAAGGCCGCTATCGAAGCATCCTGGGCCTCCATAACACCTCAGCAGTGTCACAGGCTGATTGCCTCTATGCCACGCCGCATTGAAGCAGTCATTTCTGCAAAAGGATTCCCGACCAAGTATTGAGTGCATAACTGAACTTTATTATTTGATGGTTTTTTTGTTTGTTTTTAAAAAACACTTTTATTTTATTGGACGGTTGAAATATGTTAATTTTTTGAGACAGGTTTTTTGGGTTATCAGGAGTTGTATGCCAAAATCATCAGTATTAATACAATAAAAGACCTGACAAATTTCAGTTGGTGTGTAATGAATCTAAAATATATGAAAGTTTAATTGTAATCATTACATTATGGAAAATAATGAAATTTAGCACTATATGCTAATTTTTTGAGAAGGACCTGTATGTCATAAAAAATTGTTTGCCTTTATTAATCAATGGCACAGTACAAACAACCATATATCAAAAATATGTGTAATAAAAACAAGATATAAAAATGAGGCACATAAAAAAGTGCTAATTACACAGCTGATAAGATTAGTATAGAGAGCATATATATATACTGTATATCAGTATCGCCATATAATGATCAATACAGAGTATGAGCATAAATATATATATATATATATATATATATATATTGCTAAATAATAGGCTCAGTTAATATAACCAGGTAGTAGTCCACAATCTCAATAAAATTACAACCCACAAGGGACCACAATATGCATGCAAACTACAAACAAGGGATACAAATAAAGTGCCATGTGCAATGTAACATGATTACAAATAGACTGTGCAGCAATACATGGTGAAATGTGCAAGCTGTGCAACAAATATTCAAAGAAAACCACCTAATAAAGTGTGGACAAATTACCTGGGAGCCGAAAACAGCTGAGTGCCTCAGAGAACGCGCCCCGACGCGCGTTTCGGAATTGTATTCCTTCGTCAGGGGATCTCCACACTTTATTAGGTGGTTTTCTTTGAATATTTGTTGCACAGCTTGCACATTTCACCATGTATTGCTGCACAGTCTATTTGTAATCATGTTACATTGCACATGGCACTTTATTTGTATCCCTTGTTTGTAGTTTGCATGCATATTGTGGTCCCTTGTGGGTTGTAATTTTATTGAGACTGTGGACTACTACCTGGTTATATTAACTGAGCCTTATTATTTAGCAATATATATATGTATATATATATTTATGCTCATACTCTGTATTGATCATTATATGGTGAATCTGATATATATATATATTATATATATATATATATATATGCTCTCTATACTAATCTTATCAGCTGTGTAATTAGTACTTTTTTATGTGTCTCATTTTTATATCTTGTTTTTATTACACATAATTTTGCTATATGCTTGTTTGTATTGTGCCATTGATTAATAAAGGCAAACAATTTTTTATGACATATACTGTGAGTACTAGTCCTCATTTTCGTTTCCCTGCTGGTGGGTAACTCCCTTCCTTTCCTGGGTTATCATTTTATTATCCGGATGGTCTGCCATGCATCTTTCAGGTGATATTGTGACACTAAGGATTTTGTTATTTTTATTATTTCATAATTATTTTATTTGTATATCTTGGTTGTTTTTTATATCTCTTTTTTTGTTTTCTCAATAGATGGGTGCAGAGCACAACTCAGGCCTGACTGTTTTTCACTTCTCTGTGAAAGCTGTATAGACAAGATGCACAGCCCAAAAAGGGGTGGTTGCAGTAAATGACTCCAATCCAGACCCAGATCATTAAATCCTAGTTCTGATGCCTCTCTCTGCTCCCTTGTAGAGATAGGAGTAGTGTAGAAAGGGGAGGTTGCACAAAGATTCTCTAGAGATGTGAGAAAACGTGTAGTTTCAGGGATTGCAGAAAAAAACGAACAAAAGGAGGAAAGCACAAGAAGAAGAAATCAATGAAGAATACAAACTGCACTGATATATGAGAGTCATGAATCTGGGTTCAAACCCTTGATCCTTTGTTTTGTGGTCAGTTTCTCTATCCACTGAGCAACAGCATCTACACCTTTTCTCTGGGTGTTTATTGTCTGTTATCCTCAGTTTAGTCTTTTTTAGGTTAACAGGTGTTTTTATTTGTCTGCCCTATCATCTTTCGAGTGCATGCTCGGCTGTTATTATGTTCGTTGTCTCTGCTGCTGCATTATTTGCGGCTGGTAGCCATGACACATGGGGGGATTGCCTGTTTGTTACGCAATCCCCACGTGTTGAGGCTGTCTAACAGGTGCAAATTATGCAAATCATCCCGCCAAAGGGGGTTAAAATAAAAAAACAGTAAAACCCAGATTTCCCTTTTAAAATCTGAGCGTGCTCAATTTAAATATTATCCAAGCCTTTTGCTCATCACTAAAGTCCCCACACTGCCATTGTTCATGCCCGTCATGAAAAACCAACACGGTTTAAAACCCCCTGTTGATTATTTTTTTCCTCCGCACCAAACTCCTGTCTTTGTTTAAAAGTGGTTTGGGGTTTTTCTGTAGCCCCAAAAAACCTTATCTTCTCATTTTTTTTTTTGTGGTTTGTTTTAACTCACTCTGGTTTCTTTTTAAACCGCACAAACCTTTCCTTTTTGTTTGGGGAAAAATTTTACTCTGCTCTGCTCTCGGGTTTTTTAGGGAAAAGCTCGGGTTTCGGCAGCATAAGTCAAGCACCATTGCTTGTCTGTTTTTGGGGTATTTCCCCCCCCCCCCTTGGGAACCCCACGAACTGTAATTCAGAATCTCTATCTTTACAGGGAAACCCGGGGGTTTCCCGTTGGTTTTTAGGGTTTTTTTTTATTTTCCCGTGTGAGTTTTTTTATAAACAAACAACATAAAAAATTTGGGTACACAAAAGACTATAAGTCCAGCTTTATTACAAGGAGAAAAATTCCAAAGGAAAAAGCTGGGAAATTTTGGTTCCCGGGTGCAAACTGCTTTTCAAGGGCGGAAAATTTAAAGAATTTTTTGAATTTTCAAAACTGAGACAATAAATTTAAATAAATACTCCGAGAAAACAGAAACAAAATTTGAAAGTTAAAAACCAAAAAACTTATACTGAAGATCACCTGCTGGAAACCAAAGGTAACGTAACTAAAAGTTAAAATTAAATTGAACATGTAGCAAAAGTATGGTGGGGGAAAGCCATTAACCAGCAAATTGGGGGACTCTCCCCCAGGGGGAAAAATTTTCCCCTTTCCCTGATGTACCAAAATGACAAGTCTGTAATGAAAAGAAGAACTTTTTTTTTTTTTATTAAAAATGATAAAATTTGCCCCCGGGAATTTAGCACAATTTCCCCAAAATATAGCCAAGTCCAACTGTAATGTCAGATGTATAAAATTTTTCAAAAACCCTTTTGTAAAGATCAATT
>JARQOD010000002.1:595427906-595502228 GCA_033576555.1 Oophaga sylvatica | reverse complement strand
GGAGAATGCTCACAGCACACAGTGCACGCAATGTCAGGATCCACAAGGCTGCAGTCAAATAGAGTACTGTTAATTATTGAGCCTTTGGGTACTAAAAACCACACTGATTTGCTGATTCCAAGGGGCATACATTTTCAGTTTATGCTTAACCGCATACAGTGCATGTGTACAGGCACCGAGCCCAATTTCATGAAAAGTTGCAACATTTAGGTGCAATCAAGGCTGCGACTTTTAAAGTTCTCATGCCATTTTTGCCCAACTCTGACAAAGTGGATGGAGCTAGGGAGGGACTGTAGCTTAGTGGCTGCTACTCGTCAACTTGATAGCTATGCCACAGAGCTTAGAGTAAGATTTGTGGTGAGGAGCACACAGAGTCGCATGCCACTTGTCCAACACTCCTGATTCGATAAGAGGCATGCAATTCTTAATGAATGAGGAGCTTCTGACTCCAAGAGACTCCATTATCAAGACAGCCATGAACAATACCGTCCTTGGTAAACTTGAGCCATGGACTTTCTATTGGGCCTGTACACTTGTTTGGGTTGAGCAATTGGACGAGGTCTCAGGATCTGGACCCGATTTGATTAACAGTACTTAGAAAGATGTAAAATATATTAAAAAATACAGGTGCATCTCACAAAATTAGAATATCACCAAAAAGTGAATTTATTTCAGTTCTTCAATACAAAAAGTGAAACTCATATTTAGTCATTACACACAGAGTGATCTATTTCACGTGTTTATTTCTGTTAATCTTGATGATTATGGCTTACAGCCAATGAAAACCCAAAAGTCATTATCTCAGTAAATTAGAATACTTCATAACACCAGCTTGAAAAAATTATTTTAACCCCTTTCTGACATTGGACGTACTATCCGGTCCATGTGCCCTGAGCTTTAATTCCCATGGACGGAATAGTATGTCATGGGTGATCAGCCTCGCTCACGGGGGGAGCGCGGCTGATCGTGGCCGGGTGTCAGCTGATTCTCACAGCTGACACCCGGCACTAAGCGCCAGGAGCGGTCACAGACCGCTCGGATCTGAGACCCCGCGGCATGACGCGGGGTCCCGATTGCTGCCATGGAGACCCGATGTCGTCATGACGACATCCGGGTCAACAGACCTGAGAGACTTCCTGTCATGCTCAATGATGACCTGGAAGTCTCTGAGGTCAGTGTAATAGAAACTGCAGTGCTGACAACTTTTATAGCATGCAGCTCTGCATGCTATAGAAGCGATCAGCCTGCACAAAATGAGTGTCCCATAGTGGGAAAAAGTGTAAAAGTAAGAATTAAATTAAAAAAATAAATAAATAATTGCAAAAATATTTAAAAAAATAATAAAAAACAATAATAAAAAATCAATATTTATTCATCAATAATTAAATACCGAGAGCAGCGGACCCAGGAGAAGTAAGTGGAGTCAGGAAACCTGGGACAGGCCTGTAACAAATCTGACTACATGACAGGCAAAAACTAAAGGAAAAGTAAATGAAAAACATTGAATCTTTTTTTAAACAATTTGACAAACAAAATCTCAAAAACTTTTACTTACACATTTATTTTGTTCTAGGTGTACAATTTCTTACAGATTTGATGTTTTGTTCTTCTGAAGAAATCTGTCACTAATTAAAATCAATAGATTGTTTTCATTTTAAATACCTTAAACCCAACTTATTTCTCCAAACATTTGCATATAATTTTGAGCATGTTTCATACTGAAGCTTCCTGTATTTTCCACCTTACTTTTCTGCAGCCTAGCTGATAAAAGAGCGATAAACGTGAATAAGAGATGACAGCGAAGCTTCAAAGTCAAATAGAAAAGCTGTTATCTAATTAAGTACGGTATAGATATTAGATGATTGATGAGGTTCTGTAAGATCTAATGCTACAAAGAATGCAGCGGGGAAGAAATCACACGAAGCTTTGTAGAAATAGGTCTACACATGGGTTAGGGGAGCCAGGCTTTTTTTTTGTGTGGATCTTCATCTGTGCATAATTCATAAATGATAGCAAAGCAATCGGGCCATATTTATAAACAGCCCAGTGACACATTATATTGTTAAATCTGAGTATTAGAATTAATTGTCCCTCTTTGTTCCAACTTCTAAATCTTACTAAATGATTCACTGGATGTCATTACAGCTTAATATTTGCATGAAATCACAGTTTAGCCAGCATAATTTAATGGTAATTAAAAAGCTATTTAATCGTCATGCAAATTGGCATAAGGGCCCTTCAGTAAAGAGGGTATATTTTTTAAGCATTGCAGTTAAGTATTTTTTCTTGGAGGTCCCATAGTGTAATTGATAAAATTCTGCTCATTCCAAGAACTTGATTTTTCTTTTTTGCATTTATCTGTGCATAATAATAAGATGAATAAAAACAAGGACTGGACTAGATTGTCCTCCTGGGCTTTTATTGTAGCAATTTGTGATGAACAAGCCTTCCAGGTATTGCTGTGAGATTATTAAATTTCCATAATACGTTCAGACAACTTTGCCTAGTTTGAAATATTATGATAATATTTACAAAATGACAATGTTTTAATTTTTTAAATGATGAGATATTACCGTCCTCTGCCTGTTGTCCAGTGTAATCCGTCTCTAGCTGCATTGTCGGTGAAGCACATTACAGTGAGTGCAGGTATTTGTTCTTCTGCACCTGCTCACCTGTCTATCAAACTGCATAACAGAGAAAGGCAAGCAAACCATCAACCAATGGCAGACATGTGGCGAACCTGAGGGTCCAGTCGCCACAGAGGTGTGGTGCTCAGCTCTCGGGTAAGGAGGGTGCACTACCCAGGACTCGCATATGTGCATCCAACACAGATGACATTACCTTAAGTTAAGGGGGAGGAGCCCCAGTTAGAGTGGGAAAGCAGTGTGTGACAGTTGGAGGGGAGAAGTGAGGAAGAGGAGAAGCTGTGAGGAGGTTGAGAGGAGCAGTTGTGAGGAAAGGAGCACCTGAGGAAAGAAAGGGTCCTAGGGGCCAGGAAAGTGAGGAATCCACCCATGGCGCCCGAATGCAGCCTGACCATAGTCAGAAGGAAGGACCAGGTTGCAGTGGGGGTCCGGCCCCTGACTAGTGGAGAGACTGTAGGACTCAGCTAGCAAACTGGAGGCTGTAGTGACTGTATGTGCGACAGCCAATTCCACACACATTCGCTGAAAAGGTAGCCACATAGGATCAAGGGGACCTAGAGGATGTCACCCGACAGGATCTGAGGCTGCTGGCTTGGGACACTGTGTGTGAGGCACAGGGCAGGAGTAGCGTGAGCCAGGGCTAGGAGGGATGACCAGAGAAAGGAACATAAGAAGGGAGTTCTGGTAAACTGCACCCCAAACTACCCGAGAGCTGGCTGGACCACTGACCCGGAGGACGCAGCACACCGGCTGGTGATTGTAACCTAAAAGACCATGAGTAAAGTGTGAAGCCTGCACCATGCACTACAACCGTTACAATAATCTTTAACCCTATATCTGCCCTGGGGCCTAGCTCTACCCGTGGAGAGCTGTAACATCTCTGCTGCGTCACCAGCTGCCCCAGTGGATCTGAATCGCAGCGTCGGCCATCTTATTGCTGAACACCATGGGTGGCATCACGAACTGATCCTGTCATGGTCCAGCCCGGAGTTTATTTTCTGCTGTCCTCTCTCTGGACTGGTAATGTGGGGTTAATCTCCTCGGCCTCGTTCTGGAGCTAGCTGGGCTATTTCAGTCCGTCACTGCCTGCTGACCAGTGTTAGTGATAGCTCAAGCTTCCAGTTTAGAGTCTCTGACCCTTGTACCTTGTTGATCCTCCTACCTTTGACTTGTATCCACGTGTATAACCCGGACTGATCTCTGACCCCGTCACTTGAAATCCGTCTCTGCCGCTACATTCTCTGTCTGGCTTTTGATTTCCCAGCTTGTACCCCAACCACGTCTTCTGTCTCACGTTTTTGGACCCCGTGCTAATGTTTGGCTTTTTGACCCTCGGCTTGGTATTTTAACTACGTGTATTGCTGCTACTTCTGGTACGTCTGCTCCTGATCGTTTCTGGCTCGGTTCGTCTGACCATTCTGTCATTACCTGTGACACCTGTGCGGTTGCTCAGTGTTGCTACACTTGGTGTGTAACCTCTCTTCCCTCACCAGCTCCCCCTGGTGGATTTTTCACTACAAATCCCCTATAAACTATTCCCTATGACTTTTCTTAACATTTTATTGGACGCCCAAGGCCAAGGACTTGGTCGCAGCCGCGTGACATCCTTGAAGAACTGTCCGACCCGGACCGAGTACCCCACGGCCCTAGCAGGTGCTCCAGACACAAGACATACTGAAAAGCAAGGTAAAAGTGGAATGATGATGAAGAATAACTGTCCCTTGGAGATGAGCGGATCTTTTGAAGTTCGAATTTGACAACTTTGTCAAATTTTCTTCCAAAATTTAATTTGTAGTGAACAAATCATCACAAATCTCATTATTGGAAAGCTTGTAATTGCTGAGAAAATACCCATTTGTGGGAGAGAGAGAACCCCGCTAATAATTAGAGCTTACACTCTACAGAAAAGAGAGAGGACCCTGCAGACAATGAAAAATGAGTAAAAATTAAGCACTGATTACACGACATACTCATTAGAGATGAGCAGATCTTTTTTAATCAGATTTCTGGCAAATAAATTTGTGCAAACCTCAATTCTGGAAAGCTTGTAATTTCTCAGAAAATACACTTGGAGAAGAGGAGAAAAAGAGACAGGACCCCGCTGACCATAAGAGCTTACACTCTACAGGAGAGAGAAAGAGAGAGAGGGGACCTTGCTGACCATAAGAGCTTGCACTCTACAAGAGAGAGAGACAGAGGACCCTGCTGACCATAAGAGCTTACACTTTACAGGAAAGAGAGGACCCCACTGACCATGAGAGCTTACACTCTACAGGAAAGAGAGGATCCTGCTGACCAAGAGCTAACCCTCCACAGGAAGAGAGAGGACCCCAATCACCATAAGACTTTGGAGATAGAAACCGATTCTCCAGTACAAACTGTGCTCCACTGGGAACCACTCATCTGTGACGGCCCGATACTAACCACAACTGTGCAAGGTATGATAATCCATAAAATGTCATAACTGTAGGGCATTATGGGCAGACCCCCATGGAAACACAAACTGAAGTTTTTCTGCTCTCTGATGCTTTAGCAGTGTGGGAAATGGTGCTGGACAAGTTGTTTTTTGGGGGGTATTCAAATTGAATCTTAAAATGTTCATAATTCTCAAGAAACTCCTTTGTAGATCGATCCTCCCATCTCTAGTGCTCACTCAAACAGAGTGAAAGTCAATATAAAAAGCAAGAGAATGGGACAGTTCATGTCCTAGACATATTAGACTATTAGATGAACCTTAAGCAGTTTTAACTTATGGGGGATGAGGGCAGCCGGATTTTGCTTCTACAGGTTTTTTTTTTATGAAAAGACAGATCCTATGTAAGACTCTCATATTTTATATAAATTGACATTTATTTGATGTAATAAAACATTTCTGAATGGCTTCTGTGTGTGTCTGTTTTTTTCTGGGGTCCCTGAATCCGGCATCTCCAACCCGATGGGGGTTGTCTATATTATACTTCTTGTTGGAGGTGGTACTGCAGAAGAATTGAATGCCTGCTACTGGAGATGGCTGAACAGTAAAGTTCGGCATCCGTACCAAATAGCTACTGTTCGGGCACAGACACCGAACTTGACTTCACCAGGAAGTCTGTGTTACTGTTCGGGTTCTGCCCCCTGAACACCGGTGTTTGTCACGCTGTCATGCAAATGACAGCATGGCAAACACTGGATGTTCAGGCCCCCTATTCAAGTGCATGGGGTCTGCCTGGGTTAGGGTCTAGGTACTGTTCTGATACCGAAACCCAAACTATTTGTAACTGTTCGGTCAATCCCGCCGGACCCAAACATCCAAGTGTCCGCCCATCTCTACCTGCTACCAAATTTCCGAAAAAAAGAAGCAGTGATTGCTGGGGTCTTGGCAGCAGGACACCCCTGGGATCATCTGACGGCAGCCACTTCTAGCAATTTAAGGTGCTATTTACATGATATTTTAGAGAAAGCGCCTTAGGACAGTGCCAGCATTTTACTCATAAGAAATTCTTCTGCTGTAGTTAAAGATTCATCGCCTTTTTTTAGGACATTGCAATGGTATTCTGTATTCCCGGAGCTAGAACAACCCTGCTATTACATTTTTGATGAAAAACCCTCTGCGTTCCAGTGACCGTGGACTGTCAGAGCGAGACTTAGATAATCGATGTTTTGTTCACAAGAAACAAGACAGCGTAATATAAACATCTGGAAATATCATTATATAGCTTTCATCTGCAGGAGAGCAAATATTTTGACATTTCTGTTGGACAAGGTAAGGTGTAAGCTGCCAAGAAACAGATATTACAGTCAGGAATTCAATTTGTATGTCCCTTTTCCATCATGAACTGAATAAACAAGTACACGCTGTTTTAGGATCTGTCTGTTCTTGTTTGCTGGTTTTATATCTACTTTTTGTAGTAGCTTTTTCAACATCATACAGATGTAATCTTAATAGTTAGTTAACTTTCCATAAATTTACATATATTGCAATACTTAAGGTACTGTCACACTAAGCGAGATCGCTAAAGAGTCACCGATTTTATGACGCAGTAGCGATCTCGTTAGCGACTTAGCTGTGTCTGACATGTAGCAGCGATGTGGCCCCTGCTGAGATGTCGCTGATCGCTTATGAACGTTCTGAGCCGTTTTTTGGTGGTTGGTGTCCCACTGGTGAGCCTGAATCGCTGAGTGTGACACCCTTTATGAACGACTTCACCAGCGTCGCAGGTGGGACTAGGTTTTCCCAACGACCGCAGAGGTCGTTATACAGATCGCTGATCTCTGATGAGATCTTTGTGTTTGGAAGCTAACTAGCGACCACATAGCGATCTCGCCAGGTCGTGTTATTGTCGTGATCGCTAGTGCGATCGCTAAGTGTGACAGTGCCTTTATCTTCTATTAGTACTGCTTCACAGTCTGTATTAGAGCAGTCAGAGCAGCAATCTGAATTCTGCTCCTTGTTGATAGAGTTTGTTCACGAATAACATGCAAAACTGTATCCGAGAATTTCTGTGTCAAAGTCAAATTGGAGTGGGAAAAACTATCATAGCTGTTCATGGTCCATACAGCACCACCGTAGGGAAAATTAAGCATTAACCAGTTCCCAAAATGGCGATTTTTCATTTTGTTTTTTGTTTGTTTCCTCTCTCTTCCAAGAGCCAACATCCAAGACCTGTAACATTTTCATTTCTTAGTCAAGGAGTTATGTGAGGGCTTGTTTTTTGCGCCCTGATCTGATGTTTTTATTGATGCCATTTTAGGCTAGATCTGATGTTTGAATTGTTTCTGATGGCATTTTTTTCAGGTGTTGTGACATCCAAAAAAACACAATTCTGTTGTTTAGATTTTTCTTTTCATTACAGCATTAACCAATTGAACTAATTAATTTTATATTTTAATGGATCATACACGTAGTAATACCAAATGTGTATTTTTTATTTCTTTATTTGGAATGGGTGAAAAGAGAGTGATTTAAAGCATTGTATTTTTTCATATTTTTAAAAATTCTTTTTTTTACTTAAAAATTTATTTTGTAGTCCCATTAGGGGACCTGAACCCGTGACCTACCATATTCTGTATAGTAAAAATCTCACTCTTCTATGAACACTAGCCACAGGCTGGCTGTAATAGGAGCACAGTCATGATGGCCACAGAGGACTTCAGCAGACCCCAGCCGACCCCCCCGCCATCATGACAACCCATCGACGCCCCACTATTGTGAAACTTTGCCACCGATGGGCTGTTGGAACAACCCATCCCCCATACCACTCACTGTTAATGCCATCGTCACAGATTGACAGTGGCATTTACCAGTTTAACAGCCATGTACAGAGCTCTGTTCCATGCGTGGATGGTGGAGGCAGATGATGGCTACATCACAGCCATCATCTGCCAGCCTCAGTTTCTGAACCCTCATCAATGTCAGTAAGCTGGTAGATAACATAACTGTACATTGTATATTAGTAAGGGGTTAAGTCCCTCATAAATATTGGGTGGGTGTTGGCATAAAACCTGCCAAAGCCATTGATCGCTCCTGACTATCCCATACACAGGAGGCGTGCTGGGCCGAGTGTTCCTGTTCTCTTCATGAATGTGCCACTGTCAGTCCTATTTGGCCAGTGGCGTAACTTTAAGGTTGTGGGCCCCAAAAATCTCCAACAATGCCTGCAACTATCACAGGAAACCTGACAATTCTCATACATACTGCCCAATCCACCGGCATCATGTGTCAGACACTGGCGGCAAGATTTCAACCATGTATGTTTGACGCTGCAGCGTTTCATAGAAAAACGTACTTTAAAAGCCACCGAGGACTATGCAACACGGGTGACTAGATAGAAGGGGCCGGAATAGGGCAAAGCTAGTGAAGGCCCTCCACATGACTGCACTTGGTGGTGGGGGCTTTTTCAGTGAGTTGCAGTGATGAAGGTTATTGGTTGGGGGGTGAGTTGGGGTGGGGAGTGGGAGGTGTGACTGATTTATGGGAAAAAGTGCGGGAAAAGGCACCATTGCAGTTTTGGAAGCGCAGGAAGACAGACCCAGTTAAGGCATCGCTCGTGCAGGCTTACCAGATGGAGTCCGTGGATTGCATGCTGACGAGGCTGAGAGAGTTGGCCAGATCCAGAAGAGGTGGATGGCTGGAGGAGCAGCTGGCTTTGCTCATTGGAGCTGCAGCAGAGCCCGGGACCAGTCAGAGGGCAGGAGGACAAGGCCTCCGGAGCGGCTCTCTCCAGAGGTGACGACGCGCAGCAGGCGCAGGATATGGAGCCCCTCCGGGGACACCGCGGTCGCAGGGCACAGCGGTACGGCTCCGCCTGTGCTCGGTCCAGCGGGAATCCTCCCAGCCGGCCTGCTGGCGCAGGATGCCGAAGAACGACCGCGCAACCGGAAGTGCAGGCCAGAAGGAGAGAGAGTCTGGTGCAGGCAAGTGGAAGCAGCGTTGGAGCTCCTGAAGGCCACAAAGAAGGCGGAATAGGCCACAGATCGCTCAGGACACCAGGACGGATGGCGGTCGGATCGACTGATGGGGCAGCAGATCGGGAGCCAGATCATGCGGCAGGTACCCTGAGGGACCGGAGCAATAGGGTGTCTGCTAGGGTACGTGCCAGTGCAGCGGATACAGCGGGCGGGCGGGGGCCTTTTGACGAGGTCCTGCCTGGCCCTGCACCTCAGGGTCACGGCAGAAGATCGGCGGGCAGCGGGAGAGAGCTGCCTGGCAGCGAAGCAGCGGGGGCGGCGGACCGGTCCAGGCGGCCCGGGCCCGGTATTCGGTCCAGGTCAAGGCTTCGTGCTCCTAACGTGTCGGTCCCCCCTGGTGATGTGGAGGCCAGGGGCGAGGGCCATGTGCGCGATGGTGGAGCTGAAGAGTCGGTGTCCGGTGGTGAAGATCACGGCGAGGGTGAGCGTCTGGATTCTGGATTTTCGGCTGGCGGGGACGCAGCACCCGCGCAGCTATGTGAGTATGGCTCTTTGTCGTGTTTGTCGCCCGCGGGGTAAATAGTTTGGTGGTTAGTGGTAATCAGCCGGTAGGCCAGATGAGAGAGTGGTGGCGGGGCAGGTCGGCATAGAAGCGGCGGGCTTGCGTAATTTAGTAAGCAGTATGTCACAATTTTTGAAGAGGTTTGAAGTGGGCCCAGGTGGTGCGTATGCAGGTTCTCCATTGGGGGCATGGGTGCCGGGGCGGGAATTCGGTTGCCAGGTCGGGAGTGAGTTGTTGCGGCCGTCGGGTGATCCAGAGTCTGTAGGTCCGGGGGTGTCTGTATCGGTGCAGACTGAGGCCGAAAAAGGGGATTCAGTTAAGCTGGACGATAGAGCGAAAGGGGAAGTTTATGTTTGTTTTGAGGGGCCCCTTGGTGCGCATTTAAAGAAGGAGGTAAAAGAAAAGATCTGGCGGGACGAGTATGTAGAAATATTCTCGCTTCTGCCGCTGGAGAAGTTTAATTTGGATAAGGGCAGGAAGGAGGACAGTAAGAAGGAAGAAGAAGAGAAGCGTAGGTGGAGGCTGATTCCACAGACTTTTGTAAACTGGTTACAGGCTTTTGCGATACTCGCGAGTGTGATAGGCAAGAAGTCTCCAGAGAATTGCTCTGGCCTCTTTTGCTATTTGGACGCCATAGGGGAAGCGCATCGAACATATGGAGGGCAAACGTGGCTGAGGTACGATGAGCAATTTAGGCAGTGTAAAGCAGTTCGGCCAGAGATAAAATGGGATCAGAAAGACATCGGGCTGTGGTTGAAGGTTATGGCTCCCGCCAGGTATGGTCAGTCCTTTCACGGGGCGGGAGGAGGTGGGAGCCAGCAGTCAGGACATGGAGTAGTACTCTGGGGACCCAAGCTGGGAAGGAAAAAGCTGGCACTTGTTGGCAATTTAACGACGGACAGTGCAAATATGGGAGTACTTGCAAGTTTAAACACGTGTGCTCCCATTGTAACGGTACCTCGCATGGTTTGTCAAAGTGTTTCAAGAAAGGGAAGGGAAAACCCTCTGTGGGTTCCAGTCAAGGGAGTGAGCCCGGTGAAGCTTCAAGAGATGGCCCCCTTTCTAGGTAGGTACCCGGCTCGGGATAAGGCGCAGATGTTGTTGCACGGTTTTGAGGATGGTTTTAAGATTCCACCTCCTAGTCATTCGGTTCCTTTTTCGGTTAAGAATTTGCGTTCGGCAGTGTTGCACTCGGAGGTTGTTAGTGCGAAATTGGCAAAAGAAGTCGAGCTGGGCAGGATGGCAGGCCCGTTCCAGAGTTTGCCGTGTTTAGATGTAGTTATTTCACCGTTAGGTGTTGTGCCAAAGAAAGAGCCTAACAAGTTTCGTTTGATACAGCATTTGTCGTATCCGAAGGGTTTGTCGGTGAATGACGGTATTGACCGGGATTTGTGTTCGGTGGTTTACACGTCTTTTGATACGGCGGTGCATTGGGTGAGGAGATACGGAGCGGGAGCGTTGCTGGCGAAAACTGACATCGAGTCCGCTTTTCGGTTGTTGCCTGTTCATCCTATCAGTATTCCGTTGCTGGGTTGTTTTTGGGAGGGGTGTTATTACTTAGATAGATGTTTACCGATGGGGTGTGCGATTTCATGTTCCTTGTTTGAGACTTTCAGCACATTCTTAGAATGGGCGGTGAGGGATGTGGCCGGAGTGCAGTCAGTCATCCACTATCTTGATGATTTTTTGTTGATTGGGCCCCCAGATTCACGGTTGTGTGTGAATGCGTTGTCGGCCATGTTTTGGGTGTCTGAGCATTTTGGCGTGCCTTTGGCGAAGGATAAAACGGAAGGCCCTTGCACTGTCATGAGTTTTTTGGGCATTGTGATCGATTCCGAGAGAATGGAGTGCCGCTTGCCGGAGGATAAGCTTTTGCTGCTTAAGCAGGAGGTTGAGAAGATGAAAAAAAGGAAGAAAGTAACATTGAATGAACTGCAGTCGTTGCTGGGCAGATTAAACTTCGCGTGCAGGATTATGCCCATGGGTAGGATTTTTTGCCGCAGGTTGTCGCTGGCTACTGCAGGATTGAAGGCTGCGCATCATTTTGTCCGGCTGGGCAAAGAACATAGGGAGGATTTAGAGGTCTGGAGTGATTTCTTATGTAATTATAATGGTTGCTCGCTAATGCAGGGTGAGGTGCTGAGTAATTTTGATTGTGAAATTTACACGGACGCGGCGGGTAGTGCTGGTTACGGAGCCTATTGTAGGGGTAGATGGAGTGCAGGAGCGTGGCAAAAAGCGTGGAAGGCTTTGGGTTTGACAAAAAATTTAGCATTGCTTGAATTGTTTCCGATTGTCGTGGCTGTCTCGATTTGGGGTGGCATGTTTGCTAATCAGAGGGTGAGGTTTCATTGTGACAACATGAGCGTTGTTTCTGTTATTAACAGCCTTACAGCCTCCTCCCCTCCGGTAATCAAATTGGTTCGGGTTTTGGTTCTTCGCTGTCTTGAATTGAACGCTTGGCTTTCTGCAGTTCATGTGCCAGGGATTCAAAACTCGATCGCTGACGCTTTGTCTCGTTTTCAGTGGGAACGTTTCCGGGAGCTGGCGCCAGGAGCGGAGGCATCCGGTGTGGAATGCCCTTCGCATCTGTGGCAGGTGATTTTGGAAGAGCAGGAGTCTTGATTCGGGAATCGGTGACGAGACAGACATGGGCGTCATATGAGTCCTCGTGGCAAGTATGGCAAAGCTGGGTGTCGTGTTGGGGAGGTATTGAGTCTGAGGAAGAGCGGACATTGGCGGTGCTGTTTCTGGTGGGAAGGGCCACCGAGGTTGGGTGGTCAGCGACCAAAGTGAGCAAATTTATGGCGGGTTTGGCGTTCGGTTTTAAGTTGCAAGGAGTGTCGGATGTGACAAAGCAGTTTATGGTTAGGCAGGCTTTGCGGGGATTTAGGAGAGGGAATAGGGTTTCGGATACAAGGAGACCTATATCGTTTAGGGTGTTGGGGGATTTAGGCAACATCTTGCAGGGTATTTGTGGCTCGGTTTTTGAAGTGCCGTTGTTTAGGTTAGCTTATTCTCTGGCCTTTTTTGGAGCATTGCGATTAGGGGAGTTAGTCTCGTTTAGCAAAATTAGGGGTGGAGGGTTGATGGCTTGTGACATCGAATTCTGGGCGGGGGGCATTGCTTTTTGGATAAGGCATTCAAAAACCGATCAGTTGGGGAGGGGCAGGCGTGTCGTTTTGGGGAGTGTGGAGGGGTCGTTAATGTGCCCGCAGAGGTGTTTGGAGAATTATTGGCGGTTGTGGCACGGCAGGTCAGGCCCGTTGTTTTGTCATTCAGATGGGGCGTTTTTATCCCGTTTTCAGTTTGTGGCTGTGTTAAAAAAGGGATTGCGGGAGTTGGGCCTTGAGCCAGGAAGATTTGGATCACACTCCTTCAGGATTGGGGCCGCCTCGGAAGCGGATAGTTTGGGTTTGGGCGCGGATGCAATTCGGCGAATTGGCAGGTGGAGCTCCAATCGTTATTTGTTATGTTCGTCGTTAATGAGGTTGTTATATGGTGGTGATGTTTAATTTTATCGTATTGTTTTCTTTTCCTCTATACGTTTTTCTTATGATATGTGTTTCAGGTGGCGGCCCTCGGCTGGCATGGATCCTTGGACACTCATTTGTACACTGGGGGGCGTTGCGGGCGGACGCAAGGCCGGATGGTCGTCAGCTCGGTTTCATGCGAAAACAGGTGGTAATTAGGTGGTTGGGTTTTAGGGGGATGTCATGGAGCCGTTTGTTGCCTGAATTTTCCAGAGCTTCACGTTTAGATAAGTCTCCGGACATTTTGGTCATTCATGCGGGTGGCAATGATCTGGGTGTTCGACCAGTTCGTGAGTTAATTAGGGATATTCGCTTTGACTTGCTGAGGTTGTGGACGTCTTTTCCGGGGGTGTTCATAATATGGTCAGATATTGTTCCAAGGAAAAGATGGAGGCAGGCTAGGTCCTTGAAGGGACTTAATAGGGCCAGGGTAAAACTTAACAGAGCAGTGGCTAGTTTTGTGTCACGGAATGGGGGCGCGAGTGTGAGGCATTTTGAGCTGGAATCTGGGGTTGGCAATTTTTGGTTGGAGGATGGAGTCCATCTTAATCCGATTGGTATTGATTTGTGGGCGTTGGCGATTCAGGAAGGGATCGAACGAGCTTTGGTGTCGTTGGGGCACTCTCGAGCCTGAGGTGGTCAGGGTTGTTCGTGGTTGGTGGGGGTGGGGTTCTTGGGGTTGGTGACGATTGGTCGGGGGAAGGAATTTCTAAGAAAATTCCAGGGACTTTAAATTATGTGGGGGTTGATCTGGCATTGGTTTTGGGGGCTCTGGACGGGGTTTTTTACTCCGGGAGCCTTGGTGGTTAGTCCTCCCTGAACGGGAGGTACGGTGCCCTCGAGCTGGGGTGTACGGCTGAGGGTAAAATGGTGTTTGTTTTTATGGCCGGTTGCCAATGTTATGCCAGATTTTTTAGCTCCAAGAACCCCTCCTCATAATTTTATATACCGAATGGTATTTTGGATTATTGTTATATGTTATTTTGTTAATAAAATGGCCGCTGTGGCCAAAATTATCCAAATAAGTAAGTGTCGCGTCTTTATTGAGGGGTTCTTTACTTTTTGGGGGTGGTAGAGCCTAATTTGTTATACAAGGAAACCACACTCACCATATGCGGTCAAGAAAAGAGAGTCTACGGCGGCTTCTCCGCATCTCAGTTCCTTCTAAGCATTTCTCTCTAATATCATATATTACAAAGTTTCTTATCTCTGCTAGGACTGTTGATTTGTGAAAAAAATGTAAGCAATATTTACTCTAATATTTCGGCTATTTCCATAGTAAAGAAAAGAAAATGTTTTTTTTTTAACTCATGTTTCATCCTTTTTCAATGTAATTATTCCAGATAAAGAACTAAGTTGGTGTTTGGTGCACTTGCATAATGATTTAATCAACACTTTTCATTTTGCATTCCTTCAAGTTGCTAATTATTATTTAGAACCTAATTAATTAAATTATTTTATCTTACACATCTGATTTGCACCTGATAAACAATAATAAATGTGTTGCTACATTTCACAATATCTCATTAGATAAAGCATAAGCGAATCCGTTGTAGTACATCTCGGCCTATGTAATACAACCCACTTGTAAGATAATAGATAGGTAGTAGATTGCAGTCTCTGCAATATTTTATTTTATAAAGGTGGAATAACACCAGCTCAGCTGATGTACGGCACTAAACTAGATCAGATACTTGTTTGCTGATCTGCGGGTTTATTTATACAGGCAGACTGCACTTGTGAGATTGTTCAGTGCACATAGACTGCCATTGTTCTTGGCAGCGCAAGTCCTGTTTACACAGGAGAATGATTTGCTGCTGAGAATGATGGTCTTTTGTGCATCACAAAAGAGCATTTCTCCCAAAGAATTAACATTTTACTTGTTCATCATCAAGCTCTGGTCACTCAGTCACAAATTTATTGTCATGACTCTGTTGTCAGGTGTCTCAGGACCATGGGCTCCTTAACTGTCCCTAACACTAGGGGAACCCTAACTCTCCCCGTTTCCCAGATTA
The DNA here is from genome assembly GCA_033576555.1 of Oophaga sylvatica. Classification (NCBI taxonomy): domain Eukaryota; kingdom Metazoa; phylum Chordata; class Amphibia; order Anura; family Dendrobatidae; genus Oophaga; species Oophaga sylvatica. Next base: position 595,487,086 of record JARQOD010000002.1, on the reverse strand, counting down.
CTTCTGATGGTGAAGATGCCAGGGCCACATACCTTGCCTTAGCTCCTGAATCTGCCCTCAGTCTGTACCCTTCCCCCACACAGGGAAGAGGGGAGTCGTAGTGTACCATCATACACCAACCAGACTTACAAGGTAATACAAACAGGGATAAAGGAAAATACCAATTATAAAAATATATACACAAAAACATCAAAGGAAAACACAGGGGAGTGGAGGATGGGGTAAAACCAAACTAGGAGAAGAAAGGGAATTATCACACACTCAAAACCTAGCATCAGTCTCAGATAAATCCACTAAACGCCTTCTCCAACAACAACCACCAACGACCTCCAGCCATGCTGCATAAGCTACTCTGACAATGAGTGCTAGCCAGGGCCCAGATAATATAGGAGATGGGAGTGGCTAACAGTGCACAGCTGAGAGCCTTAGCTCCAGAAACTCTCAACAGAAAAGATTAACCCCTGCACTGCTAAAAGAAATTTACACTGTTTAATATGAAGGTGAACTACTTCTAATCAGTGCAGGAGTAGGAGAAATAAGATGCTGTGGTCTTCTGGCTCATCTCTGTTGCAGTAAACCCTACGACATTTATACAGATGCTTCCTTGCTTAGCCCCCCATCTCTATTCTTTTTATACCAGTCTTTATAGCCACACCATAGTTGTTTTGTGGCTACCTAGACAAGTACAGAAGCTGAAGGCACTGCTGACGTAAAGTAGGAATATACAACGGCACTCTGACATCTAGTAGAAATGAGCTTTGAATCTGTTTGAGAAAAGTGAATTTGCCTTCAATTTTACAAAAATAAATTGGATCCTCCTGAATCCAAATTTTATGTGATTCACTTACTGCGAATTCCTCAAAATGGTCCCCATATTTTTGACTCATAAGGTGCCAGGGAAAGGTTAATAATACTCAACTCTCTGCTTATCTGTCCTGCATGCTGGAGCCCTCCATCCAATCCTCAGTGTAGCTTTGTCTTCTTTACGCCTCCACCACATGCAATATTGTCATCCTTCATCTACAGTCTGTGCTGGGTCTTCCGCTGCCAAGTTGACCTCTAATGTTGCGATGCACATTGTAATGTCATGACATGCGGCGCCTAAGGCTTGGTCAACATCTCGGACAATGCAAGTCGTGGTGCCATGACATGTGCCGTGATGTACTGCTTAGTACCAGAAGCCCTGTTGCAGAGTAAAGATGGAGGAAGTGGATGCCATGTGCATAAAGAATAGAGAGCTGATTGAAGGACAAAGTGGCGGTTGGACTGGTGATCACAAGGAGAATTTTTTTTTGGTCATTCTAAGTTTAACATGCTCTGGGGTCTGGAGAAACCACAGAACATAAATTTGGTAGTTCACTTGAATTTTGCAAGAAAAATAAAATAGAATTGAATGTGTCTTGCTATTATGAGGCATAACCCATTTATTTTTTCCTTGCGAAATTCAAGCAAATCACCAAATTTTAATTTAGGCAGATTTGTTTGTCATTAGCAACTGGTAATCTACACTCCTACTTTTAGGGTATGTGTACACGTTGCAGATTTGACTGCAGAATTTTCTGCACAAAAACAGGACCTCTTGGCAGAAAACGCAGGTGCTTTTTTGATGCTTTTTTGTATGCGTTTTTTCATGCTTTTTTTATGCGTTTTTGTAAGCTAAATAAAGATATGTTTTTTAACAAAAAAAAAAGATTTGTGATGTCATTTCTTGTCCAACCTGCTCTTTTACATTTATCCAACCCACACTCCATTACACACACAGACAGATAGATAGATAGATAGAAAAGATAGATAGATAGATAATATATAGATGGATAGATAGTTGGATAGATAGAAAGATAAAATGGTACATAAATAAAGACACACACACACACAAAATATTCACGCAATGCCTTTAATTTAAGAAAAAAAAATTTCTGCGCCAGAGGGGGAAAGCCAACGGCCGGGGCCAATGCTTCTAGCCTGGGAAGGGGTTAATACCCATGGAGCTTCCAAGGCTATGAATATCAGCCCACAGCTAGCCTTTACTGGCTATTAAAATAGGGGGACCCAAAAAAAATGACGTGGGGTCCCCCAATAATTTATAGCCAGAAAGGCTATGCAGACAGCTGCGGGCTGATATTCATAGCCTAGGAAGGGGCCATGGATACTGGTGCACCCCCCTGGCTAAAAATACCAGCACCCAGCCGCCCCAGAATTGGCGCATATGTACGATGCACCAATTCCGGCACTTAGCCCCTCTCTTCCCACTCCCGTGTAGCGGTGGGATATGGGGTAATAAGGGGTTAATGTCACCTTGCTATTGTAAGGTTACATTACGCCCGGTTAATAATGGTGAGGCGTCAATAAGACACCTATTCATTATTAATCTTATAGTTTGAAAGGGTTAAAAAAACACACATAAGAATAAAGTATTTTAATGAAATAAAACAACACGGTTTTCATATTTTTATTTCACGCTCAGATCCAAGCGACGCCCTCCATCTCCTGTAATAGAAAGTAAAAAAAAACAACAACCGTACACTCCCTGTCCGTCGCAGTCCAATTAATATCAAGTGTCCCACGACGATCTTCCATATAGAACAGTGACATCGGGTGATGTCACTGCTCTATAGGGCCTCCCAGTAATACACTGACAGGAGACAATGGCTCCTGCAGTTTATCACTGAGGTTACCTGAGTTCATTTTCTCACTTTATGCAATGCTGCGTGGGAATTTTCTCACCCAGCATTGTCAGTGAGAGAATGAACTCCTGGCGGCGGAGCGATACACAGTGTATCGCAGGGGCCGTGTAGAACACTGACATCACCCGATGACAGTGTTCTACATGGGAGATTGTCGTGGGACACTCATTAAAAACTGGACTATGGCGGAAAGGTAATGTATAGGTTGTTTTATTATTTTATTTTTATAAGTAGATGATGGCTTCGGGACTAGGTGTTTGGTAAGTATGTACTCTATGTTATGTGTTGTATGTTATGTGTATGTAATGTACAGTACAGACCAAAAGTTTGGACACACCTTCTCATTCACAGATTCTTCTGTATTTTCATGACTATGAAAATTGTAGAATCACACTGAAGGCATCAAAACTATGAATTAACACTTGTGTAATTATACATTACACTTTACAAAAAAGTGTAAAACAACTGAAAATATGTCTTATATTCTAGGTTCTTCAAAGTAGCCACCTTTTGCTTTGATTACTGCTTTGCACACAGAAAAGGTGAACGGATGGACTCTACATGCCTGGTTCCCACCGTGAAGCATGGAGGAGGTGGTGTGATGGTGTGGGGGTGCTTTGCTGGTGACACTGTTGGGGATTATTCAAAATTGAAGCGGTGAGCGGTCCAGCTCAACCCAAACCATCTCGATTGGGTTCAGGTCTGGTGACTGTGGAGGCCAGGTCATCTGGCGTAGCACCCCAACACTCTCCTTCTTGGTCAAATAGCCCTTACACAGCCTGGAGGTGTATTTGGGGTCATTGTCCTGTTGAAAATAAATGATGGTCCAACTAAACGCAAACCGGATGGAATAGCATGCCGCTGCAAGATGCTGTGGTAGCCATGCTGGTTCAGTATGCCTTCAATTTTGAATAATCCCCAACAGTGTCACCAGCAAAGCACCCCCACACCATCACACACCTCCTCCATGCTTCACGGTGGGAACAGGCATTAGAGTCCATCCGTTCACCTTTTCTGCGTGCAAAGCAGTAATCAAAGCAAAAGGTGGCTACTTTGAAGAACCTAGAATATAAGACATATTTTCAGTTGCTTTCACACTTTTTTGTAAAGTGTAATGTATAATTCCACATGTGTTAATTCATAGTTTTGATGCCTTCAGTGTGATTCTACAATTTTCACAGTCATGAAAATACAGAAAAATCGTTGAATGAGAAGGTGTGTCCAAACTTTTGGTCTGTACTGTATGTTATATGTGTATGATCTGTTATTTATGTACTGTATGTTGTATGTTATGTGTATGTACTGTATGTTATATGTTGTATGTTCTGTATGTTATATGTAATGTACAGTACAGACCAAAAGTTTGGACACATCTTCTCATTCAAAAACGCAGGGCAAAAATGCACCAAAGACACAGGACAAAAACGCATAAAAAGCACTGGGCAAAAACACACAAAAAACGCTGGACAATAACACAACAAAAACGCTGGGCAAAAATGCAGGGCAAAAACACACCCAAAAATGCTGGGCAAAAATGCACCAAAGACACAGGACAAAAACGCATAAAAAGCACTGGGCAAAAACACACCAAAAACGCAGGACAATAACACACCAAAAACGCTGGGCAAAAATGCACCAAAAACGCTGGGCAAAACTGCACCAAAAACGCAGGGAAAAAACGCATCAAAGACACAGGACAAAAACGCATAAAAAGCACTAGGCAAAAACACACCAAAAACACAGGACAATAACACACCAAAAACGCTGGGCAAAACTGCACCAAAAACGCTGGGCAAAACTGCACCAAAAACGCAGGGCAAAAATGCACCAAAGACACAGGACAAAAACGCATAAAAAGCACTGGGCAAAAACACACAAAAAACGCAGGACAATAACACAACAAAAATGCTGGGCAAAAATGCACCAAAAACGCAGGGCAAAAATGCTGGGCAAAAATGCAGGGCAAAAACACACCAAAAATGCAGGACAATAACACACCAAAAACACTGGGCAAAAATGTACCAAAGACACAGGACAAAAACGCAAAAATGTGTGCACATTGCCTTAGGGTATCCAATCATTCCGGCAGAGGTCACCTCCAGAAGGAACGCAGCTATAATAATATGGTGCAGCACGTAATTCTTAAATAACAAAGTGTCTTAATAATATGGGCACAAGGAACTGCGAACAAATAATGGGAAATACTTTCTAATAGCTGTAATATCTCCATTATAGTATTAACAGGCAGCAGTGAAGACCGCGCGGTGTTTTCAGCCCTTCTCACTTGAATACTTTGGATGCAGATCCCGATGATTAGCACTTAGTAGTCTGGAATCGCAGCGTTGACATGACAAGGTTCCTTTATCACCTTGAATTGTTCTGTGCATGAATGGAATTGAAAAAGAGTTATTACAGTACATGGGTGTACATAATAACAGCGAGTGGCGGCATCTGCTGAAATATTGCGGCTTTAGGGAACAAATAAGTGCACTGCAATCATCTTAATAGACTGCAAATGCTGATGTTAGCTGAAGGATCATAGGAAGAAGAAACTTCAGGATTTTCCTAGAATATACAGTCAGGGCCAGAAATATTTGGACAGTGACACAATTTTCGCGAGTTGGGCTCTGCATGCCACCACATTGGATTTGAAATGAAACCTCTACAACAGAATTCAAGTGCAGATTGTAACGTTTAATTTGAAGGGTTGAACAAAAATATGTGTTAGAAAATGTAGGAATTGTACACATTTCTTTACAAACACTCCACATTTTAGGAGGTCAAAAGTAATTGGACAAATAAACATAACCGAAACAAAATAATTTTATTTTCAATATTTTGTGGCGAATCCTTTGGAGGCAATCACTGCCTTAAGTCTGGAACCCATGGACATCACCAAACGCTGGGTTTCCTCCTTCTTAATGCTTTGCCAGGCCTTTACAGCCGCAGCCTTCAGGTCTTGCTTGTTTGTGGGTCTTTCCCTCTTAAGTCTGGATTTGAGCAAGTGAAATGCATGCTCAATTGGGTTAAGATCTGGTGATTGACTTGGCCATTGAAGAATGTTCCACTTTTTTGCACTCATGAACTCCTGTGTAGCTTTGGCTGTATGCTTGGGGTCATTATCCATCTGTACTATGAAGCGCCGTCCAATCAAGTTTGCAGCATTTGGCTGAATCTGGGCTGAAAGTATATCCCGGTACACTTCAGAATTCATCCGGCTACTCTTGTCTGCTGTTATGTCATCAATAAACACAAGTGACCCAGTGCCATTGAAAGCCATGCATGCCCATGCCATCACGTTGCCTCCACCATGTTTTACAGAGGATGTGGTGTGCCTTGGATCATGTGCCGTTCCCTTTCTTCTCCAAACTTTTGGCTTCCCATCATTCTGGTACAGGTTCATCTTTGTCTCATCTGTCCATAGAATACTTTTCCAGAACTGAGCTGGCTTCTGGGGTGTTTTTCAGCAAATTTAACTCTGGCCTGTCTATTTTTGGAATTGATGAATGGTTTGCATCTAGATGTGAACCCTTTGTATTTACTTTCATGGAGTCTTCTCTTTACTGTTGACTTAGAGACAGATACACCTACTTCACTGAGAGTGTTCTGGACTTCAGTTGATGTTGTGAACGGGTTCTTCTTCACCAAAGAAAGTATGCGGCGATCATCCACCACTGTTGTCTTCCGTGGGCTCCCAGGTCTTTTTGGATTGATGAGTTCACCAGTGCTTTCTTTCTTTCTCAGGATGTACCAAATTGTAGATTTTGCCACTTCTAATGTTGTAGCAATTTCTTGGATGGGTTTTATTCTGTTCTTGCAGCTTAAGGATGGCTTGTTTCACCTGCATGGAGAGCTCCTGTGACCGCATGTTTCCTTCACAGCAAAACCTTCCAAATGCAAACACCACACCTCAAATCAACTCCGGCCCTTTCATCTGCTTGAGAATGACATAACAAAGGGATTGCCCACACCTGTCCATGAAATAGCCTTGGAGTCATTTGTCCAATTACTTTTGGTCCCTTTAAAAACAGGGTGGCACATGTTAAGGAGCTGAAACTCCTAAACCCTTCATCCAATTTTAATGTGGATACCCTCAAATGAAAGCTGAAAGTCTGAACTTCAACTGCATCTGATTTGTTTTGTTTCAAATTCATTGTGGTAATGTCTAGAACCAAAATTAGATAAATGTGTCTCTGTCCAAATATTTATGGACCTAACTGTAAGTTAAAGGACTTGTCTTCCTCTGGGAATATTGTTTTTTTTACTGACTGTATTTTTTTTACTTTTGTATTTGATGCGAAAAATCATTTTTGGAATTCAATATTGTAAACAGAAATTTGCCCCATTTAGCTTTTATAGCCTGATTGTTTCTCTGCTTGTTGAATTTTAAGGTGGTCTATGGTCATAAATCAGCTGAGAGGAGCTAAAAAAACAGACAAATGCGTTAGAAACTCTCCCATTGGATTGAGGTCACTGACAGATTCTCAGTTAACTCATTCAACAGCCAGTAATAGATAATGAAACACAATTGTAAAAAATGATTTTTAAACAAACAAAATGGACAAAGATGGACAAACAAAATGACATATTTAGAGTATAAGGCCGGAGTCACACTAGCATATGGCATCTGATGTGAGATGCTAATGACCCTCGGCTCCAGCTCTGCTGCGAGTCTGATCCGAGTGTCAGTGCTCTGTGCTCCGATCCGCTCACATGAGAGAATTGGAGCACAGCTGTGAAGAAGACGGAGAAAGTAATTTCTCTCCGTCTACTCCATTGCCAGCATCGGCAGGAATTGCACTGCACTCAGGTGACATCCGAGTGCAGTGCGATATATAACACCCACCCATAGACTTGTATGGGTAAGCACAATATGATTCTCGGATGCAATTGTTTTCACCTGGCATGAGAAAAAAAATTGTAGATGTGAGCAGCACCATAGTGTAACATCGGGCCGAGTGCAGTCTGATTTTTTATCGGATTGCATTTGTCCGATTTTATCGCAAGTGTGAGCGAGCCCTTATGGATAGCACTCAGCCCAATGTTATTCTATGGGGCAGCTCACATCTGCGATTTTTTTTCTCATGCTGATTCAGCCTGAGAACAATGGCAGCATGCTGTGATTGCATCTGAGAATCGGGTCTCATACAAGTCTATGTGTGCGTGTGAAACATCACACTGCACTCCGATATCACCCGAGTGCAGTGCGATTCCCGCCAACACCGACCATGGAGGAGATGGAGAAATCACTGCAACCTGTGCAGGAACACAAGGACCCAAGAGGGTCCATATCTAACTCCAAAGCAGGTGCAATTTTAGCAGCTCTTGGGCTGCCCAGGACAAAACTGGTATTTAGTCAGGCACAAGGTCATACTCCAAATCTGGAATCAGTATAATAGCAGCAGGATCCGGTGGTAGGAAAGGAATGTACCTTAATCTATAGGTCATGTGCTGAAACTAAGATCTTCTTTAAAAAGACCACCAAAGCCCAACATAATTTTTTTGGTGCCAGTTGTCCATCTTAACTCAATGTTGACTATGAAAGCATGAAAGAAAGATGACCAGTCTGGAGCAGCACTGATGTTCTGTTGCTTGGCAGGGGAGTGGGTAACATTTAGGAGAACACAGATGACCACATTGATCTCCAGATCATGGACTTCTATCATGGACACCGGATCCCTCCATACTCTGCCCTGGCTCAGCTCACTTAGGAGGTTAGCAGAAGCCATTCATTAGGGAACAAAACCTATAAGATATATAATAATACTATAAATTTAATTATACCATTCCTACGTAGCAAATATTTTGGAGTAGCGATACTTTTCCTGAAAATTAATATTTTTCCCAAAAAGTAAAACATTGTCTTAGGGGACGTTTAATGCTTTATGAAGGCGATGTATACAGGATAGTAGAGATCGTCTTTCAGACGTAACTGCTCTTATATCGTTTTTTGGCACAAGCGTCATTCGATTGGAGCTTCATTTCTTTGATTGCAGTTTAGCACCTGTTGCACGGAGGCTTTGATGCTCCATCTCTGTAGTATTGGCTTTATTTGTGTTGCTTGCCTTGGCTAGCTTTCACTTGCAAAATAGATGAGATGTTAAAAAGAGACATGAATTTTTAACACATTTTAAATTAAATCATTAGATTTCTTGAGCTAAATGCAATTTCATAAGGGTCTGAAGTAAGTGCTCTTGGCAGTGGCTGCGATGTCCCTGTAGGGGGCTGATTACTAACTAAGACTTGATTATTGGAGGAATGATTGCTTCATAGACTACTACTGGGAAATCAAAGTATGTGCCCGAAACAAAAGAGCTTGAAGGTGGGACGTCACCCAGATTGTATTAATTTGTTACATTCTCTATTGTTTATTTTTGGCTTACAGAACCACCTTCAGCTCCAAGAAATGTCAACTTTAACTTGAATGAAACAGCCCTGTATCTGGAGTGGAGTCCACCGTTTGACACCGGAGGCAGGAAGGACCTCATCTACAACGTTATTTGCAAGAAATGCGGGTCAGACCCCAGCCAATGTGAACTTTGCGGTGGTGGAATTCGATTTGCACCTCGACATTCAGGATTGGTTAACTGCTCGGTCACCATCCTGGACTTTTTATCTCACATCAACTATACTTTTGATATTGAGGCAATCAATGGAGTTTCGGAACTCAGCTTATCTCCCAGGCAGTATACCTCCATCACCATCACAACTGATCAAGACGGTAGGTTTGACTTTTTTATGGGGGGGAAATGCTTTGAAGGTTAATTAAAATATTATGGAAGAATCATTTTTGACCATGGCAATTGAAATTTTTCTTAAGACCACTGATATTAAAGACCTCTCGATATATATTATGTATAATTTATTAATGCCCTGTTTGATTAATCACCACTTTTTCTTCATAATTGTCCTTAAAGTTAGAGGTGTATTCTCAAGTTTACAAGCTATTCACTGTCCATTTGATAGGGCATAACCTCCCAATTGCTGGGGGTCTGATAGTTGAATCCAACCGATCTTGAGAATTGGGAATCGGAAGAACCTTTTTGTGAATGGATGATGGTCGATCATGCTCACCCCTCTCCATTCATTCTTAGTGAGACTTATAGAGAAAGTTGAGCGTTGCTATGGCTGGTCTTTGGTACTCCTTTAAGAATGAATGAATTGACCATCACTCCATTCTCAAGGAGCTCTTCAGATTCCCGATTCTCAGGATCGGTGGGGATAACTTAGCTTTTCGATCACTACTCAGACCCACAGTGATCAGGAAGTTATCCCATATCCCTTAGATAGGCCATAACTTCCAAACTGAAGACAACCCACCCCATTAACGGGCAATCCCTTAGGTAGTTTTCTTTGGTAGTCTCCTCTCCATCAGCAGTTTCCGGTTTGCCTACACATGCACACTTACCACTATTACTATTAGCTTCCCTATACTCTAAAGATAATGGATTGAACTCCCTGACAAAAAAATACAGACAGTAGGAAGCGCTGGGTAATTACAGGAAAGTGGCACTGCCCTATTTAAAAACCACCCAAATTTCAAGAATAAATGGAAGAATACATTGGAAAGAACATTCAAAAATCTTAATCTATGATATAAAAATCTGTTGCTTGCACTGGTGTTCCACAGGACATGTTGTCCCCATATTGTCTACCTTACTTTTTTAATGGGAAAGCTCTTTTATGTGCATCTCATTTATATCTAGATTTTCTTTTGATAATAACATATTTTCAAACATGAAAAAATATATATTTAATTAAGAGTATAATACAATCAAATACAAAGGAGCTATCAATAGAAATATCTAGATTGCATTACATCTGTATCTAAGTCTAGGGTTGTTAAAATTGGTTTACGGAACAAATCCTCCAGCCTCTAAAAGACGGTAGAACTTATTTGCCAGTTAAGTCTAAGTTTTTGTGGATGAAATGAGTCCTGTAGAGCTAAAGCAAACAATGGTTCCCTAAAATGTCTTGACATATTTGGTGCCACTTGTGCTCATGGTGGTCAATAAACCCAAAGGCCCCCAAATCACATACCCATGTCATCAATGGGAACATTTCTTCTTATATCCACATTTCTTTTCTGAAGACCGTACTAATAGAGCCGAGTAAAAGGTCCGTTCTTTTGAAAAGGTCCAGAGGCCGTGTCTGATATTATCTATTGTGAAATAATAATTACATATGATAATTTTACAGTATAAGATGAAAAGTCAAATAAATGAAACTTAGTAAATTATTATTGTATATATAGGGTTGCTTTAGATTGTGTAAACCACAGGTCTTACACTTAGGCCACGTATTCACAATTGCGTTTTAGCATGCGTTTTCGACTGGATTTTTAACTTTAGGGAACTCTTACCAATTCCGCAACAGTGCACAGCGCATCGTGAATTCTCTATGGAAAACCGCAGTTTCTGCTGTCAAGCCATGCGGTCGGGCTAAAAAAACCGCAGTTTAACCGCTTTAATCTCCAAGCATTCACATTCTTTGCTTCGCTCTGAGCGGTTGCGCCATGACTTTTTGAGTCAGCACATCCCAGCTAAACACTACAGATCCTAAAGAAGTCTGCGTTATTGTCTGTGGTTCAACCGCTGCTTTTCTGTGAGGGGAAGTGATTGGCGGTGCGATCGTGATAGTGTCCGCTAGTGGCGAGCATCTATTGTGCCCGTTTGCCATACTCAGTCTGCGGGTCGTGTGTGCAGCGTGTTGCCGAGTATGCGTTCCGTTATGCAAGCCACGTCGTGGCATCAAGTATCCGGATGCACTAATCTTCACTGGTCCTCACATTAGTCCACTAGAATGGGACGTTGTCCCCATGGTAAAGTGCTTATTACACATAGAACCTATATCTGATTGCTCTACATGAGTCACTTTCTACTCTTCCCCTCACCATCCTCTAGGGAAAGACGTCCTAAACTTCACCAAACTGGTGAAACTCCACACATGAAATAAGCAATGTACTGCACCAGACCAATGCCCTTAGTAAACACTGAGGCCTATAAACGTGACATTACATTATCACATTTTATAAACTCGAAATCTAATTAATTCTGCGTCAGAGGAGAACGGTGATAGTTTCTTTAATCAGGGCCTGGGGTTAGACGGGTTTACATTAAAATAATTTATTAGCGTTGGTGTTTTATGTTAAATTTTCAATTACGATATAAATGGGCCTTGTCATATTGAGCTCTCTATTTACCGGGTATACACTTGCTGCTGACATCATAATGCACGGTACTGGGTGATGGAGGAGGGGCCAAGTAATTGCTACCAATTGGGCGCAGGTGATGCTAGTATTCTTAACCAATATGGGGCCTTCCTAGGAACCGCAGCTGCTGCCTGCCTTTTCTGGTAGTAAATCAATAGGGGACCCAGCATTTTGTACAGTAATGAACCCTTTGAAGCAATATAAGCTGGGAAAATCGTATAACCTTCAGGCAAATATCCCCTTCTCTTTCTCGAAAAATTTCGTAACGCATCAATTATTTAATATTCGATTTGTTTATGTATAAGTGCCTGGATGTCACCATTTTGTACCATTTGTATCATCACATGTCTGTCGTCTGTCATGTGTTGTACTTCTGTCTGCTTCTGTTTTGCTATCTATTATCTGCTGTACTTATCTACATCTTCCCTAATTCGATCTGAGTCGCACACTTTGCATCACGCCACATTACAACTGATATACTCAGCCGACACATGGTCGAAAGGCATCGGGGGGCGGGTTATGATTCAGAAAGGTGCGACATTACTATCCACTGAAGTGAGCATCTGCTAGTTGTTAAAGTGGTTTGAATGTTATTTTTCAAATACATATTATTAGCTGTAAAGTGAGAACCAAACCGGAAACGCTCAGTCGTTCTCAAACTTCGCAATTCCGCAGGAATCATGTGACAAGCCCTTAGAAAGGATTCATCATTGCCAATTTTGCATTTTATTAATGGAATACTTCTATATTTAGCGGATTCTTGGACAAATTCGTCAAACTAATTGATGCCTTCTAAAGAGCTGTTTTCGTATGTTTCTCTATTTTTATTTATTTTTAGGTAATTAGATTTTCCAGATGTTTATAGCCTGGTTCACATAGAATTTCCATTACGTATAATGGTTCCATCGGAGGCTCACATACAAACCCGCAAAGTCTATGAAACGTATTCCTTACAATCAAAAGCATTTATCCACACAGTTTCTTCTCGTAGTTTACTTATGTTACCCATGTCACTGTTCTCAAGTTCACCAGACCCAGCTTAACCCTCAGTCTGATTTTGTAGTCCATTTTTAACTTGCTTGTGTTTCTACTCCTCTTTTCTTTTCAAGGTGCAAGTATGTCGGTTAATGCCGACTATTCAGAAGTCCGCTTGGAACCATTCGTCCTTTTTCAGCCCATTACATTCAATGTATAAGTCGGATCGCTGATTCCTATTGCGATTCTCTAGAACCCATTTCTGGAAAACCACTCTGTCTCTTATCACTTATGCTCGATCTCACTATTCCTTATTTGGTCTCCTTCATTAGGTCACACCTAGAATGCGCGTTGCTCACTGGACCTTTAGTCCACTCAGTATGCACTGCAGGCCTTATCTGATCTCTGACAGGAAAAGTCATTTCCCTGTAACTATCCCCTCTCATCATGGCTGTCACCAAGAATAACCATAACGCTTGCAAACTACACATATATCAATGTATACAATTATGCCATAACACGTTACCACTATTACATACATTAATCACATTTATAACAATGAAAATCAACATGTTCTTCAGAGGGAACTGGGTAGCTTGTTCTATATCCTTCATGAACACAAACTGAATATTACGTATAGTGTTCTTATGAATGTATGTTCTCTGTAATCGTCATGATAAAGGCCCTTAGTCAAGAGGTGGGGATACCTCCAAACAGAGCTGACTAAAGTGACAGTGTCTGCGGTGATGGAGCGTTGTTGGTTGCCACAAGTAATTAGCTTAACAATGGGCAGCAGTAATAATGCTAAGTCATTCCTTACCAAATGGCTGCACTTCAGTAGGAGACCTGTGCGCTGGAGCATTGCCAATGTGTACTAATGATAGGTCAATTATCCAGAAGGGACAGCAAAATTACAGTAAATGAAACATCAATTTAGGAACAAAAAAGAGAAGGGAGAAAACTGAAAATCCTTTATGCAAAATATCTTCTTTTTCAAAAAAGATGAGTAGGAAATATATTTGAGATTATTGATTCTGTCTTCTTCAAAAAGTTGGCAACATACAAGGGAATTTGTCACCATATTTTTACTACCTCATTTGATGTACAGGCGGATACCCTGATTCCAGTGATGTGTCACTTACTGGGCTGCTTGCTGCAGTTTTGCTAAAATCACTATTTTATCTGCTGCTTATCTAGCAGTTCTCTGAATTCTGAGCTCTGCACAGCCTCGACCACATTACTGATTGTCAGCCTTCTGTGTACACTGTGCATAGGTAGAAAGATGCCAATCAGTGGTGGGGGCGGGGTTAATTTAGAGCTCCTGAATATAGAGGACTACATGGCCGCAGGTTTACTAGTCCTTTAGTGATAATCTCCTGCTGATAAAATAGTGTTTTGTTTTTTTTTTCAAAACAGAAAGCAGTCCAGTAAGTGACACATCACTGGAATCAGGGTCTCTGTCTCTACATCATGTTGCTCTCAGATTAGGTGACAAGATTCCCTGTAAAAAAATTATGCGGGTGCCCAATACTTTACTATTTTACTCACATGGCATCATACTTGCATAGTATTGCTTTAGCAGTTTCTGAAATTGCAGTACCTAGAGCTCCTGCACTATTTAATATTCAACGTGCGCCAGCTGTGAATTTATGGTCTGTGCCAGTGTTCTCTATTGAAATAAATCTTATTTGCATCACATAAGAAGCGATCACGTCTGAGAATATGTTGCCTGTGCTGCTAATAACTGTTCAAAGATAACTTTACAGACACCTGTACAGCACATAATGGTGTAATGGGGATGAGTATAGATGCTGCAGTACCGGGGCACATAGTGCATTGCAAAAGTATTAAGTACCTTACAAAAATCAGGAAAGTCACATTCTATAAATTGTATTTTGTTTTATTGAATATAACAAATTGCAACTTTGAAAGTCTACTTTAGGTTCTAGGGCTACAATCCATCATTGCTTTTGTGCCTATTTTTTGTATAATTGTGTGTTGTTTTTTTTTTTTTCATTTTGATAGAATTTATTATTCTTTTTGTGTCTATTTTAAAGTCGATTTAAATGTGTTTTTTGCTCATTTTGTGGGTGGAGTCGCTTGATTCCTAAATTGCGACTTTTTAAAAATCACCAAATTTGCTGAAAATCCACTCCTTCCCTTACCCTTGATGTATTTGTGATTATACCAGTATTATGGCACAATTTTTGACAGCCGGCTGAGCAGTCAGTCAGTGCCAGAGCATTATTACCGCTGCCGATCACTGTGCACTGAGTGGTGACTGAAGCCGCACCTCCATGACTGAAAGCTGGAGGCTGCCAGGAGGAAAAAAGTTCATTTCCGCCTTGTAGCCAGGCTTTTAGTGCAGTGGCTGCACAACTGTAGAACACTAGTAACCTGCAGATTAACCCCATATGTGCAAGCTAATAGCATTTGGTGACATGACAGGTTCCAGATATATAAAAATGAATGCCATATGAATGAGAATACATAAAAATCATCCATTTCTTCTGGATGAGGATCTGATGATTTTTTATACACTCCCATGAACTTAGCCTCACAAACATAAAACTTTATACACCATATTGTAACGGGTCTGGGAGGCGGAACCTCTGAGCTATTATACAAGGAGGCTTTCCTTGTAAAGGAGCGGGTGGCGCCCGGGGAAGACGGACAGGAAGTCACGGCAAGTGACCGGGGCAGTCTCTGGACAGACAGGCAGGAGGTCACGGCAAGTGACCGGGGCAGTCTCTGGATAGACAGGCAGGTAGTCACGGCAAGTGACCGGGGCAGTCTCTGGATAGACAGGCAGGAAGTCACGGCAAGTGACCGGGGCAGTCTCTGGATAGACAGTCAAGAAGTCATGGCAAGTGACCGGGGCAGTCTCTGGACAAACAGGCAGGAAGTCACGGCAAGTGACCGGGGCAGTCTCTGGACTAACAGGCATATACGACCTGAGATGGCTGAGCCTCCTGGTAGACTAGCAGGCAGATGACAGATGAGCGCCCCCAAGTGAGCAAGCGAGAGTCTCTGGAATAGCCGATGGTCACCGCATGTGACGGCCGAACCTCCTGGTAGGCTAGCAGGCAGATGGCAGATTAGCGCCCCCAAGTGAGCAGGCGAGAGTCTCTGGAATAGCCGATGGTCACTGCACGTGACGGCCGAACCTCCTGGTAGGCTAGCAGGCAGATGGCAGATGAGCGCCCCCAAGTGAGCAGGCGAGAGTCTCTGGAATAGCCGATGATCACTGCGCGTGACGGCCGAACCTCCAGGTAGGCAAACAGGCAGGTAACAGGTGAGCGTCCACAGGTGAACGGGCTGGTAGGAATCAGGCAGGTATCTGGAAACGGAGCCTAAGGGCTGAAGCAGAGTAGTGAACAGTGCAACAACATTGCTCGGGCACCTCTATTAAGGAGGAGGTGCTTTATATAAGGTGGAATCCTCCGGCATTGGCCGGGGACCTTTTTTGAAAGATGCGCGCGGCCCCTTTAAGAGCGGGGGAGTGCACGCGCGCGCGCCCTAAGCCCAGTGGCAGGGAAGGAGCGCGCAGCCCCAGCAGGGCGGAAGGAGGACGCCGAGCGAGGGTAAGGGGAGCGACGTCCCTGCCTGGCAGAGGACGCTGGCGCAGGGGAACAGCGTCCCTGCCTGGCAGAGGACAGGGACGCTGGCGCAGGGGAACAGCGTCCCTGCCTGACAGAGGACAGGGACGCTGACGCTACAGTACCCCCCCCTTTAGGCCCCCCTTTTTTAGGCCAGAAAGAAATTTAGCTAGGATGAGAGGGGCATGGATGTTCTCCCGAGGCTCCCACGTTCTCTCCTCAGGACCAAACCCCTTCCAATCCACCAGAAAATAGGTCTTTCTCCCTACCCTTTTGGTGGCCAGAATGTTCTCTACCTCAAATTCGTTTTCAGCAGAAACTGGAGCAGGAGGTGTACCTGTAGGCTTGACAAAAGAGTTAAGTACCACCGGTTTGAGGAGAGATACATGGAAGGAGTTAGGAATCCGCAAATTGGCCGGGAGTCTCAATTTATAGGACACCGGGTTGATCTGACTGATGACCTCCAGAGGACCGATGAACCGAGGCCCTAACTTATAGGAAGGAATCTTGAGCCGGACATACTTGGACGAGAGCCAGACCTTATCTCCAGGACGGAATTGAGGGGGATCCAGACGTTTTTTGTCAGCATGTTTCTTCATGCGCTCGGATGACAGAATGAGTGCGGACCGGGTACTCTCCCATATGGAGGAAAATTCGTTAACAAGAGATTCCGCAGCTGGATTGTCCACAGTGGTGGAGACGGGAACAGGGATCCGAGGATGCTGACCGAAGACTACAAAAAACGGAGATTTGGAGGAAGATTCGCCCTCGTGATTGTTGTAAGAAAATTCGGCCCATGGCAGGAGATCCACCCAATCAGAATGGTGGGCATTAACGAAGTGCCGGAGATAACTGGTCAGAATCTGATTGATCCGCTCCACTTGACCATTGGACTGTGGGTGGTAGGCGGAGGAGAAATCCAGGGAGACGTCTAGCAACTTACAAGTGGCTCTCCAGAAACGTGAGGTGAACTGTACCCCACGATCCGACACAATGTGACGAGGCAGGCCATGAAGACGGAAGATGTGGCGGATAAAGTCTTTAGCCAACTCGGGTGCTGACGGAAGGCCTGGCAGGGGAATGAAGTGAGCCATCTTGGAAAATCGGTCTACGACCACCCAAATGACCGTACAACCAGCAGAGACGGGAAGATCAGTTATGAAGTCCATGGCTATATGCTGCCAGGGGGCAACGGGTACAGGAAGCGGAAGAAGGCGGCCGGCAGGCAGGTGTCTCGGAACTTTGTTGCGGGCACAGGAGGCACAGGCAGAAACAAAGTCTATTACGTCCTTGTGCAGGGTAGGCCACCAGTAATGCCGGGTAATGAGCTGGAGGGTCTTTTTCTGACCAGCGTGGCCAGCTAGTTTAGACGAATGACCCCAGTGTAGGATCCTCTCCCGATCGGGTACCGATACGAACGTCTTACCAGGAGGGAGACGATTTAGACTCACGGGAGCCACCTGCATCACTCTGGCGGGATCGATGATATGTTTAGGTTCCTCCTCAGATCCGACACCAGGAAGGACCGGGACAAGGCATCCGCTTTGATGTTCTTGTCTGCCGGGCGGAAATGTAAAAGAAAGTCAAAGCGGGCAAAAAACAAGGACCACCGGGCTTGGCGAGGGTTAAGTCTCTGGGCATGCTGGAGGTAAGCCAAATTTTTGTGGTCAGTGTAAATGATTACCGGATGAAGAGCCCCCTGGAGTAGGTAACGCACTCCTCCAATGCCAACTTGATGGCCAATAGCTCTCGGTCTCCTATGGAGTAATTGCGCTCAGACGAGGAGAAGAGTTTGGAGAAGAAGCCGCAAGATACCATCCTCCCGGAAGAAGACTTTTGAGTAAGTACCGCTCCGGCTCCAGAGGAGGAAGCGTCAACCTCCAGGAAGAACTGCTTGTTGCCGTCCGGGCGATGCAGCACTGGAGCGGAAGAGAAGGCCTGTTTTAAGGAAAGAAAGGCCTCCTCTGCTTCGGGCGTCCACTGTTTGAGGTTAGCGTCCTTGCGGGTGAGCGCGGAGATTGGAGCAGTCCGGGAAGAGAAGTGCGGTATGAAGAGACGGTAATAATTGGCGAAGCCCAGGAACCGCTGAATGGCCTTCAATCCCTCCGGTCGAGGCCATTTCTCGATGGCAGACAGTTTCTCCGGATCCATTCGTAGGCCTGTCTGAGAAATGATGTAGCCCAAAAACGGAAGCGAGGTCTGCTCAAAGAGGCACTTCTCATATTTAGCGAAGAGGTGATTCTGCCTGAGCCTGAGCAGAACCTGACGAACGTCCCTCCGGTGAGACTGGAGATCCGGAGAGAAGACCAAGATGTCGTCCAGGTACACCACAACGCAGGAGTAGAGAAGGTCTCGGAAGATGTCATTGACCAACTCTTGAAAGACTGCCGGAGCATTACAGAGACCAAAGGGCATCACCAAATACTCGTAGTGGCCGTCCCGGGTGTTGAATGCCGT
Organism: Oophaga sylvatica; assembly: GCA_033576555.1. Taxonomy (NCBI): domain Eukaryota; kingdom Metazoa; phylum Chordata; class Amphibia; order Anura; family Dendrobatidae; genus Oophaga; species Oophaga sylvatica. The sequence continues at coordinate 595,468,160 of JARQOD010000002.1, read as the reverse complement.
CTTCCATTCATCCCCCCGACGGATACGGACTAGGTTATATGCCCCACGAAGATCCAGTTTGGTGAAGATTCTAGCCCCCCTCAGACGATCAAACAATTCTGGAATGAGCGGAAGAGGGTACTTATTCTTCACCGTGATCAGGTTTAGACCTCTGTAGTCAATACAGGGATGGAGAGAGCCGTCTTTCTTTTTTACGAAGAAGAAACCTGCTCCAGCTGGGGAGGTAGATTTCCGGATGAATCCCTTGGCCAAATTCTCCTCGATATATTCGGACATCGACCTGGTCTCAGCAGCGGACAATGGGTAAATACGCCCACGGGGAGGCGTAGTACCGGGTAGCAGGTCGATCGGGCAATCATAAGGTCTGTGAGGGGGTAATGTCTCTGCCTCCTTTTTTATTAAAGACATCAGCGAATGACCAATATGGAATCGGGAGCCCAGGTAGATTAGTTGGTGTAGGAGAAGGACGGACGGGATGAACAGGAACCAAACACGTTTTATGACAGTCCTGTCCCCAGCGAAGGATCTCTCCAGTCTGCCAGTCGAGCACGGGTGCATGCTTTTGGAGCCAAGGTAGACCTAATAAGAAAGCGTGAGAGAGTCCAGGCAGAACATGAAACGAGATGCTCTCAGAATGCAACATTCCCACCTGCAGGGTTATGGATTCGGTGATAAGTTGGATGGGACGTGGTAGGAGACCCCCATCCACAGCAGCGACAGATACTGGTACAACCAGAGGTTTGGTAGGAATGCAATATTTTTCTACCAGAGCCTGTGAAACAAGATTCCCGGCTGCTCCAGAATCAAGTTGGGCTAGTTCGAAAAAACGGTTCTCACCGAGAAGGATTGAGACTGACAGCAGCAGAGATGGAGAGGATTTATTCTTGTCTAGGTTGACCTCTCCGAGCGAACCTAGACACTGGCGTTTCCCGACCTCTCCGGACAGGTACGGATCAGGTGCTCCTTACTGCCACAGTAGAAGCAACTCCCCTCGGCACGGCGTAAGTCCTGACGGGCTTTGACCATCTTGGTCTGGTCGACCTGCATAGGCTCAAAAGTGTGTACCTGGGGAGAAACGGAAGGAGTTACGGGTTTCTGAAAAGTAGGAGCTAGACGAGGAAACCTTCTCTCACGGGTGACCTCTTTGGCGCGCTCCTGGAACCGTAGATCAATTCGATTGGCAAGAGTTATTAGGTCATCGAGAGAGGTAGGAATGTCCCGACCGGCAAGTTCATCTTTAATACGACCGGACAGACCCTCCCAGAAGACAGATATCAGAGCGTCATTATCCCAAGCCAGCTCCGAGGCAAGGGTACGGAACCGTATGGCATATTGACCAACGGTGAGACTTCCCTGACGGAGGCATAGCAGAGATGATGCGGAGGAGGTCTTCCGTCCGGGTTCGTCGAATACCTTCCGGAAGGCCGAGAGAAAGGCAGGCAGGTCGGACACCATGGGGTCTTCTCTCTCCCAAAGAGGATTAAGCCAGGCCAGAGCCTCTCCGGTGAGATGGGACATGATGAAGGCAATTTTGGCCCGGTCGGAGTTAAACTGGTGGGACAGGAGTTCAAAGTGCAGGGAGCACTGGTTAATGAATCCCCGAGCCAGAGCAGGGTCGCCTCCAAAACGAGGAGGTGCTGAAAGTCGAGGTCCGGGAACGGAAACCACGGAATTGGTGAGCAGCGGAACTGCCGGATTGCGAGTCATAGCGCCAGCGGTGGTTGCTGGTGAAGCAGTCAGAGTGTCCAGGCGGGAATTAACATTCCGCAGGTGACCCAGGATGGACTCCTGTTGAGACCTCTGACGAGACAGTTCATGACACAGGTCAGAGAGCGAGGGAGTTTGGGTGCCACCGGGTTCCATGGCCCGAGCAAACTGTAACGGGTCTGGGAGGCGGAACCTCTGAGCTATTATACAAGGAGGCTTTCCTTGTAAAGGAGCGGGTGGCGCCCGGGGAAGACGGACAGGAAGTCACGGCAAGTGACCGGGGCAGTCTCTGGACAGACAGGCAGGAGGTCACGGCAAGTGACCGGGGCAGTCTCTGGATAGACAGGCAGGTAGTCACGGCAAGTGACCGGGGCAGTCTCTGGATAGACAGGCAGGAAGTCACGGCAAGTGACCGGGGCAGTCTCTGGATAGACAGGCAAGAAGTCACGGCAAGTGACCGGGGCAGTCTCTGGACAAACAGCAGGAAGTCACGGCAAGTGACCGGGCAGTCTCTGGACTAACAGGCATATACGACCTGAGATGGCTGAGCCTCCTGGTAGGCTAGCAGGCAGATGACAGATGAGCGCCCCCAAGTGAGCAGGCGAGAGTCTCTGGAATAGCCGATGGTCACCGCATGTGACGGCCGAACCTCCTGGTAGGCTAGCAGGCAGATGGCAGATGAGCGCCCCCAAGTGAGCAGGCGAGAGTCTCTGGAATAGCCGATGGTCACTGCACGTGACGGCCGAACCTCCTGGTAGGCTAGCAGGCAGATGGCAGATGAGCGCCCCCAAGTGAGCAGGCGAGAGTCTCTGGAATAGCCGATGGTCACTGCGCGTGACGGCCGAACCTCCAGGTAGGCAAACAGGCAGGTAACAGGTGAGCGTCCACAGGTGAACGGGCTGGTAGGAATCAGGCAGGTATCTGGAAACGGAGCCTAAGGGCTGAAGCAGAGTAGTGAACAGTGCAACAACATTGCTCGGGCACCTCTATTAAGGAGGAGGTGCTTTATATAAGGTGGAATCCTCCGGCATTGGCCGGGACCTTTTTTGAAAGATGCGCGCGGCCCCTTTAAGAGCGGGGGAGTGCACGCGCGCGCGCCCTAAGCCCAGTGGCAGGGAAGGAGCGCGCAGCCCCAGCAGGGCGGAAGGAGGACGCCGAGCGAGGGTAAGGGGAGCGACGTCCCTGCCTGGCAGAGGACGCTGGCGCAGGGGAACAGCGTCCCTGCCTGGCAGAGGACAGGGACGCTGGCGCAGGGGAACAGCGTCCCTGCCTGACAGAGGACAGGGACGCTGGCGCTACACATATTCCTAGTGTATATCTAAATATATAGAGGAGACAAGAGTTATGTATGTCCCCTATAGCTGTCTATCGGCTAAACATGCCAATGTACTGTCATGCTGATAGGTAATGCTTCTCCTATTGGATCCTTTTTTCTACTACAGTACATAAAATAAGAGTATTTTCCTTAAAAAAAATTCTATCTTGGTAAAATGCTGTTAATGCAATCACATCTACTGTTCTCCCTATGGAGGAGGATAATAACCTGTCAAGGTCCCACTCCTCCTGAAGAAGCAAGAAACCAAACCAAAGGTGCTGACTTTATGTACTGATATGGAATAACATTAAATTTTAAGGCCGATTATGGAACAATTTGCGCTGAACATATTCTCCTGTATATTATACCTCCGCACAGCTTGATATGAAAGATTATTCTGATGACATCTTGTAAGAGTTCTCTGGGTTTTTACAATGCTGATTTATCTTAAGATATTAATAAATGTTAAAAATGTTGTTAATAAGAAATATAAGCATCCCTCAACCCCATTCCCTTTATTTTTTCCTAACCCTTGGTTCATAGAATCATAGAATCATAGAATGGTAGAGTTGGAAGGGACCTCCTGGCCTTCTGGTCCAACCCCCTGCTCAAAGCAGGATTCTCTAAATCATCCCAGACAGATGTCTATCCAGCCTCTGTTTGAAGACTTCCATTGAAGGAGAACTCACCACCTCTTGTGGCAGCCTGTTCCACTCATTGATCACCCTAACTGTCAAAAAGTTTTTTCTAATATCTAATCTGTGTCTCCTCCCATTCAGTTTCATCCCATTGCTTCTAGTCTTTCCTTGTGCAAATGAGAATAAAGATGATCCTTCTACAATGTGACAGCCCTTGAGATATTTGTAGACAGCTATTAAGTCTCCTCTCAGTCTTCTTTTTTGCAAGCTAAACATTCCCAAATCCTGCAACCGTTCCTCATAGGACATGGTTTGCAGACCGGTCACCATTCTGGTGGCTCTTCTCTGAACTTGCTCCAGTTTGTTGATGTCTTTTTTAAATGTGGTGCCCAAAACTGGACACAGTATTCCAGATGAGGTCTGACCAAAGAGGAGTAGAGGGCAATAATGACCTCACGTGATCTAGACTGTATGCTTCTGTTGATACATCCTAAAATTGCATTTGCCTTTTTTGCTGCTGCATCACACTGTTGACTCATGTTAAGTCTGTGATCAATTAGTATACCCAAGTCTTTTTCACATGTGCTGTTACTTAGCCCTATTCCTCCCATTTTGTATATGCTTTTTTCATTTTTATTGCCCACATGTAGTACTTTGCATTTTTCCCTGTTAAAATCCATTCTGTTAGTTGCTGCCCACTGCTCCAGTTTATGTATATCTTTTTGAATCCTCTTCTCTCTCTTCTCTAGTATTAGCTACCCCTCCTAGCTTTGTGTCATCAGCAAATTTGATCAGTTTACCCTCAATTCCTTCATCTAAATCATTGATAAAGATGTTGAACAATACAGGGCCCAAAACAGAGCCTTGTGGTACCCCACTTGAGACATTCTTCCAACTGGATGTGCAGCCATTTACAACCACTCTTTGGGTCCGATCACTAAGCCAGTTATGAATCCACCTAACAGTTGCCTTGTCCATTCCATACTTAGTCATTTTTTCAATAAGGATTGTGTGAGATACTTTGTCAAATGCTTTGCTGAAGTCAAGATATACTATATCTACAGCATTTCCCTGATCCACCCAGTCAGTGATTCTGTCATAGAAGGAAATTAAGTTAGTCTGACATGACTTATTAGTTACAAACCCATGCTGACTCTGTTTAATCACTTCATTCTTATCCAGGTACTTGCATACATGTTCTTTAATAATTTGTTCAAAGATCTTTCCTGGGATAGAAGTCAGACTCACCGGCCTGTAGTTCCCTGGGTCCACCTTCTTCCCCTTTTTGAAGATAGGAACAACATTTGCTCTTCTCCAGTCTTCTGGGACTTCTCCTGTTCTCCAAGAATTTTCAAAGATTATGGACAGTGGTTCAAGAATTTCTTCTGCTATCTCCTTCAGTACCCTGGGGTGTAATTCATCTGGACCTGGGGACTTGAATTCATTTATGTTAGCTAAGTGTTTCCGCACTGTCTTTCTGTTTATAGATATCCTGGATTCTTCTATTCCTTTAATAGGACAGTGAAGATCAGTTGATGTTACATTTCCTTTCTGAGAGAAAACAGATGCAAAATAGGAATTTAAAAGTTCAGCCTTCTCAACATCCTGACTTACCATTTCATCATTTTCATCCTGTAAAAATCCTATAGCATCTTTGACTTTTCTTTTACTTTTGACGTATCCCCAAAATCCTTTTTTGTTGCTTTTGACGTCACTTGCAAGCCTTAATTCATTGTCAGCTTTAGATAATCTGATTTGTGCCCTGCAGGTTCTGCAGACGGCATTATATTCTTCTTTAGATATGCCTCCCTCTTTCCATTTGATAAACATTTCTTTCTTCCTTTTTAGCATGTGTTCAAATTGATAGATTTTTGTAACTATGAAGCTAAATGTTTTTTTTTAAAAAAAAGCAAAGTTGTTTTCACCACTTTTGAAAACATCTTTATAAAATGGAGAAAGAAGTGTTCCATACATTCCACACCCTTGTGGTTCCAGCCAAACTGCACTAATTGCGTCCGCCCATGACATCACGTTCATTTCTCTGATATCTGGAACCACTGATTGGCTGCAGGACCAGGTAACGGATGGACAGGGCAGCAGAACTAAAGTAGGGGGTACCGGCCTACAGTCAAAGCATCAATCTGCAGGTAAACGCCACTTTAAGCTTAACCAGTCATCCAACTGTGGCACCCCTGAGGTTCAGTCACCACAGAGGTGTTGCATCTCACCCAGAGGTGTGACACCTGACTCTCAGGTAAGGAGGGAGCACCCCTAGGACTCCACACCTGCATCCAACACAGCATGCCAGCTGAGCATACAGACGTACCCTTAGGGAGGATGGTCTGACTCAGACTGGTTAGCAAAGGGTGTAGATATGGGTGGGTGGAGTTAGCATCAGCACTTAGGCTGCATGGTAGAATAGAGAGCAGACAGTCGGAGACTGAGGCTTCGCTTGAGTACACCTCAGGAAGCAACTGCTATAGTTAGCGAACGGGTCCGAAAAGGCACGGAGGTTGGTCTATCCATCCGTGGCCCCCATCTTGAAGAAGGAAGGACCAAGGCCATCAGGGAGCGGCCCCTAGACTAGTGGGAAAGCTTCAAGCCCTGCTAGTAAGCCGACGGTGGTGATCACTTTATGGGTCATTGACACAACCACCAGCATCTCTACAGAAAGGCGGCACTATGGGGTCAACTACGCACAGACATAGGATTGATATGTTGACCGAAAGGGCTCACAGCTTCTGGAACTGAGAGTTTGCATGGTGAGGTGCTAGGAAGTAGAAAGGAGTAAGAGCACTGAGAGTGAAGGCCAGAAAGGAATATACTGAGAGGGAGTCCTGGGAAGTGCAACCGATCTACCTGAGGGTTGCTGGACCACCTACCTGGAGAACACAGTGCTAAGCGGCCACCTGTACTGCAGACAGACTGTGAGTAAAAACCCTGAAACTGCACTTGGACTGTCTTCCTGATTATTCCAGCGTCGCACATTCCTCTCTGCTACATCCACAAGCACCATCCCTTCACTACCACATCTACCTGCCCTGGAATGACACAGCCTCACCTGTAGGAGGTTTACTATCTAGCTGCACCACACCATCCCTTCCAGAGGACCTGCACGGCAGCACTGGTCACCCTGACCAGATACTACAGGTGGCGTCACGAATCACTATACGAACACTAATCCCCTGTAAATATCCCCTTTTTGGTGAGTGCCCAGGGCCACGGACCGAGTCGTGGCCGCCGTGACATCCCCCATAGAAGTCGACAGGCGGGCGACTCACAACTCAATGGCAGTTGCAGGGAGAAAACAAAAAGCCTCAGGCTATGTGCACACGTTGCGGTTTTTTAGCGGTTTTGCCGCGGTTTTTTGCGGCGGAAACGCCGCGAAACCGCGGCAAAACCGCTTACACAATACAACTCATTAAGGCCTATGAGATTCCGCAATGCTGTGCACATGCTGCGGGTTTTTCCGCGGCGGAATCGCATCGCGGGAGAATCCGCAGCATGCTCATTCTTTTTTGCGGAACCGCGGCGATTCCGCCGCCATAGGAATGCATTGAACCGCTTACTTTCTGCATGTGGCTGTGCCCACCATGCGGAAAGTAAGCGGTTCATGTGCGGATGGTACTCAGGGTCTGGAGGAGAGGAGATTCTCCTCCAAGCCCTGGGTACCATATCCATGTAAAAACAATAATTAAAATAAAAAATAATGATATTCTCACCTTCCGGCGGCCCCCGCTGCTTTCCCGCCTCTCAGCGACGCTCCCGCCAATCGCGTTCCCAGGAGTGCATTGCGAGATCACCCAGATGGCGTAGCGGTCTCGCGAGATGCTACGTCATCGGGATGATTGCCGCAAAGTACTCCTGGGAACGGAACTTGCCGGGAGCGTCGCTGAGAGGCGGGAAAGCTGCAGGGGCCGCCGGAAGGTGAGAATATCATTATTTATTATTTTTTTTATTATTTTTACATTAGATCTTTTTACTATTGATGCGACATAGGCGGCATCAATAGTAAAAAGTTGGTCACACGTGTCAAACACTTGTTTGACTCGTGTGACCAACCTGTCAGATCGCTTGTAAAACGCTAGCATTCTGCAAGCTAATTCCGCTTGCAAAACGCTAGTGTTTAGCGGGAATACGCATACCTATAATATGCGGATTTCCCGCGGCAGGGAGGTGCGGAATTGCCGCGGAAATTTCCATGGCAATTCCACAACGTGTGCACATAGCCTTAAACTCTCAGTAGCCCTTTGGCCACAGTCAAGCAGGAAGGACCAGGAGTCATAAGCAGTCAGGGCCATTCACACCAAGTGCTGCAAAACTGCCCTTCACATTCCCCAAGTGACACCACTTCCAGAATTCACGGCAAAAAATCAAGCTGAACACCTACCGTGTGACACATTTGCCTAAAACCAAGTAGCGATAGTAAGAATTCAACCCCTGATTTTTCTGCAGCCAAACACCCAAGTGAACCTCCCACGTATGTCCAAAATGGCATCCACCCACAGATCAACATCATGGCTGCAGGTAAACACTCCCATTCGATGACCGGCATACCCAAATGACAGAGCGGCACTCCACTAACATAATAGGTTCACTTCAAATAAAAGAAGTCTCAGTGTATTTGGTTGTGCTGGCAATATGCACGATACTATAGTAAACTCTAGGTAAGTGGCGGCCGCTCCTACTCATTAAGCCCAGCGGGGAAATTCCTCCGTAGGTAGTAAGAGAGTTCAATGAATGTAAAAGGTCTGAGCAGTGAGGGCGCCTGCCCGTATATGGATGTACTCGATGGATATAGTGTTCACAACTAGACAAGTTTATTCTAAAGACTACTAAAATCATATGTCTTGTTCTGAACACGAATTAAATCAAATAAATCCAAAAACGTGCAGGCCCCCTGACTTCTCAGAACTTTATTGCACTCACCGGCTTTACCTGATAAACAATTTAGCGCTCCACCAGCAAAAAATTAGCTCTTACATGTGACTGGAGACCACAGTCTCTTATGTCTCCTACGTTCTGTTGGGTGCTCTATGGTTTATACTAGACTATATCTGATAGTGTAAAACACTGCATAGTGTGAATTGTGTTCCATCATGACTTGGAACTACTGTATATATAGTAAACTGCCTGTTTCAGGCAAATATCAAAGTCTTCTTTTTCTTAACAGTCTTGTGCTTGAGCTCGAGCCATGAAGAGTTGATGGATAAATGATCTGTAGGAAGATTGATCTTGTGCAAGCCTAGATAAGTCCACCAGGGTCTTCTCCGCTGTTACCTTGATAGTATCAAGCCATTGGGTTGATGATCTTCCACTTTGCCTTGTTCCTTCTATTCTTACGGCCATGATGTCCTTCTCCATTGATTGATGTCTTCATATGATGTGTCCATAGTAGGCAGGTCATAGCTTGGAGATCCTTGTTCGGGTGACTTGATTTGTTCCAAAACTGATTGTTTGTTCTTCTGGTCATTCATTGTATTGATAACATCTTTCTCCTGCTTTGCATCTCTGTCTTGTTTCTTTATCATCCTGGTTTCACATCTGTATGTTATCACAGAAAAGACCAAACTATGTACAAACCATGTTTTTCTCCCCAGAAAAATGCTCCTCAATTTGAGGACCATGTCTATAGTCTTCTTTGTCGATTTGCAGATAGCTATTCTCCTATTGGCTTCTGGTGTCGTCGCTGCATCTTGAGTGACAGGTTGCAGCTGTCCATCTCAAATGTGTCTCGGTCTTACCTGGCAGTAGTCAATATCTTTGTCTTCTTTGTGTTAAGTAGCTGTCCCATGTTCAAGCTTTCCATATTGACACTCCGTAATAAGTTCTTCATTTCATCTACACTTGTTGCTATCAAAGTTGTATCTTCTGCGTATTTAAGATTGTTGATGGCTCATCCAGCAGTTTTGATTCCTTCTTCTTTTTTGGCAAGCCCAACCTTCCTGAGTATCGCTTCTGCATCTAAATTGAAGAGAAATTATGACATAATGCAGCCTTGTATGACTCCTCGCTCTTCTTTTGACCATCAAATTTCGTTCAGACTGTTGCTTCTTGGTCAATGTAAAGGTTGCTAATGAGGCTTAACAGATGGCTCAGCACACTAGTATCCTTCATGGTGTTCCTAAATTTCTGGTGATCAACGCAGTTGAAGTCTTTAATGTATTTGATGAAACTAAAATAGATCTCCTTGTTGTATTGTTTAGCCTTTTCCATTATCCATGTAATTAGCAATTACATCTCTTGTATCTCTGAATCCTGATTGTACCTCTGGCAGCTGTTTGTCAAAGTAAGGCAGTAACCGTCTTTGTAGGTTCTTCTGTAGTGTTTCGCTGGCATGAGGTATGAGCTCAATAGTCCGATAGGTTCCAGAATTGATGACATCTTCCTTCTTTGGAGTAGGAATAAACACCGATCTTGTACAGTCCTTTGGCCATTTACCTGTTGTCCACATCTATTGACACAGGCATGTGATGACATCAACTGCTGCTTCAGAAGACTTTATTAGCTCTTTTGGAATATTGTCTCATCCAGGCGTTTTGTTGTTTGACAGAAACTTTAATGCAGCAACAACTTAATAATAATAATCTTTATTTATATAGCGCCAACATATTCCGCAGCGCTTTACAGTTTAACAGTTTCAAAACACAAGTCATAAGTAACAACGTTAACCATACAATAATTAAAGCAAAATAAGATGAGACGACCCTGCTGTGAGAGCTTACAATCTACAATGAGGTGGGGGAGTTACAAAGTACAGGTGTGTATATACAATGGTGCATTTACAATGATGGCCATTTTGAGGGAGTGAAGGATGGATGGAGATAGTGAATGGACTACACATACACACTTACACATAGAATGACTTTGATTAGTGAATGTGATAGGCCGCTCTGAACAAATGTGTTTTGAGGGAGCGTCTGAAACCATGCAAATTGTGGATAGTCCTAATTTCTTGGGGTACAGCATTCCAGAGGATTGGCGCAGCGCTGGAGAAGTCTTGGAGTCGGGAGTGGGAGGTACGGATTAGTGCAGAGGTTAGTCGAAAGTCATTTGCAGAGCGCAGCAGTCGGTTAGGCCGATAGATAGAAATGAGGGAGGAGATGTAGGGGGGTGCTGCACTGTAGACTTCACAACTTCATCTTTCAGGATGCTCTCTTTCATTACAGTCTCAGTTTCTTCCTGTATCACTGAGTGGCTCTTGTAGAAGTGCTCCATGGACTCTTTCCATCTTTGGTTGATGTATTCTGGCTCAGTTAATTTGTTCCAGTTAGTGTCTTGCAACACGGCCACTCTTAGTTGAAACTTTCATCGTATTCTTTGATCTTTGGGTATGTCTTCCTGGTCTTGTCCCTCAGATGTTCACTTTCTATCTCTGCATATCTTTTGGTAATAAAATTATTTGTCTGCTTGAATGGCTCTTTAGTCTTTTACTGATATTGTCTGCGTCTTGCTTGTTATTTTTTGTTTTTGACATTCATGTCTCTTCAGTTAATCATGGCTGTAGGGGTCTCTTCTGCCTTTTGTCTTACTGGCTTCTTTAGTAATAATGGTCTTTGTATGTATCCATAATTCCTATTCCAAATTGTTACCATAGTACCACTCCTAATAGATGTGGATTAAATCTTGCCTGAAAAATCCCTTTATTGTAAATTTATAACTTATATATTATGTTTTATTCATTTAAATTTCTTCTTTCTCTGGGTTTAGGAGTCCAGTGGATCGGTCACCAAGTGATTGACAGCTATCTAAAGTATGTAAACACAGTCATACATAGAAGACTGTCACTCATTGGTTGGATATCCCATTGTACAGGGGATCATTATTAGGCCTCATTCACAGGGCAGTATTTTGGTCAATATCTCACTTCAGCATTTGTATGCCAAAGCCAGGAGTGGGTCAGAAATGCAGATATGAAATACTGACTGAAATACTGCAACAGGTACTTGTAAACTAAGAAAACCAGGAGGCAGGTCAGTGAGGGATCAGTGACCTGTCAGCAGTCTTCAGTATGAATACCTAAGCAGATCACCACATGAAGACCCCCCCACCGGCCCGCCCCGGAGCATGCGCATATCATTAACTCAAAGCCAAAATAAAGATTAAACAGATAGACACCATGACCCTGGAGGTCCCTTCCAACTCTAACATTCTATGATTCCATCTATTTCCTCTATATCGATAACTTAAGGATATAAAAATACTATTTTCAATAATGTATGTCCTGCATTTGTTACAAAGGTATAGCTTGGAGCTCCTGGACCCCAGAGCAAAATCTAGGGAAGCCCCCTACTATCATACTTCATTTATAGTGGTCTCCCCCTCGTATCCTGCATTGAAGTATTATGGCTCACCTTAGGCTCCAGGGCCAGGCGCACTTGCTGCATCCTATATAGTCGTACCACTTGTCTGTCATATGTATTATGCTCTGTTACAGTAAATCATGGTTATGATAAAAGGGTCACAAGCAGAAGATCTGTATTTTCCACACCCCAGTTGTCTGTGTAGCCAGATAAGCCAAAGTTCACACTGTAAATTACAATTCATACCCACATGTTTCTTTTCGCCTGCCTCAGGGGATACACTCATTTTTCCTGTTGTTGTAAATGAAGGTTAGTCTCTGCAGCGGGGCAGCCTGGCGAGGAACATTGGAAGCGCAATAACATGAAGGCAGTCACACCGGTAATCATTTCTTTGCTGTTTTTGGCATTGGTTGCCAGCTCCAAGCTCAGTTTCCATTACACTCCAGCAATTTCACAGCTGACTTTCAGAATGTTATATGCTGTTAACCATTGCAGACCCTGAGCCGCCAGACATCAGACCAGCTGGCCCTGCCAATGGAGTATCTCGGATTTCTGGTATTAGTTAACCAGTAAATGAGTTAAATGTCGAGCATACATGAAACTCCTATTAATATATCTCCAGTTGGAAAATTGCTTCCTAAAAATAATTTAGCAAATTAAAACTTCAATTTGAACTGTTTTTTTTCCTGCTTTCATTCCCAAGGGTATTTTTATATTTCTTGCAAATAGATATATATTTTTTGCTGAAATTACACTGAATATATTCATTTTGTTTTTTTCATAGGAAACCTATTAGCAGGCCAGGCCACCCTTAGCTTAACACATGTGTATGATGCTCTGTGAAAGTTGAATTACGTCCTATTCCCCTAACTCAACAGGAGTGCGTAAGAAGGCCTAACTTTCCATTTTAGAATGGACAAAGGATATCTCTATCTCTTTTTAAATTGATATTCAGGATTCAGAATTCTGCAGAGTTCTATCAGAAGACTTAGCAACCCCGTTATAAAAAGGTATATACACCGCGTTCCAAATTAGTATTCCAATTAATTTACGTGTCATAAAGATCCCATTTTTTGCTTTTCAAATAAAATCATGGATGGCATTGTGGCTCTTTGGATCACTGAAATCAATCTCAAACACGTGATAATTAGCTTGCCAGGTGTGCCCAATTAAAGAAAAACTACTTAAGATGGACGATTCACATTATTAAGCAGGTCACAGGTTGCAAACATTATGGGAAATGAAAAGGCCGTCTGCTGCTGAAAAGTATCAAATAGTGCAATGTCTTGGAAAAGATAAGAAAACATAAGTTTTTCACGAAAACTTAAGCGTGATCATCGTAATGAGATTTGTGGCTGATACAGAGAACTATCGGGTTCGTGCAGATAGAAGCATAATGAGGAAGGTTTCTGCCGGACAAAGTCATCAGATTTAGAGAGTACCTGCTTAAATACCATTACAAAGTAGCAAACATATTTGAAGCTGCTGTTACCGAAGTTTGGCCACCCCTAAACAGTGCTCATGAGTAGAAATGTTTGCTGTGGGCACAGACATACATGAAGACTCATTTTAAAACAGTATTGTTTACAGATGAGTGCGTGAGTGGATAGCCACCATGTCCCAACAAGTTTGCAGCATCAGCAAGGAGGTGGTGGAGTCATGTTTTAGGCTGGAATCATGGGGAGAAAGCTGGTAGACCCCTTTAGGGTTCCTGGGTTCCTGAAGGTGTGAAAATGACCTCCCCAAAGTATATAGAGCTTCTGACTGACTACTTTCTTCAATTGAACAAAAAGAAGAACTGTGTCATCCATAGTAATTAACCCCTTAACGACCATGGGTATTTCAGTTTTTGAATTTTTGTTTTTTGCTCCCCTTCGTCCCAGAGCCATAACTTTTTTTTTTTTCGATCAATAAGGCCATGTGAGGGCTTGTTTTTTGCGAGACAAATTGTATCTTTGAACGACATTATTGGTTTTAACATATCGTGTACTGGAAAACAGGAAAAAAAATTTCAAGTGCTTTGAAATTGCAAAAAAGTGCAATTCCACAGTTGTTTTTTATTTTGTTTTTGTTTTTTTACAATGTTCACTAAATGCTAAAACTGACCTGTTATGATTCTCCAGGTCATTACGAATTCATAGACACCAAACATGTCTTGATTCTTTTTTTATTTAAATGGTGAAAAAAAAATCCAAAATTTGTTAAAAAAAGGCTCCATTTTCCAAGACTTGTCACGTCTCCATTTTTCGTGATCTGGGGCTGAGTGAGGGCTTATTTTTCTGTGTGCAGAGCTGACGTTTTTATTGATACAATTTTGGTTTAGATACGATCTTTTGATTGCCTGTTATTGCAAAGTAACGGCGACCAAAAAAAACGTAATTCTGGCGTTTTGAATTTTTTTCTTGTTACGCTGTTTAGCAATCGGATTAATTTTTTTATATTGATAGATCAGGTGATTCTGAAAACGATGATACCAAATATGTGTATACTTGATTTTTTTTATTGTTTTATTTTGAATGGGGCGAAAGGGGGGTTATTTGAACTTTTATAATTTTTTAATTTTTTAAACATTTTTGAAACCTTTTTTTTACTTTTTGCATGCTTCAATAGTCTCCATGGGAGACTAGAAGTTGCATTACTTTAATTTCCCCTGGTGCACACAGGGATAATCAGATTGCCTGTGTGTAGCAGAAATGCTCACTTGCTATGAGTGAATTTATTTATTCCAGTGCACCTGACTGCTGAGCTGTGAATTGTTTTCGGCTCTATGAAGCTATTGGTGGGTAACCAAGGACCCAGATCCCCACTGATCTTCAGGCAGTTGAAGAGCCTGCCTCTTGGTACTCCTCTGGTACCTGCTCTTGCAACGTCTGGTCCTGTCATCATGCGCCACCATATTCATTCTTTGCATGATGGAGGAGACATTAGGACACAAAGTTCTTGGTGGCACAGTCTCTGTCCCACCACTGAGATAAGGGTGACTGAGACCTGTAGTGGTGTCACATCTGGTAACATGGGAAAATTGCTTTCTAGCTGGAGAATCATCTCCCTACTTTGGAAAATTTTAGAGCACCACAACTAAATAAAGCTCCCATCTTACTGCTGGTAGCTGTTAGATATGTTTAGCTCCTCCTCTGGCTTTCTGCTGTTTCTGAACTCCTATTTTGTCTACAAGCTTCTTGTTCTGATCTCGGACCGTTTTCTGTCTTCTGACTTTGTACCTTGTCTGCCCTCCTGGTTCTGACCTGGCTACCTGACCACTACTTACAGCCTATACCACTGGCCAACAGCCTCCTCCGTAGCCAAAACCCAGGGGCCCCTGTGTAAGTCCCTATACTTGTACAGAGGTTAAAGAGTGAAGGTCAGGGCATCCCATAGGATCTGCTAAATAGAATGGTTAGCTCTAAACCTGTCAGTGGAAGCTAATTTTAGTGATTACTGACAGCCCCATTACACTGATAAATTTGAAAAAAAAAAAACGTGTTAAAAGTTTAGTTTTTACTTTTGGCCATAAACACACTTTTTGCAAAAATTCAGGGAATGTTGACCACAGAGGGTAAGAAATATAGGGTAAACTATTTTCCATCCACCTGCCTGATAGGCAAACTAATGACATGTTTCCTGTACGTTCTTAGATTTATTTTCACACACCATATTGCACTTTTTAGTTATATTATACCACACTGTGATGAGATTTTACCCATTTTTATGGAGTCAGGCTTCCACTGGATCCACCCAGTGATATAATAGAACTCCCATTACATATCCGTGCATTTATTGTATAGTTTTAGAAAGGATAAAAAGTTTTTAAACAATCTCTGGAAAAACTTTTCCAGCTTTTTAAGTTTGATTGGCTAAACCATCACAGAAGGTGCCCACATAATAGTGCACACACTGGCCTAATATCTGCCATTTCAAAGTTAACCACCCTGTCTGCCAGAGATTCCTCAAAAACAAGCAGCCGACTGTCAGAAAGGGTGGAAGATAAGATATGAAGATGAAATGAATTGCTAAATCTGGAATTTATGCTGTCAGTCAAAATGAAGCATGAGGTTATAGACGGATTTAGCCACCAGCTTAGCTAAATTAAATGAGATTCCTGTGTGGAAAGAATTATTCTGACCATAAACATATAATAGGATCATTTTTATAAGTTCATATTGTAATCATCCTTAATTTAAAAAAGGAAAAATGTTATAACTATATATACAGTTGAAACCAGAAGTTTACATTCACTATATAAAAAGACACATATGCATGTTTTTCTCAATATCTGACATGAAATCAGAATAAACCTTTCCTGTTTTAGGTCAATTAGGATTACCATTATTTTTATTAAAGCAAATTCAAAAGATTACTATGCCTTTAAACAATTCTGGACTGCCCATATGATGATGTCGTGTGTTTGGAAGCTTCTGATAGTTTTTTTGACAACATCTGAGTTAATTAGAGACACACCTGTGGATGTATTTTAATGCACACCTGAAACACACTGCTTCTTTGTGTAGCATCATGGGAAAGTCTCAAGAAATCACCCAAGATATCAGGAAGATAATTGTGGCCTTGCACAAGTCTGGCTCATCCTTGGGTACAATTTCAAGATACCTGAAGGTGCCTCGTTCATCTGTACAAACAATTATACGCAAGTACATACAAGATGGATATGTCCAACAATCACACCGATCAGGAAGGAGATGGGTTCTGTGTTCCAGGGATGAACGTGCTTTGGTCCAACATGTGCATATCAACCCAAGGACAAAAGCAAAAGACCTTGTGAAGATGATGGCGGAAGCTGGTAAGATTGTGTCAATATCCTCAATGAAACAAGTACTGTATCAACATGGGCCGAAAGACCACTCTGCCAGGAAGAAGACATGACTCCAAAAGAAACATAAAAAGCCAGCTTAATGTTCACAAATGCACTCAGGAACAAAGACCTTAATTTTTAGAGCCATGTCCTGTGGTCTGATGAAACTAAAATTGAAGTTTTTGGGTATAATGTCCATCGCTATCATCGTTATATTTGGAGGAAAAAGGGAGAAGCTTGGAAGCCTAAGAACACCATCCCAACTGTGAAACACAGGGGTGGCAGCATCATGTTGTTGGATTGTTTTGCTGCAGGAGGGACTGGTGCACTTCACAAAATTGATGGCATCATGAGAAAAGAAAATTATATGGCAATACTGAAGCAACATCTCAAGACATCAGCCAGGGAGTTAAAGCTTGGGCAGAAATGAGTCTTCCAAATGGACAATGACCGACGCGTACTGCCAAAATTGCTTAAGGATAACAAAGTCAATGTTTTGGAGTGACCATCACAAACCCCTGATCTCAATCCTATTGAAAATTTATGGGCAAAAGCTGAAAAGGCCGCTGCGAGCAAGGCGACCTACAAACCTGGATCAGTTACACCAGTTTTGTCAGGAGGAATGGGCCCAAATTCCGACCAACTATTGTGAGAAATTATTGTGGAAGGATATCCCAAATGCTTTACCCAAGTCATTCAGTTTAAGGGCAATGGTACCAAATACTAATGAAATGTATATAAACTTTTGACTTTGCAGTAAGCAATAAAAATGCCTTAACATGTTCTCTCACTCATTATTCTGGCACTTTGCAAATATTAATAATTATGGTAATCCCAATTGACCTAAAACAGGAAAGGTTTAGTCTGATTTCATTTAATGTATTTAGGAAAACATGCATATGTGGAAGGAGGCCAGGGCCGTAGTGATGGCCCACAACGGTCTCTGCTTTAGAGCACCCTTGCCACCCGCACCACATACACAAAGTCTTACTGTCTCACTTGTCTGGTTCTCAGAGACCTCTCTTAGTCACAGATACACTTCTTCCTTTGATCTGGCACATAAAGAGACAGAGTCCAATTCCAACTTTAAACGTAAAACTTTACTTGCTTTCAATCACAGCACATCCATATCAATTACAGCATTAGCACAGATTTCTGCACAGTCCACATCCTTTACTTTCCCTGTGTCTTCCCACCTACCTCCCAGGGTGTCCCCAGGACGTACCGACCCGTTCGGTACCGCAGCGTCCTCCCTGTTCAGCTTCACTCCGTTCAGGAGTTCCCTTTTCCGTTTCGCCACAGACATAAGGGCATCTGCCCATGTAGTAAGCTGCCACATCTTAGAGCGACCTGCGTGTAGGTACTACTGCACTTCTGGCCCAATGGTCCTGGATGGTTGGGCTTCTCATTTCCTAACGTTACGGAGTTAACCGCCCTGTCCGGGCTCTATGGCCCTACTATCTTGGAAAAGGAAGACCCGCTATCTTATCTGCGGTTGACTCCTCCTATGTAAACTATATACACTATTGTACCCCCATCTAGTGTCCACATTGAGGTGCTGCACTTTCCCTATCTACATAACACATATACATACATATATATATATACATATATATATAATTATACAATGTCAACATGAGGAAAGAGAGTGGAGCATCATGTGATCGCGGTACACCCTTTACACATATGTGTCTTTTTATATAATGTACAAGTGCTTCTCACAAAATTATAATATCATCAAAAAGTTAATTTATTTCAGTTCTTCAATACAAAAAGTGAAACTCATATATTATATAGAGTCATTACAAATGGAGTGATCTATTTCACATGTTTATTTCTGTTAATGTTGATAATTATGGCTTACAGCCAATGAAAACCCAAAAATCATTATCTCAGTAAATTAGAATAATTAACAAAAAACTCCTGCAAAGGCTTCTTAAGCATTTAAAAAGGTCCCTTATTCTGTTTCAGTAGGCTCCACAATCGTGGGGAAGACTGCTAACTTGACAGATGAAAAAAGCGGGAATATGATATCCAAAAATTAGAATAAAGAATTAGCATGTGGATAAAAAGTAACCTTTAATAGTCATTAAAAGGAGACAAACAAATACAAACCAAACGTGCTGAGTGAATAACCTAAACCACATACATAGACACTGACAAACAGACTAAAATTGCCCACTAACTGTCAAAAATGTTAAAGGGGTAAAAAACCTCATATGGCTGTTCCTCCCAATAGTGTCAAATTGAGGAAATAGTCATAATTAGCACAAAACAATCTGTGTCCAACCTGCGAAAGAAATTCAGACACTGCTTAATATGAAGCCTGCAGTGCTATGTAGCAGGATGCATAACAATGGTTAATGACCAATGTTTTTGAAGAAATAGTGGCAAAACAATCTGTATCCACCCTGCAAACAAAAAGCACCCTAACTCAAATTGATATGTGTATGGTAGCTTTAGTGCTTAAAAACTAGAGTGCACTCCATGGTTGTCAGCAACCATATATTAAACAAGATATATTGATAGGCAAAACCTTGATTGGTCATTCATGTATAAGGACAATATATGCAGATAAGGGTTTAAGCATTAGTAAGATAGACAAAAGCTAACCCAGCTGCAAGAACACTTATAACCATTCTTGGGAATCCAGTCACCTCACTAACTAGTGAGCATTCCTAATGGATAAAGTGCTATGTGCTATCGAGGTATTAAGCATATGTACGGCAGAAAAATAAGCAAACCAAGCTGCAATTGTTAATATGTTAAACACATATACCATCCTTGAGAATCCAGCCACCTCACTCTCTAGTGAGCATTCCAAATGGATAAAGTGCTATATGCTACAATGGGACCGTGATATGACTGACGTACATAATATATGGATCAATTCGTACGTAACAGTAACACTAAGTCCTACACATATACTGGTGATAACCAAATACCGTCAACCCAGATATGACTGCCAGCAGGTTGCTTAAAATGGGTCCATACGTCTCCCGACGCGTTTCGTCTTGCGACTCATCAGGGGAGTAGTGAAGATGCGGACATGCTGTTGCTGCCTAAGCGCCAGTATCACTGGGCAAGATTTCAAAACACTCGGCGAACGCGCATCCCACTAAGCCACGCCCCCGGCGTGTGACATGCTTCCTGCCTATGACACACTTCCTGTCCATGGATCAAAGGGTGGACTTGCTGGTATTGCGTCAACGGGGAAACACCTCCGTCACGCCTAAAGTAACACCCATCCATGCAGCAGAAATGAGTGAAAAAAGAGCAGGTAAATGATATATGTAAGTGCACTGAGCGGCCAAAAACACCGCCCAGAACAATGGCACTAATGATAATACAACCAACGTAACTTTTACTTTGAATACGCTGCTTGTTATAACCAGTGGAATGATTCATAGACAAACTTATCCATAGATATCACAACGCAAATATGGTATCAGAGAGCAGCAGAAGTAATCAATAACTTAAGTATGGAGCTGTTTTTCTCCTTGATTCAAGGAGGCATAAAAAGTTGATTGAGTTTGTTGGCCTCTTTTGATATGTGCATTAGTCAACTCTTTCTTTATTAAGGTATATAGGTCCAAGTGACCACAATGGGTTTGATTACTTCAAAGTCCGCCCTTTGATCCATGGACAGGAAGTGTGTCATAGGCAGGAAGCGCGTCACACGCCGGGTGCGTGGCCTAGTGAGACGCGCGTTCACCTAGTGTTTTCAATTCTTGCCCAGTGATACTGGCGCTTAGGCAGCAACAGCATGTCTGCATCTTCACTACTCCCCTGATGAGTCGCAAGACGAAATGCGTGGGGAGACGCATGGACTCATTTAAAGCAACCTGCTGGCAGTCATATCTGGGTTGACGGTATTTGGTTATCACCAGTATATGTGTAGGACTTAGTGTTACTGTTACGTACGAATTGATCCATATATTATGTACGTCAGTCATATCACGGTCCCATTGTAGCATATAGCACTTTATCCATTTGGAATGCTCACTAGAGAGTGAGGTGGCTGGATTCTCAAGGATGGTATAAGTGTTTAACATATTAACAATTGCAGCTTGGTTTGCTTATTTTTCTGCCGTACATATGTTTAATACCTCGATAGCACATAGCACTTTATCCATTAGGAATGCTCACTAGTTAGTGAGGTGACTGGATTCCCAAGAATGGTTATAAGTGTTCTTGCAGCTGGGTTAGCTTTTGTCTATCTTACTAATGCTTAAACCCTTATCTGCATATATTGTCCTTATACATGAATGACCAATCAAGGTTTTGCCTATCAATATATCTTGTTTAATATATGGTTGCTGACAACCATGGAGTGCACTCTAGTTTCTAAGCACTAAAGCTACCATACACATATCAATTTGAGTTAGGGTGCTTTTTGTTTGCAGGGTGGATACAGATTGTTTTGCCACTATTTCTTCAAAAACATTGGTCATTAACCATTGTTATGCATCCTGCTACATAGCACTGCAGGCTTCATATTAAGCAGTGTCTGAATTTCTTTTGCAGGTTGGACACAGATTATGACTATTTCCTCAATTTGACACTATTGGGAGGAACAGCCATATGAGGTTTTTTACCCCTTTAACATTTTTGACAGTTAGTGGGCAATTTTAGTCTGTTTGTTAGTGTCTATATATGTGGTTTAGGTTATTCACTCAGCACGTTTGGTTTGTATTTGTTTGTCTCCTTTTAATGACTATTAAAGGTTACGTTTTATCCACATGCTAATTCTTTAACTTGACAGATGTTCAGAAGGCAGTCATTGACATACTCCAAAAGGAGGGTAAGCCACAAAAGGTCATTGCTCAATAATCTGGATGTTCACAGAGTGCTGTATCCAAGCATATTAATGGAAAGTTGAGTGGAAGGAAAAAGTGTGGTAGAAAAAGTGCACAAGTAACCAGGATAACCGCAGCCTTGAAAGGATTGTTAAGAAAAGACCATTCAAAAATTGAGGGGAGATTCACAAGGAGTGGACTGCTGCTGGAGTCATTGCTTCAAGAGCCACCACACACAGACGTATCCAGGACATGGGCTACAAGTGTCACATTCCTTGTGTCAAGCCACTCATGACCAATAGACAACGCCAGAAGCGTCTTACCTGGGCCAAGGAGAAAAAGAACTGGACTGTTGTCAGTGGTCCAAGGTGTTGTTTTCAGATGAAAGTAAATTTTGCATTTCATTTGGAAATCAATGTCAGAGTCTGGAGGAAGAGTGTAGAGCAGGGTTCTCAAACGGCATTCCTCGAGGGCCGCAAACCGTACGCGTTTTCAAGATTTCCTTGGCATTGCACTAGGTGCTGGAATCATTATGTGTGCAGGTGATTAAACTATCACCTGTGCAATGCAAGGAAATCCTGAAAACATGACCTGTTTGTGGCCCTTGAGGAATGCAGTTTGAGTCCTCTGGTATCGAGGCATACAATCCAAGCTGCTGAGGTCTAGTGTGAAGTTCCCACAATCAGTGATGGTTTGGGGAACCATGTCATCTGCTGGTGTAGGTCCACTGTGTTTTATCAAGATCAAAGTCAGCGCAGCCGTCTACCAGGAAATTTTAGAGCACTTCATGCTTCCCTCTGCCGACAAGCTTTTTGAAGATGGAAAGTTCATTCTCCAGCAGGACTTTGCACCTGTCCACACTGCCAAAAGTACCAATACCTGGTTTAAAAACAACAGTATCCCTGTGCTTGATTGGCCAGCAAACTCACCTGACCTTAACCTCATAGAGAATCCATGGGTATTGTCAAGAGGAAGATGAGAGACACCAGAACCAACAATGCAGATGAGCTGAAGGCTGCTATCAAAGCAACCTGGGCTTCCATAACACCTCAGCAGTGCCACAGGCTGATCGCCTCCATGCCACGCCGCATTGATGCAGTAATTGATGCAAAAGGAGCCCCAACCAAGGATTGAGTGCATTTACTGAACATACAGTGGGTATGGAAAGTATTCAGACCCCTTCAAATTTTTCACTCTTTGTTTCATTGCAGCCATTTGGTAAATTCAAAAAAGTTCATTTTTTTCTCATTAATGTACACTCTGCACCCCATCTTGACTGAAAAAAACAGAAATGTAGAAATTTTTGCAAATTTATTAAAAAAGAAAAACTGAAATATCACATGGTCATAAGTATTCAGACAATGGGCTCAGTATTGAGTAGAATCACCCTTTTGAGGTAGAACAGCCATGAGTCTTCTTGGAAATGATGCAACAAGTTTTTCACACCTGGATTTGGGGATCCTCTGCCATTCTTCCTTGCAGATTCTCTCCAGTTCCGTCAGGTTGGATGGTGAACGATGGTGGACAGCCATTTTCAGGTCTCTCCAGAGATGCTCAATTGGGTTTAGGTCAGTCATCCTGTCCCTGCAGCTGAAAAACACCCCCATAGCATGATAGATAGATAGATGAATAGATAGAGAGAAGATACATGATAGATAGATAGATAGATAGATAGATAGATAGATAGATAGATAGATAGATAGATAGATACATGATAGATAGATAGATAGATAGATAGATAGATAGATAGATAGATAGATAAGATAGATACATGATAGACAGATAGATAGAATATACATATACAGATATATTATGTAGTAAAGATCTTACAGGAAGAGTTGACTTTAAAGGTGTTGGCTCATGGACCTTTTCATTCTAGTACTTTTGCAATTTAGCATGCCTTCCAATTGTAATAGCTACAAATTAAATCTGTTACCCGCATTTTTAAGGTTCTCAGGCTGAGTTCAGTGGAAAGCTGGTATTGAGAGCCTTTCAAACACTCTGAGATAACATGGATTTCTGCTGAGAGACTTTCACATAACCATTTTTTCACTTTCCCCAGAGACATGGCTAGCACTTATTGTAACATAGCTTCACGTGGCACGTTTCATTGATGACTATGGAGAAGAAACAGAAGGATTGCCACTATATCATGTTCAGACATTTCAGGGAACGTTCACATCAGGGTGTCGTAGAGGCCTTTTAGTTTTCTTTTTTTTATTTAATTCTAGACAGTGGTGATGGTCCCAGGTCTCAAACAACAATTTATATGACTTTTTTTCAGGTCTTATTTTGATATAATGGGACAGCTGGTAAATAATGGAGAAAAGGTGAAATAAATAATCTCTTTACTGGCAAGTTACAAGTAATGTGACTCAACTTTAAAGTCAAATCATTAGCTTATGCTACTGTATTTTAGTAAAATTACATTCCTTTATGTATCCAACACAAATATTAGGCTCTGATTACACCTATATTGTACATATAAAGTTATATAGACAAACAGTTCAATGGTTACTTTTGTTTCAACAAATGTAGAAAAAATCCAATAGTAGCAGCAAATTTAAGAAACTTTGTTATATATTTTATTGCTAAATATACATCTTTAACCACTTCGCCTACCTCCCAAACTTACCAATCACGCAAAAAACTGTTGAATCTGTCGGTTTAAGTCAAGACAGACTACAATCTTAGGCCGGCGTCACACTAGTGAGTTTGATGCGAGTTAGTCGCACGACTTTCTCGCATCAACACCCGGCACGGCTGCCCGCTCTCGGACCCGAGTGTGCGGCTGCATGTATTTCTATGCCGCCGTGCACTCGGGTCCGAGAGCGGGTGGCCGTGCCGGGTGTTGATGCGAGAAAGTTGTGCGACTAACTCGCATCAAACTCACTAGTGTGACGCCGGCCTTACTGAGGGATCAGTTTGAAGCCATCATTGAGCTATACAGAAGGAAGCCGAGAGATTGTGCTTTTGCTGTTTTCAAGTAAGTGTTTATCTCACCCCATAGCTGGATTCACAGCCTCACTACTCGGATGCTCCTGGTTGTGAATGTGTTCTGCATAGGGACAGGTGAACAGGCATCCATCATGTCTGACTGTGCAGTGCATGGGAGTCATGAGCTTGCAGAGGGAACCGCAGTCCTTTTTAGAGATGGTGTGATTCATGTCCTAATTTAAGTGGATTTCCCTTTCTTTCAGTGCTGAGAGGGTTAAGGACTCTTTCCATGCTAGCTGAGACCATACAGCCTGGTTGTTCTTAGCTGTAACTGCTTACCGTTTACTCCCTCTATATATACATGGTCTGAGCGTTTAGACCCTGCTAGTGAAAGATTTGTTTTCCTGTGCTGTGTGATAAAGCTAAGCAGTTAAAGTTTGGAGTTGTAGTGTTCTGTAGTTTGCTGTTGTACGTGAGTATTTATCTCCTGGTCTTTTTTTCCCATTTAGTTTATTCCTCCCTGTCCCTATCCTCCTCCCTATTGTTGGTTAGTGCTTTTGTATCAGAGGTTTTCTGTTATCCATGTTTTGTCTTTGTGTCTTGTTTACCTTACACTTCTGTCCCAAGCCTCATGGGGTGGGGTAGGGCACAGATTAGGGTTTTTATAGGAGTATAGTAAGGTCGGAGACTCGGGCCTCTCTACCTTTAAGAGTATCCCCGGGACAGGGATAGTTAGGCTCCCAGCTCCAATGACAGTTTAAGGCCTCTCTTCCTTACTGAAGACCATCACAGTGTGACAGGTAGTCAGCCCTGGAAGCCCGATGGCACAGCTGCTGTTGTCTCAGCAACTCAGCGGAAGGGTGAGACTCTGTAGTTTTGCACCATCTTGGGTATTTTGCTGGGACTATTCTATGTTTTATTGTCTGTTTTGTGGTTCAATAAAATATTGTCACTCTGTTTTACCCTCACTCTGTGTTGTCTGAGTAGTATTAAGCCCACGGGAAAGGAGAGTGGGCATTCAGTGGGATGAGCTCTGGTCCATGCGGTCCTGGGCCAGCGGATGAGAGCACCCACTGACCACCACTGATCTGTTTTACAACTGCTGGCACTAAAGGCTATTACAAAATTTTGATTTACTCAAAAATACACCAGGGCGGGATTGGAATTTGACTAAATTTAACCATCAATTAGGTGAACATATCTGGAATTACTAAAATCTGCCCACAAAGCAGAAAAACAAACAGGTAAGCACATATAAAATAGACTTTAAAAAGGCACAAATAGACTAATGAACTGTGTGCAAACAAAAAAAAAGGTGCAAAATATACAAAATTAAGAAATAAAACAGAGACTAGGCGTAAAATTGACTGCTATGGTGGCATACTATTGTATGTTGAGAACACACCTGTGCAGTGAAGTAGCAGGCAGATTGCTGCCCTGCAGGCACATACCTGAGACAATGTGAGACAATGTGCAACAATTTGGTAGAGTTTTGTAGCGTTATTTTTCACAATTTCATCCAAATAGCAGCATAGGATGATAGAAGAAAAATCATTCATTGTTCGCTTTCACAGCTCATTCATCTCTATGTATAGCGAATGTAATGTCATGCAAATAACCCTGTGGTCTAGGTGTAACTGCAGCCCAAAAAAATGTAAAAAAACATTAAAGGGCTTGACCATCTCTGAGGAATTTTTTTTACTTAAATGCATGAATTTTGGATTAAAAATAATATTTGTAACTGGGTTTCATTAAAAATGTAGCACTGTTGGCCCTCTATAGCCCCTGTGTTATGCTCTCTAATGATGGCAACACTATAAGTTAAAGAGAACCTGTCTGCTGATACACGCTGGCCAAACTGTGGACAGCATGTGTCACCCACTGGCTGTACAATCACAGCCATATACAGGTGCTTCTCACAAAGTTAGAATATCATCAAAAAGTGAATTTATTTCAGTTCTTCAATACAAAAAGTGAATCTCATATATTATATAGAGTCATTACACACAGAGTGATCTATTTCAATTGTTTATTTCTGTTAATGTTGATGATTATGGCTTACAGCCAATGAAAACCCAAAAGTCATTATCTCAGTAAATTAGAATACTTTATAACACCAGCTTGAAAAATGATTTTTTTTCTTGTTACATCATTTACGGATCAGATTAAATTGTTTCATATTTTGATAGATCAGAACTTTACGAACGCAGCGATAACAAATATGTGTATTTGAGTCGCCCTCCAGAGCAATGGGAACTCGGATCTGAGCCTATAGACTACTATGGGGGATGTCACGGCAACACAGCTCAGTCCGTGGCTCTGGTGCTCACCCTTTTATGTGGAATATTTACAGGTGAATTGAATATTAGTATGGGGATTCGTGACGCTACCTGTGGTACCTGGTCAGGGTGACCAGCGCTGCTATGCAGATCCACTGAAGGGTTGGTATTGTGCAGCTAGATGTTAGGCCTCCCACAGGTGAGGCTGAGTCCTTCAGGGCAGATAGATGTGTAGGGATGCAGGACAGACGGGGACCCGGCAGTTAGGGGTAAGAAGAGGGACACACACACAAGTCACTTTGGTACCTTTACTGAAGATGTTGCAGGCACTCCCCGGAGCACTGTAGGGTGAAGGGTGCACATCCAGATTCCTCCACTGAGTAGGTGTGTGGACTTCTGTTCCCTGCCTTTTTGTAATGAAGTCCTGGCCTGCATGTAGCTGGGCTTATCTTAGTCTCCGTTTTGCACTTGGCTGACCTTGTGGTTGGACCTTCTCTGAAAGAACAGGGTCCCTTGGCCGGTACCAGCCGAACTCCGTCCTCCTGATCCTGCTACATATCAGCTCTGTAGTACTCCTGGGACTTGTAGTCCTCCAGGAACTCCGGTGTTCTCCTAATGGGTCGTGGAGATCCCTATAGGCTCGGACCCTGGTGTCTGGTCAATACTTGCTGACGTAAGCTGTAAAGGCTCTTCTACCTCTTTTACTTCTCTTTCCACTCGCCTTCTGCCTACCTGGGCCCTCACACGATCACGCACACTGGCAGTTGGTGGGCTGCCTCTTCGCCGCTCTCTAAGCGTCGGCACGCTTTCTCACTGAGCTGCACACACTCCTCTCAGCTCTGACTAGACTGGAGTGGATTTTACTCCACTTTACTAGCCTCCACTCTACTGAACTGCAGGCTGCAGACTTCAGTCTGGCTGAACTCAGCTACTGAGCTGACTAAACTGAACTGAACTCACTTTACTGTCTTCACCCTCTTTTTATATGTCTATACAGCTCCTTCTGGTGGTCTTAGGGATGGGTGAAGGTGTGTGAATGTATATAGTGACCTCTAGTGGTGAATTCCTTCTGTGCACCCTTCTGGGATATATAAATCCAGTCGCAGCTGGGCTCCACATATTTTTTCATTGTTTTATTTATAATGGAGGAAAAAAGGGGTGACTTCAACTTTTCTGATATTTTTAAATAATTTTCATATTTTCAATTCATTTGATTCACTTTTTACTGTATTTAAATTGTGTGATTGCTTATGCTATGTATAGCTAAAATCACGATCTCCTATGAACGCTTTGACTTTTACAGGATGATTGTAATAACAGGCTGACCCTGCCTGTCATGAAAACCCATTGCAGTACCACGATCATGTCACGGGCGCACTGATGAGAGCATGGAACGACGTCCATGTTAAATCCCTTAACAGGCTAATGGGCACATGTCATATATTATATATTAATGTGCTCTTTTCTCAAAATCAATGTTTTTTTATTATTGTTTTTTTTATTTTTTATTTTTTCCCATGATCATGTGCTATTTTTTTGGTGCTTTGAATCTCGAAAGCCCTTGTTCACATGTATGCGGTTCTTACTATGCATGGAGATGGAACTTTCTAAGCTCATATACATGCACCCTATAAAACAAAATTCAGTTATTGGTATGCAGGTTCTTATGTTTATGTAGTATTTGCCAATGCGGTATAGAGGTTTGGGCTTATGTGTAATTGCGCTCCCTATGTTCCCATCGGGGTGAACTCATCTGTCGCCGGCAATGACAGCGTGCCAGAGTCTCCCAGCTCTGAGATACCCTGCACAGATAAATAGCAGCGCTATTTTAACTGCTTGTTGTATTCTGGCGCATGCGTTCCTAATGATATCCTTGCGTCACCAAATTTATTCACTGCTCTGGAAGCCTTGACGCATATGCCATTGATGACTTGTACTGACCTTCTTTCTGACACTTATCGCATGCGCAGTTGCAAGTTTCGTCTGATGACTGGCTGCTCCCGATCTCCATCGTTGTCTCTTACTGGTAACTCTAACATACATGGGATGATCCTTAACTATCAGGTGTTGCCCTCATACCCATTCTCCCTTAACAGGTTAACAGCCTTGGACGGAGCTCGACTGGACCTGCTGCTTATTACATCAGCTGTCATGTGCAGTGAAAGATGCGGGCTCCATGGGTGAGCCCACATCAAAGGCAGGGACACGACATATGACGTAAATTTATGTCATATGTCATGAAGAGGTTAAAATATAGGAAAACAAAGAGCCAGTAAAAGTCAAAACGATGCAAAATTTTATAATTGCAAAACTGATTTTTAGCACCCAATACATGCATTTAAGTAAAAAAAAATGTCCCCAAAAGTGGACAATCCCTTTAATCCGTACACAATTTCTTAACACAAATAATGAGAAAATAGAATGGATCACTTATTCTACCTATGGCGCAGGATCGACGACATATCAAAAATGATTTCTTCTACGCCGCTAACTATCACCGCCTACTGAACAGTACTTTTTATATGACCTGTCACGAAGAGTGGGGGAAGGGAAGTACCAAATGTAGAAAAATGATTGTCACTTTTAAACCCATAAAGTTTTCCAGCAGAGTTGCTCTTTGACAATAGAAAATAATGAATATCTTCACTTCCCCGGTGATGAATGTCACTTCCAGTATAAAAGTAAATTTTCCACGCAGAACCTTAGTATAAATTCTGAAATATCCGCCATTGCCACGTTACCATTTCCATAGCCATGATTAAAAATGAACTTTATTTTCTTTATGTGTTTTTCCTGTCAAATAAACCTTGCTAGCGGAATAGGTCATAGCGAATAGATTTCCAGAATAAATGTTCCCAGAGTTCAGCAATTATGTCCTTGCAAACCTTTAAGAGTTTTTAATTGAAGACTTCTATAGAAGTCAGTTCTGTTTTGTGCACTTCAGTCGGTGATAAATTGAAGTACGGAAATCAAACACATTTCAATTAGCTGGAGCCTTTGCCACCTCTGTTGTCAGGACCCATATTGATTCCTCCAGCAAGGCTTTAGTATGAGATTACATGTTTATTTCTTTAATTGCTGAAGTGCTGATGTCCAGGAAAGTACAGCAGCCACTTTGTAATTAGAACCTGTGACAGAAACCTTAATTGAGTGACTCTCAAAATAGAATCATTCTGAGCGCTGAGCTTTATTTAAAAGCCAATATCAGGTATCCAGACAGTAAAAGCAGTGCTTATGATATGTCAGCGAGAATTATCTGCATCACCGATGCCATTAATACCTTCACCCGCCAAGACTGTTTTTATTCAAGCCAATTTTACAATTCGACAGTGTCATTATAGATACTCTAGAACACTTAAACGGATCCCAATGATTCTGAGAATATTTTTATCAACGTATTGTATGTCATGATAGTGGCAACATTTGTTGATATGACTTGCTTTATTTGTAAAAAAAATCTGAAAATTGGCGAACATTTAAAAAATTTTGAAATTTAATTTTAATTTTTATACCTGTAAACCAGAGAGTCATGTCCAATAAAATAAATAATAAATAACATTTCTCACATGTCTATTTTACATAAGAACAATTTTTGAAAGATATATTTTTTTTTTACTAGGAAGTTAGAAGGGTTAAAAGATAACTAGCGATTTCTTATTTTTCCAGCAAAATTTACATCTTTTTTTTTTTTTTTTAAGGGACCACATCACATTTGAAGTGACTTTGAGGGGTCTATATGACAGAAAATATCCAAAAGTGACACCATTCTAAAGACTACACCCCTCAAAGTCATCAAAACCACATTTAAGAAGTTTATTAACCCTTCTGGTCCATTTAAATTTTCTTCACAAAAATTTTACTTTAGACTCAAATTTTTCTTATTTTCACAAGGAAAGTAACAGGAGAAAATGGACCCCAAAAGTTGTTGTGCAATTTCTCCTGAGCACGCCGATGAAACTTATAAAACTTATAAATGTTAATTTATATATATTAAGATAATATTTAACACATATTTCATAAACAAATAACATTAATGTAATCCCCAACTTTGAGGCATTACATTGGGAGCTCCTTGCCACTCCCTGGTGTCTGGGGGTCAAGGGGTCTGTACTCCATCACTTTCAGGAAACAGTAAATGTCTATTATTGTTATGCTTTGCTTATATAGCGCCATCATATGCTGCAGTACTTTACGCGATCATCATTGGGGCTCACAATATAAATTCCCTATGAGTATGTCTTTGGAGTGGGGGATAAATCCTGGAGGAAACTTATGCAAACATAGAGAGAACGCACAAACTCTTTGCACATGTTGTTTTTGGTGGGATTTGAACCCAGGACCCAAGCGCTGCAAAGCATTTTTTAGCTAACTCCTTTTAATGGCAACTACAAAAAAGCATGCACTGCCTATATACTGTAGATAACAGAGGAAGGAAATGTGTGCCCCTAATATGACCGTTCTTATAACAAATAAAAAAAACTACAATCTTCAAAATAACATACGGTACATTATTTCTGTTCTACCATTTGACGTCTTATTAATGACAGGGACTGCAGTAAATGAGACAAGTTCCTTAGCATTATAATTAAAGAATAGAAAGTATGATATTTTATACCACATTTCTACCTTCATTGCCTGTAAAAGATCAAAAGAGTTTTGGGGTCAAGTACAGTACAGAAAATCATTAATCACGTTTAGTCATTCGGAAGCAAATTGTATTTGTAGTGTCATGACTTTCAAATAAAACTTTAGGGACCATGTACAAAGTGAAGGACAAGCTAAATTACAAACCAATTCTGCTGACGCTGGCTCCAGGGCTTTCACCGTTTTTTTTTCTTAGGCAGCGGATTTCCTTAAGAAACTGTTTAGGTTTTTGTCTGAGGTGCGCACTATGCTAAATCCACAACAATTATACAGCTGTGAAGGAATAGAGATTTCTAATACAAGCTGAAGATGTTAACTGGTGACACCTGGGAGACCAGGGGATAACTTGCTGTGTACAGGACATTATGTTTCAGTTATTGTTCAGTGTTGGGAAGAAACTGTCGACAAGATGGTGTTGACTGATTTCATTTTCTAATTATGTGTCTTTATTTAACTCGTTTATGTCCAGTGACATACATAGCATGTCATGAGCGGGTGTCAGTTCCTGCACCATGACTACTATGTCCATCATGACTTTAAACTGTCATTGCGTGTAAACACGCATGACAGTTCAATGCCGACAGCTGAGCGGCACGGGAAGAGGTGTGGGGACCCATGCCGACAATCCCAGTACTCATATCACTGTGATCGGTCAGTCAATCTGACTGATAATCACAGCATGATCGCACAGGAGATGCTGAAATATCATCACCACCTGCCCGATCCAAGCAAGAGCTCGGCGCTGCTGATGGCCGAGCTCCTGCACTACCAGTCAGGGACGGTGCCAGCACCGCTCCTGGCTGTTTAACCCCCTAAATGCTATGATCGAGAGTTATCACAACATTCAGGAGGATTCGAGGGATGGAACCTTCAGATCGACGCCCCCACGAATTTATTGTAGGAGCCCGGTCGCTGCCATATGGACCTGGGCTGGAACATTGCAATGTATTATACCTGAAATGAAAGTTAAAAAAGTTAAAGTCCAATAGAGGGACTAAAGCCTCTTTCACAGATCCGGTGTGCGCCTGACGGCGCACCCGGCATTTAGCTGCAGCGCCGCATCAGAAAACCTGGTGCGCCGCTTGCGCCGCATGCGTTTTTTTGCCGGATGGTTTCTGATGCCTGGAGACATCAGGGGAATCCGGCAAAAAAAAAAAAACGTTACATGCTGCGTTTTGTCCGGCCGCCGGAATGTACATTTCCGCCGCATCCAGCCAAAATCGCATACGACGCATTGACATGCGGCGCCATCCGGCGCTAATGCAAGTCAATGCAAAAAAAAACCGCAAGCGGCGCATCAGGTTTTCTGATGCAGCGCTGCGGCTAAATGCCGGGGGCGCCGTCAGTCGCACACCGGATGTGTGAAAGAGGCCTAAGTAAAAAGTAAAAGAAAAGCAAAAAAATTTTTTGTAAAAGTATAAAAAAATTCTACATAATAATAATAAAAAAAATTACACTAATAAATACACATTTTCATGAAAAAAAAATAAACAAAAAAGTACACATAATTGGTATCGCCGCATCCAAAACGACCCGATCTATAAAGTGTCACACTGGTTGACCCCTTCATCATACCGTTGGAAAAAAAAGTGGAATAAAAACTGATCAAAAAGACGAATGTAAAAATGGTATATCTAAAAACGTCATCTTATCCCACAAAAAACATGCGGCTCCATCAGTGGAAAAATTAAAAAGTTATATCTCTCAGAATATAGCAATGCCAAAATAAATATTTTTTCCATAAAAGTTTTTATGGTGTAAAAGTGAAAAAACATTTAAAAAATAACATAAATGAGGTATCACTGTAATAGTACTGACCCGAAGCATAAAGTTTCCTTATCAATTTTACCACATGTGAAATGGCATTTCTGCTCCCACACAAAAAACTCCTGAATTGCTGTTTTTTATTCATGCTGCCTCCCAAAAATCAGAAGTGATCAAAAAATGACATTTGCCTGAAAATGGTACCAATAAAAATGTCAACACGGCCTGCAAAAATAAACAAGCCCCCACTTTACTCTGTCTACAGAAATATGGAAAAATTATAGCAAAATATGGCGATGCTAGTTTTTGAAAAAAAAAAGCATCTTTTAGGCCTACTTCACATGTCCTGGTGATTCCTGTTCTGGAAAAAACCTGTACTGCTGAGTTCCGTGGTCCGTGTCCGTGTGCCATCTGCATATAAATTTATTACTGTCAAAATAATAAAAAAAATATTCCTCACCTGTCTGATGATAATTCATTTGTCCCTCGCCGGAATCCATCTCTGCGTCATCTGGATTTCAAGCTGAACTAACCGCTGGGCTTGATGTCAGCTGACAATAGAAAGCTGACTAACCCAAACCCTATTACCACTCTTGCCACCTTCACAGGGCAAGTGGGAAGAGCGAAGCTAAGCACCAGATTTGGTGCATGTTATGGATGAGCCATTTCTGGGGCAGCTGAAGGCTGATGTTGGTAGCCTGCGAGTAGGGGCAATATCCCTGGCCCCTTCCCAGTCTGTTAATATCAACCCACACCTGTCTGTTTAGCCTTTGCTGGTTAGAATTTATAGGGGACCCTAGGTCATTTTTTTCTGGAGTCCCCAGTATACACTAAGCAAACAGCTTTGAGCTGTTAAGAGAATCTGTCACCCCATTTTTGGAGTATTAGATGCAGCCACCGCCATCAGGGGCTTATCTACAGCATTCTGTAATGCTGTAGATAAGCCCCCGATGTAACCTGAAAGACAAGAAAAACGAGTTACACAAAGAAGAGGATGGCTTCGCGAGAAGATGGGAGGCGCCGAATCGGACCGTGACTCCCATCGGACCGGACGGCGGACCGACCCTGGGTGAGTATAATATAACTCGTTTTTCTTATCTTTCAAGTAACATCGGGGGCTTATCTACAGCATTACGAAATGCTGTAGATAAGCCCCTGATGGCGGTGGCCTCATCTCATACTCCAAAAATGGGGTGACAGATTCCCTTTAACAGCCTGGGAACCTTTTGGGATATTGTTCCCTTTTCCAGATTAGTAACATCAACCCCCAGCCATGGGCATTCATTCTGCTGGTTATCAAAATTATGCAGTAGCTCACACCAATTTTTTAATTAGTTCTTTATTTTACATACGATGTACACAGCGGGTGCTGCAACTCTTATAATTGTCGACTGGTTGCGCTGATCTCAGGGAGACCAAACGACAATGATAAGAGCTGCTTTCAGCACCTGGGGAAAGCGCAAACTGTACGGCTTTTCTCAGGCTCCAGTATGTGTCACGCTGGTGACACACATATGTCATCCGTGTGTCATCAGCGTGCACGTGTCAAAAAACTGACTTGTCTGCGGGTTTTTCACATGGAACAGACACATGAACCTTTTGAAAAACCTGACATGTACGCATCACCTTTGAATACAGTGGGTTTGCGTATGTCTGTATTTGTGGTCCCTAAAAAATGGACCATAGAAGGACTCTAAAAAAGGATGTGTGAAGGGGACTTAAGTATGTGACAGCAGCCAAACATAAAAAATGATATAAATCTGTTATCTCTGTAATCGCTCCGACCAGAAGAATAGAGTCGCCTAATCACTTATACTGCATGAGGAACGGCATAAAAAATAAATAGAACCAATTCTTCTGCTGTTGATTTTTCATTCTGTCTCCCAAAGATTGCAGTAAGGCTCGGCTCACATTTATCTTGCTCTATACGCTGAGCGCTTACACTGGGATTTCCATGTAAATCTCTGAAATACGTGATTTCCCAATAATGAGGCAGATGGAGGAACTGTGGACACTGTCTTGCCTATGATCCAGCAGTATACGTCTTTTTAGGCATGTATAAAAGCGCGGTCAGCTATAGTTTTGCAAACTTCTGAAAAGAAGGACACCACTGAACAGAGGTCAGACAGAGTCCAGAGTAAAACTGCTGCCTATTATAGTGAAAGGATCCTTAGGGGATTTAAATGGAAACCCCATAGTAAGTCCTCAGCATAGAGCGCTGGATAAATGTGATCCCAAACATTATGCAAAATGTTCTCAATAAAAGCTTCAACTCAATCCACAAAATAAGTAAGTCCCCATTCAGGTCCGTCATCTGTTATAATGGGCTTCCACGTTACTGGTAGTGCAAAGGATCTGTAAAAGCGCTATGGCTCCTTGCCCCACAAAAGAAATCCAACAAATTCTGCACTCCCAAATCCAAATTCCCCTCTCCCTTCTGAGCCACACAGTGCGCCTAAACCACATTTAGCTTCCACATTTTTGGTAGGGGTATAAATTTCAAAATGGGGTCACTTGAGGAGGATATTCTGCTCTTCTAGCAGTCAGGACCTCTGTATATGGAAGCCATATATGGAAGCTTTCATACTCAGGAAACCAGTCTAAAGTCTCCATGCACCGCGCCCTCATTTCAGGAATTTCTCAATCCAGTGAGCTGATGGTTGATTTTTTCACACTTGTATGGAGTCCACAAACTATTCTTGTAAAATCTGTGCACCAGGAGGCAAATAGCGCTGTCCACCCCGAGTCTCGCTGTGTGGCTAAGCATTACTGTACAGTAACATATGTGGTATTTCCACATTGAGCAGAAATTGTATGACAAATTTTGATGCTATTTTTTAAAAATTTAGGGCTAAAACAACATTTTAGCTGTTAGAATGTAATTAAACTTTCTTCAACGCCTAATGGTATAAATTTCTGTGAGGCAAATGTGTCAACATGCTCACTGGACCCCTAGATGAAATCATTGAGGGGTGTAGTTATCACCTCAGGGGCTCTACCAATGTGACATGGCACCATCAAACCATTCCAGCAAAATCTGAACTCCAATATGGCACCTCTTCCATTCTGAGCTTTGCACTGTGCCTCAAAAATAGTTTTCAACCACATACGGGGTATTGGCACACTCAGGAGAAATTGCACAACACATTTTGGGGTTAATTTTCTTTTGTGGGGATATTATGATCTTTTATTTCCATGCCTTTACGCTATAAACTTCTGTGAAGCACCCGAGGGTTAAAGGTACTCACCCCACATCTAGATACACTCCTTAAGGGGTCTAGTTTCCAAATGTGGTTAATTGTGGGGGATATCCACTGTTTAGGCACATCAGGGCCTGTCGAACCACGACATGCATTCGCTCTCGATTCCTGCCATTTTTGTGTTCAAAAAGTTAAAAGGTGTTCCTTCCCTTCCAAGCCTTGCTCTGCGCCCAAACAGTAGTTTTCACCCAAATATTGGCTATCCACCTACTCAGGAGAAAATGCACAACAAATTTTGTTGTCCATTTTCTCCTGCTACCCTTGTGAAATTAAAAAAATATGGGTCTAAATTAAAATGTTTTTGAAAAAAGTTAAATGTTAATTTTTTCCTTCCACATTTTATAAATTCCTGTGAAGCACCTGAAGGGTTAATAAATTTCTTGAATGTGGTTTTTGGGACTTTTAGGAGTGCAGCTTTTAGAATAGTGTCACTTTTGGGTATTTTCAGTCATATAGGTACTCCAAAATCACTTCAAATGTGATGTGGCCTCTAAAAAATGGTTTTGTAAATTTTGTTATATAAATGAGAAATTACTCATCAACTTTTAACCCTTCTAACTTCCTAACAAAATATATACAATATACAGTATATATATATATATTGTGAGGCAGTGACCGGGATCGTTTACGAGGGACGTTATATTCTCCCAGAATGTGTACAGAGACCTATTAAAGCCATTGGAGTGCATTGCAGTCACACACACAGCTGCGGCTGCAATGCAGGAATGAAGGTGAGCAATGACCTAGTCAGACTACCTGGCTAAGGCAGATTAAGTAAAATCCGGCAGGGCCTTCATTTCTTGGAGGAGGTCACAGGAGGCAGTGGGGCGGCCTCCTCCCTCCAACCCGGGTTTTCCAGTGGCTTTTGCCACAGGTCTTTAAAACTCCTGCACTAAGGAGTAGTGTTGTTCTATGTTGGGACCCTGCAAGGAGCATAGCAGGAAAGCTCCACAGGACTGTGTGTAGCTGAACCCACGCCTGGGACGGCTCTGCACCTGCCAGGCTCTGTTCGGCCCGGCGCCGCCGTTGTCCCCGGCAACCAGTGTTTATGGACTGATGTTACCCCGGCTGCGTACCGGAGGACTTTTCCTGTTTTACCCGTGAGTTGCTGAATAAAAGCTGTTTACTTTGGACTTGCTTGGGTCACTGCCTCAGTTACTGCACGGTGTGAACACCGCCGTCTTACAATATAATATATATATATATATATATATATCAAAAATTGTGCTAATGTAAAGTTGACATGTGGTCAATTTTATTTATTAACTATTTTGTGTGACATAACTCTCTGGTTTAAGGGCATAAGAATAAAAATTTTGAAAATTGTGAAATTTTCCAAATTTTTTACAAATTTCCGATATTTATACAAATAAACACAACTTATATAGAAGAAATTTACCACTATCCTGAAGTACAATATACCACAAAAAACAGTCCCAGAATCAGTGGGATCCCTTGAAGCGTTCCAGAGTTATGGCCTCATAAATTGACACTGGTCAGATTTAAAAAATGAGGCCTGATCATTAACGTACAAAGTGGCTTGGTCCTCAAGGGGTTAAGAGAATCTGTCATCAGGATTTTGCTACACCATCTGGAGCAACATGATGTTGGATCAGAGACCCTGATCCCAGCAATGAATCGCGCACTGGACTATTTGCGACAGTTTTGATAAAATACCTAATTATCTGCTGCAGATCTACCAGTTCTCTGAATGCTGAGCTCTAATATAACTCCGCCCACACCCCTGATTGGCAGACTTCTATGTGCTCTGTGCATAGGCAGAAAGCTACTAATCAGTGATGGCTCATAAATATGAAGGACTACATGGCAGTAGGTTAACTTTTCCTGTAATCTCTTGTTGATGAAACAGTGATCAAAACTACAGACACAGCATTACTAATTTTACTTCTAAATGGGGAAAAGAGGGGTGAATTATTTTTATGTTTTTTATATATTATTGTCCATATTATTATAAATATATACTGTATGTAATATATATATATTTATAAAAAAAAATCATATTATAATTATTTTTTTAATATTATAAATTGTTTTATATATTCTACACTGTATTTTTTTAGTCCTCGCCGTACCCCAAAACTTGTGATCATTTGATTACTTGTACCACATACTGAAATATCGCAGCATTGTACAATATAATGAAAATCACATTCTCCAATAAAGCCCAAATTCTACGCTTTACAGGAGTACCAAGATGGCAGTGACAAGGCCCTTCTGCAGTTCCAAAACTCCCAAAGTCACTCTACTATCATGTTGTGAGAGGCTGATAGGTTCCTGAACAGATTCGCCAGAGGGATTCTGCAACTTAATTGCCGCTGTCAAAGATTGTCAATGACATTTAAATAGTTAAACCACCACAATCACAACTTTCTCCCATCACTGCAGTTAGAGGCAGGTGCTGGCTACATAGCACAGCTGGCACCTGCTCTGTGTGGAGTAAGCTCAGCCCCTGAGTCTACTTTTTAGACCAGCACCCGGCTTCATGTTGTAATAATATATCATGGAATGGTGAGATGTAACAATGATGACCTCTTCTTTAGACAGGTCATTGTTATCAGTGGGGTTTGACTCCTGTTCCCCCACCCACTAATTATTTGACTTGGCCCACAGTGGTCTCGGCCTCTCATTGTTTACTATGCACAGCTCTGTACATTTTCTAGTGGCTGTGCCTGGTATTACTTCTATTATTATTGAGCAGCAGTGAGCTGCAGTACCAAGCAAGCACTGCTACTACAGAATGTATGGAGCTGAGCTTGGCAAATAATATACAGGCTGCACCACTCCCCAGAGGATCATGGCTTCCTCAATCATTGGGAATGTCAGGACTCGGTCAGACTCCCACTAATTTAATATTGGTGATCTATCCTAGGGATAGACTATCAATATCAAGGCCCCTGAAAAATCTTTATTAATACATCAAACACAGATTTCCCTGTTCTGAATATAGTATTATGGGTACACATTGATGAGAATAATACATATATTAGATCAATTATTGCTTATTTTATGGGGAATGCTGACCAAAAGGAATAAATCTGTTTCATTGATCTTTCTCACTGATTACTATTGACTCATTGAAGTAGTGGATGTTTAATCAATAAATATGCTCTCGCTATGCTTTCAGAGCTGGTGGATTTTACACAAGAGTCCAACAGGATCTTCTGGGCAGTTTTACTGTGCAGAGCTTTTTTTTTTTCATTATGTTTCATTGCGGCAAATATATACCCCATCAATTATGCACACAGGTCACAGACCGGTTTATCGTTTTCATGAAGATGCATTTTCAGATGGGAAAATAGCCCTTGTAGTACTTTCTCTAAAATGCAAAATAATTTGGATCTTAATGACGTTTTTTTTGAGTGTTATGGTTCAAAAAATAGCAGTGGTTCATCTGTACATCATGACCTATAATAAAATGGTTCAGGCTTGAATGCTTTTATTAAGGCAAAATCAGTAGTGAAACCGAAGACCTTATTTCCTTAAAGAGGTATTCTTAAGTTTTTACATTGCTCTAGTTAGACAGCATGGAAATAAGCAAGTTTTCATTTGACTTTCTTTTCTAAACTTCTGTCATTCTCCTGCTGTGAGAGCTTTTATTTTAAAATAGTGTTTCAGCTGGATTCTAAGGCGATCGACAACTAGAACCTGCCAGATCTTTTCTGAGTCTGTGCGTAGTTACATTCCAGGAGGGTAACTCCTAAAATCTCTGTCAGCCTCCTCGGCCTATTGGTTTGTATAAAGCAGTTAGCTGCTCAACTCCCTCCCCTTCTATCAGTTTCC